>OX463755.1:195820163-196507791 GCA_949824845.1 Rhingia rostrata | reverse complement strand
GCCGTATCTTTTCCATGTAGGCTGGTGCCACATTGAACCACACGGGACAACCGTAAGCGATGATCGGCCTTATGAGGGCCATGTAGCAAATGACTTTCACCCTTGAATCAAGTTGACTGCTATGAAACAATCTTCTTGTCAGAGCATAAGCCCCCCTAGCCCTGGCAAGACAAGCATCCACATTTTTATTAAAATACAGAAACTTGTCAAGCCAGATGCCAAGGTATTTGACTTCACTTCTCACCGCCAACGGCCGTCCATGCTGTCCAATGATACAAAAAGTTTTCCAGTTTTTTCTGGTATCGTAAGAAGCCCTCTGCACTGGGGTCCTGAACAGAATTGTTTCGGTTTTTTGGAAATTGATCCTCAATTTCCAATCACCGCAATATCCCTTAATGTGATCGAAGTCACGTTGCAAAAGTGTGTTGATGACCTCGATTTTCGGACCTGATCTGTACGCCACTAGATCATCTGCGTACGCTATAGCGTGCCTGAGAGAACCTACAAGATCACTTGTATAAATGTTAAACAATATCGGGGAGTTCACCGCCCCCTGTTGTAAACCGTTTTTAATTTCAAAGACTTTACTCGAAGTTACGTTGCCACATTTGACAACGAACTTCTTTCCCATAAGCATTTCATAAATCATATATAGCATGGGTTTACGAATGCCCAGTCTGGTCAGCTTGTAGAAAAGCCCCTCTAACCATACGGTGTCGAAGGCCTTCTCAAAGTCAACCAGACAGGCCCCTGTGCATTGTTTTTTGGACTTATTCCATTGGATGTCGGACACTAGTTTCGACGCGGCATGAATGGTATCATGCCTCGCTCGAAAACCAAACACTCAGTAAAACTATTTGAATCTCGTATCGCGTCTTCCAGCTAGTCTCAATTTTTGTCCACTTGTTGTTTCTTATCATAGATTGTCACGCGACTTTTTTTTTAAGCATACTAAAATGTCTCCAACGACTCTTACTGTTTCCTTCAAAAATGTTTTGCTTGACAATGCAGCCTGATGAAGCTGCACACCGCAATGTGATTGCAGGTGGATGCAATTCCGTCTCATAGAGAATTTCGAGGTAAGAATTAGTTAGTTAATTATTAGACAAAATTGCAAACTAAAAAAAAATTAAACAAAATTATTATTCAGAAAAAAAAGTCAATGTGTACTTGTTTTACGGAAGTGAGTTTCATCAGTCACTATTATGACCGTTAACAGACCATATCTTGCAATGGGCTTTTCTGCCCTTATACAATAAATATGCCACCTACAGGTTGAAAATTATGGGTAGAAAATATATCGATAATCAGAATTTCAAACATTTTGTACTCATTCGCCTAAAATTGTGCAAGCTTTTTTACCTTCCCAAAGGTGGGCCGTAAGCAATTCTAGTCGTGGCCCAAGATAATATTCTGTATATCTTGGGTAACGACTAGATATGCTAAGGCAAGATAGTCGCGACCAGCATTTAGTTCGCATGTTGGTACGTCATAGGAATCGACCTTTATTATATTATTTTCAGGAAACATTTTTTACCTTGATCGGATTTGGTGATTTTTGACACTTCCTCAAACAATGCAATCAAATTGAAGCGGTCTTGAGCCTACGACATACAAGCTCGCTAAATCCTTAAACCGGAAGTCAACAGTTTCTTTTAATTCAACAAAGATCTTCTCTATAGTATGGCCATTGGCATGGCGCTGATTTAATTTACCCAGATTAATTTAATGAAAATACCATCGCTATCGAATATGTTCATTAAAAGGTTACTTAAAGATAACAAGGAAATACAAGATTAACAAGATTTTCTTATCGTAATATATTTGTTCTATATAAAAAGAAGCTGTGACGATGATCACGCAGCCAATACCCTTGAACAAATAAAATGCTAAACACACAAATAACTGTAAGAATACTGAGACTACATTCTTTGTCCTTAGTCCCCAAAAAATTGTTCTCTCTTCCTCCTTTTTTCGATTGTTTGGTTAAACGAAATTTAAATCCACTATAATTTGATCCTCCGAACTAGACTGAATCCCTATATTTTTTTAATTGTCGATTATATGTCCCTCTGAAGTCTAAACAAGACATTTTATTGCAGAACATCTAGCAAACAATAAAATTAACAAAACAGTATTGAGGATTGTTTGTTACAAAAAAAAGCAAACAATGGAATAACCTAGAAGGAAAGATATTTTATTCGGCCGCTCTCTCAGCGTAATCAATCTCATGATCGGTAGAACTGTGTATCATTAGAAATGAAAACCCACCCAGACTAACAAACGGAAAAATCAATTGGGAAGGCTTCAAAACGATATTGAAAATAATATTCGACTGGGTGTATCGAAGTCGCGGTTGACTCCTTTATCGACACCGTTAAAAAAGCAGCATGAAATAATACTCCTCAACAACGCAAAATATTAAGTACCCATGGAAAACAAAAGATTTGGTTAGACAAGAAAAAAAAGCTCGTAAAAGATGGCACCAAACTCGTGCCCCGCAAGATAAAACACATCTCAATCGGTTGAGTAACTTGCTATCAAATTCGATTAAAAATTTTCAAAACCATGGAGTAGAAACTTATCTACAAAGCCTAACCGCTGGAAAGGAATTGAATTATTCGCTTTGAAAAGCAATTAGGGTCATAAAACGGCAAAAAAAACACTGTGCCACCAATTAGGGCAACTCAAGACGATTGGGCAAAAAGCGATAAAGAAAAAGCAGACGTTTTTGCCGCACATCTTGAGGAAACATTTAAACCATTTGATGGTCCAGAAAACATTAATTTATTCCAGACTACAACCGATAGTTATCTAGCAAGTATTGCCGAGCTTAAACGGGAAACACAGAAATTAAAGATTAAAGAAGCTCCGGGTTATGACCTAATTACAGGAGAACTTCTTAAAACTTCTAATTACAGGAGAACTTCTTAAAACTCCTCAACATTGTAAATGCAGCAATTAAATTAGAATACATACCAAAACAGTAGAAAGTCGCGGAAATTATGGTTCTCAAACCAGAAAAATCACCGAATGAAAAAAAAATCTTACAGACCTATTTCATTTCTTCCAATAATTTCAAAAGTTTTTTAAAGGATATTACTCGGTCGCTTACATCCCATTATTGATCAGAAACGCCTTTTCCCTGACCATCAATTTTGGTGTAGAAGTAAACATTCGACTGTGGACCAAGTTCATCGAATTACTGATGTAATTGAGAAAGCTTTCGAAGAAAAGAAAATTAGCTCAGCCGTATTTCTTGACGTGTCGCAAGCTTTTGAAAAGGTCTGGCATACAGGCCTTCAATACAAATTATGACAAGTTCTGCCTGAAAAACATGAAAACGAATATTCAGACTTCAAAGAAATATTGGCAGGAATACACCAAGGAAGCGTCATTGGACCACTCTTGTACCTCCTATTTACTAATAGGCCGAAAGGCATTCGAATTAAGTTATCGTGTAATTTAGGGCGCCCGCATAGGGCAAGTAAGTTAGTTAAGTAGTTGATAAGTAGGCTAGTTTTTGATGAATTTTTGTCTAGCATGTAAGTTTGTTTTAAGATGAAGTAAAATAAAAATCGATTAAAAACAAAAACCTCCTATTTACACGTGATATCCCACAAACAAACGATACAATAGTTGCCACCTTTGCTGACGATACAGCTATACTAGCAGTTGGCACAACAATAGAGGAAACAAATATGAAATAACGAACCTCTTAACGAGGTTATTGAACAAGAGCAAACCGATTCATGTAGATTTTTCGTATAAACGGACAAACTTGCCTGTATTTCTCAATACGGTTCGAGTCCCTTTTGCAAATGAAGCAAAATATCTCGAAATGACATTCGATGCAAAATTAAAATGAAAGTCGAATATAAAAGAGAAATGCGAAGAACTTAAAAACAAATACAGAGAACTGTACTGATTACTCGAAAAATATTTTAAGCTTAACCTTGATAACAAGCTGCCATTATACAAGCAAGTGCTAAAGCCGGTCTGGACATATGGTATACAATTATGGGGTTGTACCAGTGAAACAAACCTAAACATTCTACAAACTTTTGAAAACAAAATGTTAAGATCATTCGTCAATGCGCCATGGTATATAAGATATGAAGATCTACGCAGAGATCTGGGTATTCTCGCGGTTAAAGATGAAATGAAAAATTTTGCACGCAAACATAAAAATGTTTATTGGGACAAGTTAATAAATTCTTGAAGAAACAAATTCATTGCGGCGTCTCCAAATTGCGGAAAACACAGGAACTCTCAAAGGAAAGTTACCTGCCAAACATTTATTACTCGTGATAAAAAAACTGCTAGATAAGTCGCATACTTAGTTGCAATACAAATACAAAAAGGCTGATGGTTTTAGTGGGTTAAAGCGTCACACTAACTTGGGCACGTGCTCATCGTGTCTATGAAGATTTCCACCAGCCCACAAAAAAAAAATCATCGGTATAGCTTGTAACCATAATGGGGTTAGGATTAAGAAAGTGCAAAAAAAAAAGCAAAGGGTACGACCATTGACGAGCTCAAGGCAAATCAACGGCGGTATCCCGGCCGAAATCAACGGCGGTATCCCGAGAAGCTCAAAAAAATGATGGAAAATATGCTGGGCACATATTATTTTTATTATTATTAGAAACTTTTATTATAGCCTTATATACTAACTCTACATTATAATTAAAATTAAAATTTACAACCTTGTGTTTACATACATAAATTAGATAAGTATTTCAATAATATGTTACAATAATTTTTTTCTATGATGTTCCGTTAATAATTGTCTTTTATGTTAAATATTTTCTAGTCGTTGTGTCGGTTGGCATTGCCTCCACCATTGTTGTACATAGATTCCTATTTTTTGCAACGTTGTATCAGTTGCGACTGAATTTAAGCAGGTCATCATTCCATCTTTTCTTTGGTGGTCCTATTGGTTTATTATCATCCGGTTTCCACTTTGTTGTTATTTTCTTCCATCTTTGGTCCTGTATTTGTGATATGTGTCCTGCCCAGCACCATTTTAATTGTTTTATTTTTGTGATTACGTCTGTTATATGTGTGCGTCTCCTAATTTCATCATTTCTGACTCGTTCTATTTGTCTACTATTTAGTAAGTGTCTTTCAATTTTCGTCTGGTAAATTCGTATCTTCTCGATTATGTTTGCTGTCATTGCTAATGTTTGTAGTCCATATGTCTTAACAGGTAAATCGTCGAGTCACATGTATATATCTTTTCGTGTCTGTTCTTGTATCGCAATCCAGTATTTCTTTAGTACTCTAGTATTGTTTCCAGCTATTTGTGATTCGTCTGTTTACCTCTTTTTCCTCTTGATTTGAAAATGATTTTATTTGTCCAAGATATAAGTAGTCTTTAACATATTCAATGGTAAAGGGTTTTTCAATAAGAGCGCTACAAAAGTTTTTTTTTAAATAAAACAAAAACGGTTTTGGAAATCAATGAAATTCTTTATTCCTATGAAAGTACGTTCGATGCCATTATGTATGGAATTCGATTTCTTTTGCAATGCCACCACGGGCACGCTTGCAGAAGTCCAGACGCTGAACCCGATTTCCGACTTTTTTCAAGCATAAATCGGCCAATATTGCTGCAATTTCACGTTCGATATTCGTACGAAGTTCATCAATCGTCGCTGGCTTGTTGGCATTGACCATAGACTTGCCGTAGCCCCACAGGAAATAGTCTAACGGCGTCAAATCGCACGACCGAGGCGGCCATGCGACTGGACCATTTCGTGAGATAACACGTTCTCCAAACTTGGTTTCCAATAAATTGATTGTGGCATTCGCTGTGTGACTTGTGGCGCCGTCATGATGGAACCACATGTCCTCCAAGTCCATATCATCCAATCGGTTATCATTGAACGGTAGCGATTCCCGTTCACAGTTACGTGCCGGTCTTGACCATCACGGAAGAAGTACAGCCCAATGACGCCGGCGGCCCAAAAACCACACCAAACCGTCATTTTTTCGGGATGCAATGATGACTCATGGAGTTTTTGTGGATTGCTGCCTGACCAATACCGCATATTTTGTTTATTGACGAAGCCATTCAGCCAGAAATGAGCCTCATCGCTGAAGATGATTTTTCGATAAAAATCCGAATCATTTTCAAGTTGTTGCTCAGCCCAATTCACGAACATACGACGCTTCTGGTGGTCAAGCGGCTTCAGTTCTTGCGTCAATTTAATCTTGTAAGAATGTAGGCTAAGATCTTTTCGCAAAATTCGCCACAACGACGTCACAGAGATGCCCAACGCTTGAGAACGACGTGTGAGAGACACATTTGGGCTTTCTTCAACTGAAGCCTCAGCGGCAGCAATATTCTCGACACTACGGGCACTTCTTTGTCTCACTGGCACGGGAACATTTTGTACTGTGCCTGTATATTCAAATTTTTCCACTAGACGCTCAATTGTTGATTTGCTAGGACGATTATGACGACCATAAATTGGACGTAGCGCTCTTAACGTTGAGGCCACTGACTCCGAATTTCCTTACTGTAGAGAAATGTCAAAAGAGCGGCAAGAAATATGGCGTCGTTTGCTGTCCCTGTCGCTCAACTTTTGTAGCGTCCCTATGGGATATTTTATATGATTTGTCATAGCTTTAATTTTGTCATATTTATACTTAGTCCATGCATTTTACACGTTACTGAAAGTTGGTGAAGCATTGTCTAGATATCGTCAGATTTATTTGATATAAGAACGATATCATCAGCGAATTTAAATTGTTCAAGCCTTATCCATGTAATTTTACTCCATACTTATTGGTCCAATTCATTTGCATAAAATATATCTTCTAATACAGCTGCAAATAGTGGAGGCGATATTGGATCTCCTTGTCTTGCTCCTTTATTGATTTTGAATTCTCGTCCCGTTTTGTCAGTTTTAATTCGTGTGCTGTATTGTTGGAATAAATATTTTTAAATGCTGTTGTGAATATGGGGTCAATATCCTGGTTCTCCAACGCCGTCCAAATACTTTTGTGTTCTACCATGTCAAAAGCCTTACTGAAGTCAATAAATAGAAAATAGAGAGGTTTCATGTATTCGTTGAATTTTTCGATCAATTGCTTGATAGTCTGTAAATGGTCAGTAGTCGAATATCCTTCTCGGAAACGAACTTGCTCTCTTGGTTGTTTATCATCTAATGTGTGTTTCATTGACATATATATTGTCATCGAGAAGAGTTTATATAAAGTCGAGATTATGCTTATCGGTCTGTAGTTATTTACATCGTTCTTTTTTCCTTTTTTGTGGATTAGTATGATTGTACTTTGCTTCCACTGTGATGGTATTTTCTGTTTTCAAATAATAGAGCTGAATAACTTTGTCGACATAATCGTCCATCAGAGCAAAGAATTCGGTTAACCACGTATCGTTTTCGCACTACGTTTACTCTATGTGATAATATGCATCCACAGAGACGTCAGACAGTGCGCACCAAAGAAACAGTTGCCACTGGCGAGCAAAGTACTGAAGAGGACCCGAATGAATCGATTCGCCACCGTGCACAGCAATTGGCGCTTTGCCCATCAACTTTATGGAAGATTTTGCTCAAAGATCTTGGCTTACGACCTTACAAGATCCAGCTTGTGCAAGAGTTAAAGCCGCGAGACCATGCAATGCGTCGTGATTTTGGTGTATGGGCCGAAATTGATCTCGATGTTGATTTTCATCCCAAAATTTTGTTCAGTGATGAGGCTCATTTTTGGTTAAATAGCTACCTCAACAAGCAAAATTGCCGCATTTGGAGTGAAAAGAATCCACGTGAAGCCCCTAAGACGCCATTACATCCACAAGAACTGACTGTTTGGTGTGCTCTATGGGCTGGTGGAATCATTGGGCCATATTTCTTAACGTTAATACAGACCGGTATAGAGACATGATAACCGACTATTTTGTTCCCGAATTGGATGGTATGAATGTGGATGAGATGTGGTTCCAACAATAACGCGCTACATGCCACACAGCGCACGTCACAATCGATTTATTGAAGGAAACATTCGATGAGCGGATAATTTCGCGGGATGGACCTGTCAACTGGCCACCAAGATCGTGTAATTTGACACCATTGGATTATTTTCTTTGGGGATATGTGAAGTCGCTCGTCTACGCCAACAAAGCAGAAACTTAAGGTGACTCGGAAGCCACTATTTGTGGTGTTAATGCCGATATACGGCCTCAAATGCTCGAAAAAGTGGTTAAAAATTGTACCTCTAGACTTGGCTTTATTCGAAGAAGCCGCGGCGCCTACATGCCCGAAGTCATATTCACACAATAATGGCATAAAATTTTCCTTCCAATAAACGTAAATTGTTGCACTTTAAAACGATTTTCTTATGTTTTATTTCAATTCGAAGTTCTATACCTATAAAAAAAACACCCGATATAAAAAGCGTTTAAAGTTGTTTTCAGCAACATTTTTTATGTGGGTATGTGGGTATTTTTTTTGGATAATAAATGGGAACAAATTAAGTTCAGAACGGAAAAAGAAACTCAAAAGTACTGAAAGAAAAACATTTTCGGCTGCTTTTGAAATAACGCTTTCGGGAAGCGGGACAAACCATTTTTGAAGAAAAACAATCAAACATCCGATGGTTTTTAATCCCACCTATGAAAAGAGTCTATATCCTGAGTGCAACTTACATATACAAAACTGGACATGGCAAACAAGTATATGTGTATATATAAAAAAAAAAATATCATAAAATTATAATAAAGCAGGCATCAAGTATATTATTACTCACTTATATTAATACCCAAAGGTGACTTGAATACTATTTGCACACAACTGCAGGTCCCAAGACGCCTTGCAAATACCAGATATACGATTTCTCCAACCTTGTCTATTTTAGCCAATTAGAGAAATAATTTTCCAAGCAAAAACAACTTATGATGCGTCAGCTCTTTTGTCCTGCATGAGTAGTTTTACGTCCATGTGTACAATCTCTCTCGTAAACTTCTTCGTGTGGCAAGGCCAAGAGCAAGGTCGCCTGCGAATGCAGCTCTCTAAGGAAAACCACATTCAACGAGGAAATTAGGTCTTTCCATTTAATAAATTAACAATCCGCCAGCAACCTTAGATTTAATTCTCCCATATAATTGATTACTGAAAAAATAGATACTTTTATTCGGATCGTATCTTTTTCAATCATAATTAACAAACCGTTGCCTGTTGGTTTCACTTGATTGCGTTTCCCCCAGAGGGGTTATACAAAACTAAAAAAAAAAGAAAAATATAACGTATTCGCCACAGAAAACCACTCAGTCCAAAAAAAAAATCGAATTTGAAGTGATTTCAACTGGGAACCCCTTTGGTATGGTTAGGGACTCCTAACAATACCATGCCGTACATGATCATCCGATCTGAATCACTATTCACGATGGGGTCATGATCTAATTTATTCATTTCACCATTGGATCGCGTCGCCTAATGTCTACTGTTCTACATAATTACTCTTGCTAAACACACATGTTTTGAAATTGTTGACATTTGTGCCAAGCCATTCCAAGCTAAGCCGCCAAGAAAGAACAGAATTCATTTTTTTTTTGCATAGGTCACTTCAATCTGTTTTGTATCTACAGAGTTATCTTGATCGGTATAGATACAAAAGAAACACAACATTAACCGGCTGATTGCATACCATGACTCAGATCGGCGCAGGCAACACATTCTCACAGTAACGCGCGTTCTGTGCGCGATTGCTAACCGATTTCTCGTTCTCAAAACCATTATTTCCTCTGTACTTTAGATGGGTTTGTTCGAGTGAGCCGCCGTGAATTACTCGAATTATCACCCTTTTATCTGTTACAAACAAAAATAATAATTCACTCTTTTGGATTTGTAATGATTTTGAAATGATTTCACTCAACGCCGTGTGTCACGTTCAAATTAGTTAATTACAATTGATCGGTCAAGGAAGTATACAACAGTGGACACTATCTAGCCTAACCACCCATCGATCGAGCAAGGGATGATGCGAATCTTTGTGTTGTTGTTGGTGGTGTTATAGGAGCGACGTATGCTGTCAATCTATTTGCTGGATTAATGGGATTTCAGTTGGGACTCTTTGTGTGTGCTTGGTTGGACGTTATCAGTGCTCGAGCGAAGCACAACAAACAAGTGGGTAACGTGCATTCGAAGACCAGTTGGCTATTTTAACACGAATTTTCGACAGTGTTGTCTTGGGTACAGTGCGGAACGCGGAGTCTTTTCTTTACCTTTTCTACGCATAATATTTGGCGTATATTTTTTATTTTACAAAGTGCTTTTTTTTGGTGACAATTATATTGCTAATCGGTCAAGTTTTATCTGTTTTTTTTTGTGTCGAAATACTTGTGTTTTTTGAGGTCAAATTAAATAGACGAAAACTGTTTGATATTAAGTTTTAATTTATAAATTCGTCGGTTTTAGATATGAAGAGAATATATTTTGTCTTTTGTTTTTACTGCGGCAATGGTTTTGAAATCCAAAAACGATAAAACTAATCAATGATGGGACAGTGAAAAGGGTTGGCATTGTTGGTGGCAAGTTAATCTAGAATACATCGCTTTTTTTAAGATTTTCGATCCATTTTATATTTACTTTGGGTTACATTTTTTCGCGGTTTGTCTTAAAAACTACTAAACTTTGAAATATTCTACCATTGTGAGTACAAGTGGAGAACTCCGACATGGTTTTGGACTCACAAACATTTTTGAATTGGCATCCAATTTTGATTACGTGTGGGTTTGAGTGTTATTTAAAAAAAAATCATTGACTACGGTTGGAAAACATTGTTTGATAAACTTCAAGAACACTTTTTAGTCAAACTTCTTAGCTACCTTTGTGGATATGCAAGGTGGGACAAATAAAAGCTACCAATGTTAAACATACGGATTTTATTTCATTCGTTTTAATTAATTTTATGGAAGTTCGTATAAAATATGACTTCAGACAAATGTCTACCATTTGTCTACCACCATTGGCTCCTTTTGGCCTATTTGGCTCGAATATTCTGCTTCAGTTGTCCAATAGGATCTTATATCCGCAAAATACAAAGTCGGGTAAAGTTAAATCTAGAGAACTCATCAAACGTTTGTCAAAAGTGTGGCACAGTCGCTCCATCTTGTTAGAACCAAAAATTAGGATTCTGCTCCGCTATTAGCTGCAAAAAGTTGACGATCATTGTTCTGTAAGAAGCCCCTGAAATCGTTTCTGGCGTTTCATTCTCAATCTCTAAGAAATATGGCCCGACCAAACTGTCCATCTTAACGGATGAAACTGATGCTGGTGTGTTGCCCTTGTATTTTCGGAGCCCCATAATCTTGTTTTGTTATTTGGCATAACCACTTAAATTACTTAACAAATCAATTTGTGTGGCTGATTGTGTAAAACGAGTAACGTATTGTGGTCATCCACGTTGTCGTTGTCTAACTCCTAATTATGAAAACTGGTGAAACTGATCTGGAATACTTTTTGTGATACGTTGACAATCTACATAGGTTCTACATGGGGTTCAAATGCCTGCGAAAATAAAGGGTGGTTAAATTTTAAGGGCCGATTTTGATTTTAAATAAAACACAAATTACAAAAAAAAATACAAATTTTTGTTAGTTAGTACCCAGGGCCGAGCTTTCTCACAACCAAACATGTGTGCGTGTGTACTTCGTGCACGATGGTGGGACCTCCTGTTTTATGCCGATTCCGAACGGCGAAATTGAGATAAGCTTTTCTTGACAATTGATACTACTCGGATGATTTATCAGATCATCATGAGAGGAGGGCCAATGGGCCAGAGGGCCGAATGGCCGCCACGACCTCGGCGGCACACCTCCATCCGATGGTCTAAATTTTCGTTGACGCTGAGGCATAATTGAGGTTCTGTGCCGTTAATGTGCCGAATCATCTCATCCTTTAGCTCTTGAATTGTTTTCTTTCAAATAACCCAAAAGAAAGAAGTCCAACGGTGTCAAGTCACATGATCTTGGCGGCCAATTGACATTGCCACCACGTGAGATAACAACACCATTGAATTTGTCGCGCGAAAGAGCCATTGTTACGTTAGCTGTGTGGAAAGTGGCACCGTCCTGTTGAAACCACATATCGTCCACATCAATATCTTCTAATTCGGGCCATAAAAAGTTTGTTATTATCTCACGATAGCGATAGCCTGACCGGCCTGATTTTGGAAAAAAAAGTACGACCCGATGATGCCACCAGCCCATAAACCACACCAAACAGTCACTCTTTGTGGATGCATTGATTTTTGACAATCACTCTTGGATAAACATTCGCCCAAATGCGGCAATTCTGGTGAAAATGTGCCTCATCACTGAAGATGATTTTGTTCGAAAATTGATCATCCACTGTTGCCATTTCTATGGTGGCAAGAAATGGCCACTGTCGACGCTTGAAACGGTCAAGAGGCTTTAGTTCTTGAGTCTCCTACAGACCCGGTTTGTTCAAAATTTTGCACGATTTTTCCGATTGTACGCACATTTGGACGATTAAATTTTGTTTTGAACACCTATTTTCATAATAAGCCTGAATAACTTTAACGCGTTGCTCGATTGTGTATCTTTCCATGGTTCAAATTGAGTTAGTCTGAAATGGAGAAATGTCAAATGAAATGCAGAAAAAAACTTGACATTTAGGTGTGGTTCACATTCAACATCGGCCCTAAAAATTTAATCACCCGTTACTTATAGGATACATAGGCATAGCGGACTCCCTTGTTTCACTCGAACATCGTAGGACTTTCTCATAGTTTTTATCGCTACTTCAACAGTTAAGTTTCAAACCGAAAGTCTTTAAACCGAAATACTGAATGCAAATCAGTTTACCCTCAAGCCTTTCTTCATACGTAGATCAAATATGAAGGTTCATAACTAATTCGGACAACACTAATGGGGATTTTGTATGTAGGGGCAATGATTCAAGCTTCTGCTACATGAAAATTCCATTTTGTTCCGCTAGGTTCACACCAATAATTAATAACTGAACAAACTTTGTGTTTCTTCAATCCTTGCATGCGGTTTTCTCACTTTGAGAAGCTTGTGGTGCAATCAGTTAAAAAAATGCATAAATTATTAAAAAAATGCCTTACATGCCAATTAATGCCTTAAAAATGCCAATGAAAATAGTTTTCTTTAATAATTAATACTCTACTACTCAACGTCAAAGATTTTTTTTTTCATAAGCATTGATATCATCACCCAGTACTGATGCTTTACTCGCATGCCTGTAAAGCACACCGGGTGGCAACTTTTGTACCACTACTGTAAAAAATACATATAAATGGGTATTCAAAATTCTACCCCTGTGTTGGCTCAGGAGTTGAGCAACCCTATCAAGAATAATGATAAAGAAGGCAGACGAAGTAGCTCCCCTTCGTAGTGGAAATTTTCATTAAACTAAAATACGCATAAAAAATTTCATCAACTCACCTTTCAATTCTGCAGAAATCTATATGCTTTACAGACTGGAAATAAGTCAAAAAGCAGTCACAATAATTACGCATTTTCAAGATCTCCTTCGCTCAATTATTTGTTGGCAAATTAAACCTCAATATGTTGGTAGAACAAAATGTCAAAGCGCAATAAAATTTAAAGCCATTTGTAAAAATGATGGAAAACTCACATTATGACATTGGCCGTGTTACATCCAAATAATTAATAAAACAAAAACAAACCAACAAAGCCACACATATAATTTTTTTGCTTGTTTATTGCTCTCATAAACTTTGAAAAATCTTAAATATCAAACGAAAAAAAATGGTCTCTCCCACTATCGACCTCCTCCAAATACAGACATAAACCAGGACAGTGAACCATTCACTAACCAAATCACACATTACTTTATTGGCAATGACGGATGACCGGATGATCGTCGAAACTTCTTAATTAAAAATTGTCTAGATCATTTGCTTATTTAACCTTCATAACACCTTTTTAATTTTTGAATGCAATTTCATACAAATGCAACAACAAACAAAGATATCGAAGGACTCCTCCATGTTAACTTGGTTAATTGAACATTTGACAATAAGTCAAGACACTTATGACATTCACTAAACTACAATAAAAGAAAGATTTGCTTTAACGACAATCAAAACGATGGGCAATAACAGAAGTTGCATACTTCAATCATAACCATGTCGATAAAACATGTGCATCTTGTACCGTAGATAAGATCAACAAAATCTTGATTATTTGACTTAATAACAGAAAAATTAAAATGCAAGATCAACCGCAATTTTTCTGTCATTATATTTTGCAGTATTATGTAGTACGTGCGCCCAAATCTTGACTTACATGTCGTGATGAAATCGTTCAGAGAGATGATTTCACCTCAGGACAGACAACAATTTTTTTTTGCAAGCATCTATTCTTTTATGTGCATAAATTTTGTAGGCATATGTGAAGTTTTGTAACCCACACAGTATTTGATAACCTACGTATTTAATGGAAGGTAAATTGGTACACACACTTAATGTTTACAATGTCATTCCCTTTTTTTTTACCTCTACCAGCCCGTGTTCCGGATTTCAGATTACAACTGAAAATTGAGGTAAGGTAACGTGCAACGCAAAATCTTACTGAGTTAAAATGTAAATTTCAAACTATTCCAGCGCTTATTTTGAAATTTCTTTTTCCATATTTATAGATTTCTATCAATTTTATCTATTCAGAAAAAAATATTCCTATTAGAAAAAAAAAACATAAACGAACCTAACTATCGGGTAATTGTACTGAAATCATAAACATCTTCATGACAGGTCAAATGGAAATCAGCTGTTTCAATTATATCTGAAGGCCCATGTGTAATATTTTGACAATACCCAAACAATACCCACACGCCACAAAAAGAAGGAATGGGTGCACTACTGGGTTGTATGTACTTGCTTGTAAGATTGAAAGCATTTTTATGATCGTAAGCACTCATAATACAGAAATTGTAAAAAAAAAGTAGAAAAGCAAAAAAACACTTTTTCGTAATTGCCCAAATACGACCATTTTGAGATTCGTTCCCCCTTTAAATAATTTCTTACATAAGTGGCGCTACAGTCCGGGATAAACCTGGGCCTCAACCAATATGCCTCTCTAATTAGCCCGGTCCTTAGCTAGCTGCCTCCTGTTGCGCACTCCAAGTTGGTTGAGGTCGGTTTCTACTTGTGCGCGCCACTTAAGGAGTGAGGGCTTTATTACTTCCTCTACTGCGTCTGACGTCTGGCTGGGAATCGAAGACTCTGCGAGGAGTATTGGTGTCCATTCGTTCTACATGTCCTAGCCATCTTAAACGTCCAATGCCGAGTTTTTTGGACCGGAGGCGTGTCTCTGTACAGCTCGTATAGTTCTTGGTTCAATCGTCGTCTCCATAGCCCGTCAACGCAAACGGGACTGAAGATTTTTCGAAGAATTTTCCTCTCGAATCGATTAAGGATTTCTGCATCCGCTTTTGAGACGGTCCATGTTTCAGCGCCATAGAGCAGGACTGGGATGAACAGGGTCTTGTATTCTTCTTCTCTTCTCTTCTTCTCTTTGAGTGAGGGCTTTATTACTAAATTGCCTTCTTAGTCCGAAGAAACAGCGGTTGGCAAGAGTAATTCTTCGTTAAATTTCTGACGAGATGTTGTTGTCAGAGTTAATAGCGGAGCCAAGATAGATAAAATCCCGTACTACCTCAAAGTTATATCTGTCAATGGTGACGTTCTGTCCACTTCGTCGATGTTGTGTGTCCTTTCATTTACTGCTACCCCCCATCTTTGCCGCTTCCTTCTCTATACTAGAAAACGTGGCTATACCATCACGTTGAGTCGGACCAATGATGTCCATATCGTCAGCGTATGCCAGTAGTTGTACCGATTTTTGGAAAATTGTGTCTCTGGTGT
The DNA here is from genome assembly GCA_949824845.1 of Rhingia rostrata. Lineage (NCBI taxonomy): Eukaryota > Metazoa > Arthropoda > Insecta > Diptera > Syrphidae > Rhingia > Rhingia rostrata. The sequence goes on along the minus strand of OX463755.1, from coordinate 196,491,888 downwards.
TGGCTCGTGAGTTTTGCACAATCCTCTCAAGAAACAAATTGAAGAACTCACATGATAGCGCATCGCCTTCCCTAAATCCTTTTTTGGTATCGAATGTGTCGGTGAAGTCGTTTCCGACCCTGATGGAGCAGCGAGAATTCTCCATCGTCATCTTACATAAAGGGAACCAAAACTAGACTTGGGTCTGTATAGTTCGTCTCTATAAATGTTGTCGTATGCGGCTTTGGACATCTTGGTTTTATCCAGGATCTGCCGAAGTGTGAAAATTTGATCGGTTGTGGACTTTCCCCCCTTTTCCCCCTTTAAATACAACAAAGAAAAATACGCAATAGCGTTTTCAATTGGTACAACAAATTTATTTTTTCTTGATGTAGAACACTTTTGAAAAATCTGGATTTCAATGATGATTTACCAACATCTACACAATTCACGGCTTCCTGACGTGATTATTATTCGGTAAATACTTAAAAAATTAACTAGTCGATGCAATATATGTTTATTCTTGTCAAGTGAATATTTTTTATGTTTCCTTGATAGTTTTGTTACAAAAACTGTGGATATGTTTGGAGTGTCAACCTTGAGGACATTTACGTTTTATTCCTCTTGTGATTGCAGCACTAGTTCTTTTACTTCTTCTTAAATATCTTCAATAAATTTCTTACCTCGTCGATGACATTGCATTTGTTCTATAATCTGATCTTCAAATTATTTTTATAAATACTCCGCTCTGGGATATTCCGAAAAAAAAAACCTACATACGTTCACAAGCTATTAATTTTAATGACTTTTGCGATAATCTTAGCGCTGTGTCTTTTGTTTGTATGCGACCAATATCTGATCGCTACATATCTGATTTAATTACTTACACATCCAAAATTGATATTATCATGTCCAATTTCGACTGCACCGCTTGTCCATAAATGTATTATAATGCTAATCATGCGAAATATTATCGCAAGAAAAACAATCAACTTGACTGGATATTAGAAAATAAATCAAAGTCGATCCAATAAACTAGATAACACCAACCATCCAACTGATAAATTCTCTTCTAATCTTATGCAAACCTTAAAAACAATTTGCGACTTAATGTTAAATTTATGTCAGTATATCACAAAAAGATAGATTAAATGAAACTGTAAATATTTGCTGACATAAAATAAAAAAATAAATCTCAGTCAATATTATGAGCATAAATATTTACTCAACGATTTATTGAATGCAACCGCCAAATTGAAATATGAAATGTCAATGTTTCTGTCAATTTGTTTGACAATCATTAAACTAGATTTTGTTTTATGGGTTATAGTGTTAAAAGACGATAATAATAAAATATAATTTAAAGTGAATTCAAGTGCAGCAAGAAATAACAAGTATCAAGTAACAATTGTCAATTAGCAAATTGTTTCGAATACAATGGTTTTTTAAAATAAATATACGAGGTTTCATTGAATCAATTGTTTGACTACCACAACGACAACGACAACATCGTATGACAGTGATCCATATTTTCGTGCAAATAACACATGCAAGGACTGATTAAACAAAATGGGATTCTTTTCTAAAGCCGCTTACATCATATGGGCTGTGTAAGTTAATTTTTGTTTGTCTCTTATTTGTTTTGATATTTTTCAATATTTGATATATTTCAATATAAATATTTGAATAGGTGATTTATTTTGTTTAATTTTTATTTGTGAGATTTTTGTTTTAATAAATTGCTTTTCACAAATTTACGGGTATAGAAACATAACAATTTTAATGTAAACGTACTTTTAAAATTATTTTTATGTTCTGCCAATGTCACAACGGCAGGTCCGTCGACGTAAAAGAGTGAAATTGACTAAACATGGAAGCGAAACTTCGTATTGGAAAATAATTTTGTTTGGAAAGAAACTGAAAACTGTAAAATGATGACATTCCAGGGTTTGACAAAAACCAAAAGAATTATTCTCTTTTTTTTAAATTCATTTTTATTTTAGTAAATCTTAAAACTAACTAACATGCTAGACAAAAATTCATGAAAAACTAGCCTACTTACCAACTACCTAACTAACTTACTTGCCCTAAGCGGGTGACCTAAATTAAGCGCTAACAACTTAATTCTAATGCCTTTCGGCCTATTACCTAATAGTTAATTTAAAACAAGTACATATCTTAATTTTTTTAACCAAGAAAAGTTTTGTTTTTAAAAAAACTTGGCACCTTTTTTTTCTTATTCAAACTTACATTCTAAATAAAACTACTTATAAACTAATTAAAACTACGTAAACACAACCTTAAATCTAGAACAGCCACAGCTACTTTTCCTTTTTTTGGTGCCACCCTGAATGTTGTACCTAACCTTGACCTTAAAACCTTTAAACCTTAAACTATGTAAGTCGGCCTTACAATTTGTAAGTCAACTATCTGTACCTATATTAGCCACCACAACAGGTTCTCCTGTTACAACCTACTCCGTCGGTCCCAAACGGACACACTCCTGCTGAACCGCAGGCGCTCTCCTCCGCCCTGAGCGACGACGTCTCGGTCGTATAGGAGCTGCCTATCCACAGTTCGTCGGAAGACGTGGTGAAACCGAATGAGTTTCACCAGAAAATTGCCCATTCTTTTTATGTTGGCTCCGTTGTATAGGACCTGGTTGGAATAATATTTTGTGTAGTCGTCAGATACTGGTGTTCTGTGAAGTCCAAGACAGCTTCTTGAACACTGCCTCTCAAACACCCGTATCTTTCCCATTTGAGATAGGGCAACGTTGCACCACACCGGGCACCCATAGCCAATCATCGGCCTTATGAGGGCCATGTAGCAAATCACCTTCACCCTGCTGTCAAGACAACTGCTATAAAACAATCGTCTTGCCAGGGCTAATGCTCCCCTAGCTCTCACCAGAGCAGCATCTAGATGTCTTCCGAAATATAGATACTGATCTAACCAGATGCCAAGGAACTCTACTACACTTTTACTCGCCAGTGGCTTCCCGTTTAGTGCAATCACCAGCTTTCGCCAGTTCTTTCTCGTACTCTCGAGCCACTAGACAACGGTGTCCTTAACAGAATAGTTGTCGATTTCTGAAAGTCGGTTATCAACTTCCAGTCATCACAATATCTATGGATCTCGTCTAAGTCCCGCTGCAAAAGAGTTCGAATGACTTCGACGGTAGGGGCTGTTCTGTTCGCGATAAGATCGTCCGCATACACAATTGCCTGAGTAAGACTACCTGTCATAACACTGGTGTAAATGCTGAAGAGAAGCGGCGAGCTTACCGCTTTCTGTTGCAGACCATTCTTAAGGAAAAATTCGGCGGTAGAAGTTATATTGCCACTTTTGACAACACACGTTCTACCAGCCAGCATGTCATGAAGCATATATAGCAGTGGTTTTCTTATGCCAAGTCTGGTCAGCTTTAGATAGAGGCCCTCTAACCATACGGTGTCGAAAGCCTTCTCTAAATCAATCACACATGCACCCGTTTTGGCTTTGTTCCATTGAATATCAGAGACGAGTTTGGAGGCGGCATGAATACAGTCATGTCCAAAAAAAAAACCAAACTGGTTCTCCGGTGTAATATTATTGTCCTCAGACCACGCTTGAACAGAGCTCGATTGAGAATCTTTTAGAAAACCTTGCTGATATTCGGAAGGAGACTTATCGACCGGAAATTTGCCGTATTGGAGTTGTCCTTTCCCTTTTTCGGGAGAGGATAACCCACCGCCCTCTTCAAACGCACTGGATAATATGCATTACTCAGCGCTTTGTTGAACAGCGTGGCGTAAATGTCTACAGCTACAGGGGGTAAGTATTGCAGTACAATGTTGGATAGACCATCGACTCCCGCTGACTTCTTTTTCTTTTTGGAATCGAAGATGATCTGGAGTTCCACCTTCGAGATTAACAGGGGACTAGACCCACTTCGCTCGACTATGGCGTTTGCCAAGTTTTCGTCATCAAACCGGGTGAAACTGCGCTGATTTATGTATGTCTGGTTGAAATAAATGAATTCTCTCTCGATATTGGAAATTTGACCATTTTAATTTTTCTTAACACAAAAGTACCCAACGAACCTATATCTATCTACAACGTTTGAAAATTCTTAAAGAACTCGTACTAAAATTTGTATTCATCAGAATTTTCCCATCAGACAAACTTAGCGCGCTAAAGTTTATAAATTCCAGTCGTCATATTCTCTCACCACTCGAAGATACGAAAATATCGCTGCCGTAAGTGCATTAGTATAAAATGAATCATGTCGCTTACAGGTACATCTTAGTCCACATTGCGCCAAATTGTGCCTTAAGATCTTAGCCTACACCCCTACTAGATCAAATTAAATTAAGAACTGAATATTCTTGATCATTTGAAATACCGAAAGTACTTGAAGAAAATATTGTTTTTCATCGAACAAATTCAGCATTGAATCCTATTTTGGCTCAATGACTGTTGGACAGAAACAAAACCCATTTAAGAAAAAAACTCACTTACTTCCGTAGATGAAGCATGTACAAATGTTATTGATTCAGTGCAACCAAGAAACCAAAAATGTACAGTCGAACAACAAATATTGGCAGAATGAACTGCGTTCGAGAACACATCTAGCAATATAAGCTTTAAAATGTCAATACCCCTGTACCGACGATACTGAAGACCACGTACATGAACATTTCAATTAAGGATTTCTAAGCCAAAAATATAAGGAGTAGATCATTGCATTACTGTCAATATCTTAACACAATACTGAGAAATTTACCTAATCGAACTCGAGGATAGATAGAAGCCATAGTAGAGAAAACCCTGCCTATAAGCGACGTGCGCAAAAGTAGTATACATTAACCTAAAAATTGGGCTAACTGCAGATGCATGTTGGTTGTGGCCATGTTTCCAGTCGCAGCACAAAGTTAAAATACTCGACTCGATATAATCTGTGAAATCCAATTTACCTAATTCTCAAACTAGGGGCATAAGCGCTTCGGATAGCGATTAACTCATTTTTTATTAACTCGTACATGACACACGCCAACAGTGACCGAATGACTGAAGCTAGCTGAAGTACATTGGTGTGTCATAGGTTTAAAGAGACGATTACACGCGACACGATTCCGTCATGTTTTTGGTGGCTCTGTATTTCGCACCTTTGCAATTCATATTGAAAATATTCGTTCAAATTTAATTAATGATCGTATTCGTAAGATGGTGAAATAATTTTAAAAATACCACGCAATGGATTTCAAGCATTTGTGAATGTCATTACCGTTGAAGAACTTTTGTGTACAAATAGATGACATTTGCCAAATCTTCAATATCGAGAGAGAAATTCATCATTTCAACGAAAAGTCCCCACACCCGTTTCGCAAAGAAAACGAAAAACATCAACGTTTGAAGTATTGTTAAGCCCCATTTAGACGATCAACTCGTTTCAGTTTCAGTTGAGCTTTGAACTTAAATTTAACCTGAGACTGAAACTAAAAATGAACGGATCGCCTAAATGTGGCTTTAAAGAGACGAGAATAAAAAAATAAACCCTTGACCCTTTATGTTTTACCTTTTGGTAAATATTAAATAAAATCCGAAAAAAAACATAAAGAATAATAATGAATAAAACAGTGAATTGTTTTGTTGGTTTCTGTAAAACTTCTGGGCTATCATCCTTTGACAGTTTTTCTTTTATCACCAGCCGAAACTCAGCATGAAGAAAATGGCAACAAAGAGGAACGAAACAATTTTTTTTCTTATTCATCTTTTACAACTTTCTCAGTACACAAACGGTTTTGCGAAGTATCACATCTAAGTTCATTCAAATTTACTTTTGAACGTGCGTACCCGAGCTGACCTTTAACCGTTATACAACTTAATAGTTGTTACAGGAAAAAGTCACAAAAAATGTGATGATCGCGTGTTTTAATTGTGACATTTATCACAGAAACGTCTCCATTCCACTGAAATATATACCTACCTTAAAGTGCCTTTTTTTTATATAAAAACGTACCTTACAACCAAAGATTATAAAGCCATACAGATGACGCATTAAGAACAAAAAAAAATAGAAACTTTTGTTCACCAGCTTCACGGTACGGCGGGCGGTGTGCACGTGCACACATGAGAAACGAGATCGAAATTATATGGCGGGCTGTGCCAGTACGACCCGCCATAGAACAGTTTTTCTTGTATGCAGTGCGTCATCTGTATGGCTTTATAATCGTTGGTACAACGCACCGACCACTGTCAGGATTTTGCTGGGCAGATGACACATAAATCAGATAGAATTGTAGAATGTAGCACAAATTCTTGCTGTCAGTCGAAGCGAACATTTTTTCCCTCTCCCTATGAAATATTTTTTGAGTGTTCATTATTTATTTATTTGTTTTAAGTGACAAAAGTATTTTTATAAACAAAATAGAGTTATTGACACACCTAGCAAAATAATTTGATGAACAATTTGAAATGGGTGGGGCGATCCTTAAAAAAGATTACGTAAATAAAGTTAAAATATTATTAATTACTAACGGGTGATCCAAGTAGAGATACTTTTTTCAATAGCCTTTTTTGACAGATCACGTGTGAGTCGTGTCATGCTGTCATGTTATTTTTGTTTAGTATTGTTTGGCATTTCATAATGGAAAGACTTACGCGTGAACAACGTTTACAAATTGTTCAACTTTATTATGCAAATTCACGTTCTGTGAGGAATGTGTTTCGTGTACTTCGCTCAACTTATGGTCAACATAATCGGCCTACTGAGCGTACTATTCGCAACACCATCACCCATTTTGAGACCCAGCATTCATTATTGGATAATATTCGACCGAATATACCACGTCCAGCACGCTGTGAAGAAAATATAGCGGCCGTAGCTGAGAGTGTACACGAAGACCGTAGAGAGTCGATTCGGCGCCGTTCGCAGCAACTCGGACTGACGTGTGGAACGACTTGGCGCATTTTACGTCAAGATCTTAAATTCAAAGCGTACAAAATACAGCTTGTGCAACAAATGAAGCCGCTCGACTTTCCCAAGCGACATCGCTTCGCTCTATGGGCTCTTGAAAAGTTCCAAGAAGATCCGACGTTTTCGAGGCAAATTTTGTTTAGCGATGAGGCCTATTTCTGGCTCAATGGGTATGTAAACAAACAAAATTGCCGCATTTGGGACGAAGAGCAACCTGAAGAGATTGAAGAACTGCCACTTCATCCAGAAAAAACAACGGTTTGGTGTGGTTTGTGGGCCGGTGGAATCATCGGTCCATATTTCTTTAAAAATCATGCCGGTGCGAACGTAACCGTCAATGGCGACCGTTATCGTGCCATGATAACCGACTATTTGATGCCTGAAATTGAAGCTCGTGATCTCGGCGACATTTGGTTTCAGCAAGACGGCGCCACTTCCCACACATCGCATCAATCAATGGACTTATTGAGAGAACATTTCGGTGAGCACATGATTTCACGTTTTGGGCCGGTCGATTGGCCACCAAGATCGTGTGATATCAAACCGTTAGACTTTTTCCTGTGGGGATATGTAAAGTCAAAAGCTTATGCCGACAAACCCGCTTCGATTCAGGCCTTGGAGGAAAACATCACGCGTGTCATTCGCCAGTTAACAGTCGAAATGCTCGAACGAGTGATCGAAAATTGGACTCAACGGATGGACCATCTGCGACGTAGCAACGGCCAACATTTGATAGACATAATCTTCAAAATATAAATGCCAAAGAATGTTCTTTCAAATGATAAAAAACATTCTCCATTAAATTTGAATTTTCTGTGTTTTTTTCTTTAAAAAAATAGGGAACCTCGAATTGGATCACCCTTTACTTTCCGCTGTTACATGACTGTTTACTATCCTCTCCACTGAGGATCTCATTTCTTGAGATGATTCAATGGGTTTGGCAAGCATGTCTAAGCATTAACGGTCCAGTTATAGTTATAATTGAAAATAATTTAAATTTTTAATTTCGCAGAAAATTCTTTTTTTTTTTTGTTTTTCAACGGTCAAGATTTATTTTTGTTAAGTAATATTTGTCATTTCACTCAAATTACAAAAATTCGTTTCGTTCTTTTCTTCGTATGTTTCAATCTGTCATTAGTATTTTAAATGACAGATTTTTTTAATGATTGCTATGGCCAACTTCTCTCTTTAACAAAAGTACTTTTTTTAAGTATTAACGGATGCACTTTGATGTGCCAACATCTAACCACTTTTCAAGAAAGGTGCATCTAGGTTACTAAAGGCCTATATCAATCTTACCCTCAATTAATAAGAAGTTTGAAAAAGTCGTGAAAAATAGAATGGCGAGTTTTTTTTAAGTGAGGTTCAATTTTGAGTTCAATTTAATAGATCAGTAGATGTCTTGTTACGTTTCTGTTCTCAACTATTTGTTAGCCTTGATAAAAATAAAAAACAATTAGCCGCATTATTTGTGGACACATAAAAAGCCTTTGACATGTTAACCACGAAATATTGATTTGCAAACATGAAAGTGCTGGGTTTCGAGGTTTCACATCTGATTACATAAGTGGCGCTACAACCAACCTGCCTCTCCAATTCGTCCGGTCCTTAGCTAACTGCCTCTAGTTGCGCACTCTAAGTTGCTTGAGGTCGGTTTCTAACTACTTGTGCGCGCCACTTAAGGCGAGGTCTTCCTCTACCTCGTCCGACGTCTAGCTGGGAATCGAAGGCTCTGCGAAAAGTATTGGTGTCCATTCGTTCTACATGTCCTAGCCATCTTAAACGTCCAATGCGGAGTTTTTTTTTTGTATGTCGCTATACAGCTCGTATAGTTCTTGGTTGAATCTTCATCTCCATAGCCCGTCAACGCCAACGGGACCGAAGATTTTTCTCTCAAATCGACCAATGATTTCTTCATCCGCTTTTGAGACGGTCCATGCTTTAGCGCCGTAGAGCAGGATTGGGATGATCAGGGTCTAAACAACTGATGGTTACGATTATATTTAAAGGTTAGAACCTAAAGATTAAAATGTCGTGATATAAGAAATAATAGAGTCAAAAGAATTGGGAGTTCCACAAGGTTCGGTTTTGGGACCGATCTTTTTGTTAGTTTACATCAATTCGTTTCCAGATTGCCCTTTAAATGTTTATTGACAGCTTTTGCAGATGATGTGGCTCTTTACTTTCATTACAGATAGTTGTCTTAATCTTATATCTGTTATAAATTGGGATCTGAGCTTGTTAAGAGTCTAGTTTTCAGACCACAAATTGATAATAAGTTCTACAATTAAAGCAGTGTTTTTTTTTTAATTTGTCTGGGCAAAAGATTATTGATGCTTATCTGTTTTTCCACATTTATTTTCAACTTTCATTGATTCTACAAGCCACAGTGATAAATGTTTAAGTTAGAAATTGTTAGTGAATTCAAATATTTGGGATTAATTCTTGATTATAGAATATACCATATGGAAAATCTTAGACAGTATTGCCGTTGTATTTTTAGAAATTTATTCTTTTCGTGTAAAGTTCGCTCTTCTCAACTACTGCTTAGGATATATTACGTCAATTTTCCTTCGAAATTACAATATGGAGTTTATATTACATGTACCTTGGGGAAGTATATATAATATAAAATAAAGCATGTATTAGTTTTGCAAAAAAATACTTTGAAGAAACGGGCTCAGTGGCGCGATGGTTGATACGATGAACTGCCGCGCAGAAGGGTCTGGGTTCGATTCCCAGCCGTAGCAACACCTAAACGATTTTTCAGTGGCCCTCCTCCCATGATGATCTAACAAAACATCCGAGTAGTAACAATAAAAGAAAAGCTTATCTCAAATCCGCCATTCGGAGTCGGCTTAAAACAGGGGGTCCCGCCATCGTGCAGAAGTACACAACGCACACATGAATGGTTGTGATAAAGCTTTGGTCTAGGTACTTACGAGCATGTTGCGCCAAAAATTTTATTTGTGTTTACTCTGAAGAAACCTCGCCTATAATCTAGTTTTCCACTATTTACGGATTTACAAATTCTTTCAATACGTCGTATGTATTGCTATAAAGTTCTCAATATTTTCTTTAGAAGATCAGGAATTGTTCACCTTAAAATAATTGACCGTTACAGTCTATGTGAACATCTTTTGAACCGAGTGTCTATACCGGTTTTTCGAACAAGTGCATTTCGTTATTTTTATAGTGTTTTTTCGTCTTGTATAAAACATACTGAATCTAATGTAAATATCTCATTAGTTATTTGTTAAACAAGTACATTAGTGGCTCCTTAGGCTGGACAACGAGAGTGTCAAATTCTTGGTAAATGGTTCTACCTGTAATGTTCAACTTCAAATTCAATTCATTTTGTGAAGGTTATAAAGGGTGATCCATTTCGAGGTTCCCTACTTTTTTGAAGAAAAAAACACAGAAAATTCAAATTTAATGGAGAATGTTTATTATCATTTGAAAGAACATTCTTTGGCATTTATTTTTGAAGATTATGTCTATCAAATGTTGGCCGTTGCTACTTCGCAGATGGTCCATAAGTTGAGTCCAATTTTCGATCACTCGTTCGAGCATTTCGACTGTTAACTGGCGAATGACACGCGTGATGTTTTCCTCCAAGGCCTGAATCGAAGCGGGTTTGTCGGCATAAGCTTTTGACTTTACATATCCCCACAGGAAAAAGTCTAACGGTTTGATATCACACGATCTTGGTGGCCAATCGACCGGCCCAAAACGTGAAATTATGTGCTCACCGAAATGTTCTCTCAATAAGTCCATTGATTGATGCGATGTGTGGGAAGTGGCGCCGTCTTGCTGAAACCAAATGTCGCCGAGATCACGAGCTTCAATTTCAGGCATCAAATAGTCGGTTATCATGGCACGATAACGGTCGCCATTGACGGTTACGTTCGCACCGGCATAATTTTTAAAGAAATATGGACCGATGATTCCACCGGCCCACCAACCACACCAAACCGTTGTTTTTTCTGGATGAAGTGGCAGTTCTTCAATCTCTTCAGGTTGCTCTTCGTCCCAAATGCGGCAATTTTGTTTGTTTACATACCCATTGAGCCAGAAATAGGCCTCATCGCTAAACAAAATTTGCCTCGAAAACGTCGGATCTTCTTGGAACTTTTCAAGAGCCCATAGAGCGAAGCGATGTCGCTTGGGAAGGTCGAGCGGCTTCATTTGTTGCACAAGCTGTATTTTGTACGCTTTAAATTTAAGATCTTGATGTAAAATGCGCCAAGTCGTTCCGAACGGCGCCGAATCGACTCTCTACGGTCTTCGTGTACACTCTCAGCTACGGCCGCTATATTTTCTTCACAGCTGGAACGTGGACGTGGTCTATTCGGTCGAATATTATCCAATAATGAATGCTGGGTCTCAAAATGGGTGATGGTGTTTCGAATAGTACGCTCAGTAGGCCGATTATGTTGACCATAAGTTGAGCGAAGTGCACGAAACACATTCCTCACAGAACGTGAATTTTCATAATAAAGTTGAACAATTTGTAAACGTTGTTCACGCGTAAGTCTTTCCATTATGAAATGCCAAACAATACTAAACAAAAATAACATGACAGCATGACACGACTCACACGTGATCTGTCAAAAAAGGCTATTGAAAAAAGTATCTCTACTTGGATCACCCGTTAGTATGCCATCATACGTTAGATTCCGTAGAGCTACATGCCAGAATAGATCGAACATTTTGAATCGAAATACGTATATCATAACAAAAGTCTGCTTCGTGGATTATTATTTATTATGATAGTATAAGTGATAGATAAGAAAGAATTTGGCGAACTTCGACAGTAATTGGCGCTATGTGGGCTCATATCTACACAAGTGCGAAACTGACCCACCAGTTATTACAATAATAAATCAACTAATACGGATAGAGATACAATCGCGATAAATATCGGTGGGTACTTTAGGTTGATGCTTATAAGTTATAAATTAACTAAATTAGATCGGGCCTTATGGTATGTCAATAATTGAGTTAATATAGTGATTAAAATTCCTGATTGTTGTTTATCGACAAACTTGGATCGCAGAGGTTAAGTTGGACTTAGTAATATTTAGTTAGATTTGTTTCTGATTCGATTCATAGACTCAGAATTGCTATCTGAGTCGATCTGGCCATGCACTCACCGATTTTAAGGTCTTAAATTTTGAGTTAAGCTAAATAAACTAAGAAAATATGGTTGTAATTCGGACCTATTGAATAAGTGAACAATTTTTAAATCAGCACAAGTTTTAGAAAAAAGAATAAATGAATAAATAAATGAACGAAATTTATATTTCTCTTACACAACATTTTTAGGACTTTTTGGCAAGGTTTTCTTTGATAAAAATGTTTGGTAATTTTTTAAAGGAAATCAAATAGTCGAGAAAAATAATATAAGAGGATCAGAACGGGTCCTAATACACTTTCTTTAGGTACGCCATCATTCAAATGTTTTAAAGTGGAGTACTTCTCTTTAAATGATAGATTCGTCGTATAAGACTCCAGAAAATATGAATATATAATACTTTGCGCTATTTTTTTTTTTTTTTTGTATAATTTACACGTACTCAAGGGGTTATGAATACCCTTTTATATGTTACCATAGTACGAGCGTTAGAGAAGGGGAAGAAAGAGAGGATAGGAAAGATTTTGGATGTAGTGGAGACTTATCATTCTTGATGAAACACAGTTTTCGATGCACCTATGCCTATTTTAAAAGCCAATCTCTTTTCTTTTATATTAATATTTAGACGTTTTAGAATAATTTTTGAAACGTGTAAATCTGATCCAATTTGTTAAACTCGATCGACATTATTTGTTTATTATGTAACAGCCGATTTTAAGATGTCAACAGAATATTTTTTATAATCTTGAGTTGTTTACCTTCTTAAGCTTTGTGTTTCCAATTTAGTCCAAATGACGGCAGTATAGAGCAATCTATGCTCAAGACTCCTATAACATGAGTATGTGGAATGAGTAGTATTGCTTTTTTCTTTGAATCTTTTCGCAAGGTATGGAGTTTCTCTATCATTTTTATATTAATTTTTTCTTGACGATTGCAGGGCAGTCTTTGTTAAGAGACAAACTAGCAGTTTTTAGTTGACTGTATTGCGTATCACCAGACTTCGCGTTTTGAAATTTCAAATTGCATGACAATATGCCTCGCATTTGGGGTGAATCGAAGTTTTTTCGGCTTGGTGGAAATGTATTTTTAGAATATACATATATTTATTGTTTTCATATTTTTATTGTTTTCAAAAATAATTAAAAAATAATGAATGCCATATTTCAGGTCATTAATCTCTGAATTTTATTCATGTTCAATGACATCATCTTTTCACAAAGCAGACAAACTGCCGCGCATAGAACTACGCCCTGCATCATGATTTCATGAACATTCCACAACAATTTCCCTCCGTAACAATTATTCCATAAGCTAATGCAACCTGTAATCATGATTCATTAGATTGATTTGCCATAGGTAATCGTATTAACCACAAGGCTAGGCGCTACTGATCTCCGCTGTCAGAAGCCAATACACTCAGTCAAGACTGAGTCTGAGTCAAAGAGCGGTTACCTAATTTTTATTGCTTAACATTTCATCATAGAGAAAAATCAAAACAAAAAATAATTTATCTTATCAGAGTGCATTTTTATCAATGTTTCATGTTATTTTTTTCCAATAAATAGAACAACAACTAAGAGTTGATAATCCAAAAATTATATGTCGCCATGATGTTAAGAAGGCTTTCACAAATTCGTAGACAAAATGTCTCGATGAAACGTCACAACAATGAGTTCATAAGCTAAAGAGGGGATTACACAATCTGTCAGCTGTCTACTTTGATAACTCATACCAAGCAACGAATTTAATTGGATATACATATTTTCATGCACGGTAATTATGAATCGTGATGACACCCCAGTCAAAGATCCAACCAACTTTTTGCGTCAACTAAAACTTAACTGCCTTATTGTGTTTGACAGATGGAAAAAATAACAATTATATGTATAATTGCATTTGAACGTTGTCAACAGGTGACTTGTCGAATTCGTTTTTTGTCAGTCTTAGAAATAAAGTGCAAATTGCTGTTATAATGTTTATTATTAATTAGAGTTCATTTGTTCCACCAGGGTGAGAGAATTTGCAAAGATCACTAATAAAATTTTTTCGAATGGAAACGCAATTATGGTCCAATCCATTGGACCTTAACACACGCTTTACTAATTGAACTTGGAGCGCCTGTGAGGTAGTTTTTAATAAAAAAAAAAAATGCAATTGCAAACAGTTTTAAAGGTATTTTGTTGGTTTCTACATAAAAATTAACGATTTTATTATTCTTTGGAGATCTTTTGATCTCAAGAAAAGAGTTAAAAAAATATACTCTGAATATAGAATGCTTTCGTCAACTGCGGCCTAAAAACACACCAATAAGAGACTGTATAAAGGGTGTTTTTTTTTAGTGGTATAGAATTTCGACTTGAAATAAAACACAAGAAAATCGTTTTAATGTCCATCAACTTGGCTTTATTGGAAGGATCATTTTATGCCATGATTTCGGGCATTTGCCCGCCGCTGCAGGTTCGAATAAAGCCAAGTCGAGAGCGTTTGGGGCCGTACGTCGGCAAGTCTTCCAAGTCCCATAATGTTTCTGGTTTGTCATCGTAGATGACGATCTACACACGATCTTGTTGGCCAATTGACAGGTCCATTCCGCGAAATTATGCGCTCATCGAATGTTTCCTTCAATAAATCGATTGTGACGTGCGCGCTCCAATTGCTGTGCAAGGTGGTGAATCGATAAATTCGGGTCCTCTTCAACACTTTGCTCTACAGCGGCAATTGTTTCTTCGGTGCGCACTGTTCGACATCTCTGCGGATGCGTATTATCACATAGAGTAAACGTAGTGCGAAAACAATCCATGGTTAACCGAATTAATTGCTTTGATGGACGATTATGTCGACCATTAAATGGATGGAACTTGCGATAAACTTCGCGAACTGAACCATTATTTTCGAAATAAATTTGCACGTCAGAATTTGCCTTTTTTCAAAAATCAATTATTCGAATTTGATGACTTCTATGATAAACAATTTAAATATTATATCGCCAACACATAACAATTTCAATGCAAGACACACCCGTTAACTTGCTTAAATTGTCTGTCAATGTCAAAACGTCAGCGAAGTGCTATATTTTAATGGCAAAGTTTATAAAGATTTGTTATTTATTTAGCCATAAGCAAGGCAGATTTATTTTATATCAGAAAATGTAAAGGGAGTTGTAAAATTGTAATTTTTTTTTACAAAATTTAGCGATAAGAAATGTAATCGTAACATTTTCGTAACCATTCTTTTAAAAAATTCTCCCGCAGTTGACGAAAGCATTCTATATTCAGAGTATATTTTTGTAACAATAAATTACAATAAATAATTAAGGATTTTTGAAAGGCCTACTTGTAGCCAATTTGGTATTTTTTTTTAATACAAATAAATATAGAGAAAGGAATTCGATCTTGAAAATAGTATTGTCATAATGTTCCATTTAATCCAAACTATTTTACCCTTTGATAAATATGAACAATTAATAAATTAATGTTAATTTTAACTCTATTCGTCCATGGCCTAAAATACTATTTAGTTTTCATTTAAGTGACGCTACATTCCGGAATGAACCTGGGCCTCAACCAACAAGCCTCTCCATTTATCCCGGTTCTTAGCTACTTTCCTCCAGTTGCGCACTCCAAGTTGGTTGAGGTCGGTTTCTACTTGTGCGCGCCACTTAGGGCGAGGTTTTCCTCTATTGCGTTCGACGTGGCTGGAAATCGAAGACTCTGCGAGCCGAAGTATTGGTATCCATTCGTTCTACATGTCCTAGCCATCTTCAACGTCCAATGCGGAGTTTTTTGACCAGGGGCATTTCGTTGTACAGCTCGTATAGTTCTTGGTTGAATCTTCGTCTCCATAGCCCGTGAACGCAAACGGGACTGAAGATTTTTCGAAGAATTTTCCTCTCAAATCGACCAAGGATTTCTTCATCCGCTTTTCAGACGTTCCATGCGCCGTAGAGCAGGACTGGAATGATCAGGGTCTTATATAGGATCTCCTCAGTAGTTCGAGTGAGGGCTTTACCACTGAATTGCCTTTTTTGCCCGAAAAAACAGCGGCTGGCCAGAGTAATTCTTCGTTTAATTTCTGACGAGATGTTGTTGTCTTCGTTTATTTTTGACGAGGTGTTGGTGTCAGAGTTAATAGCGGAGCCGAGATAGATAAAGTCCCGGTCTACCTCAAAGTTATATATCTCTCAATGGTGACGTTCTGTCCAATTCGTCGATGTTGTGTGTCCTTTCGTGTTGACAGCATATACTTCGTCTTGCCTCATTTACTGCTAAACCCATTTTAGCCGCTTCCTTCTCTATACTAGCAAACGTATCTATGACATCACGTTGGGTCCTACCAATGATGTCAATATCGTCGGCGTATGCTAGTAGTTGTACAGATTTTTGGAAAATTGGGCCTCTGGTGTTGGCCAATGAGTTTTGCATAATCTTCTTAAGAATCAAATTGAAGAAGTCACATGACAGCGCATCGCTTTGTCTAAATCATTTTTTGGTATCGAATGTGTCGGTAAGGTTGTTTCCGATCCTGATGGAGCAGCGAGAATTCTCCGTCGACATCCTACACAAACGGACGATTTTGGGCGGTATACCACAACTAGACTTGGCTCTGTATAGTTCGTCTCTATAATATGCTACGGAATGCGGCTTTGAAATCGATTGGGTTTTTTTTCCAGGATCTGACGAAGTGTGAAAATTTGATCTGTTGTGGACTTTCCTGGCCTAAAACCACACTGATAAGCGCCGGTCAGGTTGTTGGTTAACGGCTTAAGGCGTTCACATATTACGCGGATCGGATCTTGTAGGCGATGTTGAGGCGACTTATGCCTCTGTAGTTGGCGCAGTTTAGATGGTCTCCTTTTTTGTGGCAAACAATGCTGAGTTTCCATTCGACAGGCATACTTTCTTCCGACCAGATTGGTCTTATGAGTTGGTGGATGTTACTTACCAAGTCATCTTCGCCGGCTTTATAAAGCACGGCTGGGAGGTCGTCATTTCCGGCAGCCTTATTAAGCTTGAGTTTAGATATTGCTATCCTCACTTCATTCAGATCGTGTGGTTGGCAGTTTTCGCTGTTGTTGCCAATATTGAATACTGCCTGACAGCGGAATGTTGTTCTTCATCGCCGTTTAACAGTCTGTCTGTGTCTCAACTACGATATTTCCTTGTTCATCTCGACAGGATTCTGTTCGAGCCTTGTATCCTTGGCTTTGACGTTTTACACTTTGGTAAAACTTGCGAACATCCTTCCTGGAGTATCTATATCCTCAATCGCGCGCTTTTCTTGCTCTTTTTTCTTCTTTTTGAAAGGTCGGCGTTCTTCCCTTCTTCTCTGCCTATAGACCTCAATGGCTGCGAGCACATGTCGGAATTCCTCATCGAGCTAGGGGTTTCTCGCTGGTGGGCGCGACAAACCTAGCACATCAGTTGCGGCATATCTAATGGCTTGTTGGAATCGTTGCCGTGGTTCTGCCACATTCGATGCTGGTGGTATGGTGTTAATCGAGAGGTTAAGGGATACGCGTTGCGCGAAGGTCTTGACGGGCTCTTGCGATTGCAGTCTTTCGACATTAAATTTTTTCACAGTATTTCTGGATTGTTGCGGCTGCAACAAGGTAGTGGTCCGAGTCGATGTTAGCTCCTCGGAATGTTCGGACATCCAAAATACTGGATGCGTGCCTCTTGTCTGTCGCTATGTGACCAATTTAGTTGACCGTTCGTTGATCTGTAGACAGCCATGTCCTCTTATGGATATCGAGGTGAGGAAACCGTATGATGCTGGCTATAGTAGCATTTCGTTCGGTAGCGAAATCAATTAGCGTAAGTCCGTTACCAGACTAAAGATGTCTTCTCTTCCTACCTTAACGTAGGAATACTACTGTATCCACAAAAATTTATAGCGTGGTGCGCATTTCACGCCGAAAGTGTGATTCGGCAGCACTTTTTTGTTACTGAAAATGATCGCCATGCTATTACTATTGGAATTAATATCTTTGGCTAGAAATTAAAGGAATTCATTCCAATATGGTGGATATGCCATAAACGATGGATCTATTGAAAGCGAATTATACAGTCGCTAAACCAGAAAGAGAAAAATATTTTTTTCAGATGTATCATGTTAACAACATGTCGAAACTAAGTTGATTTTTCAGAGCTTAGATATATTACACACCAACCTTCTTTTTAAAAGCCCAAGTACGATCAGGTCTTGAATACTGTTCTCAAGTTTACTGGACTATATCCAAAGATGTGCAATTTTTCTTATAGACTGTTCTTCCAATCGTTTTGGCACAGCAACGACTTTTAGGAGGACTTTCTCTTCATTATAGATGTTACAACGCTAGATGTCCAGAGGAGCTATGAGAAATCATGCTAAAACTCGCTGAATTACAACGACCTACAAGCCACGCAGTTTCAACTGCCACTAAAATCGACACATTTAACGCAGTGCCAAAATTATTTTTATTTAAGACCATGCAAAGAATGGAACGAACTTCCTGAAGATGTATTTCCACCAATGTACAATTTATAAAAATTCAATAACAGAGTCGTGCGCACTCAAGGGGTTATGAATACCCTTTACATGTTAAGGTAATTCAGGATAAGAAGACAGAAGGTACCGATGTACATTGGTTTTAAATGCCTGTGTGTTGTAATGGAAAGGAAATAGGACTTATGCGAACGGGTATGATTTCATTCATCCAGACATTGCGGATGGATTGATGCATGTTCACTTCCATAGTAGCTTCTCTGAATCTGAAGAGTTTTGCTAGTAATGATTGTTATTCAGATTTTTGAAGGCTGCGCTAATTTCTTTTCTTCTGGATCTCTATGTCATCGTTGACAAGTGTGATTTTTGCCGTATCAATTTCTCGACATTCTGCACTTTTAACATTTCCTGCTAAAATACAAGGTGGGCCAAAAGAAGTCATCCGATGTTGTTTGGCCTTCAGAATATCGGTTGTGGCATCGCTCCATGGCTTGTTCGCTTGTATTCTACATCTGTCTAGTCCACAAATGTCAAAACAGATTTGACATTGGTGGCCATTTGCAAAAATAAGCGCATCTTACGATAGGGTGATCTCTTTTTTTTTGCCCACCTTGTACATTTACAATTCCCTCTTATCTGCTGTGCCAGCATGACCCGCCATACAACAATTTTTCTTCTATGCAGTGCGTCCTCTATATGACTTTTTAATCTTTGCTTAAAGACAACTGCCGGTTGTTTGGATTTTTTATATAACTGACCGATGTTCTTCTTGTCGCGAGTCTTCGATTTTCTTAAGCTGATCGGCTGCTGGAATATTTTTTTTTTCGGTGGGTTGACCATCTCGAGATGCCCAGGCTGCTTTGTTGATATGATGCCGATTTAGCCTAGTGCTGCTAATCCCAGTATTACATGCTTCAGAAAAATCAATTGAGTCGGAGTCAAAATCAATTATCTTCTGTTGTTGCTTGAAGATTTTTACGATTAAGTGCAAAAATAATGACCACAGACACATCCACACATCTGCCAATTATTCTGCAGCGGATACTAATCAGTGTCGAACAGTTCACTACCTTAATCTAAAATGTATTGGTTGGTTGATAAGGGTTCCGACCTTTGTATATTTTAAAAGCCGAATAAATAAGGCCAGCACTGACTTCAATATACTTTTCTCAGCTTGGAAATCTCCTCATACATCTTGAAGATGTTGTTGGCTTATGTTACTAGTTGTCTTTTATACACCCTGTAGGGTCATAGCTACAATATTAAAATACATAATAACCATAAAAGGTCTCTTTTTATTTACAGCCTATTTGAACAGGAAATAATGAGCTATGTACCCATCGAAGAGCGCAGCCCACAAGGTTCTCCCAATCTGAACTCACGAATGCCCCAACGCGGCCCCCCACCATTCCGTCGGGATTTCGAAGCCAAATTACGTGGATTCTATCGTAAACTAGAATCAAAAGGATACGGTCAGGGACCACATAAGCTAAAGTAAGTTTTCAATCCCTTATATAATTTTAATTGCTGGATAACATTATTCATCATTAAAGGCTTCATATTCGTCGTACTCATCTATTGGAAGACGCCTTTCGTCGAATTATGTCAGCGAACAAAAAGGACCTACAAAGAGGGCGGCTGGCTGTATTATGGGACACTGAAGAGGGCTTGGATTATGGCGGTCCATCGAGGTACGTTAATTAACTCCCAAAATTCAATCAAATCCATAAATAAAATTCTGCCCATATTTTGTAGAGAGTTCTTTTTCCTCCTCTCACGGGAGTTGTTCAACCCTTACTACGGGCTCTTTGAGTACTCTGCAAACGACACCTACACCGTCCAGGTGTCTCCACTCTCGGCTTTTGTGGACAATTGTCATGATTGGTTTCGCTTTAGCGGGCGAGTCTTGGGGTTAGCTTTGGTGCATCAGTACCTTTTGGATGCTTTCTTCACACGACCTTTCTATAAGGCCCTTCTACGACTACCAGTTGCTCTAAGTGACTTGGGTAATACAAAATCAAAGACATATATCCCATAAAACTACCTCACACACTCTTTACACCTTTCCAGAATCTCTTGACAATGAATTCCATCAATCGCTTCAGTGGATCCGTGACAATGACATCGGCACGGGCAACGATCTAGGTCTGACCTTCTGTGTCACAGAGGAGCTACTCGGACGGGTGGTAGAACGGGAGCTGAAACCTGGCGGTAAGAATATGATCATCAATGAAAAGAACAAGAAGGAGTACTTGGAACGCATGATCAAATGGCGTCTGGAACGAGGCGTACAGGAACAAACCGAATCGTTAGTGCGTGGTTTTTACGAAGTCGTTGACTCTCGTCTTGTCTCTGTCTTCGACGCACGCGAATTGGAACTAGTCATAGCAGGAACTGCCGAGATCGACATCAACGATTGGCGCTTAAACACCGAGTATCGTAGCGGCTATCATGATAATCACCAAGTGATCATTTGGTTCTGGCAGGTAATTGAGAAATTCACAAACGAACAGCGATTGCGTTTGTTGCAATTTGTTACGGGAACATCTAGTATCCCGTATGAGGGATTTTCAGCGCTGCGTGGATCTACTGGTCCTCGGCGATTTTGTATCGAGAAATGGGGAAAACCCAATGCTCTGCCCAGAGCGCATACTTGTTTTAATCGCTTAGATTTACCTCCTTATCCAACGCCAGAGATTCTCTATGAGAAGTTGCTGTTGGCAGTCGAAGAGACAAATACTTTCGGGATTGAAT
Organism: Rhingia rostrata; assembly: GCA_949824845.1. Taxonomy (NCBI): domain Eukaryota; kingdom Metazoa; phylum Arthropoda; class Insecta; order Diptera; family Syrphidae; genus Rhingia; species Rhingia rostrata. The sequence continues at coordinate 196,470,574 of OX463755.1, read as the reverse complement.
AAGCAGTGGATGCAAGAAGAAGCATTTTAATATAATTATTTTGTTCATGTAACTATTGGCCAGTTAGATTAGTAAAGGAATGGAAGAACTAGATCTTCAAAGATGGCATTCTGAATATTTCAGAGATGTGCTAGATTTTAGTAGTAAGTACACCACTACATTTTGTAAGGGGAGAGAGGAAGAGAAGGGAGACTGTTGCTGGTGTTCATGGTGGAGTTTATTTATTTATTTTATTTAAAGTACAAATATTTATATCTTAAGACCTTCGTCGTATGGGATGCAGAGGGAGAACTGTTACTTTACAATATGGCCTCAATCAAGTGCAAATACTTTGAAAATTTGCGCTTTTCTGTTTGGTTACCGTTTTTAGTTATTTGTAAGTTGTAGGTTTCAACTAAAATTCAACTTCGAGAGGGGAAGATCTTGCCACTAACCTTTTTCTGTCTAATAATCCGACGATGCACTCTTGGTAGTTCTAATCGTACTCCAAAAATGTCGATAATACTGCCGTCATGAGGAGCGAGCCTTTGGTGTCGAAACCAACTTTTCTAACTGCAAATCGATTCCAAATGCTAGCTTTTAGAAACTATAAGCGAAACTTTACTGAGCATCAGAAAAAAACTTTTGCCTCCAAGTGTCTTAAATGTGGAAAATCTGGATATAAGACCGTCGAATGTCATCTAGAAGAGATAAGTATAAGTCTTCAGTAGTAATACATTTTGGACAAAAAATTAATGCACGATTGTAAGCAAGATGTAATTCACTTTAATTTCGGACTGAAAGGACGTATGTGTAGCTGGTTCAGCAGCAATAATGGAGCCTCAGTAATTCTCTGTTATAATATTAAGATACAATTGGCGGCCAATAATCGCATTTTGTCAAGAGCAAATCAGGTTAATGTAGGCACGTTAGATGGTAAATACATCTTCGGTTGGATTCGAGCAATTTTCGCCAAACTGGAAAAAAACTTGTTGATCTCATGACATACAAAATAATCTGCAAAGAATGCGTGGAAGTTTAGGAACGCATTTTTGTAACTACCATGTGTGGAATTCCGTCAGGTCGGGTGGCTTTTTTACACTTCAAATTGTTCGGGTGCGTCTTTTTTTTCGTGGTCAACATTTTACTCCAACCATCCTTGAGGGTACTTGCTCTATCATTAACACCGCGTGTTCTGAGCTTAATGTGAACTTTTTTGAAACATTCTAGTGAATTAGTCTGTCTTTTCCTGTTGTATACGGAGAGTGGCTTAAATGATACTTCTGCCATTGGTCGTGAGGGAATGAAGACTGACTAAAATGACGACTGATTACTCATACCATTGCCCATGACATGCCAAAAGTTTCTTAATTACTCTTTCGTTGTAAGCATTCTTTGTGGCTTCTATTGTTTGGTTAGCTATATTTCGCTGGTTGATGGAAACTAATATTTTCTCTTCGGATGATTTGTTGAACCCTGCTGGACCCAGAAAATAATCTCTGTTACTACCTCTGCGCAACTATTGGTAGCAATTTGCCTAAAACAAATGTCTACCTAAGAAATAGAACCGTAAAATTAACGAAAATTATCCCAGCTAGTTGCTTGGTAGTTCCATAAAACTCGCTGATGATCTTACAGGTTGATCTAAGGTAATTTAAAACTTGTGATGAACAACAGGAATGTGTGCTGGTTCCTTGACAAGATGTGTCGAGCTGCTTTTGTACCCACTTGAAGCTGAGGACGTAAAAATCGACAACGATGATAACTTCGTCTGTTGAAGAATGAGTTCTTATCCAATCTACTTTTTTATGTGGTTGATCGACATTTGGGAAGGGATAAATGCGGCATATGTATTTTAAAATCCTCTGAAAGACAAGTTTAAGTCAAGAAGGTTTCATTGGGATACATGCTAGGTCATATCTTTCATTTGCACACAGGTCATATAAAATTAACTTCTGTTTCCATAAGGATCAAAATGTGTGGCCTTTCTTCTTGAAGATGGTAGTGTGCGTAGTGGAAATTGACGTTGGTGTATCGCAGCATAAATGTGCTCAATTCAGAAGTTTGGTTTTAGTGTAAGTCGCTTTTGCATTTAGTTCACCCTGGAACAGACCCGAAAGAGGATGCTGTTTACCTCCAGAATTCTTTATTCCTCAAAATATATTCGAAGAAAGCAATTCGTGCTATCGCATATATTTATGTGACATTTTCATATCCCCAAACAACAAAGTGTCGCATATATATATTCTCAAATCATTGCGGCTTGCTTAAAGACGGCATGTCAAAAAGTCGCATATTGCAATGAGATCAGTCTGTTGCTAGTTGGACTGTTTTTTTCGTTAGAACTGCATGTATATGCAGAAAATTACATGCCTTAAACTATGTCTTCTTATCTGCACCGAAGTTAAATATCCTTTGTTTGTTGGCAGGCTTGTTGTAGGTTGTGTTTTCGACAAGATTGCTAAGGATATGTTGCGTTTCTAGAATGCTGGTTCCGGCTTTCTGCTCGTCGGAGGGCGTAGGCCCTTGACTCGAACACGTCATAAAAATCATGCCAGTCTTATGGCAAAAAGATGATCATCGGCTGCGAGAAAATTGTCTTACCCAGCCTGTCTTGGCCTCCATACTAACCTCGAAGGTCCCTTAATATGGTATTTTTTTTGTGTATTCATTTTTATTTTAATTCATCTTAAAACTAACTTACATGCTAGACAAAAATTCATGAAAAAAACTAGCCTACTTATCAACTACTTACTTTACTTACTTGCCCTATACGGGCGCCCTAAATTAAACGCTAATTATAATGCCTTTCGGCCTACTGTCTAATAGGCCGAAATACCTTAATACCTTAAACTATTTAAGTCGGCCATACAATTTGTAAGTTAACTATCTGTGTCTATACTAGCCACAAAACAGGTTCTCCTGTTGCAACCTACTCCGTCGGTCCCAATCGGACAAAGTCCTGCTGAACCGCAGGCGCTCTCCTCCGCCCTGAGCGACGACGTCTCGGTCGTATAGGAGCCGCCTATTCACAGTTCGTCGAAAGACGTGCTAGATTAGCGGAACCGCCAATCTATCCTGTATCAGCCCTCGACTATCCAGATATAGGAAAGCTTAGGGCAGAATAAAGCGACTTAAGCGCGCACTCTCAAAATATTCATCATTGGGGTAGAAGGCCCCAGAGATGAGACTATTGTTCGAAGCCATCGCTCTTGAAGCGTGAAACCGAATGAGTTTCACCAGAAAATTGTCTATTCGGTTTATGTTGGCCCCGTTGTATAGGACCTGGTTGGAATAGTATTTTGTGTAGTCAGATACTAATGTTCTGTGAAGTCCAAGGCAGCTCCTCAGACACTGCCTCTCAAACACCCGTATCTTTTCCATTTGATATGGGGCAACGTTGCACCACACCGGGCACCCATAGGCAATCATCGGCCTTATGAGGGCCATGTAGCAAATCACCTTCACCCTGCTGTCAAGACAACTGCTATAAAACAATCGTCTTGTCAGGGCAAATGCTCCCCTAGCTCTCGCCAGAGCAGCATCTAGATGTCTTCCGAAATATAGATACTGATCTAACCAGATGCCAAGGAACTTTACTACACTTTTACTCGACAGTGGCTGCCTGTTTGGTGCAATCACCAGCTTTCGCCAGTTCTTTCTCGTATCCCTAGAGGCACTAGACAACGGTGTCCTAAACAGAATAGTTTCCGATTTCTGAAAGTCGATTATCAACTTCCAGTCATCACAATATCTCTGGACTCGTCGAAGTCCTGCTGCGAAAGAGTTCGAATGACTTCGACAGTACGGGCTGTGCTGTACGCGATAAGATCGTCCGCATACGCAATTGCCTGAGTAAGACTACCTTTTATATCACTGGTGTAACTGCTGAAGAGAATTGGCGGGTTTACCGCTCCCTGTTGCGATTCATGCATTCTGGGGGGGTGGTCGAGTGCTGGGTCCTATTTCTGGGAGGTGGTGGTGGGAAGATGCTTCTGAGGTATGCAGCTAGTCTTATCCTACAGTTTGTTCGGCCGTCATTGGCTGCTGAGATGCAGATGGAATGCAGGGTCTCAGAGTTGTGGTGCTTTCCACGAAGAGGGGGCAGGTTGCTAATGAAGGAAAGGATATTGTTTCCTAAGTCATCGTTTTGAGGCGGAAGTTGGTGTTCGGTTGAGATCTGTTGGGGCCTAACCTGAGGTACGGCTGTGGTGGCGGGTGCCGAAGATGTTGCTGACAGGGGTGCTGCTGGTGGTTGGGAGGTCTTCCCTTGGGCGATTGGTGGTGCTTGGTATCATGAATTTTTGAACAGCTTGTTTGTAGTCCGTTTTTTGGCGGGCCTTCTTTATGGCCTCGAGAGACCGTTCTGTAAAGTGTTTTGCTAGTTCTAGGTTCATGAACCTTACGCCTCCTCCTGTCTGCAGGTCAGCCATTCTTCTTCCTTCCATCGTGCTTTTACATCTATTCTAGTTTTGGCTGTGTCATGTTCATTGGGGTGTGCTCTTTTTGTGTGCAGTCCGAGACCGGTTTTTGTTGAGAAGTCTCGACCGCATATCTCGCAGATGTGTTGGTTTTGTGTTGTTTGGGGTTGGGACGGTTGTTGGTTTGCAGGGTTGAGGGCCACTGCATTATTATTGTTATTAGAATATCCGAGGCTTGTGTAATTATAGTTTGGGCCAACAATTAAAGTCAATAGGGCTGGCAACCCTAAGAGACCGTAAAAGCCTTCACCGTTAGCCGTGTTTTAATGAAAAATTCGGTCGTAGAAGTTACTTTGCAACTTTTGACAACAAACGTTCTACCAGTCATCATGTCATGAAGCATGTATAGCAGTGGTTTACTTATGCCAAGTCTGGTCAGCTTTAGATAGAGGCCCTCTAACCATACGGTGTCGAAAGTCTTCTCTTAATCAACCAGAATGCACCCGTGCATTTTTTTTCCGCTCTGTTCCATTGTATATCAGAGACGAGTTTGGAGGCGGCATGAATACAGTCATGTCCAGCCTTGAAACCAAACTGGTTCTCCGGTATAATATTACTATCCTCAGAACACTTGAACAGATCTCGATTGAGAATCTTTTTGAAACCTTGCTGATACTCGGAAGGAGACTTATCGACCGGAAATTCGCCGGATTGGAGTTGTCCTTTCCCTTTTTCGGGAGAGGATGAACCAACGCCGTCTTCCAACGCACTGGATAATATGCATTATTCAGCGCGTTGTTGAACAGCACAAATGTCTACAGCTTCAGGGGGTAAGTGTCGCAGTACAATGTTGGATATACCATCGACTTCTTTTTCTTTATGGAATCGAAGATGATCTGGAGTTCCACCTTCGAGATTAACAGGGGAATAGACCCACTTCGCTCGGCGATTATGGCGTTTGCCAAGTTTTCGTCATCAAACCGGGTGAAACCACGGTTCTCAGATCGCTATTGCGTTATGTCGTTTCGGAGATAAAAATGATGAAGCCGGGATTTTTTTTTATAGGACGCGGTTCGGGCGAATGCTATCAATCAACTTATACACTTCACTGAACGACAGCTCCTCCACTGCCTCCACTTTCTCCTGATGGTCTTCAATTACATAGAAATCGTCTTCGGAGACGGCTTCCCCTGGATCAATTCCTGCTGTCAAAAGTATGTTTTTATTGTCAGTTTTCGTTGCAACTTAATAAACGGAAGGTCGTTAAATATTTATATATATATACATCTTAAATTAGGCTTCTTTGCCGTTTTTTTAACACAAATTTTATCACCAACTACTTTTGCTTTGGTCCCCCGCGAAATTTTAATTCTTTATATATATTTATAGTTACTTTGAAATTTATCTTCACTCACCCTTTGTTTGGTCGAAACTGGCGATGTTGTGGCCACTGCATCCAGGTTCCTTCCCTTGTTGGTGGAATTATTTTATTGTTTTTTCCAGGTTCCTTCCCTTGTTGGTGGAATTATTTTATTGTTTCACTTTTCACTCTATGTGTATATTTATTTTCAACTAACATTTCTCCCTCTAATTAAAATCCCTTTTGAAAATGCGAGCATATATTATATGTCGCGGTTTTACGACGCACATAGAAGGATTTCTAAATTTTACTTATTTTTTTTGTTCGGGAATTTTCTTCTTACGTTAGGTTAATTAATTAAAATCACTCAAACCAATTTTACGTTACACGATTTTCAATTTCCTTGGAAATTATATTATAAAAAAAAATAAAAAAATATGTCCCACTCTGCTACCCTGCTTGTGTTTGAACGGACCTGAGATGGCTCTAACAGCTCCTGCTTTTTTTTATAATTTGGGCGCACTCAAGGGGTTATGAATACCCTTTATAGCACAGTGCGGGCGTTAAGGAAATTAGGGATAAGAAGAAAGGAGATACCGATGCCCATTGGTTTTAAATGTCTGTAAGTTATAATGGAAAGGAAAAACAGAGTTTGGTAGAGCATTCCACATTCGTGTTGTTCGGTTTATGTACGAATCTCTATAATATTTCAGCGTACGTCCGAAGATAGGCTTGAGGGTAAACTGATTTGCATTCATTGCGTAACGAGTATTGCGGCTGAATTGTTGAATGGGAGGAATGCAGCTGGCTATTTCATTTGAACATTGGTTGTTAAAATAGCGATAAAACAAGGTAAGGCAGGAGATGTTTCGACGGTGTTCGAGCGAAACTAAGGAGTTGGCTATTCTTATGTCTCCTATAAGTTTTTTCGCACGTTTTTGAATCCTATCAAGTAGGTGCAATGTTGATTTTGGTGCACCTAACCAGACGTGGGCGTTGAATTCAAGTTTTGGGCGTATAAAAGCTTTATATATTGTGGCCAGATCAGAGGGGGTGAAATACAGGGTGGCGCACCAATTGTGCTACAATAAGAAATTCAAATAACTTTTTTTTTAATCGATGTATTTAATTTTTTTTATTGGTTAGAAAATTAAATTTTATTTTAAATAGTTAGTTGTTTTTAAAGATTATAGATCGCAAATGACCTCCACGCTCTTCCACGCATATGCGGCACCTGATCAAAAAATTATTCATTGCGGCCTGAAGAGTTGAAGTTGGGATCGCCTCAATTATTGTCGTTATGGACTGCTTTAATTCAGTTAAATTCCTGGGCTTCGTTTTATACACCTCTTGCTTGACATAACCCCATAAAAAGAAGTCTGGTGCAGTCAGGTCAGGTGACATTGGTCGAAGAATGGAGTTCCTAGAAATTAATTTGTTTGCGAATTTTTTGTTTAGCTCCGCCATAACTGGTCTGGCTATATGTGCAGTTGCTCCATCTTGCTGAAACCAAACGCTGTTGAATGGTATACGTCTTCGGCGCAGTTCTGGGTAAAAAAACTCCTTCAACATATTTAAATAATGGTCCCCATTGACAGTAACGGTTACACCGTTTTCTTCAAAGAAGTACGGCCCGACAATACACCTTGATGAAACTGCGCACCACACAGTGACTCGTTCTGGGTGCAGTTCCGTCTCATGGAGCATTTCTGGATTAGACTCTTTCCATATACGTCAATTTTTCTTGTTTACATTGCCGTTAAGATCAAAATGGGCCTCATCAGACATGAACAAACAATTGATCAATGTGTTGTCTTCTTCGGCCATTGATATCATTTTTTGGCAAAATTCCAGGCGAACAGGCAAATCCTGAGGGTTTAACTTGCTAGTAATTTGGACTTTGTACGGAAACAAGTTTAAATCGTCATGAAGTATCCGTTGTAATGACCGTCTACTAACTCCAATTTGCCCCGATAAGTTTCGGGTCGAAACGCTCGGATTGGCCTGTATTGCAGATGCTACTGCTGCTATTGTATCCTGAACCCGAACATTGGCATCTTGATGGTACGGCCTACGTGCGATGATTCGGCAAACATGTTTACAAACCTCATAATGGTCCATTTACTCGGGGGATTACCGCCAAACTCCCGCCTAAATTCCATTTGGACGGAAATGACGGACTGCAAAGCATGGTACCGTTGCACTATCCAAATTCTTTTCTCCGTATCCCAAGCATCTATTTTTATAAATCTAAATAGTAACCTACAAAATAAAAAAAAAATAAACCGATTACTCACACAGAAAAAAAGTTATTCCGTTTTATTTTTGTAGCACGATTCGTGCGCCACCCTGTATTTCTTACATCGATTTAGGAAACCTAGACATTTCGCTGCGTTTTTAGCGACTTCGAATATGTGGTCGTTCCAACGTAAGTCGTTACTAACACACATACCTAGCATGGAAAGCTTTTCGGTTTCTGAGCTGAGGGTACTGTCATCAGCGAAGGAATAAATTGGATAAGAAGTTGCAGACAGGAGATCATTTAAAAAATGAGAAAGAGAGTCGGAGAAAAAACTGAGCCTTGAGGGACACCAGCATTTATTTTGTGAGTTACAGACTTGAAACCATCCAAAACAACTTGAATTGAACGTTTCGAAAGATAATGTCTAATTCATAGAAGAAGTTTTTCGTCGATTCCAAATGCACGCATTTTCGACAAAAGGGCTTGATGTCAAACCCTGTCAAATGCCTTTGAAATATCAAGCGCAACAATCTTGCTTTCGCCACCATGGTGGATTGATTGGTTCCACTTTTCGGTGAGATATGTCATCAAATCACCAGTAGACCTGTTGCTGCGAAAACCATACTGCCGGTCATTGAGAAGTTTTCGTGTTTCGAGATATTTCATAAGCTGACGATTTATCAGCGTTTCCATGACCTTGGAAAGAAGGGACTTAAGTGCAATTGGTCGGTAGTTGGAGAGAGAAGAAGATTCGCCTTTTTTTGGTACAGGCTGGACAAATGCTGTTTTCCATCTACTCGGATAGAGTCCTGATGAGTAGGATAGATAGAAAAGCTTACGCTTTTGGTTTTGCTAGCGTAGAGGAACACCTCTTCAGAATGATGGGGGATATACCATCTGGACCAGCGGATTTATGTATGTCAAGATCAAATAAAACTCTTGCAACTGTACGAGTACGAAAGTGAATTTGTCCCATAGAATGATCTACGATCTCATGTACAGGAGGAGACTGAACACAATCTGGCAATGTAGAATTGGCTGCGAAATGCGCAGCAAGCAGATGGCTTTGTCTAAAGAGCTGACAGCTGGAATGTCATTGTGAATGAGCGTCGAAATTGATGCTGGTGACATAATTTTTATATTTTTTACAAATGACCAAAAGTTTTTACTACCTCTGGGACATTGTAGAATTTTTTGCCTCATCGTTCGGTCATAGAGGAATTTGACACGCTTTAAATGGGCATTACAGTCATTTCTGGCTTGTTTGAACATTGCTCGGTTTTCCTCTGTTGGGTTGGTCTTGTACAATCGAAAGTTTGTCTCTCTCATCCTGATAGCTTCTTTGCAGCTCAAGTCATACCACCCTTTTGCCTTTGGTCTGATACTCTTAATTCTGTTGGAAAGATCTCATACCAAAGAGAATGATATTTGATATCATATCAGCAGCAGCATCCACGTCACTTTCGAGGAAACATAGTGACCAGTTAAAATTCCTAAAAAAACAGTTTTAGTTCCCAATTGGCTTTCTCGTATTGCCATACGGTTTTTTTTGGGAATTTGCTCTTTAACTGTGTGGTTGGAGTACGAGAAATTTGTTGATATGATACAGTGGTCTGACGAACCTAGAGGCGATAATACATTGATGATATATTTATCAAGGTGAGAGGTAAGAAACAAGTCCAGGGTGTTGGCGGCTTGACTGTTAATATCCGGTATGCGTGTCGGCTCATTTACAAGCTGGGCTAGGTTGTTTACCTCAGCAAAGATCTCAACATACCTTCCTTCGGGTGTTGTCTGTCCAGAATGTTGAAGCCACGTAGAATTGTGGACATTGAAATCGCCCGCAATGACGATTTCAGCGTGAGGATGCTGGGATACAATTCTAGAGATGGAGTCAGACAGTGCATCAAATTCGTTAAGGGTTGAATTACTGTCAAGGTTTGGGCTTCTATAAATGAAACAGTAGTGGATTAAATGCCTACGGACATGGAATTTCAGACATATAAAATTAAATTCCGGATTGGAATATTGGCCGTATTGATGTTTAATTTGGTAGGCTACGTCACTACGTATATATATGGCGAGACCGCGGTGAGAAAAGAATAACGGCACTAAATTATATCCAGGTAGGGTTAATTCTGATAATTCAGTATTCACCCCCACCTGTGTTTCACTTAGTGCCAAAACAGCTGGTTTGTATTAACAAATGTGGACGTATGCAGAAAAAAGATTCGACTTTAAACCACGAACATTGCAAACGTCCACTCTAAATTTCCTTTCCATTAGAACAAATACATTAAAAAAACACAATACCGACGACAGACTAAGCTTGGCTGAGAAGTGAAGGTTCACGTTGGTTGTCTAAAACAATTTGTCACAGGTGTTATGCCCGTATGACAAGTTAAGTTATACGCACAACAAAAAAAAGTTCACTCACAGCCCGCTATACATCGGTTATTGCCTATGCTTCCCCAATGCGAGCGCACGCATGAAAAGAAAATTCATACGGCACTTGCATTGGAGATGCACAGGCAAATAGCAAACGAGGTGGAGAGGGACGCGATGGACTACCACACACTGCACTATTTTTTTTGTTATTGATTTTGTTGTTGTATTTTTTTTTTGACCACTGCACTGCACAGCACTTCACTGATGTGATTGTTAAGCGCGTGGGAGAGATTTTTATTTTTGATTTTGGGTTTGATTTGATGATGGGAGGTGAGTTTAATTTTAATTGGGATAACAAAAAAAAAAATGGACAATTTATTCTTTTTTCTGTATTGTTTTGTTTATTTTGTTCGTATTTATTGTGTTTTTGGGGGTTGGATGGAGAACGACAGAATGCGTGTGTAACCGCGACGGAGAGTGAATCGGCGAACATCTTGAACATCTTCTTTGTCCACATTGACATTGTCATCTCCTTCCTGTGTATGTTCATCATTCTGAGAAGGATCAATTTCAAATTTGTCTTTATTCCAATCCTCAACAGCTGATAACGGAAAGTCAACCTGCAATTAAATAAACGTAAAGCTTGTAATTTGATTACAGTTTAATCAAATTTATAACAAACCTGAGGATTCAAACTTTGAAGGAGTAGTATTGTAGATGTTAACAATGGATTAAGCTCCGAGTCCCATTTTGCCTTTAAAGCACTCAATGGAATACTATCCACGTCAATCTCCTCATTTAAAAAAAAAACTTTGAATATTGGACCAGCATTTGGCTAAAGTCTCTGCGCTAACTCTATTCCATGACTCTTCTAAAAGAATTACAGATTCTTTCAAGATTAATAAGGATTAGAGTCCTTTGCTGCAATCGATGAGTTTTACGGACAACACAACTAAAACATTAAGGACTTTAGTTAAATGCAAAAACAACACGTTTTTTTACACTTTTTCTATTTTCTACCACAAAATAAGAGATCGAAGACAATTTTTTTTTTGTTAATTCAATACACACCTAAGGTTACTGATTCCATGGCAAAAAAATAATTTCGATTTAACTAACGGGTAATAACTAGAACACAATTTACAAAAGTAACTCAAAATACAAAAAACAGGTCTGCACTTGATGGAAACAAATGCTCCATTTGTGTAGATTTGCTGAAGATCACGTGGTCCTAATTACTGTTTACCTCTCTCATTTCTAATTCTCTATCATGTTTAAAAGAGGAATAAAGCGTTAGTTTACGACAACTCTCAACTTCATAATTTGATTTTCTGCCAGGTATTGGGATATTCTGTCCCATTGTGCGATCGTTGCAAAGTGGCAGCGCTACGCCTTTGTTATCTTTTTCTTTTGTCGGAGCATGAGAGAAAGAGAGAGAGAGGGAGCTCTCTTTGCAAATTTAGCATTGATCAGAATTTTCGGCTATAGCAAACCCGCATCCCAATATTAAAATTTTCTGCTCACTAAACACGAACCATAGTAGATATGACAATCTTTCATCCTCAATTTATCCAAACCGGTCCATCCTATGTTCCGGATGGCAGTAATGTCTGTTTTGTATTAGCAACGGCCTTCGACTAGCTGTTCGGGGGCCTCTGATTAGCGTTCTTACATTCCAGGCTATTGATTGCTTCATACCAAAGTTTTTCGATGGTTGAGCAGCACAAACCTTAACCCGAAAAGCTAGGCTGATGTTTTGACCTAAGGACAGCAGGCCGCTATGGATTTTTTCTTACTTTTTGTTACTATTTTTTTTTCTGTGATCAACAATCGCACTTATTAGTTTAAAAGTATCCGATGGTTACTACTAGAAGTTGAAGTAACTACAATTAGTGTGTACTCAATGTTACAAAGACTGGGCGATCCCAACATAAGCGCCACTCAGTGTCATTCTCCTTTCTAGATCATCAGCTCATCAGTTATACCTATACCAGGCCTTAAAATATTTATCAACAGATCAATATTTATTTGTAAGTCACAACGATCAATTTAGATAAGTTACGCACAATGGATATTCATGGCTTCTAGACGCACGCTTATGCACCTTACAAATTCAACCCTTCGAACTTAACCTACAGAGCATGTACAAGTGATGACTTAATCACTGAAACGTCAACCATTTTAGTCAGTAACAGTTTTTCCTCTATTTTTGTAATCCCTTTGAAATGGCGCCATAAAAATAAAATACTGCCTCCTATCTTGTACTTATTGCTAACTCACTAGTATATAAGAAAAAAAAAAACTTATTTAACATTCCACTTGCCATCCAACATCGTCCTTCCACTATGAACACAGCAGGACTATCCCTTCCTACCTTATCGAAGGGCATTTTTTGTTTGTTTGTATTGTTAACTTCAACGTTTCAGAGATCATCCTATTGTTCAAGTTGTAGTTCCGTTACTACTACAACAACAACTACTCAAACCAGTAGATAACAGTGTTTTTGTTTATAGATTTAGTATTTATATAGAGTTTGTTCTTCAGGCCTTAATTACGACAAAGTTGGTTTTTCTATTTCGCGAAAAACAAACCTGATTTTCTATACGTAGCTACTATTTAGATTTAAGTTTTTATTTTTTTTTTTATTTATTTATTTATGCTAGTCAATATATTTTTAAGAATTCTTTATATATATATAAAAAAAAACCTGATGTTGTTTAAACTTTTTAAAATTTATATTTTATTTATATAAAACAAACAAATTATATTGAGCACTTATTAAATGCGATTTAAAATGCATAACATTGAGAGATATACTATAAAGGAACATTTAATAAAATAAAGACAAACTATGTAGAATAAAAAAAAAACGAATTAAAAAAAACCTTATATTGCCTGAGTAGTGTGTAAAACATTTTTTGGAATAAAAAAAATTGGCTTAAGCATTTTATACTATAATTTATATTTATTAAAACAAAAAATAAACACAAAATTTGGTAAAAACGTCTCCGAATTGGCAGTTATTTGTTAAAAATTGCGCCTCGGCTTTTCACTTGGGTAAGGTAATGAAAATATATTATAAATATTTACTCAAAAAAACAAAAAAAAACTATTATTGGTGTGTCTTAACAAATCCCATTTAATGTCTTAACCGAGTGGTAGAGAGTATACGTACTCACAACTCCTAAACTAAATAAATTAAACAATATGCAATAAGGCAAAACAAATGTGATTTTTTCGTAAAAATTTGATGCATATAAAGATTGACTTTATGATTTATGTAATTTTAATTTTTTATATGCGAACCTATATAAAATAATAATTATATAATCTATTTCTGATTTATTTTTTATAAGAAATGCAGTCAGTTTTTATTTTATGTTTGGTTTTTGAAAAGAGGGAAGCCATAGCTAAATAATTCACCCAATTTGTCATACAAAATATACATATATATATTTATTTTTCTTTTGCAAATTTAAATTATATACAATTTTGAATAGAAATAGAATTTAAATAAAATGAATTTATAGAGCATGCGAATTTTGTTTGTTTTTTATTTGATGGAAATTATTTGCATATAAAATATAAATTAAAGGAGTGTCGTAGCTCTTAGTAACTTCTTCCTTTTACAAGATGGCAGCAGAAGATGGAGTACACGGTGGCATCTACACGCCCAGTTAGGATGGCAAAGTGAATAAGATTCTTGAGGTGCTCCGACACATTCTGATGGTCATCTAGGAAGGTAAGTAAATAGAAAAAGATGGTTGTCAAAAGGCTCAATTCTATCGTGAATACAGATGGCCTCTTATCCTAGGGGAAATTGGAACTGAACCCACAGTTTTGGGGGTTGTGCCGTCAATATGGACCTATACTCTATGTTTGCTACTCAAAAACTTGAATTCGTCCTCGCGGTGTACAGTGCAGGTATTTTCGCTATTCAGGAAAAATGTTAGACAGGATCCGGAATGCAATAGTAAAAACTTGCGACACTTATTTCATTTGTCACCAAATGCAGCACAATTAGAATGCGGATTCGATGTCGGGATGTCAAAAGTACTCGACATTCAGCTGTTTAATAATCGCCTGACTGTAATCTGAGCAACGGTTTCTTTTTTTTATTCATTTCCGATGAGACTGAAGACTATAAAAGCAACGTTTTATTACATCCTGTCCGGATTAAATCGTGAACATCGAGGGTACTTCAAAGCGAAAATGTAAATGAAAACATCCTCCGCGGGTTATTTAGAAAGCACTGCCTCCAAGTAAATACAACAGATAGTGTTTGGTGTGATCAGTAGCAAAGAGTTTCCACAACTTCAAATTCATTCCAAAGCAACCATGTGCTCTTCCCAAAAAGAGGTGATATAATAGTTATACAAGGTGGGCCAAAAGAGATCACCCTATTGGAAGATGCTCTTATTTTTGCAAATGACCGCCAATGTCAAATCGGTTTTGACATTTGTGGACTAGACAGATGTAAAGTGAACGGGCCATGGAGCCATTGACTTACTATACAAGGTGGCGCAAAAATAACCTTCCGATGTTTTTTGGCTGTAATTTAAAAAAAAAAGAAAAACTTTGATTCTTCTTGTGGATTTTTTTTTTGTCTTTTAATTTTTTTACATAAAGTCGAGAATATGATGTCATGTAAATGGCCGCCGCAACAGTTGATTGTCATTTGAGCCCTTTTAATGACATTTTCCATCACTTTGGCCAAAACTTCCGGCGCTAGGTCCTCACATTCTTGACGGATATTGTCTTTAAGAGCTGCAAGAGTCTGGGGCTTGTTGACATAAACCCGCGACTTCAAAAAGCCCCACAAAAAGAAGTCTGGAGCGGTCAAATCAGGCGATCTTGCTGGCCAGTGCAAATCGCCAAAACGGGAGATTAGGCGCCCGGGAAATGCATCCTTCAGCATATCGGTTGTGGCACGTGCAGTGTGTGCCGTTGCACCGTCCTGTTGGAACCACATGTTTTCCAATCCCAATTCATCAAGTTGCGGCAAAGAGAACTCGTTGATCATTGCTCTGTAGCGCTCACCATTCACAGTAACCGTTTGGCCCGCGACGTCTTCGAAGAAAAAAGGTCCGATGACTCCTCCAGCGAAAACAGCACACCATACAGTGACTTTGAGCGGGTGTAATGGCTCTTCGTGGGTTACACGCGGATTTTGAGTGCCCCAGAAGCGTTAATTTTGCTTATTTACGTACCCGCTAAGATGGAAATGGGCCTCATCACTCATGATTATTTTTGATGAAAAATCATCTTCCTCTTGGTGGTGATTAAGGATGGCTTGAGCGTATGTTAGACGCGATTGGCGGTCAGCAGCCAACACCGTCTAGCCTTTGTAAGGAAACATCTTCAAATCTTGTACCAAAATTCGCTTGAAAGACCGTCGACTGATACCCATTTGCGTGGCACGTCGTCTGGTCGATGTCGACGGCGCTTCCATGACATCTTCGACTACAACAGCAATATTCTCTGCAGAACGGCTACTCCGGGGTCTGCCATGCCTGGCAGCATCTCGTGCTGTGCCAGTCTCTTCGAGGCGAGCGGCTAAACTCCGCAGTGTTTCACCAGTAGGCGTTGGACGACTAGGAAATCTGCGACGAAATTCACGTTGTGCCAAAGTTACCGACCGATTAATGCTCAAATGAATAGTCACCAATATTCCGCGTTGTGGAGCAGTGTAGCGTAACATTGTTTATTATCGTGTATTTCGCATGTGTTTACTACACAAATGTCAAAACATAACTGACGTTAGGGGCCAATCGCAAAATTTATAGCATTTTCTGATAGGAGGATTACTTTTGCGCCCTTTTGTATATGGACTGCTAGTGAAATGTCATTTTCATAAGCTTCTGCGAGAAAATATGTTCCAAAACAGCACAGGCTCCGTTGTTTTACTGCGAATTAGCAAAGAAACACATGTCGCCATCAAGCTAAATTTCCATAGTACCATGCTAAAAAAGAGCGACATCTTGTACCAAAAGATTCTTTTCCACAGCGACGTGTAGCGTCATCTATTCAAATGATGGAAAACTGCAAAGAATGATTTCGAATAAATTCTGCAGTAACAATACATTTTTTTTACTTATTGACCCATAAACTGAACAAGTTTTGTAAATTTGTTTCTTACTAATGTTTTATGATCATTCACATCAATTTGTTTTGCAATGTGATGATACAAACGTTTTTTTGTTACTTACTTAGTTTTCCGCAGTGAAACAGGGGCGTGAATGTAGTTTTGGAACATGAGCGAAGTTGGCTACCAACAGTCCTTATATAATAAGTCAATGCATGGAGCGATACACTCCGCAAGAACGCGGAATTATCGTGTCTATTTATTTGCATAACGATTCGTCCGCAGTATTGGCGCAGCGCGAATTCCGTCACAGATAACCCGGCCGTCCGACACCGACTGTACAAACACTGCGCCGTTTGGCCACCAACCTGGAAGAGTATGGGACCACACGAGACGTTGCCAAGAGTGGCCGGCCCTGGAGCGCCCGTTATGCCGAGAATATCGCCGCTGTTGTCGGAAACATTGAGCAGACGCCGCGCCGTGGTTCGCAATTAGCCATCAGCCGGTCGCCCACAAGGCGAATTTTGGTCAAAGACTTGTGCATGTTCCCGTACAAAGTCCAGTCCGTGCATCAGCTGCTGCCATTTAGAAACAAAATTAGAGCCAAGCAAATTCGGATGTCTTCTTTTGGCCCACCTTGTAGATCAGGAGAGACTATCGAGCCAGAACAAGGGAAGAGAAGAAAATCCTGCGAAGGAAAAAAGAAAATTTGAAGTATACCAGCTCAGTGAAATCGAAATCTTTGCAAAAGAATATTTTTTAACTCTTCCAAAAGTCCAACAAACTGCAAGTTGGCTTTCTCCAAATAACGAATCATATCTCCGCAAACGTTCCTTTATAAAATCGTATCTAACGTACTGTCTGATAGTCCAAGTCCGCAACACACTTGTTAACACGTTTCAATATGGATTCTGGACCGGCAGATCGGCAATACAGCAAATGTTCGCAAGAAGGAAATTCCAGGAAAAGACTACCGAATTTCAAACCATCCTTTATCCAATATCGGTTTATAAATAAAATATATAGCTGTCTAAAAGTATGCATCACTTTTGAAATAAAATTTCTCAACTCGCAGAAATATGCAAGACTCTATGGCCGTGTGTACGAGCACGTACCTCTCATTCCGCTGCTATACAACAAAGTTTTCTGGATTTAATCAAAATAAATTCTGAGCAGATGGAAACGTTTTCTGCCAAACGAAAGTTCCCTTACTTCACAGATAATACAGTTTGTAACCGTACATATTTTCATTTGTTGTCGTTCCGACGAAAGAAATGAATAAAGGAGAGAGCTTATGCGTGATTAAAGAAGTGAATCGGTCCTCCTTGTCGCCTTCTAGCTGATGGCTGGGATTCGAAGACTTTCATGACTGGAGCATTATTTTTCATTTGCGACTACCTATCTACATTTTTTTTCCACATCGACATCATGGTACAGCTAATAGAGTTCACCGTTGTATCTTTTTCTCCATTCGCCTTTCTCGAACACAGGACCAACAAACTCGACAAATTGAATTGATTTGATGGCTTAGCATAAGAATCAGTAAGCTGTCAGTTAGTATGTTTTAAGTCGATAGTGTGTGCAAAGATTTAGGTAGATCAGTAGATTTTAGATAGACGAGGATGTGAATCATCGAACAACGTCTAATGTTTCGCTCATAGCACCGATAGGTAACATTATAGAGCACTTCATCAAGTTTATAGTGCGCATAATCGTCGTTCTGAGCAGCTAATACGGAATGCTATGGATCGATTCATGACCATATTTACTTTATTTGATAATATTCATGCCCGTACCGTGCGTACAGAAGGCATCGACGCTGTTGACGTGAGTTTGACAGAGGTCCCGAATGGAAATTGGCCACCTCGTTCGTGTGATTTGACACCTTTGAACTACTTTTTGTTGGGGTACGTCATCAACCCACATCAACGATATATCACTTAGAATCCAATATTCGACGCTCTATGTCCGGGTATACTCGAAAAAGTGGTGCAAAATCAGACCGATGCGATTGCATTCATAAGACGCAATCGCAGAGGCCATATGCCACAAATTTCTCTAAGCTGTTCCTAACATCTGTCGTTATATACATGCAATATAAAGAATAGATCGTCATATTATGGTTTGCCAAGTTTTTTCCATTGCTGGAATGTGTCATGGCAGATGTGAGAAGTCATTTTGGGCGTCAGATGTATGCTGTCAGATGCATGCTGTATGTAAAGTTAATGCAAAATTGGAACATATATCATCAAAGATGAGGGTGTTCAAGTAGTGATTATTACTGGTGTTCGAAAGATAAACAAGACCTTTCTGTCTAAATTGGATGATGTTGAAGCGGACGACATGTGGTTTCAACAGGACGATGCAACAGGCCGTGCAGCCCGTTAATAATAAAATATCTGCATGAGATGTTTTTGTCGTGTACTCCATCGTTTGACTCAGTGCTCAGAATCGATGCATATAGTTGCTAACTTTTAAGAGTTAAGTTTTTCAGGTTGGCAGCACTGGCTTCTATTGGCGTCCAAACGTCATCTGTCAAAGTGAAAGCTTTCAGTATATTCTGCCATTTGACATTGACATCACAGTACTTCGCACATGAATGCAACGAACTACAAATACAAAACAGCACTGGCGACTGAGGCCATCGGCTGGGACATAGCATGACATTAATACAATAGAGAGAGAGACAGATAGACACATAGAAGGAAAGCCATATAACATAAACCTACGTGGCACAGAGGAGGAGACATCGATTTATATTGTCTCATATTATCGCACAGGTGGCCTCAGATAAGTTGGCGATTTTTGTAGAAAAATAATGTTGCCGAAGCTGGGGCTTGACCCGCAGCGTTTGGCTTAGCAATCAACTACGCATTCCTCTTATCCACGGCCACCTGTTCTCTTTTTATATATTATTTATATTTACATATTATTTATAGATATTAATTATATTTAACATTAACTAATTCGGATTATGCTTTATGTAATCGTGATTTTCGTTGAAAATTATGCAAAATAACCATCTACGACGGTGGAAAGACTTACAAACGAGAAACGTAAAATTGTGTCCAGCGATGAGGCTCATTTCTGGCTCAACGGATGAACAGCCACATGCCATATAAGCATTACCGATGCATCAAACAAACAAACAAACGACAATTTGGGGTGGTTTATGGGCTGGCGGCATCATCGGTCCATTTTTCGACCGATTGAAGAAACGTTACCATCAAAGGCGAACGATATCGAGCCATGATACGCGACTTTTTTTTGCCCCAGTTGGCTGAGTTGAACTTGGTTGACATCAAGACTGTGCCATTACGCCACACAGCTCGTTAAACAATGGAAATGTTGAAGGATGAACTTGGTGAGCAGCTTATCTCTCGATCTGGCCCTGTGAGTTGGCCGCCAATATCATGTGATTTAACGCCTCTTGATTATTTCTTGTGGCGTTATGTAAAGCCGTTAGTCTATATGGACACGCCGAACACGATTGAAGCCTTACAGGATAACATAACACGCGAAGTTCGTGGAATGCAGACCGAAATGCTCGAAAAAGTGACGCAAAATTGGACCTTCCGAATGGACCATTTGAAACGGAGCCGCGGACAACATTTACATGAAGTTGTCCTTAAAACGTAAATGGCCTATTTATCGATTGCAATAAAAATTTTTGAATATTTGATGCCAATTTGAGTGTTTTTTTCGATTTAAAAAAACTACGCTTAAAAAAAATCACCTTACCACGAACCCAGTGTACTTAAATTCCAGGGAATATTTTAAATAAAACAAAATTTGTTGCATTTTATGGTTTGAATTATTTTTTTGTGTTATTTTATTTATCGTTTCTTTAATTTTTGATTCCACAATTATAATGATAATAACTCAAAGTAATAATAATTAAAAGTTACACAAAAATAGTTTGTTTTTAATTTACTCTCAGCTTTATTTCGTTCTTTGTTTTAAATTATTTTCTACTTCATTTTTACACATACATTTTAAATTAAATTTACATGTAAATTATTGATATCCGTTTTTATTGATTTTACAAAGTATATTATGAGTAAATATTTCTCTCCTAAGTAATATACAAGTTGAATGTGGAAGTAAGAAAATTATATTTCCTTACATCCAATTTTGTTTTTAAATTAAAAGGACAATATTTCGAGCATATAAATCGAGCAAAATGAAAACTTTCAACGGTTTTTTTTTGTGTTAAGTGTGGTGTGTCTGCGTGTCTGAGCATGTGAGTATTAAATGCGATTTTTTTTTCTTTAACTACATCGAAGAAGTAAATCTAATTTTTCACATACCTACGAGTATATTGTAATATACTTTTCGTAATTTTTTTTAAAATAGAATAAACGCGATATTTTTTGTAAGTTTAATAGTTCTTATCCTGTTCCTTAGTACTATGAATGATTTAGTTGAATTGTACATCCTTTTATATGGAAGACTTTGATTTATTCGAAATGTTCTTGTTGCAGTTTCGAAAAGTATTGTCAAGGAGTTTTAAAGGTCTGTTTACTTAATAACAAATACTATAAAGATTCCTAATTCAACATTGTATTACATACACTGTTAATGCGCCATATACCTTTTCAATGTAACAGATTGACCGACAAACAGCATGTTCTGCTTTATCGTCCACTTGCACATAAATGTTAAGAATTGTAGTGGCACATACGCCTAGCTTTAAGTTGTAGATAGTTGCCAAAAAAATAAGTGCCCAGTCTGTTCATACCATTGCAAGCAAGAATGTGGCTATTAGGGTTGCTTTTTGTTTAGCAACTCTATTTAGATCCTAGAGATCTTGTTTTTGTGACTATCCGATGGGCCAGTTATCACCGATAAAACTGGAAGGGGCAACACAGTCTCGATCCTAAGCAATATGTAAATGTCAGTATTATTTGGAACATATAGATAGAAAAGATCACCCCCTGGAAGAAAGGGACGTATTAACTCAAACAAATTTCCATTCTGAAAAAAAATGGACTCCACAAGAAAACCAGCAACTGCTTATGTAATTAATTCGGACAAGAGAAAAACGATCGAAAAGATTCGCTTCAATAGAAACTAATAAGGCAGTACATCGGAACGTACGTAGGTACCCGAAAATCTTCACATTTGGTCCTCAATGT
The DNA here is from genome assembly GCA_949824845.1 of Rhingia rostrata. Lineage (NCBI taxonomy): Eukaryota > Metazoa > Arthropoda > Insecta > Diptera > Syrphidae > Rhingia > Rhingia rostrata. Next base: position 196,448,961 of record OX463755.1, on the reverse strand, counting down.
CGCTGCGATTACTGTACCAGAAACCAAAGTTCCTTAATTCGTGAAACAGTCTACCTCCGGAAACGGCAGCCATGTCTGAATTCAAGTGTGTGTTATTCTCCAGTTGTGTCGGGTCTCTGAAATTCTGAAATATTAGACCAAATCTGCTCTGAGCTGAAGCTAAACCATATTAGAGAACATTTTTCAGGTTTTAAACTAAAGGCAACCTCACCCCACTACACCGTTTAGTCTACTGCCATAGAAGCGCAGCTAGGTTTTTCCAGCTTACCAGCAAGAAACTCTTGTTCGACGAAGATTGTCGCAGCTAAAAACAAAAATATACAAAGTAAAGCTGGCCTTCTAAGAAAGAAGAAAAGCGCGCGATCGTACATATCTCTTTCGGGGTTAGCCCACTTCGAGATTGTTTATGACAGTTACCTCTACCTGGAATATATCCCAATCGACTTGTTATGGACTTCGAGCTAGAGCTCATATAACCTTGGGCAAGCGGTATGTAGTGGTACAACTCTAAAGAGTTGCCTACGGAACAAAACATTCCGCTACTAAGTTTCAAAAAAAAGTCTGTCGAAGCTGTTAGACTATTCACTTCTTTGTAAAAGCCAAAAATAATTTAACGAATCCCCAGAGTCGTGAAGAACAAAATAAAACAAAATAAAACAAGCACGATCTTAAAAATTCTTTAAATCACTTCAATTCTTCGAGCAGCATATCCATTGAGAAATGAACGGATATGGAGAGACCTTCGCCTTTACTTATTGTTCAGCGAAAATATCCCATTAACATCAAATAAAGTTTTTCATGATTGCTGATTATATTTCACTTAACTTTATTTTGTTCAATATGTCGTAAATATTCTCGGTGATCAACGATAACCTCCTCGTACATCTGATCCCTACTTGACTTTTATGGCATCGAAGGATAAACTATGATAGCTACCAAACTTCTACACACCCATGTGGAGGAACGCGTATTTAGTAACATAGTCGCTCGACTAATATTCATACAACAAGCGCCTAATCTTAAAGACCAATGCGACGCAGTCGACCGACTATTAGATCGGCCGCAACTGAAGTGCTAGGCTTCTCCCGTTTACCAGCAAGAAATCCCTGGTTGGAGAAAGGTGAAAGGAAGTGGCCTTTTTCCGAACTTTATAAAGGCTCTGGTGATTATTTGTTAAGTAATATCTCAGATTATAAAGTCATACAGATGACGCACTGCATACAAGAAAAATTGTTCTATGGCGGGTCGTAATGGCACAGCTCGCCATATGTTTGGGTCTCGTTTCTCATGTGTGCACTAGAACACCGCCCGCCCGCGACAAGAAGCTGGTGAGCAAAATTTTCCGTTTTTTTGTTCTCAATGCGCCATCTGTATGACTTTATAATCTTTGGTAGTACACAACAAACCATTAGCATACGAATGGAACCCTAGCATCGTTTGCCCGTTAAACAAAAAAGGAGACCCTTTGAACTGGCATACAGAAGCAAACGTCTTTTTAAGGTATATAATATGTAAACGCCTGAAACAGTTCACCATCAACCTGATTGGCCCATATCAGTGTAAGATGAAAGTCCTTAACTGATTAAATCTTCACACTTCGCCTGATCCACGAAGAAAACCCAAGTAGTATGAATCCATACCCACCATCGATTTCAAAAACCACATACGACAGCATTAATAGAAACGAATTATACGGAGCCATATCTAGTTTGGGTATACCGCCAAATATCGCCTGTTAGAATGACTATTAACATTTCTCAATGCTCCATCAATATTGACATCATTGGGCACACTGAACTCGATTTTACAGCCACGATTGCATGTTTAGATAATGAAAGCGCAAAATGAGGGTAAGACCAAGAATGTGCTGTCAACGCCAAAGGCCACACAACATCGGCGAATTGGAAACCGTCGACAAATATAACTTTGAGGTATTAGGTCTACATCGCATCCGCTATCAAACGAAGAATTACTCTTATCAACCGCCATTTCATTAGAGAACATGAAGAATCTTTGATATCCAGCAGATGAGAAGTACCTCTCGCCAAAATTGTCGCGCTTCACTAAAAACCGAACTCAATCCAACTGGGTGCAGTAATATATGGACCATACTAATGGAGAGACATGTTGATTGGACGGGCTCAGTGGCGCGATGGTAGATAGGTAGGTAGAGGTGGCGGTTCAGCATGAGCCCAAGTAGCAGTTCTTGGCCTTTTTGTTACCAAGACTCGTGTGACCTTTTTTTAAGAACATTGTTGAGAATGTGATACAATCGGTATCTAAATCCAGCCTGTGAGATTAAGAAAACGACCCGAGACGTCGCTAAGGTCGTCGAAGAATGGTTGGTCTAATGCACGCAATCTGGCTCTTGCTAGTGCCGGACATTTGCAGATAAAATTGAAGAGGGCTTCTCTCTCAATTGCGTTCACGCAACTGCTGCATTGGTGTTTGTATGGAATCCCTAGTTTGGCCGCATGGTCTCCAACTGACCGGTTCCTCATGAATATCGCCGTAGTTCTTGCGATATCTGGGCGCGTTTGTTTGTTCTGGGGTCGAAGCGCCACTTGAATTAACGAGTGAGTGAAATGCATACGTTATCGAATGATCGAGTAACTTCATTGGAGAGATCATATACGAATGGTCAAGTATCGAGTGCACATTGAAAATTGTACCAAACGTACTAGCACAATTCTGCTACATAAATGTTTGATGGCTGACAAATGTCATGAAAATAAATTGGTACCTATATATGAAAATTCTTAAAATTTAAATGCAGTGTTGGTTGTATTTTCATCATCCGAGTCCGAAGATGGACATTGTGAGCCCATTGAACGAAAATGTTTGGCAAAAATTTATCTCTACAATTAAAATTCATCCGAGTGAAATCAATTGTCAAGAAAAGGTTGTCTCAACTCAGCAATACAGATTCTGCCCGACATAGTGCAAAAGTATACACGCATGTATATAATTGTGAGAAAGAGATAGTCACTGGGTACTAATGGCCCAGTTGCTACCAAAAAATTTATTTTTCTATGTTGGTTGAGACCTAGGTTCATTCCAGGCGTTGTGACACTTAAGTTATTATCAATCACAGTGTGTTTTCTACATCTTACTACAAAAGCGTGATTTTATTTTGAATCTCTGAGAGAACCAACATTCTGAAGGGTGTCCCATAATTAACGCAAAATTTAAATCACTCATGCGGTAATTCAATTGTTTCTCTGGCTGTATTTCTTGTGACACACGTCTTATTGAAACGACATATATCTTGTAATTTAGTCACTAAAAACTGGGTTATGTCATGTCATGTCACGATAACGAGCACCATTAATTGTTACTGCCGGACCAGACGCATTTTCAAGGAAGAATGGTCCATTATTCCTCAAAAATATAGCTCAACAAAGGAAATGCGTTGTTCTTTCTAATAGCGTTTCATTTTTACTAACACCGAACTGGCAGCTGTCACATTGTTATCTCTTTTCCGTTAGCAAGAAATTGGCGAATGCATGACCTTTATCACTAATGAAATATTGCATTACTACAGCCAAGCAAAATCATGCATACCAAAACAATGAACATGGTAATGTGAACGATATATCAAGTACATTACCGTTCTGTAATAGAGGTAATGCATTGTGTTGCCAACACATAATGCATGCCGTTGATTTGAATTGAAATGTTGAGTATAGTATGACCCACCGGGTGTTTTCATAAACGTCCAAAATCTGCGCTGGTCCAATCGTCTTTCTTCTTTGTTGCATTAATAAACACACGCATTCTGCAGAAGTACAATTTTCTGTAGTTACCGAATGTTCAAAAATGTCAGACAAAAATTATAAAAATAAGAAGTTGTGCTCAATCTTAATTGTGAATTAATAACAAAGGAGAAGAATGGATCAACCTTTTTAATGTCCTTAACAAGGGACATTTTTTCTTTTTCCCAGAAATGAATTATTTTTCAAACAGAATTCTTATATGAATTATTAGCTTAGTTTTTGCCACATTCCATCGTGCAGCTTCTTCTTGCCTTAAGAAAAAGTAAAATGTTATTGTAAAGACACAATTTATTAAGAAATCGTCAATAAAACTTTTATTTTCGCACTTAAAACTGGTTTTCTTTATCTCCTGCGCTTTCGGTAGTCAAAAAAAAATGGATGCATCTGGAAGATTGTGCACTTTTGACGTTTATGAACATATCGGCTGAATTCCTAAAAGCAGTACTGACTTTATTGTGCATCAGCAAACATTCCTTAATGCATTTCGTACGTTCCGAATTGAACAGATTTTGTTGCGCAAGCAAATGCAAACAGTGCATCGTGAATTAGCACGATGCAAATGACATTTTCAAATTTTAATTTTGTTTGATGTCGTTTTCGTGTGTACAGAAGATGAGTGATTCCCCGACGACCTAAGTGTTTTGTTAATTATTTATTGCAATGTTCTTATTTTTGTAATTCTTCAGACAAAAGTGGTGTTATAACTAAAGAAAGTTGCTGACAACAACAAGGATAAAGTTTGAATCACAATTTTTTGAATTAAAAAATGGACGATTTGGAGAAATGTTTACATCAAAATTAAGAAAGTTGGCCGGGAATTTACATCGTTAGGGTACGAGTTAATAACTTTAATAAAAATCTTGCATTTTTATAGGCAATAATTGAGGATAGAGCCAAACATTTAATTTTTATTTGTTTCTGTTTCAATTGTATTACATTTGTTGTAAATGTTCTGCTATTATTTTGGCAGCAATTGTTTTAAATATTTAATTGTAAGAGTTGCAACTAATTTTATTGACAACACTTTTTAATTGATGACAAAACACACAACTGATCATATTATGTATCACACGCCGGCCGTACCAAAATGTCAGCAGGCAGAAAGCAACTACATACGCAACAAAATGAGAAAGCATCGTATAATTTCAAAACAGATGTAATGCACATTCACAATGCATTTTGCATTTTGGAATTCAGCCATCTTCTGCACTTTATCTGGGTCTCTTCGATCAAAAATCTGACTTTATGAACACGTCTAACGCAGATCTTAGTTATGCAGACATTTATGAAAACAACCACCCTTTATAAAAAGTTGAGATCGTAAGAATTCCTCTAGAAGCATGCAACTATTAAAATGTAATGTGAATGAAAAATCGTCCCAAATCCAGACGAATAAAGCAAACCAGAAAAAAAAAATTAAAAAAAAAGAATCCAACAAAAGTATATGCGCTAACCAAAGGTGACACCGCTTCGATTTAAATTTTATTATCGACCAGTACAGGAACATTCCTTGCAATATCATGTCAAATTCAATTCACTAAAACAAAATAATAAAATACATAGAACAGGATAAATTTTAATTGATTTAAATTTTTCATTTTATTAGAACCGCGCGAATATAATTACAACTAACACGTTAAATTTGCATTTTTTTTTAAAATTAATTATTTTTGTTTCCATTAATATTCAACAACAACACTGCCATAGTTTCTATTATATCTGTTCTGGGGGAGTTCCATATTTGTTCATTTAATTTACATTTTTTCTAACGTATTTTTTTTGTTTGTATTTCATAGCGCCTCCTCTGTTACCATTCTTTCTTAAGTTAACAATTCTTAATTCAATATCTTGTAATATAACTTTCTCCATTCTAATATATTTTTAGCGAATTAAGACCGTTTTTTTTAATATTTTTTGTTTGTATTTAGGCTATAAATAAAAAATAAATTTAAATATTCATATAGATAGATTTTGTTTAACTATAAAATACGACAACCGTTTTCCATCCGTTCACCTTTTTCTAAAAATTGGTTTTACTTTGTTTTTCTTTTCGTTTCTGCTTTAAGTATATTCAATGGGAAGGTGGACCTTCTTTTAGAAAATAAAGAACCAAAAAAATGTCTTTTAAGATTTTTTTTCTTTTTAATAACAAAATTAAGAAATAAACATTTCATTTAAATAAAAATTAAAAATACAATAAAGAAATAAACAGAACAAAAAAAAATAAAATAGCTAAGTAGATTAAATGTAATTTTGCGAAAATTAATGTGTGCGCATTTTTCTTTTTAAATTCTACATCTCTATACAATTGGGGGGGAGGGGAAGGGATTGGTTTTAATTAAATATGATTTTCATTAAATTTAAGTTTGGAAAATATATAGTTTGTATATATTTTTGTTTGTTTAAATAAATTATTTAGAAAAAAAAAAGAAATTAAAAATTATACTTAATGCAGCGTTTAGAATTTTTATTTTTATTTTAAATGGCGCCTTGCTTTTAGTTTTCGATTTTTTTTTTAAATAATTATATATACCTATCATCTTCTGTAGCTGCCTTGTCTTCTCTTCCTCTTTGTTTGTCTTGCTTTCTCTCTTGCCGAAGGGCGATCGCTCCATTTCTCTCTGTCTATCTTTGACTTTTTATGCGCATTTTTATTTAGCGGTTATGTTCTATAATATTTTCTATTCGATATGCTTACACACCTAGGTTCTTACATTACCTAACGGTTTATTTGATTTATTACTTGTTTTCTCATTTACTTTAAATTAAAACAAAAAAATAAAATTATTTACGAAACAGAAAACATAAGAATGAAGAAAACAACAAAAAATGATTAAAAAATTAAGAATAATAACCATCTGCATCTAACGGTGTAGTGAATATTACATGCAGCATAGAAATCGATTGAAGAAACTTTTGGCGTTTCTTCGGGCCCTGCTGGCCCTTAGCTAACAGATGATACCCTGATCCAGCCCAATGCTGTTCGTTGTGGTCTTATTGGCAACGGATGTGCCCGAATGCCGGCATCCGGGACCGCTACATGTCAAGCAGAATACACAACTAGTTTTGTAGGTGGCGCTGTTATTGCTGCTGCTGCTGGTGGTGCTACTACTGCCGTTGGTCATCGCCGATGACGAAGATGGTACGGGATTTATCGTTTGCAGGGAAGTGGATGAGGTAATGGGCGTCGTCGCCACTGTTACTGTGCTCGCTGTAGATGCAACATCAACTACCGTTGATTTAAGCTGATGTGTAGCTGTTGTCGTTGTTGCTGTTGTTATTCCGTTGCTCTTACGATTACTACTGCTAACGCTATGACTATGGTACTTGGGGGAGCAAGTGCTGTTGTATTGGTGGTGATGGTGTATTAGATGACCGTTAAATTTTCTATCACTATTGTTGTTGTTATGATTATTATTGTTGTTGTTGTGATGGGCTTCCTTTAAAAGTAAACTCGGTGCGGCCAAAGGCTGTTGCGCGCTCTCCAGTTGAAACTTCTTTACCAATGCCTTGACGCTGGTGGGCGATGACTCGGAAGTCGGTGCTTTGCGGATAACTTTGGGTGTGGTTGGCGCGTCTGGAAATAGGCAGGGTGTCGTTGCTGAACCGTTTGTCGTTGGCAATTGCAATTGCAACTGTTGCTGCTGCTGTTGTTGGATAGGATTGATTGTTGCAGGTCCACTGCTACTGTTCAATTTGGAGGAAATGGAAGAGCTGGTCGATGTGCTGCTGTTGCTGATGCCACTGCTGCTCATCGACGTGGGCTTCCGTAAAAAAGTATTCTCCTTATTGGCATCGGACGAATGTCGGCGGGACGATGGAGACTGATCGTGATGTTGCTGCTGCTGCTGATAGCCGTTGTGCTGTGATTTTGTTAAGGAGGTGGTATTGTTGGAGCAGGTAGCGCCGACTGTGGAACCATTTCTGGTCGTACCATTGTGCATCATCTTTTTGGTGCCATTTGTTACGCCATTTATACTCTGGTTGGTGGTACTGCTGTCACTACTGCTGCTGCTGCTACTGTTCTCATCGTCATCCTCCTCGTCGTCGGAATGAGCGCTACTACCGCTGCCCCCGTCTCTACCACCGTTCGAGGACAGATCATCGTGAGCTGTGGATATGTTTAGGATCTTTCTATCGACGGGCATCTCGTCGCGCAACCAAATGTGTTCCAGACATCCTGATGCTGTCATGCGGTCACTAGAAAGTAAAATAAAAGAAAATGCCAGTTAAACTTGTTAATAAATGAGGAGTCAAATTTGTGGTGAAGGTGAAGATCAAACTTAATCATCCTAAAGATAGGCAATACTCAAGAAAAGCCATCCAATCATCTCCAGGAATCGTCCACCAGGGAAAAGGATAGTCAACAGTCATACAGCTTATCCTCACAACCATTTACCATTTTTGGTTGATAGCGGGACCTACAGATTTTAGCCAAATCCGAAAGGATAAGAGCATATAAGCTTTTTGTTGACATCTAATACTACTTCGATGATTTGCCAAATCATCGCGAGGCATGAAATAGTGGAGACGAAATTGTCTTAGTATGTGTGTGGTTCTTCTCAAGCAGCAATGTGATTTTATTTAGAACCAAATATCAGTTGTTTGCGTACCTACTGCCTTCTGAACCACACTGCCAACAACAATGAGTGAACATTTCGTTCCTGTTCAGGGAGTTGAATGGATTGAAATGAACAAAATGATGGTGTGTGTGGTGGCATGTTGAATATGCTTGTGGTAAGTTCAAATTAGAACTGTCAGCGGATAGACATTTTTTTGTGATGTGGAAGGATCAAGCGCGTTGTATTTAAATTCTTGCTGTGACTGGTTGGGTATAGAGAAGGCTTGGTGAAGTAGACACTTTCGTGAGTAGACTCTTCAAAGAAATGTAATAGGCTTGGTCCGGAAGGAACACTTTGTTCATATCTAATGTGGAGACAGTTTACGTATGGACAGGATTCGGTGAGGTAGAAGATTTCGCAATCAGATTCTGTACATAAGGGGAAGTTGTAATAAACTACTCAAAACAAAATAGGACCCACTAAGTGTTTTTGATTAGTTTTTTTTTTCGAGTCATGGCTTTTTGGTGGCAACGGTAAAATTGTTGTTCAAAGCATTGAAAAGGACCCATACACATGCAAACTCTACAATCAAATGCTTCGTGTAAATCTCGAGTTGGCCCTATTTTGATTTGAATTGTTTGTTTGACCACAAGTTATTGTAATAAGGATTCTACAAATGAAAGTAAAAATAAAAATACTTACTTTGGTTTAATGCGCAATGCCCGCCGTATGAAGTCGATGGCATGTACTGATACCCCTTTGAAGAGTTTCTCGGGAAACGTGAGGGCACATTGTGATATGTTAAGGAAGGTCTCTTGTTTGGTATCTCCACCGAATGGTGAAAATCCAGATAATAAAACATATGTTAGGACACCAACTGACCATATGTCGGTTTGCAGGGACAGCGGTTCATATTGTAATACTTCGGGTGCCACATAATCTGGGGTGCCGAGGATTTCACGCACATTACTGCCATTGGCAACAACACGGGATATACCGAAATCGCATAGTTTTAGACCATCTGTGGAGAGAGAAGATTTATTAGTTAATATGATGACGAAGATGTTATGAGAGTGAATGAAGAGATGGTGTATCAAGTTTATAAGATGATTTGCATAGGAAAACAACAAGGCGGTTTGGTGAAGCGGTGAACAAGAATTCAATTTTGAAAAAGCGCAAGTAAAGTCTAGTCCTGTACATATGTTGGCCTGGTTCAAACGCATTCAGTGGGACTCAAAAAGCGATTTAGATTGATTGACTTAATTTGTCGTGTGAAGTCTGTAATGTTGAAGAATGGGGTACGATCTATAGCCTAGTTCAAAAGATGGATTGTGGATTCTTGAATACTGATCCTAAGGAAAAATTATTTATTATAATTATTATTTGCGCTGGAGCAACAAGTTCGATTGCGGTTTGAATACTGATCCAATGGTTTAAGTAAGTGTGGGGCTTAAACATTGTTATACGTTAGGAGTTTGTTTCTAAAAAACGGTCATCCGTGTCTACCTATCTATCATTCTAAACAATCTTGGTCGTTGGATTCGAACAAACGCTGTTAGACGTTGCCGAAAAGTTGCAAGCCGTAATTTTGAGCTTAATGGACATATATTGTCGGTGACTAATGTTAACTGAAAGGACATTTGGAACACTTTTGATACTTTAAGCTCCATTTCCTGGAAACATTTATTCAACTATTTAAAAGTTTATTCCTTAAAATCTTTGCACTCATTAAAAGCATGTAACACCACATTAATGAATGGATATCAGACTTCGGGTTAAATACTGCTCCCACATGGGTATACAATCACACAAAGCTTTTTAACAACGATACAAGAGAATGCAGCGATTTAACAAGTCAACATTTCTTTCAAAGACAACACGGTTCTGAGATAGTTAGCTTCCAACATAGACTAGGTCAGCAAAACAACTTCCTCTTGATCTGACAAAAATCGGTATGCACAATAAATTCTCAAATTCCACAAGCGCGTCTGCGCACAGAACTTTCCCTGCTGGCTTCAACCTACAGAGTCTGGCCTCGCGCATATTTACCCACAGCCACCATTCATCTGCACGATGCATTAGTGCTTGATTATCAACACTATTCATGACAGTAGCAGAGCACAACCAGATCCAACTCTCCAAGATGCAACCACAAATCGCGCGCACAAAAAGAGTCAAAGTCATGATTTATTTGGCATCGTCGCCAAGCAGGACGACACCAAGTTACATGCAAGAGAATAATGCGCCCGAACACACACCGTTTTCATTTCATTCCCATACGTTCTCATCATAATGATAATACTCTCGATGATGATGATGACTTACCCTCGATCCTTTCACCGGTGAGCAAAATATTCTGTGGCTTCAGATCTAAGTGTGCTATCGAACGTTTGTGCAGGAACTGAAGGGCTTTAAGTACTTCGCGCATGCAAATTCGTGTCTGTGCCTCGGTTAGGGATTCCTCGTTGTCCAGAAATGTCTGTAGCTCTCCTCCAGTCGCTCTGTAAAACAAGAAATTAATTTATTATTGCGCGATTTCTTCTCTCTCTGTCAGCACATTCCACTTACAATTCCAATAGTAGAGCCGATTCTGATCTGGACTCATGAACGGCATTCAGTTTGACAATATTGTCGGATCCCGCGCATAGCATTAGCACTGCAATCTCATGCTTTATCTCCTTGTCCGATGATTGAGCTCGGCGGCGGCGCTTTAGAAATTTTGCTGCGAAATGTACACCGGATTTCTTGTGAATGGCTCGACGAACAGCGGCGAATTTGCCTCTGTAAATAGATAAAAAAAAGAAATACAATCATGAATAGGAATTGGTTGCTGTTGTTGCTGATAGTTGATAAATAGAAGGAAAAAGTATTTCTCCCGGTAAAGAGGGTCAATGCTAGATTAGTGAAGTGGTGAAGTGAAATCAAGTAAGAGTCGCAGTGTAGGGAATTGAATCCTCTTACTAGAGGCAGAGTGTAATTTATGTCGTAACGTTTAAAATTCTGATTGGTAAAAGTGAGCTTTATGAATGAGTTTCTAAAAATAATTTTAGTTCTTAATGAAAAGGTTGAATGTAGTTAAAATGACTGTAAACAGAGCCATCTATTATCGTAAGTGTGGTAACAGGGTTCATTGAGTGATTTAAAAAAAAAAACATCAAAAAGACATTGACAGGTGCTAGGCTTGCAAAAAGGTGCAAACATAAGCTAAACAATTTATATGTGAAGGTCCTCGAGACCTGTTATTAGCGCCATGTTTTGACACATTACAATCAATTTCTATACAAAAACCGACACTCGTGTTAAGTATGACAAACTAACCAAACCGAAAAGTTAATTAGTTAGCAACATGGTGAATGGATGATCAAAATAAATTGTTGATACGAAAAAAGCCGAATTAACTTAAGTTGACATATTTCCGAACTGAGAATGCAAGCAGGACATTGCTCAACTCAAGTTAAGAATTGGGGAAATGGAGTTAAATAGATTTACATCAATTCTTAGGAGTAATCATTGGTTTAACTCTATTGGATCACTGATTGCCTTTAAGTTTTGATTTGGTGCAATTTTGTTGGAGTTAACACGAGTGAAAAGTCTGAATCAAACGCATTCAATAGCACCCAAAAAACCGATTCAAGATTAGGTGACTTTTTGTCAAGAAAATTCCTGTTAAAATAATGGTTTCAGTTACACACCTCAGTTACAACCTCAGCATCGTTTGCCCGATCCACAAAAAAGGAGACCTTCTAAACTGCGCCAACTTTTAAAAGGCATAAGTCTCCTCAACATCGCATACAAAATTCTATCTGCCGTAATATGTGAACGCCTGAAACCATTTACCAACAACCTAATCGGCCCTTATCAGTGTGGTTTTAGGCCAGGAAAGTCCACAACCGATCAAATCTTCACACTTCGGCGGATACTGGAAAAAACCCAAGAAGTCCAAATCGATACCCACCACCTATTCATCGATTTCAAAGCCGCATACGACAGCATTTATAGAGACGAACTGTACAGAGCCATGTCTAGTTTTGGTATACCGCCCAAACTCGTCCGTTTGTGTAGGATGACGATGGAGAATTCTCGCTGCTCCATCATTGACACATTCGATACCAAAAAAAGGATTTAGGCAAGGCGATGCACATGACTTCTTCAATCTGATTCTTGAGAGGATTGTGCAAAACTCACGAGCCAATACCAGAGGCACAATTTTCCAAAAATCTGTACAACTACTAGCAAACGCCGACGATATTGACATCATTGGTAAAGCCCAACGTGATGTCATAGCCACGTTTGCTTAGAGAAGGAAGCGGCAAAAATGGGTTTAGCAGTAAATAAGGGCAAGACGAAGTATATGCTGTCAACACGAAAGGACACACAACATCGACGAATTGGACAGAACGTCACCATTGACAGATATAACTTTGAGGTAGTATGGGACTTTATCTATCTCGGTTCCGCTATTACCTCTGACAACGACATTTCGTCAGAAATTAAACGAAGAATTACTCTTGCCAACCGCTGTTTCTTCAGGCTAAGAAGATAATTCAGTAGTAAAGCCCTCACTCGAACTACTAAGGAGATCAATTATAAGACCCTGATCATCCCAGTCCTGCTCTACGGCGCTGAAGCATGGACCGTCTCAAAAGCGGATGAAGAAATCCTTGGTCGATTTGAGAGGAAAATTCTTCGGTCCCGTTTGCGTTGACGGGCTATGGTTTAACCAAGAACTATACGAGCTGTACAGCGACATGCCCCTGGTCAAAAAACTCCGTATTGGACGTTTAAGATGGCTAGGACATGTAGAACGAATGGACACCAATACTCCGGCTCGCAGAGTCTTCGATTCCCAGCCAGACGTCGGACGCAGTAGAGGACGACCTCGCCTTAAGTGGCGCGCACAAGTAGAAACCGACCTCAACCAACTTGGAGTGCGAAACTGGAGGCAGTTAGCTAAGGGCCGGGCTAATTGGAGAGGCATGTTGGTTGAGGACCAGGTTCATTCCGGACTGTACACACATCAAATATGCTACTATTATTGAATCAAATCTTAATAAGTGGCACTCGAATAAATGCAAGTTACATCGAGTAAGTTCAAGTCTTTTTTATTCTTTGTTCGAGATAGTATATATGGTTTAAATTAGATAAAGAATGAAGTAGTTAGCATTGTACTAAACCTTGAGGAGTGAGCTTTTGATTAGTCAACACTCAAAGACCATCAGTAATATTCAAGTAAAAGCAAGTTAAATCCAGTAAACTCAAGTTTTGTTTGGCTAACCTCGGGAAAGTTTTATAGATCCAATTATATGTAGAAAGCTATCATATGGTAGGCAATGCGACTATATGGAAACCTCTCCTTTTCCCCTTGGCTGATTTCTAGCAACTTGCAAAGACTTTGATCGCTACAGATGGGAACCTGGTTGATGACGTGTCCTCAAACTAACTCACATATTCCTTACTAACGCTGCACTAACCATTAAAGAGTCAGCAATTGCTGAATCGAATCTCAAAGCATGAATCCCAACCAATTACAACCAAGTAAGATCGTGTAAACTTTAGTTTTTTCATACCTAACTTCAGAGTTTATGTTACATTTACGTGTACATTGCTATCTTAATTGTACACTGAAGAGAGTTTACCGCTGCCGAATAAAATATGAAAGAATCAAGGAAACTAAATTAAAAAAAAAGTGCGATCAAGTAAACTGACGTTCTTTTCGAGTAAGTCCAATCAATTGGAATGTTTGGAGTTACACCCAGTAAAAAACAACAAGAGTCTAGTTATATCTAAAAAAGAATCAATGACACTTAAGTAAGCTTATTAAGGAAATTTATCATTATTATAAGATGGGAGATAAGGAAACTCCTTGTTTTTGACAGAAAAGTTGCATTCCTCTCAATCGAATCATCTCCCCTGAAGCAGTGGAGGAAAATCTCCGAGGAATCTGTATGTGAAACACGCGTTATAACTTTCGATTGTTCCTGCTGATAAATGTTTGGTATTGCGAAATTTTTATTGGTAGAACTCAATGTAAGACATTTTGACAGATTTTATCTGAGTAAAAAAACTCTTGCATGCAATTTTAGGACACCCCTCTCTTTGTTAAGTTGAGGCATATATCGGTTAACTGGCGCTTTAATTTTATGGATCTGTTCAGACATCTTGATTACCAAAATCTGATTATAAGTCCAGTGTGATACCGTCCATTCGTAAAGAACAAAACTACTTCCCTATACTGTACCATCCGAATTACAAGTTTATAGCTACAACTTCTTGGCGCGACAACAATGATAGTCATTAAAGCTACCCCCATCAAACGCATTTGATAATCAAAATTTCCCCTTAATACCATTCGTTGAGTCTGTGTGTATGTGCGGTCATTATAACAAAGTAATGTCAAGACCCTCTTGAAACATTTTACGAAATTTTAATATCTTTATCATCGTAAAGTGCACTTTTGCACGAGACATTACAATAAAATCCACATAAATCATTTCGCACAAACAATCGTTAAACTGCCCCGCACACATGGTAGGGGGGAATCATTTTGAAGATCATCCACACTGGACCCGCCGAGAGACTATTTCCCACACATAACCGAGGGGTCATTAAATCGTAAAACACTTTAAAAAAGAAAACCCCAAAAAACGACCAAAAACAACGACGACAAAAGGAAGGAAGTCTTCATCGGTCGTCAACGACGCGACGATGATGAAGAACCACACTGGTCAACATAAAGATTCTCAACGGGGATAAGAAGAAAAGGTGATGTAGATGAACTACACCGAAAATCATGTACTACTAGAGACCTCCCAAAACTGGAGAGAAAACGACTCTCGTTTAAAGAGACTTCTTCCGCCTTTTTACGAGCGTTTGTTGGAACGGAAAATCACTTTGGCATAACCGAACTCATTACGACGAATCTGAGGAGGAGACGATGCTCCCTGGCTCATGATGATGAGCATATTTTCCCATATTAAAGTCAAGACTTACATAGGTATATACGGGCAAAAAAACATAGCCAGTGTAACAGTTCTGTGTTCCCGGGGTATAGCGCGCACATTACATGCATTTCATTCATTTATTCGGTTGCAATAAGCAGGCATCTTCCGTGCGACCGACTACGATGACGAAGATGCGACGGCATCAGCAGCAAAACCTATTGCGCCAGGGCTTGCGCAGAAAGTAACAACATTTTCCTATACAAGTTGTTAGGTCTATTCTGGCGGGCTCTCCCTCCTGGTCGTCGCGCGTTGCTTTTTCCAGAAGTAGTAACCCAAAGTGCTTTGAACTATGAACTGTTTCTTCACGTTGCGCTTCTGGTAGCTAGCTAGAGCTCTCTGTGATCGTTTGTTAATTTTGTTGTTTGGATTGCATAACCTTTTGGCGCTGCTTCGGGGGAGAGGTGCTCCGACTGCCGCACTTTGAATAGCGGTAAGGTAAGGTAAGGTTTTCTCAGTTGCGGCTTGTTGAAGAATAAATACATTTACTTTGACTATGATGATGATAGAGTTTACAGTTGCAGAGACAAGACACATGTCCATTAGAGCAAATAGATGTAGTGTAGCAGGTTTTCGGCCATGGTATGGTGGTCTTTACAGAAGGAAAACCAAAAAGATGGCATATTGATGTAAAAGAGAGATGGAACTGGTTGCGGTTCCCTATAAGTGTATAGAAGTTCTAAGGTGTATTCTCATGAAATGGGAACCTGTGTGTTGCAACTGGTTTTGTTAAAGAGACGTTTTGACACAGTTTGTGTGGGGAAAAGTTCTGCAGTTGGAGAGGTGTGTGTTATGAATTGGTGCGTTTTGGTCAATGATATGGAATTGATTTATTTGAAGAAAATTGTTTTTAGTTAGCAAATGCAAAAAAATATTAGCAAAGTTTACAACCAAGTTGAATCAGCGACATCTGGTGTAAGTTTAAAAAAGCGTCGTGCAAACAAGCAGCAAAAAATAAGAAGACGATTACCTATAAAGGGTGATTTTTTAAGCGTAGTTTTTATAAAATCAAATAAAACACTCAAATTCGCATCAAATATTATTGTAATCGATAAATAGTCCTTTGCCATTTACGATTTAAAGACAACTTCATGTAAATGTTGTCCTCGGCTCCGTTTCAAATGGTCCTTTCGGAAGGTTTTGCGTCACTTTTTCGAGCATTTCGGCCTGTATTTCACGTTGGAGGTATGTAAACTGATGACATACTAAAGACGCATCAAATGTTATTGTTATCGATAAATAGTCCTTTGCCATTTACGATTTAAAGACAACTTCATGTAAATGTTGTCCTCGGCTCCGTTTCAAATGGTCCTTTCGGAAGGTGTTGCGTCACTTTTTCGAGCATTTCGGCCTGTATTCCACGATGGAGGTATGTAAACTGATGAAATACCAAAGACGCATCAAATATTATTGTTATCGATAAATAGTCCTTTGCCATTTACGATTTAAAGACAACTTCATGTAAATGTTGCCCTCGGCTCCGTTTCAAATGGTCCTTTCGGAAGGTTTTGCGACATTTTTTCGAGCATTTCGGCCTGTATTCCACGTTGAAGGTATGTAAACTGATGAAATACTAAAGAATATACTAGGCCTTGAAAGCAAAACCCTGTACAAATTTTCCAATGAAATGAAAGAAAATCTAGAGCAACCATTACGAAATGTATGTGAAATCTTAACAGGGTGCCTTTGTGAGCTCATTTTATATGTTATATGTTGTGAGCTCACTTTAAATTCTTAGAATCTAAAGAGCTTTGTAGCCATAAAAATGAATGTCCGCAATAAGACTTGACTACGGATTTAGCCCTTGATCCGTAAGTTTTTATTTAAACATATAAATAATTGTCTCAAAGGTGACGGTTTGTCCTCTTATTTGAAACTGACAGGCCAATCAACATAATTCGAGAACACACAACATTAGTAAAACAATGATGCCCAGGTTCACCGAAGACTGTAGCGTGACTAAGGTAAGCAATATAGGGCTATAAAAGGCATCAGCAGCAAGTTAACACAATGAAGAATATAATATTGCAAGCTTTCACGATCAGTGATCTGAAATATTGTGTATAATCGATATAACATGCAACCTAACACTCATCTATACGTCGTTGACACAAATTTGTAGATGAAATGTTGTCTTTGCTAAATAAATTGTACTTGCTAAAAATGTTTTCCAATGTTGAATTTTTGCGGAAAAACGTATTAAAAGACCTATCTTCACAGGTTAAGCCGTAAACAAGCCGTAAAAGCCACCGATTTATATTCTGCCAATAAAACAAAATAACTACACCACTCTCCATCTAGACCTGTCAACTGACCATCCACCACACGGAAGTCCTTCAAAAAAAAAATTGTCATCACACTTCTCTGACTACACAAAAAAGGCCAATAACCATTAAAATCCTTCTTCTTCATGGCAATCAAAACACACTCATCCACCCGTCGAAAATCGCTTGTAATTTTCTTAAATAAATATTTTGTTGTATTTTATGAATCAGCGTTTTAAAGCCTCCCCCCCCCCTCTACTAAAGGAGAAGACAAATGATTAACTATGAATAAAAAAATGTATCTCCAAGGTTACCACCAGTTTATCATCCGTCTACGGAGTATTGTCGCATAGTAGTTGTCACATTCAACTTGTGATCTTCAAGTGGTCGGTAAATAAACCCAACGCAATGACTCCTAGCATAAGTTGTGAGTTTATTTCATAAAAAAAAATGCCTAGGTATCTTTATCTCTGTGCGATTTATTATTATTAATTGTAGCGTGAAAGAACTGGAGAGAAGAGGGTGGGAATATGATCATAAATGCCACTCCCATCATGAAATTCTATCTCAGCCTCCTGCTCGTTTGCTTATCAACACTCGATGGGCCATAAGTCACTGTCTCATTTGAGTACAACAAATGGGTAGCACAGCAAGCTTGGCCTGCACGAAACAATCAATAATATAATGGACATAAAGCCAGATACTCTTATACTATATACGCTCTAGCAGCCGTGCCCCAATATAATTGTATGTATGGTGGACGGAACCGCATGTGCAATAAACCAAACTCCATACAGAACACACAAAGACCGCGAATGTTGCGCGCCAAGACCAAGATAAAGTATCAGTGAACCCAACTCAAAGGACGTCAGCAGTGGTTGGCGGAGCGGCGAGTTGATTCTGTGAACAATTACATTGTTTCCAGGCTGCAGTTTTGCACCTTTAAGTTGGAGTTGGGAGTATTTTTTTTTTGTTCGATTGTTTGCAGACCAAATAACCCACCTACCTAGACCATGGGGACGATGACTTTTCCTGATGCAGTAGTGCGGTTTTTTTTCAGCTATTTGGGAAAAGGCCAACGATGACATTGAGCGGAAATGCTTGCAGTGAAAAGTGCGTCATTGGTCCGTTATTGTGAATTTGTAAACTTTGACTTTTTTTTTTACACGAACCATGAACATTTCGACGTATTTGTCAAGACAACCAGAGGTATGATGACATTTAAAAATTCTTTAATCGGACAAGAGAGACGAACTATACAGAGCCATGTCTAGTTTTGGTACACCGCCCAAACTCGCCTGTTTGTGTAGGATGACGATGGAGAATTCTCGCTGATCCATCAGGGTCGGAAACGACCTTACCGACACATTCGATACCAAAAAAAAGATTTAGGCAAGGCGATGCGCTATCATGTGACTTCTTCAATTTGATTCTTGAAAGAATTGTGCAAAACTCACGAGCCAACACCAGAGGCACAATTTTACAAAAAAATCGTTACAACTACTAGCATACCCCGACGTTATTGACATCATTAGTCGTACCCAACGTGAGCCACATTTGCTAGTGTAGAGAAGAAAGCGGAAAAAGTGGGTTTAGCAGTAAATTAGGGCAAGACGAAGTATATGCTGTCAACACGAAATGACACACAACATCGACCAATTGGACAGAACGTCACCATTGATAGATACTACTTTGAGGTAGTACGAGACTTTGTCTATCTCGGCTCCGCTATTAACTCTGAAAAGAACATCTCGTCAGAAATTAAACGAATAACTACTCTTGCCAACAGCTGTTTCTTCGGGCTAAGAAGGCAATTTCGTAGTAAAGCCCTCACTCGAACTGCTACTAAGGACATCCTATATAAGACCCTAATCATCCCAGTCCTGCTCTACGGCGCTGAAGCATGGACCGTCTCAAAAGCGGATGAAGAAATCCTTCGTCGATTCGAGAGGAAAATTCTTCGAAAAAACTTCAGTCCTGTTTGCGTTGACGGGCTATGCAAACGAATATTAAACCAAGAACTATACGACCTGTACAGCGACATGCCCCTGGTAAAAAAAAAATGGACACCAATACTCCGGCTCGCAGTCTTCGATTCCCAGCCAGACGTCGGACGCAGTAGAGGAAGACCTCGCCTCAAGTGGCGCGCACAAGTACAAACCGACCTCAACCAACTTGGAGTGCGCAATCGGAGGCAGTTAGCTAATTACCGGGCTAAATGGAGAGGCATGTTGGCTTAGGCCCAGGTTCATTCCGGACTATAGCGCCACTTTAGTTAGTAATCGGACAAGGGAGCAATGCTCTAATGCGTCACAATAGAAATATAGTTAATAGTTAAATATTCAACCGACAAACGTCATTTCAGCTGGCTCGAAAGACCACCATTATTATAGATATTGTCTCCCGAGACATATTTTAGGCGGTGAAATGGTAGGTAATGTGATTATATAAAACCACTTGAGTTTTCACCAACCTGACATACTCGGACAACAGGTCATCTGTAAATCTCAAGGGTTAATAAGAAAACTCCAACGGCAGCACTGACTTAGTAAATACATAAAGTATTAGCAAAGTCAACAACCGATTTCGATGAGGGTGACTGACTTTTTTCTTCAAAATTTGGCACTAACCTCTGAAGGGGTTTATTTTGAAATACGTTTCAGCAACCTAAGAAATCAGTTATAAAAAGGCAGAAAATACAGTTAAGAGCTTTTTCAAGTTGAGAAAGTGCAGTAAACTGCTGTGCCTAACTTTTCTCTTTTTAATATGAAAACTTTTCGGATAACTTCGACTTTCCACTGAAGCTGTTCTGAAAAGGAGTTGGGCTCAAATATTTAAATAGAAAATATAGGACACAAAATGTGGCGTGATGATGAAATAGCTATAGGTAGTCCTATCATTTCAAAATCACGATAATTATAATTGAGGTTCTAACCGATTTTTTCTACAAAATTTTACACTTACTACTGAAGGAATTATTTTAAACAGGCTAAGAAATTTGCAATAGCAGGTCAAGATACAAAACCAGTCGAGAACTTGAGAATTAAGGGAAATCGGAATCCGAATAAAAAAAACTTTGAGTATACACTAGACACTTTTTTTATTTTATTCATGTTTCAGTTTTGAGCTTCAGTTTGAGCTCAAAGGAATCAGTTCGGGTGTAAACCAAAGTCTCAATGTACTTTTGGCGTTATTGCTATTTATTCAGTTTATGAACTGGCAGCAGACCCAATTGCAGAAAAAAATTCGTAAGAGTTTCTCTTTCTATAAATATAAAGTGAAGCTATTGTGCATCCATATTGTATTCAATTACAAACGTCGGTTTGATAGTAAATTTTGTCACAGATAATCAGAAGGGAAATGGAACCTTAAGAGACTTCTCCTTCTTTTATGGTTAAACAAGAAGAAGAAGATGATGGGCTGTTCACTTAAATACGAAATATTATTTCAAATAATCCTAAAATAATTTCCTGAATGATGTTCTTTTCAGACATATTAGGCTGTATGATGTCGACAATGAGAAAATATTTTAAATTAGCCTGCACATTTTACCTGATAAAACAAAAAAGTCACCTATACCACCTGATAGATAACCTTCAATGATTTACACATTTAACACCCTTTCTTCTATCTAATGCCATTTTGAAATGTCCATCAAACTATACCGGATCCTAATGGTAGCCTGTCCATATCCTAGCCAGCCATGTCATCGTTTGAAGGAAAAAACATATAAACACCTACTAAACATTAAAAGCCCCCTCCTTTAAGGTGCATTTTAACTGCAATTTTCTCTGGTAAATCTCCACTCCTTTAAGGCTTTGTTTTGTAACAAAAGCCATCACAGTGTGGCAAACAAATTTCTATCTATCTCAACCCACTTTACGGTGATGGAAGCATAATACAACTCCAGTGTAACAAAGAAGACGAAACAACCTTTAAACCCTATTTATTATCCATTATACCGTTAAACTCCTGGTCTGACTATGAATCTGACATACTTGTTGGTGGCTGCGGCTATGGAGGGCTTGCAGAGGATCACTTTTCTCTCTGTTTGCCAGAGACCACAAAAAGAAAGCAGCATCGTCGTCGTTGTCGTAGCCGGCGCGCGGTCATCAAACAGAAGCCAACAATAATAAAACGTTGGAAAACGTAGAACGTAACGTATACTATCCAAACACATACATGGACACATCCAAACAAACAACTAGCGCACAACAACACAAGACTTTTGTTGTTGTCTTTCATCGATAGATTTCAATTTGACAAGCTGCCGCATTTGTACTGCACGAACGCGTCCCCAACTAACCGACCGACAGACCCACCGACCAATCTAACTGCCTCCGCGGCTCGCGTCAATTGCCACCATCATCGTCAACATCAACATATAGCTGATCATAGAGAGTCATGGCGATGGTGGTTTTGGTGTCGCGCGGCTATTGAAGATCACAACGAGGATACGCGCGCGCAGCAAACAGCGCATGGATATCCATTTACCATGGGACTAGTATTATTAGATTTACCTATATTTGGTTACTTTTGCTGTGCAGTTTCGCGTATTTTTAGCGGATTTGCACTATCTCTCCCTGCTTTGGAGAATTTTATCGCCGCAACAGCAGCAGCAGCCCATAAACAGTAATTCCAGTTGCTTTGCATGTGCAACGCGAGCTGAATATATGTATATAGGGAAAAAGAAAACAATCTGGTAATCCCTACGCGCACAATCCGGATGAACGTGCCATGATGAAAGCCTCCAGCTTTTCGGCGGCAACTTCCTTTTCGGCAACGAAAGAATGGGCGGTACTACCCCCACCATCAAATAAGCTGCAACCAACTGTCTGGGGCAACTCTCGTGTATGACGTCAAGTAAAATGTCTGCGCACAGACATAGCGACACCTGTTTGTCAACTTGCCTCCTTTGGTTTTATGCAAAAAAGAAAAGAAAAGAGTTAACTTGCATTGGCGGATTTTAATGGCCCGCTTCCGGCAAAGACTAAACAACAGCAAAACGCACTTTAGAACTAGTTTTCGGAATGAGCATTAAGCTATTAATGGTTGCTTCCATCAGCGCACATCAGCAATCAATATGTATTTAGAACGAAGGAAATTGCTGTTGAAAAAATAAACCAGTGAGAGATGACCGGCCGGCCGGCACGGCTAACTTATTTGTCTCTATATTTGTTTTATGGACACACTCAACTCGTAAGGATCCATGACGGAAGAGAAAAATTGTTCTATAGATCGGTGCTTAGACACTTAGAAGTAATTTTTTCCGGCACTACTGCAGCGAATACGCAACGGATGACGTTACAAAAGTGGGTTTGTTGCGGCTTTTGTGTTACAAATCAACAGTTGAGGTCGTAGGATAGAACCTTGAGGTACTTGGAGTTGCATTTGGGGGAGGGAGATGGAGGAAGTTGATTGGCAGGTTGGTTGATTTTGATCGGGCATTAGAAAATGCCTTTGTTGAATCTGTCCAAATATAAGTGGAGTGTGGATGGTAATGGTTTTAAAAATGAACATCAAGAAGACTACAGGCTTTGAAAAACAAATTGTAAAAAGAACGTTATCGATTGATGTGTACAATAAATCAATGCGTTTGACTACTAACCACGGGTCCCTGAGTATTATACATACAGAGTATGCACAAAACTATCATGAGGAGCTTCTCAAATTTACGTTCATAATCGATGTTAGATGGGAATTACCCTTTTTTGTGACAAAAATAACAACATTGCAAACAAACAAAATATGTTAGTAGGTTTGGAGCCCTGATTGGGCCGTTTATGATAGATATATGGGATATGGGAAGGCGGATTCATACATAAAGGCATATTTTATGAAGATCACAATAAGAAGTTTGCTATTTTACACCTCGAAGATGTAAGTTCACAATAACGAATTATTATTCCTCATTTCTACTGGTTTTACTGGTAAACAGTTTTATTTGACTTTTTGATTTCTATAACATTGGTGATCTCAACATGTTAGGTATACTCCAAGATTTGTAATCTTAATTTGTAATTTTGAGTTTCCTTTTCAAGTCTGGTCTAATGCAAATGATTGCGTTTGTTTAAAAAAACCAAATTGGAAGAGGTTCACAATAGAGAAATTAAATTGAAAAAGTATAAAAATTTTGTATGTCATCAAGTCTGAGCAATAAAATGGATAATTTGTACATTAAAGAAGGTTTAGTTCGTCCTATCACACTACAAGAAACCGAATTTCATTAGCCGAGGGGATATAATGAGCGGCATGTTTTTCTATGTGGAGCATTGAAAAGAAGGATTTATTGTAATTCGATTGTGGAGCATATGTTTTCCAACCATTCAACATGTACAACTGTTGGATACAAGAAATGATTAGTGAGATTTACTCAGGATAACTAAAACTGGGCTCAGTTCAGTTCAGTTTTTTCATGAATTCCTACTCATTCAAAACACTTTTATAAGCAAGGTACTAACGTCCATTTAACGACTTTGGTGGAATAAAATGTGCACGCAAATTCAAACAAATATGATGCACGAAAGCACCGAACTAGACAAAGGCATTTCCGAGCGCTAATCCACGGTCGACAGGACGTCTGAAATCAGTCGAATTGGTCCCTTCACTAATAACCCAAACGACTCTCCGCTGAATTAGTGCATCGAATGACATGCGTGCCTGCACACCATTAGGACCGTTTCACATTTAACTCTGTGCATATCCAACATTTAGAAAATTAGATCTTCATGCTAATTGAATTGTCCCTTCCCCAACCATCAGCACCGTCATTGTCGAATCTTGACCCCATACGTAGGCGGATTCGTCAACCTCCTATAATGTCAATTAAAAGTGCATTACTCCCCACATTCATTTGTTTTATTCCGTTTGATGGTCAAGTTCACTATCTGCGGCCTTAATGGACAAACTCTAATAAAAGGCAATCATTCTCTGCCGTCTTATAAGGGATTAAGGGATTTCCCTTGTCAAGCGTTACATGTGTGTGATATATCTCCGCTGTCACTCGCAAACATTTTATTTATCGATTTCGATTGACGCCTAAAATTGAAACTCAGCTTCAATTTGCGCAATTCAAAAACAACCGTCTTTGCAATGAAAAATAAAAACTCGTAGAAAAACCCCCACAGCTTTAAAGGTTAGTGTTGGTTCTTTATCTTATCTCACGATAAGATTTCCACGTCCAATTAGAACCAGAAAACCAACAACAGACTCTAAAGTCTGTTGTTCGGCCCCGAAAACACAGCAAAAGTGTCTATGCGTACTGGTAGCTTCGATTTGTTGCCACAATTGGAATCAAGGTCAGAGTGTTTCAAAATGGAATACTGCTGGTTTTCACCTTATGTAGGTCTCTTACAGAAAAGTTATTTGCTTCTCAAGAGTGTCGGTGCACTTATCGTCAAGTAATTTGTTTATTTTTGTTATTAAACTTTTTTTTTGTATGTCGATGTTTGTTTGGCTAGGTAGTGTATGTACACGATTTTTCAGTCGTTTTGATATTGTATGTCTAGGCACATACAATGGGCCATGTTTATATTTAACTAGTTTATCATCGGTTTTATGTGGGTTAGAGCCGGGTTGAAGGGTGGGGTTCGTTGTTAGAATTATAGAACACGTATGGGGCTACCAAAAACACCCGCGTGAAAAAGGTTTCACCATACCTAAAAGACCGCAATGGAGCTCTGCCACACCGTGTTGTTCGTTGGATAATCATGTAGCTGCGAACAGTAAGCTCTCACTTGTCATGAGTTGGGTCATTATCATTTCTTCGTACAATGACACGCACAGTTCTAACAATAGTTAAAAAAAAAACATCAATAAAAACAAAAATGAGCAATGGAAGAGAATGAACTTGTCAGGCCTAGTAGAGGAATGAAACTTTTTGCTGAATGAAAGGGGTTATGTGAGTTCAAATTTGGTTGGTTTGTCGTCAGTAATGTTTTTTTTTTTTTTTTTGCAGACGCAAACGAATAATGAATTAAATTACCGATAAGGTCTTGAAAGCGGTTTCTGTCCAACTTGTACTTAAACATTTTCATTCAGCATCCTTGAAAGGATTGCAGGTCACAAAATTTTCAACATGTATTTGCTTTCTTCATTGCACATTAGTACCACATGTCATAGTGATCGAAATCACTATTGTGAATCATCCGTAAAGTTATTACCTGCTATTAATTGGCTTCACTTTGTTGATCCATATTGACAGAATATTGTCATTCACAATTGACAATTAAATGGGCAAAATCCTGATAAATCGAACCATAGTGGTTGCATTTGATGGTTTAAGTGCATTTTTAACTAAGGATGTCCGTTGGTTTTAAGTGTCAGTAATTTGTAATGAGGAGGAAAACTGAGTTTATTAAATAATTCAACATTGGTGTTCTTCGATTTAGGAACGAATCTCAAAATTTTATAGTACGTTTACTATTTATGAAACATAGAGTACTACGGTTGAATGTTTGAAGGGGATGAATCAAGTTAGCAATTTCGTTTGACCATTTGTTGATATGAAAGCGGTAAAGCAGTGTAATAGTGCTTACACACGAAAACTGAAAACTTTTTGCCGAAAACTTAGTATTCGATTCTATACTGAGTTATTCGCAAAATGTTTTTGAAAACCACTTGCGCTTTCACACCGAACATTTCAATCAGATCAGCAGAGCTGTGATACTAGCTGCAAAATTTGTGTGTGAAATTAAATTAACTGAATGAAATCCTAGGAGTTCGTCAGGTACTCCTCCTCTTCCACAATTTCCATTATATCGGGTTTTTCAACAGGGACGCTACAAAAGTTGAGCGACAGGGACAGCAAATGACGCCATATTTCTTGCCGCTCTTTTGACATTTCTCTTCAGTAAGGTTTGTCATTTCATGATGGAAAGATATACGATCCAACAACGAGTCGAAATTATTAAAATTTACAACCGAAATTCGGAGTCAGTGGCCTTAACGTTAAGAGCGCTACGTCCAATTTATGGTCGTCATAATCGTCCTAGCAGATCAACAATTGAGCGTCTAGTGTAAAAATTTGAATCTACAGGCACAGTACAAAATGTTCCCGTGCCAGTGAGACAAAGAAGTGCCCGTAGTGTCGAGAATATTGAAGCCATTCTGGCTGAATGTCTTCGTCAATAAACAAAATATGCGGTATTGATCAGGCAATCCACACGTAATCCACGATTCATCATTGCATCCCGAAAAAATTACGGTTTGGTGTGGTTTATGGGCCGGCGGCGTCATTGGGCCGTACTTCTTCCGTGATGATCAAGACCGGAACGTTACTGTGAATGGGAATCGCTACCGTTAAATTTTGGCCCCAATTGGATGATATGGTTTTGGAGGACATGTGGTTCCAACAGGACGGCGCCATAAGCCACACAGCGAATGCCACAATCAATTTATTGGAAACCAAGTTTGGAGAACGTGTTATCTCACGAAATGGTCCAGTCGCTTGGCCGCCTCGGTCGTGCGATTTGACGCCGTTAGACTATTTCCTGTGGGGCTTCGTCAAGTCTATGGTCTATGCCAACAAGCCAGCGACGATTGATGATGAAATTGCAGCAGTATCGGCCGATTTATGCTTGAAAACCGTCGAAAATTGGGTTCAGCGTCTGGACTTCTGCAAGCGTGCCCGTGGTGGCCATGCAAAAGAAATCGAGTTCCATACATAATGGCATCGAACGTACTTTCACAGGAATAAAGAATTGCATTGATATCCAAAACCGTTTTTGATTTATTTAAAAAAAAACTTTTGTAGCGCTCTTATTGAAAAACCCTTCATTACAGTTTTCCAAGACAGAGCCACAAATACATTTATTTTGACAGCAAGTTCATCAGCTGTTTTGCGGGACGTGTGGAACACATTTAAAACATATGAAAAGGTGTGTTCGTTCCAACAACCTTCATTAAGATGACGTCTGCGAAGTATTTTCGAGACGGTTACGGCGTAATCTACTAGTTTTTGAAAACTGCAAATGTATGGGAATATTCCGGTTTTCGATGAAGGTTTCAGGTATTTTTTCGAAAGCTCAGTTTTCGGTTCGGTGTGAAAGCACTATAAGGTAGGAATCATCCATACGATGTTCAAGCAAGACCGCTATTGTTGAGTCCCATATCCGTTTTATCGCAAGATTTTATAATCTATTTAGTAGGTGCAACGATGTTTTAGTTACATCTGATCAGAAGTGGGCCTTGAAATAAAGTTTATGCTGTATATACGCTTTTTCAGAATACGTGGTTGTTTCAAAGAAGTTCGCACATGCTATTTTTGAATCATCGTCTTTGTATTTATCAAGTTCACAATATATAAGTATGTTCAGTGTACTTTGCATACCTTTTTAGTTAGAATACAAACTAAATAAATTGTCGGTAAAATAATTTCATCGTGATTAAAAGTTTAAAAATTAAAAACGCACAACGTATTCTTTAGTCGTGCATTTTGTTTAATCTGTTTCATAATCAATGGGTAATGCAAATCGCTATCATAAGTAATTCGTCTAACATTATTCTCTATTCTCTGTAGGCAAAGCTTTAAATAATGATAACAACCATTGAGGCCTTTAATAACCCATCTAAACTTCAAATTGCTTATTGTGACCTAAGACACATTTATATGATTTATTAGATCTATATGCTTCAACTTTAAATTCACAAAAAAAAACCGAAATTCCCCCATATTGACCTTCAACATTGCTAAGCCATCTACAATCAACCAGCACCACAATTCTCGCCAAATGTCATCCATCATTCGCGCTTCCTGGAAATTTCAACAAGAATTTCGCAATATGGTTGCGAATTTCATTTAAGAAAAAAAATATTTTCGGAGCTTTCAATAACAAAGTTCTGCTGGGTTTTGTCCTTTGTTTGGTGCACACAATTTGGAACAGTTTTTTTTTTTTGTTGCTTACTTTCTGACACACAGAAGATTAATGAAGGACCTCCTTCGCGTTGAGGAATGCAGTCTTCTGTTAGGAGGACATGAGCATATTTTTTTATTCGTTAGCTTGTCGTCGCCTTGTTGTCTGCTTAGTGGAACGTGATTGAAATAATAACATTTGTTAAATGACATGTAATGCAATTATTTTCAGTGTCACACAATGGATTATCATTTTGTTGGCATTCATGAAAGTCTAAGGATGCTTTGTTTTACTCTTGCGACGGCGAGTTGAATGAAATTTTATTATTGGTGATGGACAATGTTTGATGGTTGTGTATGGTGTTCATAATCTTAAGCTTTGTTTGGTGCAGACGATTAATGGTTTTGAAGTTGCTTCTCTAATGATCTTATGATAATGGAGTTTGATTGAATGGTATGAAATGGCAATAAACCTCAATAAACCTTTGTCTTTTTATTTTTGATAAGTTATGCATTGGTAATGATCCAACAGATAGCGTCGTCATTAAATGACATTGACTGATCTTTATGACAGATGTCATGTGGAAACTTGGCCATTTTTAAGTTTAAGGACGACTTAAGGACATTATTTAGCTTAATGTGGTTCATGCAATTAACCAACATAGTCTGGCAGATTTCGGATTAATCTCTGGTAAAGTTGAATATATGGAGGTTCTTCACCGCACAAGTACCTATGCTTGTTACTAAAACGCACGTTCTGCCAAAAATATTATTTAGCATCAATTGCCATTTTGATTCCGAAATACGCGCAATGATAAGCATTTCGTAGACAATTGATCAGTCTAGGCAGGTCAAGAGAAAAGGAGGTGGACGTGCATACACGTAGACATCAGAACATCATCATTGAAACAAAAAGTGTGCGAAATGAGCCACGCACTTTGAATTCTGGGCGAAATAAACAATAAGGCATTACGCACACCATCTTATCCAGGATTATTACAATTAGTCTACATTTTCAAGCGAGTCTTATAGTGCTTACACACCGAATCATAAACTGAGTTTTTGGCAAAAAGTTTACGTAAACCACTAGATGCTTTCACACCGAACTCTGACCAGGTTTCGTTTGACATTTCAATCAGCTGTCAATTGTGTTTTGATACTAGCTGCAACTTTTGTGTGTGAGAGCTTCTTCTTTTTTTTTTTTTCCAAATCCATTTTATTTTAATTATTCAATGATGTGAAAATGAAATGAAATATAATATGAAGAAAAAAAACATTTGTTTTGACAGCGAGTTCATCAGCTGTTTTGTGGGACGTGTGGAACACGTGTAGAATCTATGAAGAGGTGTGTTCGTTCCAACAACCTTTAACGAGATGACGTCTGCGAAGTGGTTTTGAGATGGTTACGCCATAACCTACTTGTTTTTGAGAACTGAAAACGTATGGGAAAACTCGGTTTATGATGAAGGTTTCAGGTGTTTTTGCGTAAACTCAGTTTTTGGTTCGGTGTGAATGCCCTATTATTCAAATGGCTTTTGGAAATTGGATTCCTCAAGACGTCACAATTTCGCTTAATGGATGCTGGAATGAAGAGAGGTTTTCGATTATATTTTCAAGGTCTTCTATGAAGTGAGGGATATCCTCAAGCATGAATTTATAAATGATTTCAATTATATCATTTTGTTCGTTGTACTTCCTTAAGAGATATGTATAATGCTTTCATTCGAGAAAGGTCTAGACTTCAGTACCCGCGTAGCGGATTGTAGTCTTCTTATATGTTTTACTTTACACTTATCGCTGCGTTGTTTTGTTTAGGGAAGATACTCTCATGTCTAGTTCTTTAACATTTTCGTCCCCATCGAGACCCTCTCATGGCTGGTTAATATTCTATACACATTGCTATGTCGAGAAACCCAGTGACCCAAAACTCCCACGGAGTTTTTCCAACATGTTCTCGACAGCGCTTGACAGTCTTTTTTTTTTTTGGTTTGGAAGACTTCGAAAACGTTAGACGAAGTCAACTTGAATTGCACAATTTAATTGTAAAGGTACCTACATATCCATGCTTATTGAAGTTGTGTGTTCATTCTTTGCAAGCTTAGATTGGACATTTGCAAGTCATTTCCACCACACAGGTAAAGTTGCTGAGTGAGTACATCGAGTGTACAATATATGCGGTTACCTCTGTTTTCCAAGAAATGAATGACGTATCCAATAGCTGCATACCTAATGAAACAAACAGTTTTTTTTTTAAACTTCAAGGCTTTATATCAATACCATTTTTAGTGAACCTACAAGAGGTAGGTAGGTTCTCCCAATGATTATTTTTACAACGTCTACCTCATAAATCCCTAGCGGCTACATCAATCCCTGTGAAAACGGCCAACCAATCACTCCCATAAGCTGCCATGGCGCATGATGATTTATCAAAAAGAATGCTCTCAACCTTCCATCTCCTCCTAATTCCTTCAACAAACACATCAAACATCCATCTTATCTCACCTCACACCCACAGTATACACAACCTTTCGCAAGATCATCCCCCAAAAAAAACAAGCACATCCAAACAATTAGATGCACAACATTAACCAAGTGGTATGAACACGGCCCAGCACTCTCAACAACGAGCACATTGTGTGCTGCTCCAGCCACTGCGGATTGCACAACCATTTTGATCTTCTTTTGGGGCCACCAGTACACCACCGTCCATTTAGAGTTTCCCATTGTGTGTTCGCGCTCTGGCTAGAGACAGGCGTGAAATATTTATTTAAAGACGTCGAGACTTTTAGCACCCACCTGCTGGATTTGAATCTCCAGGTGGTATAAAAAAAAACGCCTGTGCTCCTCTTAAAAACGCAATCTGAGGAGGCCTTAATACCGAATTTGTATCTATAATTTTTCTTCGCCCAAATTGCATGTATCTTCACTTGTGTATCCACTTTGTTTACACCTGCTAAATTGGTGGGGATCTACTGCTGAAACAAACAGAAACGGAAAACACATATTTTCATGATTCTTGTGTAACATCTTCAAAGATGTGTGCAGAAGGTTTTTATTTCTTTTTTTTACAATTGGCGGATCTATGGCTTCTACTTGTTTACCAAATTGCATTATCGTCCGCCATTAGCCCAGAAACCTGATGTGTGTTTCGTTTTTTGCCATAAATTTGAAATTTATTGCCTTTTCCTTTTTGCCATGGTGGTCATAAAATGAAGCAATCTCTGCTTGATTAGAAGCATCTGGATGGGAATGGAAAGGCCTATATGAATACGACCCACAATCACTGCGTAGGCCTGTCGTGACAATTAAAAGGAAACATTTCCTAGCCATAGTTGGACAGCGAGTCAATTAAAAATGAAAACTCCCACATTCTTGAGATATGTACAATTCCATTAGGCTTTTGAGCAGCATCTCTCAGCTAAAGGACACTTTTCCCTTTTTCCATTAAGGCGCATCAAGATATCTTCTTTTGGTATTTTCTATTCACTCTTTACGCCAATTATTTCCGAAATATGTACCCCCACGCAAAATGGGTACCTATAGGATAAATCTTCTGCATTCCGAACACACGTTTGTGGCTATCTACTCATATCGTCAGGAACATTTTAATTGAAACAGCGACAGCATACGGAATCCATTGTTGGATAAGACGTCTTGTTGCACACACACACCTACACTTCTTGACTGAGATTTGTTGCACACGCAAAGAATCAATAAAAAAATAAAATAGATTTTGTGGAACGTATTGCGTGCTAAGTTGTAAAAACAATCCAAAAAAATGTAACAGACATGTTTTTTTTCTGTTACAAACAAGGTCTTGGAATTGGTCGATGTTTTAATCGATTTTTGGTTGGGTTTTGCCATTTTATAATGGGTTTTAATTTGTTGTAACCGTTATAGCGTCAGCTGTCCAATTAAACCATTGTAATCGTGTTACCTATGACATTTTAAAATGTGAATGTGCCATAATCTTTGCAAATGGCGTCAAATGTCAATGCGCTTTGGATTTTTTTTTACACAGACAAAGAAGTATGTTGGGCAGATAAAGAAGCATGATGGACAGATAAAGTAGTATGTTGACGGCAGGCAATGAAGATTTAAAACCAGCAAAAAACTTCTTCCTATAGGCCTTTAAATGTCGCGATTACCACAACAAACCACAACTTTAAAAGCCTTGAAAGATAACACGAAAAAAAAAATCAAAAATTTGGAAGGAGACTTTTGGCGAGCAATCACTAAAAAACTGTAAGGATATTCAGAAACCGTTGAACGCGTGTAAATTATAAAACAGACGCAGGAGGTGGTCATATGACCGATAGCACTTTCTCATTTTAATGTCATCCATTTTAAACCTTAAATTAAAGCTTTCCCATGAAAAAAGAGACCAATAAGTTTCATTTCTATCAAAATGGCTACCAATGTACATTGTGATATGACATTACTCTGTATATCCTCTTTGTAGAAAAGGTTGATCGGGTTAAAGTGCTAAAGAATCATTAAGGCAAAGTTTTATTTGTTGGACATTTAAAGCGTATCTATGCACTTAGAAATAAAACCTTTACTTATACGGTTTTGCACAGTTTTGACGTAATGATTTTGGATGATGACAAAATGATTTCGGATGATTTAGATTGGGCCAAGTTTCTTAATTGGGGAATAAACGCAAAACCGATGGCACAATGAGAGGACACAAGGTGTAATTTATAAGTAAGATATTTGCCAATCGATCAGAGCGCCCAACTTACATTCGTAGCCATAGTGATAGCGTCAAATTTACGAAAATCGCCACCGTAGCACATAAATCTTTTCCAGTTCTTGTAACGGGTGGTTAAATTTTAAGGGCCGATGTTGAACACCTAAACGTCAAGTTTTTTCTGCATTTCATTTGAAACAATCGAGCAACGCGTTAAAGTTATTCGGGCTTATTATGAAAATGAGCGTTCGTGATTTTTTTGGTCAATTTAATTGTCCAAATGTGCGTACAATCGGAAAAAATCGTGCAAAAAATTGACAAACTGGGTCTCGTACAGCTCGTACTGCAGAAAATATTGCTGCTGTTCGCGATAGTGTGGCTGAAGAGCGGTCCACCTCAACTCGTCGTCGTGCCCAACAATTGCACCTCTCACGCTCGTTGTTGATCAACATTATGCATAAGGACTTGCATTTACACGCGTACAAGGTGCGATTGACTCAAGAACTAAAGCCTCTTGACCATTTGAAGCGTCGCCAATGGTCAGAATGGTGGCAAGAAATGGCAACAGTGGATGATCAATTTTCGAAGAAGATCATCATCAGTGATGAGGCACATTTTCACCTCAGAGGATTCGATTCTTCAATAAGTAGAATTTCCGCATTTGGGCAAATGATTCAAGAATGATTGTCGAAAAACCAATGCACCCACAAAGATGGTTTTTATGGGCTGGCGGCATCATCGGGCCGTATATTTTCCAAAATGAGGCCGATCAGGCAGTTACTGTGTTTGCTGTCGTGAGATGATGACGAACGTTTTATGGCCCAAATTGGAAGATATGGATGTGGACGATGTGTGGTTTCAAAAGGACGATGCCAATTGCCACACAGCAAACGAAACAATGGTACTTTTGCACGACAAATTCAATGGCCGTTTTATCTCACGTGGTGGCGATGTCAATTGGTCGCCAAGATCATATGATTTGACACCGTTGGACTTCTTTCTTTTGAGTTATTTGAAAGAAAAGGTGTACGTCGATAAGCCAGCAACAATTTAGGTGCTAAAGGATGAGATAATTCGGCACATTAACGGCATAGAATCTCAATTATGCCTCAGCATCATCAAAAATTTGGTCCATCGGATGGAGGTGTGCCGCCGAGGTCACGGCGGCCATTTTACCGAAATTTTGTTCCATGCCTTATCGAACCATACCAATATCATCAAAATAAAAATAAATGACAATCATATCTTAAATAATTTGTGTTTTATTTAAAATCAACATCGGCCCTTAAAATTTAACGACCCTTTAGTTCTGGGCTCTTGAACATATTCCTATAAAATATTTGCTTTCAGTTGTTAGGTTCCTTGAGACTTGTGCACATGTCTCCGCAGACCATCTGTGACGTGTGGATCCATGTCGACAGTTTGCAGCGACAGTCTGCGTGAATTCAAAACGTTTTCAATTTTTCTTGGTCTGCAACGACATGTCTGTGTGGTGTGTATGGTGCATTTTGCACAGTAAACCTCAACATGCATAAAAAAAAGTGAAAGATAACTCTGGGTAGGAATTTTAGAACTTTATTGACGTTTGCCAGTTTCATGGGAAGTTAAAAGTGCTGATTATTGAAAGCGCATTTTAAAATTACCATTCTTTGCTCCAACTTTTTTTTTGTCAGCACAAGCAGTATCAGCCATTCTCCCGACCCGACGACCATGACAAAACGATACAAAAAAATGTCTGTGAATATTGTGCACTGTGTGTTGCAAAGGCATGTTTGCACAGACTTAAGGTCTGCAGCGACGTTTCTGTATCGTGTATGGGTCCTATTACTCTTCTAGTCGAATCTATAATGTTTGGAAGTTTCTGGTTCTTTCCAAATCAGATTTTTACGTTTGTTACCCATATTTTTGATCAATTGGGAAATTAACTGAGAAACCAGACCATTTCCGAAGCTTGTCTCAAAACGACAGCAAAATATAGTAATTTTAACCTTAAGACATTATTGACTCGGACTCGACTTGGACTCGGCTAAGATGATTTGTGATAACAATCACAATTACAATCAACAAAAATGTTCTGACAAACATGATTTGAAAATCAAATTTTTTTTGTGACTATTTCTTGTGTCAACGAAATAGTTACCACATTCATCACCTTATACATACATTTTGTGTTTGTTTCATGAACAATTGTAAAAGGTTTGCAGAAGAAACACACTCAACGATTATCTATTCCTCTGTTCTTTCATACAAATCGCACTTGACACCACACTTTACTCAAATGCACCCCAACATTTTGTAAGCCAGGTCTTACAAAAAGTGTCCATTTAGCCACAACATATATCCGGCCATAAAAAAACACAAACCTTAATCACTTGAAATCCTTAAATCCGGAAAAACGAAACAACCCCAAATGTCTTTGTTGTCTGGAACTGTCGTTTGACCAACACTGAATACCAATTCGAAAATAGCAATAAGAGGGAGTCCTCCCCCAAGCTCACTCGTATATCAAATTTCTATTCCATAGCGAAGCAATCATCGTAAGGCCAATGTTTAATGTACATTTCACTTCAAGCAAATGGGCAGTAAATAAAACAAATATGAAAAAAAAAAACGCCATTTAGTGTCAACTGGTCAGGGCCACCTTTACGAAAACACACTCATATGAAACCCCACGTGTCACGTGCGAAAGGGGTTAATTTTAAATGTCCCTTTGACCGGATGACTGAACATAAGCAGAATACTAATGTCGATGTGTGTGGTGTTCCTATAGATACATTTCATTTTTAATTACAAAACTGTCACTCCCTTCAATAATAACTGTCGGCTAATACATAATTGACAGTTTGAACAAAAAAATAAAAATCCTCTCTGATACCGATAAGATTAGATAAAACTATCCACGAGCGAGTTATTAATTTATCTTAATATATTGCGTAGCCATGATTGTCTATTTTGACACCTTCATTTATGTCACATGGCTGTCATCGCTGACATAACACACACATTTGCTGAATGCAAACTATTTAAATTGTTTTGTGGTGTTTGTTAAAACTGACAAATCAAGAAAGATGCTAATTAAGACAACTTATCAAGTTTATTGACTTTTGACGTACCTATTTGTTGAAAATATTTGATTAGAACAGAAGCGATTTGTTTCCCATATAAGTGTATTGCATAAGTTCACACGATCGTGATAGAACGAGAGAGGCTTTTGATTGTCACACACTACATAAAACGGGCGCGCGAGTTTATTTGAAGGGAGACATTTTGCTAATTGCACAATACCGTTCTTTTTTTTTGCTTCTAATATGAAGGGAAAATATTTGCTTTTTGCCCGAAACTAAGACGCAGTAGTAGGGGTGGCTGAGTGATGATGATGTGAATTCTGCCAGTTGACAATTAGGTTAGATAAACACACGAGACACGAGTAGTGTAGTTTGCATTGACATAGTGATGAGGAGGAGGTGTTATGTGACATCTGTTGTAAAAGAATAATTTCCATTGAAATGAAGGCAAATAGTAGTGATGTAATGCTAGACAGAGCGGGAACAGCCCTAATATTGATTTAGAAGAGGGTTTGGTTAATTGCATTTTCATAGGTGACAGGAGGTATATGGGCACGACTTCCATCTAAAATTGTTGTTACATGTCAGAGAGTCCTTTTAAGCCAAAGGGCGATATTTGAATGGAATAAAGTCACCCTCATCCTATGGTAGGATTAATTCGCTGATGACTTTCTGCATTGCTTTAGAAAAAGTCTGTATTGTTATGTGTATACAGGGGTGCGCAATTAGTAGCGACATATACAAACAAACGGTAGAAAAAATTGCAGTAGCATAATATATTTCTCTGGCAGCTATTAGTGTACAAACTAAACAATTGGGTTTAAGGGTTTCTTCCGACAAAGAAGTTAATTTCTTTTTAATTTGATTTTACAGCATTGTTGTAATTTTCAATTTCGAAAACTTTATCGAATCGAATATTTCTCTGACATTTTGTAACGCATCCCAGCGAATTGCGTTGAAGTGCGTTCAGGTACATTTTTCGTGCATTTTTTGACATCTCTTCTTCCGATTTCCTCCGACACAAATTCTTCGCGGAATTTATTTACGAATTGTAGTGAAGTGATTTTTGTTCCGATGACACATACCTCGAATGGAATTTTAAACTCCGACGAAGTATGCGTTACGGAAAATTGTCCGCTCCGACGAATACCTCGCTAGGGCAGATTCTATCTGTAATAGCATGTTCATTTGTCGAAAATAGTCGTCATTTGTCACATTTATTGGCAGGTTTCAAAATATGTTTTATAATTTTGGCAATTCCATAATTGAGAGATTTGTTTAAAAAAATGTTCTCCCAGGTGAGTAGTCATCTTTTGCCACAATACTGGCATGATTTTTGTAAAGTGTTTAAGCAAGGCCTACACTTTCCGATTAGCAGAAAGCCGGAAACAGCATGCTAGCAACCACTCGTGAAAATGTTGTACAAAATAAGGTCTTGCCAATGTCTTACCCTAACTTAGCATAGCTAATTATTTTTATTTTAAGAATTTTAAATTTAATGTTTTCAAGTGATTTCATCTAAAATCTAGAAAAATTAAAGGTAAAGACAGCGTTGAGGGCTATCTACTGAAATATCTATTTAAAATTAACATTAAGTTGAGATTATCAACTTGAAAGATTGAAATTGATAGAAATAGAAAACGCGAATAACTAACAAGTGCAGGTACTTGTTAGTGATTCGTGTTTACAATTTTTATGAACTTTCAAGTATATCTCTTACCATTTTCTTTTTTATTTAGATAACTGATAAGTGTAGCCCTTTCTAGTTCTTGCCATTTTTGGCTTACTGAGGTAGCTCTCAAGTTCTTACCATTTTTTCTCTAAGTTGGATAACTGAAAAGCACAGCTCTAACCTTTATGCTTTTCAAAGCATAAATCTCTCAAAACCAAATTACCCTTCCAATACTATGCCCTCTTAGTCCATTTGTTATAATATTTCAATGCTTACCTGGAAATAAAAAAAAATAAATCGTTAATATCATTTACAAAATATAATTAAAAGAAATATATACACATTTGCATGCTGAAATTAATCGTGTGGTTTCCATTTCAATTCCTCTCAAAACAAAAGCAAATCGTAAAGCCCCTGTTTTTCTACAAAACAATCATCGTGTATCCTACAAGTGGTAAAAAATACCAACATTTGAAATGTAATCCATGCATAAAACAGGGGTCAAAACAAAAACCGGTCAACAAATCGCACACAGAAGGGGAAGCGATTACGCCCTTGCAAAAGTTAAATTAAAAAAAAAAAGTGGAATAAAAAATGCAAATGACTACCAAACTCGAGCTAATTGAGTAACTCTACGAAAAAGGTGCAACAACATTGCAGAGAAAAAAAAACACCTCTACCGAAATTCAGTCGTTGTCCTTGAAACCAAATCCAGAGCCATTAGCAGCGCGATTCGTTTCCATTTTGATATCGCGATTATTTTTTTAAGCAAAATTTGCATCATATAGACGCCATCGGTGATCACCTAAAAAACAAGTTCAAGCTCCTAGCGGAATTCCAAAGAACAAGTTTCATTCGTCATACACCACAGTCGTAGACTGAACGAAGGATTAATTTGCATTTACTTTGATTGCAAAAAGTGACCCAATTTATAAAGCTTGAGGATAATATATGTGCAAACATATTTTCTTTTCGAATTAAAATATTCAAATGACAAACGTCAGTGTCACCGATGATAACCAATAAATTACAAAGTAACGAGTTCACCCTCTACGTCAGATGAATCGTGTATAAAATAAATAAAACGCTGTGGGGGTTGCTGAATGCCACCAAGATTGTATGGATGACGCCTCAATAAGTTTTCCAGCTACTTGTATTGGGAGTGTGATCTTGGATCAATTTTATTTGTTAACCTAGACCGGAGCAGTCATGAAAACCGAGACCCCAACACTCCCGCACACATGGTAAATTAACTAAATGTAAGGTGACACCGAATTTGCGGAATCGCGTGCAACTTAGTTTTGCACTGTCTCTGTTTTTTTTTATTTCGATTTGAGAAAAACAATTATAACACGAGAGGTGTGGGAGAAGCGTGTGGTGAAAGGTTTTTTTTATTTTTTAATTTGAAAAACGCATCAAAGTGGAACGGACTATGGTAAAGATCATACATATACCACCACCACATGAGGGCTGAATAGCAATTGGTTTAGGCAACCTTGTCACAATTAAAATGGAATAACATGCGTCGAAATGGTGTTGTAAGGGGTTTGTATTTTAAGTTCTGATGAGGTGTTGATGCAAATCGGATAATAAGGCAGGCTTTAAAGATTCAAGCGGTTACAGATTAGGAACGAAACTTGGCACCTAAATCTGTAAATCTTTTATGTAACGGATGATATATTGAATATAATTTTATTGCCAGAAGAGAAAGTTAAAACGCTGAATTACATAGATTATCTTACGTTTCCAGCAAACCATTCATTGGGATAACGAAGATTCAGTACGATATCTTTAAAATCTGAACAAAATGTATTGAGTTAACAATTTCGTAGCGAATTTTAGAGTAGGGTCCCTGTTTCCAAAAACATAGGACAAAACTCCTGAGCTTATAAAATAAAGTAACTCTGCAATCACCATATCTAGCAAATTTTGCTTAAAAATTGAGCGGATCATAGTTACACTATTTGGGCTTTACATTTTTAACAGGACGTGTATACAACCGAAATTGTGCAGATAGTCTATAGAAACAAGCAAAAATATTTAAGATAATAGGGGTTATCGGCAATTAGCAATCAACTTACTTTGCTGAATGGCAAAAAATTCATTGAGAAAGGAAATTCTCGATGACTCCAAATATAAAAATTCAAATTTGTCCAACTGATTCAAGTGTTAAAATTATTTTTATTGTCTGCAATAAAAATTATTCAGTGCATTTAACTGAATAATATCTATGGTGGTAATATTAATGTCATTTTTTGGCAATTATTTGACGTCAAAATAAATTTCAATGTTTCAAGATTGCCTTTGACAATTGAAAAGTTGATGCAGTAAGATGCTGGATAATGTCACTCTAAACCATGGCGGAATACAATTTTTAGGGTAATGCCGCCAAATTGTTGGAAAGCACGTGAGTGACTGTCTAAAACTCTGTTAATTTTATTTGTGCCACACATTAAGTAATTCCGCATGAAATACGTTACAAATCCAACATGCAGTGCGATTTCGTCGAAAATTTTTGTAAGCACCAGTGTGGGTGATTAGACCAAATCACACCCACAAAAATTATACAGAAAAAGTCCATGCCACGGTAGTAAATATTTC
The DNA here is from genome assembly GCA_949824845.1 of Rhingia rostrata. NCBI lineage: Eukaryota > Metazoa > Arthropoda > Insecta > Diptera > Syrphidae > Rhingia > Rhingia rostrata. The sequence continues at coordinate 196,408,478 of OX463755.1, read as the reverse complement.
CATGCCTTAAAAAGTTTGCCGACAGGAAACGCCATCTTAACCACTATACGGCACGTGTTACCGTTAGTTCACCCCAAAGCAGATATCACACTCTATATAGATGCATAAATTCCCTCCCGTTCGACAAATCCCCATCTACATTCGCTTGCTAAATTAAGCATTACCAAAAAAAAAAAATATATATATATATATAATAATCCAGATTACATCTTAAGCCTTCCTTACACCATACAATCGTGTGGAGTATATCAATCTCCGCCAAGCCAGGAAAAAAATGGTTTCTTTTTCCATAATAAATCGAAACCTCTCATCGGCCAATGAAAGTCGTACATTAATTGATCGCATCCGTAGGTTTTGGTTGTGGCACAGAATCTGCCAACACAACAGTTCAAAAATCCGCACCAAATGTGGCAAATCATTTACTTAACTGTACAGCAAAACATCAGATCATTTGTCACTCAACCGAACACTTTAATTCATTCCATTCAGAGATTGCTGCTGTGGAGGCTTACAAATTGTGTCCACAAGTAGCCGCCAAAAAAAAAAAACTAAAAATGAAAGAAAACAGTGCAAACAATCAAAAACTATTTTTTGGACAAATGAACTTCAGGAACAATCAATCAATCAGCGACACATGTCAGTTACAAATCGGATTAGGAATTTAAAAGAAATCGTTTTTTTTTTTTTTTTTGCTGAATAACATTTTTTGAAAGGCGACACTTTCTTTCATGAATGACGATTTGTTTGTTAGGGCGAATGTCAAAAACCTTGATTAGGTTCCTGAGACAACGCCTTAATTACGGCCACATTTGATGTGCCCAATCGATTGCGACCCATCGATGGTCAAAAAGTGGTTCAAGCACGAGTCAGTCTAAGATCTGAATCTTACGTCGTTTTGCAAAAAAAAAAAAAACTCAAACATTAATCGAAAGTAGATAACTTTGAAGGTTGCGACGACTTTTGACCGAGCACAGAGTTCCGTTCCGTCCATGGCTGTCTTGAGAGGATGATAAATCATTCAAGTAGTGTTTTCTTTTGGTATTTTGTTTACCTCGCTTGACGACTGGGTTGTTTTGGCCAAATGTAAATTTGCGATAATTTTAATTTAAGTTGAAAAGAAAAGATTTTTATCTCAAGGCCTTGTTAGCGCGCAGTTTGAATGGGAATTTTATGGTATGGGTTTGTAGAATGTAGTAGCCAACAATGTTTTGCCAACAATTTTAGATGAATTTGTTGATACCAGACTTTTAGAAAAGAGTCGTATTCAGTTCAAGCATTAGAATCAAACCTTCAGATGTAAAGACATCGGTTTTCGACAAAAAAAAAACGTATGGGTCAACGAAATATCAATTCCTTTTACAAACATCTACACTATGTTCAAACCCGAATCCAGTCTTAAACGGCTCAATGTAAGTGGTATTAGCTTACAAACTTGTAACAGCCAAACAGAAGCAATTTTGTACAACCCTGTGGCAGTGAAGCGGGACATGTATTAACAAAATGACTACGAAGCGGTTCCGAGATAATTACGTATCGTTTTCGAAAACGAAAAGAAAACTTTATAGAAAAACTTTTGTTTTCGATAAAGGTTTCGGGACGTGTAAAGTTATCGAAAAGTTTGTTCTCTCCAACATTCTTGAAAAAATGGCGTCTACGAAGCGATTTTGGGGTGGTACATCGTAACATAGACCACGTTTTCGAAACCCGAAAATCTATAGAAAAACTTTTTTTTTTTTGTTTGATTCGGTATGGAACCCATATACCAAGAGGTCTAACTCCACAGTCCAACTACACCTCTTAACATCCTCAAAAAAGGGACCTTTCACAGTAAACACATGTTCAAGTGGTGTGGTGACGACTGCGACATAAAACTCAGAAAATATTGTAAGCATTGCAAACCAGCACAGACTACAGTCGTCATGGCACGTCTTGTGCTTTTGTCGTTTTGGATGAGTTCTTAAGCACATTTCCTAGTTTTTTTTTTGCTTTTATTCTCATACTCCTTTGAGTTCTGATTTTTTTTTTCTTTTTCGTTGCGAACAGAATTACCCCGTTTCAACGTACCCCAATGCGCGATGCAAATAGTGTTTGCACACGCGGCATGTGTACAGAGATAGTGTTATTGTATAGCGCCGCACCGTGTGTAGGAAGAAGGGAAGCGCACACCAGCTCCACAAAAAAAAAAGTATAACTCCACACTCTGACTCATTGAGTGTATGTGTTCAGCGTTCAGCCACCACGAGGATGATACAAGATGCGATGGCGAAAATTCTTGCACAAACAAACAAAAGGTGGGCTTTGTCACATTCACTGTGCGAGTTTCCTTCACATCTAACTTCCAGTACTCGATGTACTCGCACTCACTGCCCAGGTTTTCAGGTGAACGAACTGTATGTGTTCATTTCATTTCGTTTCCCATTCTTATTCTCTGTATTTATTTACTTTACTAGTACTTTTATAGTTTTTCCATTTGTTTTCGTTTCGTCTTTATTTTATCATTGTTTTGTTGTGTGACAAAACGGAAGCGCACATGCGAGGACCATGAACACACATACGGTCGTCCGGTACTATCCGATCCGGGACACAAAAACGCAGGAGGAACGCAGTGAGTAAGTAATGTGAATGAATGCGTACGCTTGTTCCTCTGCATCACCCCATCGTGTCTCCATCTCCAACCGTCTTAGTAGCCTCTTTTGTGTAATTAGCCAGGGCATGGAATATCTTTGCCCCCTTCTCTGATTTTTATTATTCCTCTACTCCGTTGCCGTTTGTTGTTTTATTCATAGTTTTTCTAGAGGGACTCTTGTAATTCTATTACAATGTCTTCTTACTGCTGCATTCTGTGTAATTCAAGGGAAGTCACTTAAAAAGAATAAAATACATCGACCGACGGCAGACGTTGACTATGCGACAGTCACAGATTTTTTTTGCCGATTTTAATACAGTATTGGTAGCTTAATAACGGTTATTTGTCAAAACTGATTGATAAATAACCGAAGTTCTGAAAATGTATAAACATGTATTGAAATTAAATTCATACCTTTTATTAAAGGTGTCAATGTCAAAAACTAAAGTAAAATTCGGTCCAAACCAACAAAATTCAAAACCTTGATGCGATTGACTGCAGATGTCATATTTTTACAATTTGTATACAAACCTCCTATTGTTATGAAATGTGTAACTTTCAGACTGCCAAGAAAACATAAAATGTGAAAACTAAATGCAATCGTCAATTTACTAAGCTGACATTTTCAAAATTCTGACATTACTTCATGACTGTTCAACTTAACAATATCCGCTAACTCCATGCAATTGACAGTTGACTGAAGATCTGTCACTTTCATGACTTTAAGGAAAGTGTCACTGCAAAAAAGACAACACAAAATTCAACTGTAAATCTGTCATTTTCAATATGTTGACATAAACTACAAATTAATTAAGTCCTGTCGGACTTTATTCATAACTAGTATTGATTCTTGCTAAATTCCACGGAATACATTTTTTTGCTTACAAAAATTGCATGAGGCAAGGTAAAAATCGTAGGGGAACAGAATTAATCAGCCCTAGCGAGGTATCCGTCGGAGCGAAAATTCTCCGATTTTGTATGATTCGGAGGATCTTAGCTTCGAGGTAACTCATCGAACTATTTCTCCGGCATTTTCATACGTACTTCAACGCAATTCGCTAGCATGCGTTACAAAATGTCGGAGAAATACATTTTGTAACGCATGCTGGCGAATTGCGTTAAAGTACGTTCAGGTGCATTTTTCGTGCAATTTTTAACAGCTAAGTGTAATCCTTTTTCCGATGTGATCCGACACAAGTTATTTACGAATTTGTAGTGCAGTGATTTTTTCTCCGATGACACATACCTCGAATGGAATTTAAACTTCCGACAAAGTATGCGTTGCGCAAAATTGTCCGCTAAGATGGATACCTCGCTAGGGCAGATTATATCGGTCAAAAGAAACGTCAAACCTAATATCAAAAGTGATAATATGGTTGATACAATATTCTGTCGGTAAATAGTGTTTTTTTGAAAAAGTGTAAAAAAAAAATTATCACGCCATTTAAGGCGGTCTGTTCCTCTTCTGCATTTGATGTCCTGCTAGAAATCGAAGACTTTACCGTTTATATTATTGGCGTTCAAAAGCTCATATCCTAGACGTAATATGTGGAGATTTTTTGGAGTAGGTTAATGGAAACGTGAACAAAGGTTTTCGGAACAATTTTTATCTCAAAACATCCAAGGATTTAGTCATCCGCTTTTAATACGGTCCATGCACTGGGCTGGGAAAATAATCCGTTGGAGCGGAAAATTCTCCGATTTTGTACGATTCGGAGGATTTTAGCTTCTGGAAAGATAATCAGCACTAGCGAGGTATCCGTTGGAGCGGAAAATTCTCCGATTTTGTACGATTCGGATTCGGTTCGAGGTATTCTGCAGAAAAGCTTTTCGGACTATTTCTCCGACATTTTATAACGCATCCCTGCGAATTGCATTGAAGTGCATTCAGTTGCATTTTTCGTGCAATTTTTGACAGATCAGTGCAATTCTCTTTCCGATTTCCTCTGACACAAATTCTTTTCGGAAATTATTTACGAATTGTAGTGCTGTGCTTTTTGTTCCGATGACAGATACTTCGAATGGAATTTTAACCTCCGACGAATTATGCGTTGCGGAAAATTGTCCGCTCTGACGGATACCTCGCTAGGGCAGAATGTTCTTATATGGGATCACATACTTAATAAAGATGCACGTTTGATGCGCCATCTCTCGGGCGTGATGAATATGCACTTATTTCGATTAAAAATGTCTGTAAAAGCTACTCTTTTGGTTTTACACGTATCGGGATAATCTCATTCAGGCTTACAGTAGTGAGCAATAAATAGTTATCATAATATTTAAGAAAATGCTGTTGTTGGTTGAGGATTAAAAGGATGTGCCCCAATTAGCATGGCAACGTACATACAAATTTCTTGAGACTTGGTTCCACTTTCTAAAAAATGCATTTTGATTTAATCTTACAAAAATTAGTTATTAAGCTCCAAAAAGCCGTACTTGTCGCGAAAAACTGACATCTGCCAAACAAAAACACCTAGAAACTCTAAACATCACACGTAATTCTGGCACTTCCCATAGTATCTGCTGCCACTTGAAGCAAATTGAATTCTATAACAAAACTCACCAGGCATTCTTTTTGTCTCTTCAGCCGTTGGTACTGTTATAGCGCTTCAAGATGAATACTTAATCAACTACAATCCCCTAACATCACTTTACCATTTCCGAAAATATTTGCTGTCAAATAACATTCTTCGAAAATTTTCAATTTTCTGTCCTATTCCAAAGTCAAGCATTCTTGAAATTACTACCTGAAAACTATGCAAACATCTTTAAGGACTCGAACAAGAAAACACTTCAGGAAAAGAAAAGTAATTTAAGACCACTACCGCTTGACATGACACAAAGGCATTGATAACTTGAAGAAGCCCTCGTTACCCATAGAACACACAAGTGTGTCATCGGATATCGGATTTCAGAGTGTGGTGTGCTGCTCCTCCTGGGTTTCATTATCCTCTTCGTCATTTTGAATGGAGAATATTGTCTAGTGGCTCAAAGCCTAAATAATATCCTGGAACGTGCTGCTGCATAAGATTATGATTCAGTTGATACCACTCAGCTATTTTGAGGAAAGGAAGGAAGAATTCAGGGAGATTAGAGACCCATTAACCCATTCATTTACTACCACCACAGAAAAATAAAAATCCCGGAAGAGAATTTATTCTGCAAAAGAAGGAATAAAAAAATAAAAATAAGAGAGAAAAAAAACCATTAACAAAGCCCAAAGCTTATTTTAGGTGCTTTCGAAAGGAGTGTACTTTCGTGAGGTGAGGGAACCTTGTCAATGGTGACAAATGAGTTTTGTCCTCAATTCAAGAGCGAAAAAGGAATTGCAAATGTGTTGGTTTCAGTTTGTTAATGCACTGACTTTACATTTTGGAGTGAATATGCGATTGCATTTGCTGAATACCTAAATGGGATTCATAGCTACATCACGGAACCACTTAACTACTTTTTTCCCCGATGAAATTGTGTTTGCCTATGAAAGATGTACTAAAACAGAGCGGGACAGAGAAGCCACAACAAGTACTAGTACTAGATGTAGTTGTCGATTTTTAGAGATTCATGGTGCATGTAAATGCAGCACTTCATATTCAGCGGAGGTCGAAAGGTTGGTGTAACCTGAGTTGAGAATTTTAACCTTTTAATGAGGTTTGAAAAAGATTGTAACATGTTGTTGACATCTTATTTAACAGTGAAAGTTTGCTGCGAAATGGTTAAATTTCTAAGACAACAAACACCATTTTGTGATGCTGGAAAAAGTGGTGAATCTCGAAATAATTCGGCTAAATGTCGAAAAAATACAAAAAAATGAGCTGAAAAGACTATCATAATGAAATTTTGCATCTGAAATTTCAAAACTGTTAAATAATTCAGCTGAATTCAGCAAATTATAATTACGCGTAATAGTATCTTTTTGCCGAATCCGAACAGGAGCTCATTTGGACTCTATGAATAAGGTAACAATATTTAGAGGATATAATACAGCTGTCCGCCGGGAAGGTTAACTACTTTGTTTGTTTAAAATATTTGGTTAAATGAAAGAGAATGGATCTTATATTGATAAATGTTTTGTTTAAAGTCGGCAATTACGCATGTAAATGTCCGCCTCTATTAGTCTCACAAATGCGAGCCCCTTTGAGCACATTTTTCTTTACATTCACACACATTTCACGCGGTATTTCATTAATTTCATCACGAATATTTTGTTTGAGTTGCTTAAACGCTTCTGGTTTGTTTGCATAAACCTTGCTTTGCAGATATCCCCACAAAAAGAAGTCCGGAGCAGTCAAATCAGGCGACCTTAGAGGCCAATCAAAATCAAATAACTTGATGTGGGAAGAGGTCTCGCAGTAATTCCATTGTAATCCTGGTTGTATTCGATGTGGCACCGTCTTGTTGTTACAAAGCATGCAGTTGTGACGTTACAGACTTTTCAATCATATGACGACATCGCTCCCCATTCACAGTTACCGTTACGCCGTTTTCATTTTCAAAGAAGTAAGGTCCAGATACCTCCTGACCAAATTGCAAACCGGACTGTAACTTTAAATGGATGCAAAGGTGACTGATGAATAATTTGAGGGTTTTAAATTGCACAGAACCGACTATTCTGTTTACTCAGATATCCATTCAAATGAAAATGTGCTTCGTCACTCAGTATGATTTTTTTAATGAAAATCGGGGTTGTGTACGGCATATGTACGGCAGCATGAATGATCTTGTGGAAGAAGCTCTTGTGTCAACTGAATCTTCAATGGAAACAAATGCAAATCCTTGTGAAAAATTGTTGTCAAAGTTGTTCTTTGAAGACCAAGCTCCTGAGCACGGCGTCGAATTGAGGTTGATGGATTGTTTTGACCACTTCCTTGAGCAGCCACTGTTTTCAGTCGATCTTGCAGTACGTTGTGGTCCATGCTTGGGCCTATCACCTACAGACCCTCTTTCTTCGAAATCATTCACTACACGATAAATAGTGCGTTTTGTTGGCACGTTGTTTCTCCCAAAAATTTCACGAAACTTTCTCATCGTCACAGTAATCGATGATTGATTTTGATAAAATATTTTAACGATTAAAACACGTTGGTTTCGGATATTTTCCCATAAAAAATATGCCACGTGTATGCTACACGACTGCCAAATATGAACTGTCAAGACTAATGTTTACCAAAATGGCGGCCAAACAAAGTAGTATATCTTCCCGGCAGGACACCTTGTATATACTAATGGAATAATCAACATAAATAGTTGAAATTGTGAAAAAAAAACTGAATTCAGCACATTATAAGTTAGGTATAGCAATTTTTTGGAGATTTTGCAAATGAGTTCTCATTGGTATAATACTAAAAATACAAAACGTCTGGGAACAATGACAAATGAATATAATGGCGATCATATGTTTATATGCAATAAAATAAACGAACAAAAAAAATTCACTTAAAATTAATGACAACGATTGAATATGAAAAAAATGGGATAATTAAATGAAAGCTAACGAGGGTTAAAACCCGAAACTTTCAGGAGCTTAATGAACAAAAATTAATGAAACTACAAAGTGACATGATCTGAATTTTTAAATAAACGCGATAATTTAAGAAAAGAACTTAAAAAACATTTTATAACACTATGTATGTTGAAAATTTAGTTGACACCACTGAAATTACTGTTGACAAATTTGACATAATAAAACTGACCAGTTAAAATTGAATGCGATTCATAAATAATGAGCTGGAGATCACCGATGACATAAAAGGTATATCAAGCAAAACATTGACAGAATATATTCTTCTGAACGATGTATGTGTCGAATATAAGGAAAACAAAAACAGGCATCTGATCCAAATCAGAACCTTGTTGATAAGAAAGTCATTGAATAAAACTGTAAAAAAATACTGTCGTTTTAATTTAAAATATAAAATAGCAAGGTTAATAATTATTCGCACTGAATAAACAACGAAAAAGATCGTTCAACTATAAAGAATAATAAAAATTTATCAGCTAATCCGACATTATTAAAATATATAATTATTGTGGCATCCATATACTACTTAAAAATATAAATATTAAAGGCTGAATTCATTAAAAAGTCATTTAACTATTGACATCAACAAATGGATACACTATGCAAGTTTTATCTTTAAATAATTACCAAATTAGCTGAATTTGTGAATAATTATTAAAATGTATTGCATTTTAATTAACTTCAACTGGTAACTGTTCACAGATGATTTTTTTATAAACGAGTGGTTAAACTATGGTTTAACTAGTGAATAATATTTTTGTTTTAGGACCACTTGTAATGGTAAAATATAAGTAACGGGTGGTTTAAAATTTAGGGCCGACGTTGAATGTGAACCACACCTAAACGTCAATTTTTTTTTCTGCATTTCATTTGACATTTCTCAATTTCAGACACAATCGAGCAACGTTCAAATCAATATGCATATCGTGCACTTCGTAATTTTTTCGGTCAATTTAATCGTCCAAATGTGCATCGGAAAAATCGTGCAAAAATTTGAGCAAACCGCGTCTGTAGGAGATGTGAAAACACCAGTGCATGCTTGTACAGCTCGTACCGCAGAAAATATTGCTGCTTTCCACCTCAACTCATCGTCGTGCCCAACAATTGCACCTCTCACGCTCGTTGTTGCTGAACATTATGCATAAGGACTTGCATTTACACGCTTACAAGGTGCAATTGACTCAAGAACTAAAGCCTCTTGACCATTTCAAGTGTCGCCAATGGTCAGAATGGTGGCAAGATATGGCAACAGCGCATGATCAATTTTCGAAGAAAATCATCTTCAGGGATGAGGCACATTTAAGCCTCAGTGGATTCGTAAATAAGCAGAATTGCCACATTTGGGCGAATGATAATCCAAGAGTGATTGTTAACGGCATAGAACCTGTATTATGCCTCAGCGTCATCGAAAATTCGGACCATCGGATGGAGGTGCCGAGGTCGCGGCGGCCATTTGGCCGATATTTTTTTCCATACATAATTGACCCATACCAATATTATCATAATAAAAATAAATGACAGTCATTTTATAAATAATTTGTGTTTTATTCAAAATCAACATCGGCCCTTAAAATTTAACCACCTTTTAGTTGCAACTTAGTTTGACTTCGACCAACTTATTGTTTTAACTGTACAAACCTTTTCTGGTGGATTTCAGGTTAGTTGAATACTTGCGTTGGTACAAGAAGTAACGTAGTAAAGAAAAGTACGAATTGTTTAACCAAATTCATCCTAATCTTGGGCATTAGGATAAAATTTAACGTGGATGCAAGTTAAGTAATGTAGGAAAGCTTTTACCAGGTTCAAGATCACAATGAAATAAGCTCGACGTTGTCAAGAGCTCACCCGAGAGCAATCCAAGTTTATTCATAATCTCATAACCATGATGATTATGATCTGATCTGAAACTGTCATAATAACCCCTCTAACATTTTACGTTTGAAATAGGGTTAGTTTTATAAAAATGTCATCAAAAAAAGGTCGAGGTTTGCAATCGGAGTACTTAGGTCTTATAACGGGAATTTTTTTTTAGAGGGTGGTTTTTCGAATAGAGATAAAACTGACATTTTGTTGTCAAATAGGGCAACTCTAATGTCATATATGTTTAGTTTGGTTTGCCATTTCATCATGAACAGGTTGACAAATGAACAAGGCTTGCAAATTGTGCAAATTTATATCGAAAATAATGGTTCAGTTCGCGAAGTTTACCGCAAGCTCCGTCCATTTTATGGTCGACATATTCGGCCATCAGAGCAATTAATTCGGTTAACCATGGATCGTTTTCGAACTACGTTTACTCTATGTGATACGAGACCCTTGAGACGCCATTACATCCACAAAAACTGACTGTTTGGTGTGTTCTAGGGGCTGGTGGAGTCATTGGGATATAGGGATATATAGAGCCATGATAACCGACCATTTTGTTCCCGAATTAAATGGCATGAATGTGGATGAGATGTGGTTCCAACAAGACGGCGGTATTTATTGATGGAAACATTCGATGAGCGCATAATTTCGCGGAATGGACCTGTCAATTGGCCACCAAAATCGTGTTATTTGACACCATTGGATTATTTTCTTTGGGGGTATGTGAAATTGCTCGTCTACGCCAACAAACCAGAAACTTAAGGGGACTTGGAAGCCACTATTTGTGGCGTTATTGCCGACATACGTCCCCAAATGCTCCAAAATGTGGTTGAAAATTAGACCTCTATACTTGGCTTAAGTCGAATCAGCCGCGGTGGCTACATGCCCGAAATCATATTTTAACATTAATAGCATAAAATTATCCCTTATAAAGCCAAATTGATGGACATTAAAACGATTTTCTTGTGTTTTATTTCAATTCGAAGTTCTATACCTCTAAAAACACCCTTTACGCTGTGTCAGACTGACTGTCACTGTGTACTATTTATATTCCACTGGTTATTGCTTAGCAGGTAAAGGGCTGCGGTTGTAATTTTTTTGAGATATCGTGTGTGTTCTTTTAGCTCTTGATTAACAAGAATCCATACAATTCATAGCTCTGATTGCTCTAACGTATGCGTCAAAGTTGAAGTATATGGTACGGGCCTAAGGAATATTTTTATTTTTATCGGGCAGGGTTTTTGTTTTATGTTTTACAACTATGAATGTTTGAAAATATAAAAGAATGAGAGCAGAGAGCCGTCAAAAGACGTGATGGAATTAAAAGTGCGTATACTTTTTGTATTGAGTAAGTCGTATGTGTATTTTTAGTGAGTAAAAATATTTGTTTGTATTATATTTCGCACTGTTATATAATACCAGAATTGCCTTTCTAGACAAATTGGAGAGCATAACTTTCAAATGATTCCGCTGAATTGTCTTTCCATGCCATAATCATAATACTTACACCCATCCTCCCAGACGAAATTCAACCCCGATTTATATGGAAATCACACATCCTTAATATCCTTCCATTTCCTCACATCAACCTTGATTGCCGTCGTAATTGTCCAACAAATTAGGAAACATCTGGTGACATGTCATCCAAAAATACCCACCGCATCGCGTAAAAGTGAAAGACTTGCATTGCGTGCATTAGTCACACGTTGCAGCATCGCAGAAAAACGTACCACCTACCCACCAGACCATAGCAACCTACTACTTTTTGGGACGTGCTCTAAAAATATACCCGTGGCACTCTCTTTCCCCATTTAAATATCCTCACACGTCGGCTTGTAACCTTGCTGACAAAATCTGTGAAAAATCGTCATCGTGTTGTGGATAAATTCCCTGCACACGTTATGAATCACTTTGTGTGCCATTTGGACTTTGCCGCCGAATCTGACTAACATCTCATTTTGTGGTCGCTTGTACTCGTGAGTGGTAAATTTGCGTAGCAAACCCTTAAGCAATCAAAATTCATTAAATTCATTTGTCTTGCCAGCACAAATGAATAAAAAACGGATCTCAAGACCTCGTCGTTTACTAATCGCACTCATGTGTGAAAAAAGAAGTTTTTGTTCGTTTGTCTTTTTTCTACCGCGCACTTGGACTGCTCTGCCCCCCTTTGGTTCAGCTGAGGTCAATTAGTGTATTTAAATTAGCATTTTGTTTGGTTAAGTTGAGGATGGACGTCAAGAAGTTTCATCTTCGTCTAAGCCCCCCGCTTTTCCTGCTTCGTGTGAGTGTCAGTGTCATTAATCTGCATCTCATCAATCACTGAAGCTATCTCATGTGGGGGAGAAGACTTTGTTTACTCGAGACGTGGTTATGACAACTGCACGTCGCTCCCATCCGTCATTGAAGTGCTGTCCGCCATTTGAAAGGAAGCCTATGTGAACGGAATGCGCACGACAACGTCAATTAGCCCTTTTCTGTCTCGATCATTCTCCTCCTGCTGGGCGGATGTGTATGCGAAATGACACCAAGAGAAAACAAAACCCCTTCACATGCGTGGGAAATGCTGAATTAAGTGACATCAAATGCACCATTGCGTTCGATACATCACCACCATGTGCAGTTGATAAGTGAAAACCTCACATGTCATTGGATGGAAATTAGGTTACGGTCACACTTAAGGTTTTCGCTAGATGTATGAAATTCGAAACCCCGAAATAGAGAGACAACAGCCAACGAAGAATCCAATCTCTCTTCTCCCGCAAAGACAAGAAAATTTTGTGCAACAAGAAAATATCCACCAACACTATTGTCACCTAGGCTCCGATTACACTGCAAAAGTTTTCCATTTGTTTAATATGCGTGAAAATTCATTCGCATATCACCTATGTGACATAGGTGCCTCTAGAAGTGGATGGGTGCAATGTGATGATGACCATCAAAATGCTTTACCACCTGGTGGTGGTGGCGCGCGGTTTTTTTGCATGTGAATGGGTGATCCAGGGGGACAGAGAAGCATCTATTGGATTGGTGTCGAATTACTTAATGCCAGTCTCGCGGAGTTTTTCACCTTCACCCCAACCGCTGAACGATTTTTCCACTCACACACATCATGTAGGTACTCTTTATACTGTAAGCTGATAGAAGAGACATAATTTTACCGATCCAATTTCACACGCAGAGTTGTATGACAGTTTTTTTTTGCTTCATTTATGTATGCACAAAAACAGATTAAAGAGTTTTTCTTTGGCGTTCAATTTCTGATTAAAAGAAAAAAAGATTCTGCTCAAGGTGAGGTGGCCAAATTTGATTGACAGTCGTGGTGACAGACAGCGTCAGAAATGGCGACAGGGTACTGTGGTACTGGCAACAGTACAAGTGACACAATTGACAGATAATTCGGTTTCATGAATTATGTTTTGGTTTTTGGTGAATATTCTCAGTATTCGCGTGCGAAGATGTCAGTTTTGTTCAAAACAGACAGAAGAAATGTCATTTTCGTGAATGCATGATTGAAGGAACGGTGTATCTGATTTATGGGTGCACAGTTGTCATTATGAGATTGGTGACATGTGATGGGAATGCGCTACTGGTGAATGGAATTTAACACTATCTATTGGTAGAAAGACATTGCCACAGTAACATCAATAGCAACATTAATGTTAACGTTAGGAATTGTTATAAATTTGCTGTTACTGTCGACGGACGTTGTTAATGTTGCTGTTTCAGGTATATGACTGTAAGAGAACGTCAAAATTAAAGAAACGTTCCGATTTAATACATAATAAACAAGATCCTGTAAGCTTAAACAATTGTTAGGCGTCAACAACTTCAGAATACAGATGGACCTTTCGAGGATTGCTTAAATTTGCTTTGTCATCTGTGAAACGTCAAATGTCGATTGGTAAACCTGTTTAAAGTCGTACTTTGTCATGATGGTACATTTTTGAATGATTCCTTTAGCACCTTTGTTAAGGCAACATGATTTTTATTATTTTTATGTGGCACAAGCTAAAAAAGAAAACTGCACATTTGTTAAAAGGTTTCAATGGTGCATGTTATCATCATCGATATTTCTTCATGTGATGCATTGCATCTTTGTTAAAAAACAGTCATATGTGAATCGTTAATATTTTAATTGGATACACCAATAACATAATATCCCACCCCTTTAAGGTTCATTTCAATAAACATTAAGTCCATGTCAACTTTTATACAACATAACCAAACTAAATTTGACATTTCACACGTTTTATTTTCATCACATAAAATCCGTCATCAATCATATTGCCGGAATGCTGCTGTGGGTAACCAATTATGTAAAAGAATATATTTAACGAGTGAACTGAAAAAATAACAGAATAAGCTGGCTTTTAAATATGCATCTGATTTGGACATCATCGCCTTTAAAAACTACTGTTTGACCTTAGGCATTTATTTTTGAATTATCTAATCTGTGATGAGTCACAATTTTAATGACATCTTAAATAAAAATGTAATGCTGTGTAGGCGAAGTGTTATAAGTTTTAACTCTTAACCATGACTAAATGTGGGCCTTATTGCAAATTGGTGTAAAATGACAATAGTAGTCACAAAAAAAAATGCATTTGCAAATAATCGGCGCATTAACAAATCGACCCGTTATTTTTGTCATTTTGACTGGTAATTTGGGATGTTGAGAGGCACACGACCAACAAAAATCTTAGTAGAAAAATAAATGCCACTTATATTGCGTTTGTTAAATTTGAAAGCTTCGCAAATACTAGATTATTTGTTTAAATAAATGTGTTTAAGTTTTCTGAATGACAGAAATTGTCAGAACTATTAGGTGTCAGATTTTTGGAGATATACTAGCTAGATATGCCAAATATTATAAAACAATAATAAACAAATAAAACTGACCCGATTTTTACACAAAAAAAAAACCCAACTCCTTCATCACCAGCATGTGACAATTTCGACAGATGATGTAAAACAAAAGAATGTCACACCATCGCCTTCGTGATATCGTCCAACGTAACATGACGCGACCTTGGCATTTCCTTTCTACCGCGTGTCGTCGGTCAGTTACAAAACGAACACAATGCAATTAGCACTTAAATAATTGATGTCCCATAAGGTTGATATCTTTGACCTATATTTGTTTTTTTTTTTATTGCACTCAATTTGGTTCTGTGGAATTTACGGAAACATTAAAGACATGCACAAACAAATGACAGATTTGTCAATAAATGATTTTATTGTTATTCATCCAGCATTTTCCGTTACAAAGAAAATCAGAGAAGACGAATAAAAGAAGAAAAGAGCACAAAAATTGAATAAGTGACATATTATGCATAAATTTGATATTTATCTCTTCGCTACACTCATTTTGCCGGTTCCATGTTTTATTCTTCTTCTTTGAGCATTTTTTTTTTCCAGATCGTTGTGTGGCTGGGTTTCTTGATCGAAGGCAACATTACGTTATGTTTATTACTCATCGATGTGTTCGGGAATAGATCACCGTTCGTTGTCGTGTTCTTTTTTTATACGGATGACTCACACATTTCAATCTTACTACTCCTTCTCGATAATGGAAAATGGCGGGATTGAGACGATCACAACAAAAGGATTCATAATTTATGGCGATTTATAAATTGATTTCATGTTTTTGTGGAATTTGTATTGGCGCACTCGCAGGTGAGTCGAGGAATTTCGTTGCTTTATCACCTTTTACGATCTCGACTTTGCACAAGTTCAAGTTGTTTTTTTTTTTTTTGAAATGAGGTGGGGATAGTATATGACCTTATATCCGAAGCAAGTTTTTTTTTTAATATCACATTAGAATAAAACGTGCGATTTGACAACGATTTGTTAAAAATCTATGAAGTAGTCTTCCGTACATCGTACTTTTACGTGCGGTTGTTATGGAAACAGCGAAGTTGTTTCAGAAAATTTATTGAACTCAGAATAGATGCTCTTAGTTTCTTAAAATTTTTGTTTCTAATGAAGTGAAAATACAAATCGACAGATTAATGAAAAGCATTAGCTAAATAGCTTACTTTTACGCTTTTGAAATGTTTGCCAATGAAATCAAGTAATTTCGCAAATTTATGAAAGAGAGGACCGAGATTTCTGTAAGAGTATCTATCATTGATAATGATGGAATTCAGTAGCTGAATTCCTAATTCGAAGTAGAGGAAGTCCTCGCCTTATGTGGTGTTTAAGACCGACCTCAGTCAACTTGAAATACGAATCGAAAAGCAGCTAACTGAAGACTGAGCTATTTTTAAAGGCATTATCGGTTTTTTCAACAGGGACAGCAAACGACGCCATATTTCTTGCCGCTCTTTTGACATTTGTCTTCAGTAAGGTTTGCCATTTGATGATGGAAAGATATACGATCCAACAACGAGTCGAAATTATTAAAATTTACAACCGAAATTCGGAGTCAGTGGCCTCAACGTTAAGAGCGCTACGTCCAATTTATGGTCGTCATAATTGTCCTAGCATATCAACAATTGAGCGTCTAGTGGAAAAATTTGAATCCACAGGCATCGTATTAAATGTTCCCGTGCCAGTGAGACAAAGAAGTGCCCATAGTGTCGAGAATATTGCTGCCGCTGAGGCTTCAGTTGAAGAAAGCCCAAATGTGTCTCTCACACGTCGTTCTCAAGCGTTGGGCATCTCTGTGACGTCGTTGTGGCGAATTTTGCGAAAAGATCTTGGCCTACATCCTTACAAGATTAAATTGACGCAAGAACTGAAGCCGCTTGACCACCAGAAGCGTCGTATATTCGTGAATTGGGCTGAGCAACTACTTGAAAATGATTCGGATTTTCATCGAAAAATCATCTTCAGCGATGAGGCTCATTTCTGGCTGAATGGCTTCGTCAATAAACAAAATATGCGGTATGCGGAGTCATCATTGCATCCCGAAAAAATTACGGTTTGGTGTGGTTTATGGGCCGGCGGCGTCATTGGGCCGTAATTCTTCCGTGATGATCAAGACCGGCACGTTACTGTGAATGGGAATCGCTACCGTTCAATGATAACCGAATATTTTTGGCCCCAATTTGATGATATGGACTTGGAGGACATGTGGTTCCAACAGGACGGCGCCACAAGCCACACAGCGAATGCCATAATCAATTTATTGGAAACCAAGTTTGGAGAACGTGTTACCTCAAGAAATGGTCCAGTTGCTTGGCCGCCTTTGTCGTGCGATTTGACGGCGTTAGACTATTTCCTGTGGGGCTACGTCAAGTCTATGGTCTATGCCAACAAGCCAGCGACGATTGATAAACTTCGTACGAATATCGAACGAAAAATTGCAGCAGTATCGGCCGATTTATGATTGAAAACCGTCGAAAATTGGGTTCAGCGTCTGGACTTCTGCAAGCGTGCCCATGGTTGCCATGCAAAAGATATCGAGCTCCATACAGTTGAATAGGGACTTTATTAAAAAAAAATCTTGTGTGCTTAGGTTTAATTTTTTTCTCCACTATCTACATTTAGCTTTTTGAAAATCAGAAATACTAGCAAAATAGACACTTTTGTCGCTTTAAAGACTAGTATCTCAAAATATTTTGTGAATTTTCTGAGGAATCGTTTCATCATTACCATAAACAGAAAAAAAATTCAATTTAGTGCGCAGAATAAAGAAAAAAATCTGCAGAATTATTTCAGTCTTCGTGTTTTTTGAATGCCAATATGTGCGCATATATCAGAAGAAGGATTAGGTATTCTGAAAATCTGGAGATCAATTTTTCAAATCATAAAATCACTTCCTGTTAAATTAATTCTTCTTTTTGCTGAACGGGCAACAAATCGCTTGAATTCAGTTATTTGTTTGCTTTCAAGTCCAGTAACATTTAAAGAAGTCGGTGTGCTGAATTATCGTTTTTATGCCCTATCCCCTATTAGCCTATTGATTGAAAATTCGAATTTCTACTGATTAGGGGCGTTGTCACTTCAGAGATAGTAGTTCTAAAATATTGTGAATTGGCTAAATTATGCAAAAGTTTAGTTAAGTGCGCTGAATACGGGAAAAACGCTGTTCAATTATTTTTAGGAATACGAAAATGGACACATCAGCATCTTAAGAGTGAAGATCGTATGTGTTATTCTAAAAAACTACGTTTTTCAGTCATTAAATGCCTTTTCGAATGAAATCTTACTAAAATCATTTAAGTTTTTTGTGCTGATTGGGGAAAGGCGCTAGAATTGAGTTATTTATTCATAAATATCATATAAAATCTTTGTCCATCACGTTGGGTATCTTAAATGAAACCCACATTGATGGTGCGCATACCAAAAAAAAAAAACAAAAAAAAAGCCTGTTGAAGCAATCCATCAGGACCATCAAAATGGGTAAACATTCACTGTGCGGCCACTCTCCAAAGTCAAAATAAGCTGTCAATCCTAATTAAAGCGGAAGCTGGAAATAAACACCATTTATTCACGCCAACATAAACCACGCGCAGCCAAACACACCCACACACAAAATATCCGTGGTCATCGAACTCCTTCGCAGAGCGCTGAGTTCCATCCCTGCAAGCGGTAAATAAACAAAAAAAAAAAAGATCCTTCCTTATCGCCGAGTGACATATTTTTATTTGGAACGGGCCATTGTCCCTCTCAAGAGGAGGCCAGCCAGCCACCCACAAGAAAACATAAATCCATTGATATCCTTACTGTTTATCCTGAACATATCTTTCACGCTTGCCAAAGTTTATGGGCAAGGATTCGCAGAGCCATATATAAATATTTTTCCGTAGCCCTGAATAGAGTTCATGAACTCTCTTGTTATTGGTTTTTCAGATGGAGTTTCTCTTTTTTTTCCATTTTTGGCATTGATTTCATTCATGAAATAAAATTCAAATTACAACCGATTAGATTTTGAGATACTAATTCAGTAAAAAAAAAATACGAATGATCTGTGGGAGAACTTGAATCATGAAACAAGTCGATCTCTCTCCATCTCTCTCTCGCTCCTGATCTAAAGTTGTTAGCATGATTCTAAATTTAGGCTTAAAGTGAAGGTTCTTGTTTTGATTGAAGTTGTTGTTGTTCTTTTATTTTGTTTCCACATTTAATTGACACGCTCTCTCAAGTCAAGCACATACAGACAGCGAGTGACTAAACACGTAGAGATACCCATACCCAATTTCGAAATCAGTTAAAAAGCATTTAACTCTGAGTACGGGTTTATTAATCATCACTTGATTAAGAGCCGGTTGCTTGGTGTCCAAATCGGGGTTATTATGTAGGTTTGTCTTTTTGTGTCTTTTTAAGTGACTCTTGACTTTTGGTTTCCTTCTACAGAAATTAACAGATACGACTAAGCTAACCAAACCGTAAAACCTTGTATCTCTAGTGGTAATTAAAATCGTTCGAAGTCGAAAAAATGTTTGTCTGGTTATTTATTTAGGCGAATAAAATTGCAGCGTAAAAACAAGTCGACACCTCCTTAATGGGCGATATGAGAGAGGAGACATCGGGCTTCTTAGAGTGGGTTGTGTGATAGTAAAACTGTCGCCAGTTGGGGCTATTCAACGAAAATTTTGTTATTCGTGTATGCCCACATGTTTTATTGTTCTTATATCGAATTTACTTACGTTTTTCCTGTTTATTCTAACTTTGATGTGAGCAAACAACTTGTATTCCTCTTCCTTTTTGCGAAGTTGAAGCGCGGAAAAGGTTGTTCTGCGTCGTGGTCTTTGAAGTTGTGTTGATAGATGGTTTACATTTTTTTTTTTTTCGTTCTTGTTGGTCGCTCCACCTCAGTGAATTTTCAAGAACATATTCCCATTCCGACATCACATGAGGGGATTATCAGCAGTCGCAGCCGAGAAAGAGCATTTGCCAGCGATGAAGTCACCTCTTGGTCTCACAGGCATAATGGAGTGAGGTTTTAGTTTTTTTTTTTTTAATGAGACCGTGGTGGTGAACCTAAGGCAGATTCCAATGTGATGACGAAACTAGTATCGCGGCGGTGTAAACATTATGATGTTGTGCAGATCTAAGCCGTGGCTATGGTAAAAGATTGATGATCTAAACGATTTGCTGTTAGCGGTTTTGACAAATTATTAAGTCGTTTTGGTTGGAAGGTGGTTAATTGCGTTAAATGCACGTATTTCTTCACAAACACAAATAGAGACAAATTACAGAGCTAATCGTATACTGGGAAATGTGCCCTCAAATATTTTGACAAAACTGAACTTAATTGACATCACTTAACAAAATTAAAATTGGCTTTGACTCATTTACAACAGAATCTGAATATATCGATACATTCAAATGTCCCAGAGATATGTTAACTTCTATAGGTTCCTTTTCAAATTGGCATCACCTTTCAAAGTCGAATTGTAATCAGATATTGTTAGATTGTAACACATTTGATGTAGAATCTCTAATTGAAGACAATATCGGTTTTATCAAAACATATTTCAAAGACATTAATCTTCTCACTTTTGATAGTTACATTTATTTGAAATTCTTAAACTGTTTGGCAGCATTTATCTAAATTAGCCCAATTAGATCCCCGAATTCCACTATGGAATCTAAAGTTTTTTTTTTGAAAATATTGTATAAACAGTATATTTGTAAAATTTGTATACCTTTTGTAAACCAAAATTAATGGGCGTTTCTGTCGCCCCTTGTAAAAACATTATCCTTCATGTCTGTTCTGATGAAATTTAAAACTGAGTTTGGTGCTGTCAAAGTGCTAGGTCCAAATCGATTTGTTGGTATAGCGAAGCTTTGCAATTTATATAGTGCACACTGTCGTCTGAATTCCAGCAACGGAATGTTGTTACCCAATCTCTCAAACAAAAGCCAACCTTGAACACAAGATATATCTATAGCCCATCCAAAGAAAGACCACCACCACTTTTTTTGTTCTTATATGTGTGTTCTGAAAGTTGACTGGAATTGATCACATATGTCGACGCCGCCCATATATATTATATGCTGCAATCGGTCCCGGAATGCTAAGTTGCAGAATCTTCTTGTCAGCTCTTGAATACCTGGTGCTTGTTTTGCCTAGCTCATGTGGAATGCAGATTGTAAGAACAGTAACAACTGCATTGTCAAGCTATCTGACGGCTAATACATCTTCGGATAAAGTGAACCTGAACATGTGGGATCTTCTTTTTTCTTAATTCATATTGATGGCTACTCTATTTTCCCGCAATGTTCCGGTACCTCCTATGTTATGTTTGCTTAGTTCCTCTAGTAAGGCGACGGACGTAAATAGATTGTCGAAAAAAAGTTGGGTCCCTTGCAAACATTACCACCTTGACCATATCCATTATCTTCATTCTGGTAGAATGGTATTTCGTATTTCTACGAATTGCATTTGAAACTAAAGGCCAAGAACAAGCGTTATCTGAACTCCAATACATTTTCTTTGAAATAAGTGTATGGCAGCCGCTGAATAAGGCTGTTCTAAGTAATATTTTGGTTTCTTCGGATGTTGCGCAGAAGTTATGAACCCCCTTCTGGCCGGCATACAAATTAGTTTGAACAGCAATTTCATTTATAAACTCTTGCGAAAAGAACACGAAGAATGCGTCTGCTGGGCATTTTATATATTTTTTTTCTTTTGGGTTCACGATTTTGAAGGTTGGTATTTGTGTCGACCAAATTCTAGGAGTGAGCTTTATTTTTTTTCCCTTCCTTGGAACAGTAGATTTGGAGACCGAAATATCCTCAGCTTCAGAGACTACTACTTGGACAGGTAGTCGATCGAGATCACCAATCGCTTGAATATTGAAGCAGTCTGATCTGTTTGTTGAACAGGTCATTCTTCAGGAGCAATTATAGATATTGCCGGGAGCGGCTCGTTGTCATCAGCATATTCCAATTTCGACAGCTCATCAATTACTTCATCAACAGTAAGTTTTTTTGGTCTCCCAAAACTCCCTATTACAAAGAAAACGATACATGTAACGGGTGATCCAAGTAGAGATACTTTTTTCAATAGCCTTTTTTGACAGATCACGTGTGAGTCGTGTCATGCTGTCATGTTATTTTTGTTTAGTATTGTTTGGCATTTCATAATGGAAAGACTTACGCGTGAACAACGTTTACAAATTGTTCAACTTTATTATGAAAATTCACGTTCTGTGAGGAATCTGTTTCGTGCACTTCGCTCAACTTATGGTCAACATAATCGGCCTACTGAGCGTACTATTCGCAACACCATCACCCATTTTGAGACCCAGCATTCATTATCGGATAATAGACTTTTTTAGACTTTTTCCTGTGGGGATATGTCAAGTCAAAAGCTTATGCCGACAAACCCGCTTCGATTCAGGCCGTGGAGTCATTCGCCAGTTACCAGTCAAAATGCTCGAACGAGTGAAAGAAAATTGGAGTCAACGGATGGACCATCTGCGACCTAGCAACGGCCAACATTTGATAGACATAATCTTCAAAAAATGAATGCCAAAGAATGTTCTTTCAAATGATAATAAACATTTGAAATGGATCACCCTTTATATGTAATTCTAACGCGAATTTCTATACTCACATTCTAATGCACTTGTGTTTCTTTGTATATTATAACACTCCAGTGGCCACTTAAGTTACCAACTGAATTTAAGTCTAACAAAGAAAGCACAAACAACTGTTGAATTTTCGCAAACCACAACCCTTATAAAACTACAATTCCAAAGAAGCAAATGGCTAAACAACATTTTTTCAAAGATCAAACCTTCTGCTTTATGGGTGTGGTCCCCACTGATTGAATGTTTTTGGAGATGATTCGATGGATTATTATGACATTCAACTACTTTATGAATACTGTTTTATCTGATGAACATTTTCTTTTAATATTGATAATTGCAGGCTATACTCGTGACCATGATTTGGGTGGTTTAAAACGATTTTTAACATCCGATCACAACACCGATCACAAATGCAAAAATGATCAAGTAGATTTCACCTCTGCTCCAATAGTTTCCCACCATCGCGAAAGCTTCACAGTTTGTTTTAATCATAGTTACAATTTTCCCATTGTCCCACATAAAACAATGTTTAAAATTAAATGACTTTCAATTACCGATTGACATGCATTTTCAAATTAAAGATCCACTTTTCTGGAAATAGTTTAATAATACTTTTATTTATTAAGTGGATTTTAATTTAATAAGCCTAATAATTACATCGGTTCAGTGGACACACATAGTTTCCTCGAAGCGTTTTCTTCTTCAACTGCAATTGGCATCACTTTTGTTTATGCCTCGAAGGGTTATCTACTTCAATTGCAATTGGCATCACTTTTCGAAGTTAAACTTCATTTTCATGGTAAAAATTAATTAACACCAGCTATCGTGGGACAATGATATAATGGTTTATACGAAGAAGCGTTTATAACGCATTATTTGATGACAGCAGTTTACCGAAATTGAAAACTGACATTTGAGAGTTTGCATCACAGGAAGTCATGACTGATATTGTGGCAAAAATCTATACGAAACGTTCATATAGTGTCATTGTAATACTGAGTACATTTTTGAAATTAAATACAAATTCTGTTCAACAACATTATCTGGTTGAAATGTTAATAGTAATTTTCTACCATGACATTTTTCGAAATTAGATTCCGAACAGAATTGACACCTCAATACGTTTCTGTAGAAACCAAGTTGCGCAAGTTAATGATAAATAGAGATTTTGTCTGATTCTAAAGTCCTTGAAGATATATAAATTCATTAATTAATGATCACTGTTTCTAGGATTATAAAAAGTTTGTGAAATGTATTCGCATAATAACACTCGAAAAGCAAACATTTAAAAATAAAATTGTTGTTCGCTAACCCCATTCGCAAAATAAAAGTAAAACTGTCAGTCAATTCATTCATGCAAACCCAGGAAATGATATCTCACATTATTAAACAGAAAATAACATTTTAGCTAATTTCAACCATGGAAGCATGCAGGTTTACGAATATTTATGTGTCAAGTTTATTGAGATAAGCTGTTCACAAAAGATAATACAGGGTGTCCGCCGGGAAGGTATACTACTTTGTTTGTTTACAATTTTTGGTTAAATGATAGAGAATGGATCTTATATTTATAAATGTTTTATTTAATGTCGGAAATTATGTATGGAATACAATATCAGGTAAATATCCTCTGTTAGTCTCACAAATGCGAGCACTTTAGAGCACATTTTTCATTAAATCCTAGCACATTTCACGCGGTATTTCATTAATTTCATCACGAATATTTTGTTTGAGTTGCTCAAGCGTTTCTGGTTTGTTTGCATAAACCTTGCTTTTCAGATATCCCCAAAAAAAAGTCCGAAGAAGTCAAATCATGCGACCGTGGAGGACAATCAACATCACCATTTCCTGAAATAACTTGTTGTCGAAAGGGGTCTAAGAGGGCCTACAAGATCCTATCTGCCGTAATATGTGAAAGAATGAAAACGTTTACCAACAACCTGATCGGCCCTTATCAGTGTGGTTTTAGGCCAGGAAAGTCCACAACCGATCAAATTTTCACACTTTAGCAGATTCTGGAAAAAAAACTAAGATGTCCAAATCGATACCCACCACCTATTCATCGACTTCAAAGCCGCATACGACAGCATTTATAGACACGAACTGTACAGAGCCATGTCTAGTTTTGGTATGCCGCCCAAAATTGTCCGTTTATGTAGGATGACGAAGGAGAATTCTCGCTGCTCCATAAGGGTCGGAAACGACCTCACCGACACATTCAATACCAAACAAGGATTTAGGAAAGGCGATGCGTTATCATGTGACTTCTTCAATTTGATTCCTGAGAGGATTGTGCAAAACTCAAGAGCCAACACCAGAGGCACAATTTTTCAAAAATCGGTACAACTACTAGCACTAATGCGTCGGCGATATTGACATAATTGATCAGACCCAACGTGATGTCATAGCAACGTTTGCTAGTATAGAGAAGGAAGCGGCAAAAAATGGGTTTAGCAGTAAATGAGGGCAAAAAAAATATGCTGTCAACACGAAAGGACACACAACATCGACGAATTGGACAGAACGTCACCATTGACAGACATAACTTTGAGGTAGTACGGGACCTTTGTCTATCTCGACTCCGCTATTAATTCCGAAAACAACATCTCGTCAGAAATTAAACAAAGAATTACAACCGCTGTTTCTTCGTTTTCTACGATGAAGATGGCTAGGACAGAACAAATGGACAGCAATACTCCGGCTCGCAGAGTCTTCGATTCCCAGCCAGACGTTGGACGCAGTAGAGGAAGACCTCGCCTTAAGTGGCACGCACAAGTAGAACCCGACCTCAACAAACCTGGAGTGCGCAACTGGAGGCAGTTAGCTAAGGACCGGGCTAATTGGAGAGGCATGTTGGTTGAGGCCCACGTTCATTCCGGACTGTAGTAATGAAATTCGCAGTTTGACAGACATTTCTCTGATTACAAAAATTAGCAATTTTAGCAAAGACAATTCAGACGAGAGAAATTATTTACTAAAACGTGAACTAGAATTGTCTTATTAAATGTAAAAAATAAATTTCAACTAATGTTTAGTTTGTTAGGTATTTCTTTCATTTTGGCAGGTATACAAAACAACGGAATTGCAATTTGACAGCGTCTAGTTACAGTTATAAGGAGTTCGAGCAAAGACCAATTAGGGAAGACATATGACACTTTTATTTAAATACTCTTCGGCTTTAATTATATTTTTTTTACTAAGTTTAAATCAAGCAGAGGTGTACATGAGTGACATGAGTTTTGCATGGTGCTCTGTTGACATTTTTTTTCCAAAGTTATATTCATCTGTGTCTGCCCAGTGTCACTTCAGCGAACGTTCAATTTACATATCTGATTAACCACTTCTCAAATACTTTTAAAATCGCAATTTCCAAAAAACGTGAAGAGTACTGCCTTCGTTTTGATTTGGCACCCCTTAGTATCGTTGATGCTCCATTAACTAAAAGCGTGCCAATGACTGCGAATTTCTCAAAATCACAGTTAAAATACTCCCCATGGAGTAGCTTCACTTTCCCTTCGGACAGAGTTCTTCCCTAAAGCCCACATTTGTAAACACATTTTTGGGGAAAAACCCAGCTCGTTCGATAAAAGTTCAACACATTTGGAATGGTGCATCCATTAAATTCAGGTCACGTTTACATATCAATGAACGTAAAGTATTTCTTCATGCAGGGTTTGTGATAATTAACCCCATTCAGCTGTCAAAGAAGCCCGCACCCATAAGGACTGAAAGCTCTTAAAAGGAGGTTTATAACCATCAACATTTTGACACACATTTGTAGTTTACGATTCGAGAGGCTAAACGAAAGGATTGCAAGGATATGGTAGATTGTTTCAATGTATTTTATACTTATCTATACGTCAGAAATGTGGGTCAAAAGTGTAACACATGTTCAACAAAACCTTACCTGCAATAAAAGAAAGAAAAATATTTAATCGTAGATACCATTTAAGCGTATGGGTGTAAAAAAATCATAAAATAAATCGTGACAAAATTAATAAATATCTCAACGTCGACATACAAACAAGTCGAATATTTAATTTTGTTTGTTTATAAAAAAAAAAGTGCAACTGTAAAATACTTTTATGAAGGCGATTTGTCACTCTCTGTAGCGGTGTGCTGCAAGCCGTGACAATGAAATCATATTAAGTCACCCAGGAGCACCACTAATTCGTCAACAAAATCATATAAAATGGTAAATTAGTTTGGAAAGGCAAAGAATGAAAAAAAAATCGTAGAATTGTGATCTAATCTAATCCGTTCTATAGACTTAACAGACGTTCCCTGAATATGAATACAAATGCGCTGTCCTTCTTTCTTCAGTTCGAATGCAAATAAGTCTACACTCTGAATTTAATTTAAATTTTTATTATATTCTTAGACGCCATGAATCTCGTTAAATTGAGTATAGTAAATGAAATCATTTTTATGGATATCTCTAACGACCGTCAGTTGAATTGCTATAATGAGGCGATTTTTGTGGTCATAAGTGGTTTGGAGGAGACGGGGTTCGGCTGGAGGAAAATTGAATTTTAAAGATGTTTTAAGCTGTTGTTGATTTCGCTTCTGAGTCATTTGCGGTGGCAAGTTTTAACGGAAAAGACAATAGATGGATGACCAGATGCTTAGGAAGTTGTCAGACTGCAATAACTAGTTCGCAGTAGATTTGAGGAGAAGATTTAAATTGAATTCATACGGGGATGTTGTCATCGGTTTAGTGTGACAGGATGTATATGTCAGAGGTGAAGGTCACTCACGAGGTTGTAAATGATTGATAATTTTACTGGGCTAACTGTTAAAAAAGGTAATTCAGCAGATATTGCCGACAAAAAATGATGTTTCCCATAAGGTCGCCTAAGAAAATTTGTACATTCTGATGAACATTTCCAGATGTTTTGTAAAATAAACTAAGTTTGATGGTAGCTTAGTCGTTTCACATTTGATCGAGTGATAAAGTGCAGGCAGACTGAAATTTTTTACAGAAAGTAGCAATTTAAGCTAGGGAATATAAAGCATAGAACTATTCATCGTACCGCTCATGATGTGAACACTAAATAAACTCTTTACTGGGCTATTTAAAGCGTGAGACCATTTAAACACCTTTGCACCCGCTGATCGGTAAAGATACTAAATGATCTAAAAATCCCCAAAATCAA
This sequence comes from Rhingia rostrata, assembly GCA_949824845.1. NCBI lineage: Eukaryota > Metazoa > Arthropoda > Insecta > Diptera > Syrphidae > Rhingia > Rhingia rostrata. The sequence continues at coordinate 196,380,821 of OX463755.1, read as the reverse complement.
AGTTGTCTCCATTCATAACATAGGTAAAAATAAATTTAGAGGTATAGAACTTCGAATTGAAATAAAACATAAGAAAATTGTTTTAATGGCCATCAATTTGGCTTTATTGAAAGGATCATTTTATGTTTAAATATGGTTTCGGGCATGTGGCCGCCGCGTCTGGTTCGATTAAAGCCAAGTATGGAGATCCAATTTTCAACCACTTCTTCAAGCATTTGGTGCCGTATGTCGGCAATAACGCCACGAATGTTGGCTTCCAAGTACCCTAACGTTTCCGGTTTGTTGGCGTAGACGAGCGACTTCACATATCCCCAAAGAAAATAATTCAATGGTGTCAAATCACACGATCTTAGTGGCCAATTGACAGGTCCATTCCGCGAAATTATGAGCTTATCGAATGTTTCCTTCAATAAATCGATTGTGACGTGAGCTGTGTGGCATGTAGCGCCGTCTTGTTGGAACCACATCTCATCCACATTCATGCCATCCAATTGGGAAACAAAAAAGTCGGTTATCATGGCTTTACACTGGGGTCCATTAACGGTAACTGACTCTCCAGCATTATTTTAGAAGAAGTATGGCCCAACGACTCCACCAGCCCATAGAGCACACCAAACAGTCAGTTTTTGTGGATGTAATGGCGTCTCATTATTTTAGAAAAGTATGGCCCAACGACTCCACCAGCCCATAGAGCACACCAAACAGTCAGTTTTTGTGGATGTAATGGCATCTCAAGGGTCTCATGTGGATTATCTTTACTCCAAATACGCAATTCTACCAAAAATGAGCCTCATCACTAAACAAAATTGTGCGATAAAAATCAGCATCGAGATCAATCTCATTTTCGGCCCATACACCAAAATCACGACGCATTGCATGGTCTCGCGGCTTTAATTCTTGCACAAGTTAGATCTTGTGAGGTTGTAAGCCAAGATCTTTGCGCAAAACTTCCATAAGGTTGATTGACAAAGCTCCAATTGCTGTGCACGGTGTCGAATCGATTCATTCGGGTCCTCTACAACAATTTGCTCTACAGCGGCAATTGTTTCTTCGGTGCGCACTGTTCGACGTCTCTGCGGATGCGTATTATCACATAGAGTAAATGTAGTACGAAAACGATCCATGGTAAACCGAATTAATTGCTCCGATGGACGAGTATGTCGACCATAAAATGGACGGAGCTTGCGGTAAACTCCGCGAACTGAACCATTATTTTCGTAATAAATTTGCACGACTTCCAAGCGTTGTTCATTTGTCAACCTGTTTATGATGAAATAGCAAACCAAACTGAAGATAAATGACATTAGAGTTGCCCGATTTGATCGCAAAATGTCAGTTTTAGATCTATTCGAAAAACCAACCTCTAAAAAAAACACCCGTTATATCCAACGAACCGATCTCCGACTGATCTTACCATTTTGACGTCCCAGCCTGTGATCTCGAACTTCCAACATTTATTGCAACGGAAAGTCATTGGAAACATCACTTCGTAGGATTCATAGAAATATATCAGCCTTTCTCGAAATAGTCGGATCCGTCAACGGCTTTAAAACAGCCACAATCGCTAACTCGATGTTCAAAGCTTTGTCAGCCCAAACATCTTAGAAGCAGAACTGTGGAAACCATTTGGTTCTATTTTCCGTACAAGAATCTCAATTCATTTCTATTTCTTCCTTAGTTCACCTAGAAATCTACTACGCCTTAGCGCAATTTTATTTGCAAGTGAATCAGTTCTCTGTAATTCTTCCTCTACTGCTTCATGTCGTTATAGGGACAATTATTCTTCGGCGAATCTTGGGTCAACGGATTTTATTGTACACATAGCTTAAATCTAAGCACTCTTAGGTTTGCCTCACCTGCGAGTTACCCCTTTACCTAGCTCTATATGTGCGCCTAGTGAGGGAAAAACAAACCCTTGGATCACAGAAACAAAAGAGTGATAACTGAATACGTATCAGCAATCGTCTCGGTTTGTATTTTAACAGTTTGGATTTCTCCTATTGATCTTTAAAATTGTAGACACAAAATAGAACCTGTAGGCTATTTTCTTTGTCATGAAACAGTTTCACAGCTTCTAAACTTACGAAAAGTTTTCGGACAGATCTCTTCAACTGTTTCTTCACATCGACCTTTTATAAACGCTGGACGATTAAGGCTAAATTTTCTCTTCCAGTCTATTTCTGATCGTAGTTAAAAACCTCTTAGTAAAAAGACAACCCATTCATAAGTTTTTTGAATGAAAATTCACTGATAGCTACCAACACAAAAGACACACCTGATAAGGGTGCTGTTGCTACTTCTTCTCTATGAATACACTGTGCACTGTGCGGCTTGAATACAGTTCTAATGTTTGGGGTACGGCTGGGACCAAGAAAGCTGATTTTAGGTGGAAAAATGTCATACAAGGCACATAGACCAAAATTGAAAAATTGTACCCAAGTTTGAAGTTCGAGTGCGACCAAGAAACTTCTGTAAATATAAAACAACGTCAGTTGACAGAAATTCAGGCAAGTATAGCCTAATTAAAAGCGAAGACGATCAGGTCTAACACATTTGATCGCCGCATTGATGTTTTTTTTTTTGACAGCAATAAGAGCATAAAGCGAGACAACTAGCTTCCTTTAAATTTCAACTCTTCTCATCCACAACCGACACAAACGTCACAATTAATTTAACGTGCAACCAACCATAACTTCTTACCCACTCGATATATTTTAAGGGCACGACTGCATCATTGCATACACAGTTGCAAATTAGACTTGACAGCAGCTTAAATTCATTTCCTCACCAACATCCGTCTCCTACTCTCGATAAGGATACCAAAACTAGACACTCCGCCATTTGCGAGTTCTGAATGTGACTCCGCAAAAGAAACCCGGTAAAAAGGTGTGGGTATGGATTTAGAACTATTTTTTTCTATTTTAGTCTATTTTTCTCTTTTAAATCAACACGAATACATTTTAACAAATCACCTCTAAAAGTGTCAATACGTATAAATATAAAAGTTTATTTGCATTTCATCAGTAATTGCTCACTCGCCACCGTTATTTTTACGACTCATTTTCAGCCCACTTTCATCATTACTTTTTGTACAATTTTTTCCAGTTCAAGTTTCCTTTCGTAAGCCCACTTCTTTTTTTTTATCTAACATCGTAAACTCATTGAAAGACAGCCCCATTCAGGCAACCAACCAGCCAGTCAAGCAGTGTAACAAAACAAAACCAAAAAGAAAACAAGAAGTAATTCACCGTTTCAATCGAGATTTGACTTTGAAATGCATTCGGTATCGGTATTCAAATGTCAATGCAGCTAGAATATTAATGTCAGACTTAATTTCCATCCACCCACCGATTCAATTGGATTTATCCTTCTGTCAATCGACATACACATACGCACAACGGAAAGGAAAACGTTTAAAAATCGAAAGGAACTTCATAGGTACTGAGTCTGTTTGACACATCAAGACTCCATTCAACATACAAAAAAAAAGAAAAAGAAAAAAGAATCGGATGTCAGTGTCGTCGTTGACGTGTCAAGAATACCGAGCAGCCATTTAATGAGGGCGAACTTACTATTGTTTGACGTTTGTATGTACGTAGAGACGAGCGCAATTGCCATTGATTCCAGTTGCCTCAAATTGATTAGTAACAATGACCACGATCTCGTACAAGCGTCAGTCAGTCAGTCTGACGTCTGGACATCTACGGTGTGTATAACTTTCCTCTGTTTTTTCCTGCAACAACAACGAGCAAAGTCGAAATAAAATGTCAACTAGAGGCAAAGATGTGCTCAAACCCCTTTGCTGACAATTACGCTGTTGAATTGACGGAAGATTATTCAACACTATTCCATCGAGAGAGCAATTCAGCGTGTGTATGTCAAATGATGCAACTGGGATATTAAGAGAGACGACACAACAAGTAACGACACCAACGAGTCGAATAGAATATCAAAATATTGCGCGCCCACACGTCCAAATTACCCGGGTGCCATCGCCATGTCGCATGCACTTGCATAATTTAGTTAAGACCAAAAAGGAGGAGTGTGACCGGACATTATTTCAATTGAAAAAAATTAAATTTCATCGTTTTAGATTTAATAATAAGCAGAGAGTTGTTAGTGTGTAGTTACCGGTTAACCAGTAGCCATTTTGAGGGATGAACGATTTGCTGCGCAAAATTGTTTAAATAGTATCTGGTTTATGTAAGTGTACTCTGTTTGCTGTATTTGTGAATTGAGCGAAAGAAAGTCGAAACAAGAGTGTCGCATTCGCATGTCCGAATTTGGAGTTCTTTTGATCGGAATAATGTTTTGAAATGTCAAAACTTTCGCCTACATGACAAACATAACATTCAATGTTGTTCGATTGATTAGTGGTAATGTGTTTGACGTAAGAGTGTCGTAAATTTTGTTGACCAGGAAGTAGGTTACAAATTTAGAGATACCTGTCATATAATTGAAGTTCAATATTTTGCAAGATTTCTATTGCACGCGATTTTGTTTATTTATGTGGAATAAAGGTCAGTGACCTGATGATAAGCAACAGTAACGGATTGCAATAGCTGTCTAATGTTGGAAGTTATGTAATTCTAACTTCGAATTTATATAATTCGTTGTACGAAATGAATATTCAAGAAAATGGCATAACGATTGTTGACTTTTTTTTAAAATCATATCTTTTAAAAAAAAATTCTTTGTTCGAAATAACTTCAACATGGTGAGAATTTGAACATTCAAACTAAAATGAAAATTAAGTGTTAAAAGATGGAACTTATGAATTTCCCTAATACTGTTGATCTATTTTTTTTAAATGATGTCTTACCTAATGTTTAAAAATAGATAGATTAAGCGACAAAACTAAAACGTCAACAAACCGTTATACAAAAACATTTTCGAGTTTACGTGACTACAAGATTGACTTGGTTCGGCTAGTAAATGGCAGGTAAACATAATACAAATGACAAAAGACAAATGTCTGTATTTGTCTTTTTCCATTTGTACACAATCACACATTCATAGTTTACCATTTCGAACTGAACTCACTTTGTAAAACAATGCACAACAAACCGCCCGACTGCCAGTCTATACTGGTGACAGTTAAACGAAAAAACAAATTTATACTGTCATCTGTCGAACAACTGACAACTGCCGACTATTTCAATTCTTGAAGTGTCAAATTTGCATCTCTAATTGTTAAAGACAAATGTTGGACCATTGTTATTGTTAAACTGAAACTATGGACAATGACAGTGTTGTGTTAAATCATTTAGAATTGGTTGCTGTCACTTTGACATTTTGATCGTTAAGTTTGAGTTAAGGTGATTTAAATATTTAAGAAGGTGATTATGCTTAAAAACAGTTGGGAGGGTAGATTTTTGGTTGAAAATTATATTTTTGGATTGCACGTGAGACATTAAAGGACACCAAAATTATGTTAATTTTTTTTAAATGTTGTCGTAACATTTTAGTGAAAACAAAATTATGATCGATGATGGCTTGAATTTGACATTACCAAACAACCATCTATAAATTAATTTTTCATTGATCTGTAGTACTTTTTTTTGTAAACATTCACGGTGTGACGTCAAAAGTACTCAAGGTACTCATTTTTGTGATTTATAGGCACGATTAGTTCGTTACATTTAAGTCATAGAAATTCCTGGCGATGATCTTTCACCATAAAGGCATGAGTTAGCATCTTAAGTTAATAGAATTTTAGTCGATAATCTTCATGGCGTCAAAGGAGCTCCGAATGCATGCCGTAAAGATCTCATCAACATATTCAATTAAGACAAATGATGTGAAGATATCAACAGTACATCGAATCTGATGAACAGTGATAAGTTTATATCGTTTACATGTCTGAAGCGGACACAAAGCTAGGTACAAGTGAAAGCTAGGAACGGTCCGATGTTAACAGTTTTACTTATTCAGTCTCACTAATGCCAGATCTGGCAAGTTACACGGCAAGCAGTACGTTCGAATGATAAAACTGTCTTACCAAAACGAGACGTTGGCCATTCAAATTTGACTCTCCAATGTTTGGTGGCAAAATTCGAGATGACCGGTTTGGTAAAAATCAGTCAACACTGTATGTTAGGGAATGATGGATTCGCCGCTGTCCGTCGTGCCCAAGAACTCGGCCTCTGGCAGACTTAAACATGGTGAGCTTCAAGGTGCTCAGATTTAAACACCATAGACCTCATTCCCAATCTAAGCGGCGAGGCGCACATTTTGGATAACTTTGGTACTCTCAGAATCAGCATCGCCATTACTTTAATTCATCCAGATCTATGCTGGAGTCATTGAAAATGTATAGGCCATCTAATCCAGCCCTTTGGAACCCTTTTTTGACCTCTTTGCTATTTTTTTGCACTAAAGAAATAAAGCTCATTCATCAAACAAGGACAAATATTTGTGAAACTTTTAAATTCATAACCAGATGGGCAATATTTATTCAAAGTATCTGCAATCGCAGCACCATTCAGAAATCGATCAACTTCTTTCGCCTTCATTAATAAAGTTTTACCAATAGCATGTTACAACCTTTCCTTCCTCCCCTAATTCAGAAGAGCCCAATCCGAAAATATCCATCCGATATTAGCACATTAAAATCGAAATCCATCTGCCCATCACTTTTCTCCCGTCTTTTGATGGGAAAAACTCATTTTAAAGTGCCAACATTTGGATACCCTAAAAAGTGAAAAGTATCTCCACTCACAACTCAGTTTTACGAGTGCTGTACCAGTGGAAAATTTTAAAAATTTAGACACGTTCAGCTCCTCCTCTTCCATGCAACAGCTAGCAACAGAGGAAATTGCTTCGAATAAAGTCCAGTATCGCTTTGCTAGCAGAAGTAGTTGCTAAAGTTATTTAGGGTTTTCCTCAATTTTTTCCCCTTTCAACATGGGTCATCGATCTATGTACGAAAAAGAATGCATCTACCTCTAGGGCTCCTTCTGTTTCCTAAATGTTTGATAGTGCTTCACTCGTGTTTCTCCAGCAGAACTGGGTCAAACATATGTATGCAGGGCTCGGCTGGCGCAAATCACTTTTTGTTTCTGTTCCTCAGTATCTTTTATAGTTTTCAACTGTAATTAAGTTATTTTTTTTTGTTCGTTGGTTGGGTTGCTTTTCATAAATTTCATTATGAATTCGTGATCATAAGCAGGAGCAGCGCGTGAGGTGCGGGAGCAGAAGAAGGTATAAAAGCCCAGAGTCAACGAGTCGTATCGGTTTCTTAATAATAAAAACGGGGAGGGAGAAAAATACATGCACATGCGATGTTTTGCTCAATTTTAATTGAAATTAATTTTCAATTTCAAATTGCATAATATACGAGTGAAGAATATATGCATGCATATGCATATGCATAGCGGCGCTCATACATGCATGAAGGAGGTGGATGTTGGAGTTTGTGAAGGACGCACGTTAAAGGATTACGAATGTGGATCGTGTCTTGTTGGTTCTTTTTTGTGGTGTTCCTCTCAACCGTGTTTATTGTTTCACTTTCATAACTCGAGTTTATGTGTGCTTGTGTAGTTGAAATCGAAAGCATCAAGTGCAGCAGATGTACTATATAGATGGGTATGATTTTTTTTTTGCAGATTAAATTCTGTAATCGACCTAAAAAATAGGGGAGGCCTACATGGCTGGTGATTATTTATGCCACTGATTCTATGTATGTGGTGTGGATATGAAAATAGGAGAGATGTAACATTTTTTTCGCAATGCTTGTACATTTTGCTAATGACATCCACACCGGGGGAGTTGCGCCCTTTTTGAATTAAATGTGTGATGGCAGGTGGAAGATGGGACTACGTTAGTCTCGACATCGCGAAATAGGGGCGAAATAGGAATTTTAATGAAAGTAGTAGTCATCCAAACGTAATTAAGGTAAATTTGAAAATTCGTCATTAGAAGGCGATGCTTTCATGTCCCTGTAGATGCATTATCAAGGGAGAGATGGTTGTTATTGCGACGCGAATCATCATTACGTACAAGCAAATTAAACCAGAGACGACCTTAGCAAACAGTTTTTCATTAGAACTAGGGCGCTGGTCTACCGGTCACATTTTCAATTCAACAGAAAGAACATTTTCAGCAACGCAATGGAAGGCAAGAATGACGTGAGTTCGGTGCAGTTTGAATGTTGTACGATTGGCATGTAATTAACGTTATATGATGACTAACGAAAACAATATGAGTAATTAATTCATAGATGTTTAATTGAAGAACTTTCACAAATTCAAGGTTAGATATGACCACATAAAATATGTATTTCTCAATTGAGAAGTCGTGGAAGCCACATGATCTTCGCGGAACCTCACCTTATGAAATGCCATCATCCCATTTGCCAAAACTAGTAATGAGGAATTGATAGAGATCACTGACCAACATTTCAGTGCATAAACAGGAGATCGTTATTTCTGTGAATGTCAAAATTATCTACATAACGATATTTATTTAAATCCACATTTAAAAATAAAACAAGTGAAATATTTGCCTCGACAATGAGGCAAATTCTCAGCCAGCCTGTGAGACTTTTATATAAGAAATAAAGCAGAAACAATAAAATATCAAATGCTCAAAATCGCATTTTATCTTATTTCAAGGATTTACGTTTTTCGCTGCATTTCTTACGGCGCTGAGTATTAACAATAAATTGGCGAAGAGGTTTAGGTAAGCAATGTCACTCAAGAGTTTCAATTTTTCGTTTATAACGGGTGGTAAAATTTTAAAACCCGATGTTGAATGTGAACCACGCCTAAACGTCAAGTTTGTTTTCTGCATTTCATTTGACATTTCTCAATTTCAGACTAACTCAATTTGAACCATGGAAAGATACACAATCGAGCAACGCGGTAAAGTTATTCAGGCTTATTATGAAAATAGGCGTTCAAATCAAAATGTATATCGTGCACTCGTAATTTTTTCGGTCAATTTATTCGTCCAAATGTGCATCGGAAAAATCGTGCAAAAATTTGAGAAAACCGCATCTGTAGGAGATGTGAAAACACCAGTGCATGCTTGTACAGCTCGTACCGCAGAAAATATTGCTGCTGTTCGCGATAGTGTGGCTGAATAGCCGTCCACCTCAACTCATCGTCGTGCCCAACAATTGCACCTCTCATGCTCGTCGTTGATCAACATTATGCCTAAAGACTTGCATTCACACGCTTACAAGGTGTAATTGACTCAAGAACTAAAGCCTCTTGACCATTTCAAGTGCCGCCAATGGTCGGAATGGTGGCAAGAAATGGCAACAGTGCATGATCAATTTTCGAAGAAAATCATCTTCAGTGAGAGGCACATTTTCACCTCAGTGGCTTCTACAATAAACAGAATTATCGTATTTGGGCGAATGATAATCCAAGAGTGATTGTCGACAAACCAATGAACCCACAAAGAGTGACTGTTTGGTGCGGTTTATGGGCTCGCGGCATCATCGGGCCGTATTTTTTCCAAGATGAGGCCGGTCAGGCAGTTACTGTGAATGGTGTTCGCTATCGTGAGATTATAACGAAGTTTTTATGACCCGAATTGGAAGATATGGATGTGGACGATATTTGGTTTCAACAAGACGGTGCCACTTGCCAAACAGCTAACGCGGTGGCGATGTCAATTGGCCGCCATGATCATGTGATTTGACACCGTTGGACTTCTTTTTTGGGGTTATTTGAAAGAAAAGGTGTGGGTCGATAAGCCAGCAGCAATTCTAGGGCTATAGGATGAGATAATTCAGCACATTAACGGTTTAGAACCTAAATTATGCCTCAGCGTCATCAAAAATTTGGACCATCGGATGGAAGTGTGCCGCCGAGGTCGCGGCGGCCATTTGACCGATATTTTGTTCCATACAAAATTGAACAATACCAATATTATCATAAGAAAAAGAAATGACATTAATTTCCTAAATAATTTGTGTTTTATTCAAAATCAACATCGGCCCTTAAAATTTAACCACCATTAAGAATTTTTTTTTATTGGAAAATTATAATTTTTAAGGTACCTAAATAAAAAAATTATCGTTGAAAATATTAATGTTGTAGGTACCTGAATAAAAAATAATATTTTTCAACGTTGAAATTCAATAAAAAAAATCTATAGACGAAAAGTTAAAACTCTTGTATGACATTGCTTACCAAAACCTCTTTGCCAATTTATTGTTAATGCTCACCTCTAGAATAGGTTAACCTATAGCTCATTTTTTTTTAAAAGATCGCCGATCCCATCTTTCACCCCTTAATTTAATTGCATCGCAGGAGAAAAAGGTCAAACGTCATCAATCAATTAAAACCCATTGTCATCTCGTGCGTGCCTGTCGGTTTCAGATACAGATAAGTCACATATAAAAACAAAACAATCTACGAAACAGAATCATTAAAGCAAAGTTATAATCTTAAATCTTTTCTGGAATGTGAAGTACCATGAACTCGTGATAAGGTGTTATTATAATATATAGTCGAGTCATAAAAACGCATTTTTGTTTCAATTTTTTTTTTGTATTTTTTCATGAAGTTCTCATCTTTCCAATGGCACCGCTATCTCCCTTGTTCATATACAAGATGGCATTATGTCTGCTTTTATAAAACAAGGTAAAATAGACACCATAAATAAAATGATATCATACAATATAAACTTGTAGGGTATTCAATAAGGACCTATTATTTGAATAGCTTTGTGTGTACACATTTTTTTATCACTAAAGATGAAACAAAAGATATGGGATTCCCTAGCCGTATGTATCTGTGACTTCATTAGCGTTTTCAAACAACAAAATGCTGAGTAATTAAATTCTTATTAAACGTGTGAAGTATGACAAGTGGAATGTTATCTAGAAAGCAAATTATATTTTTGGAACTTGTGAGTAGGTTTTTTTTTTATCATAAAGAACACTATATAGGTGGTTTTACGTTACATGATGGTGTTGGTATGAGTTTGGCTTTTTTTTTTAATTTGCATAACGGATGTGTTATATCCAAAGCTAACCAAGCTATAAGAGTGCGCTGATATGATTAGTTTTATCGTACGTGCTAATGTTAGCCTTCTTTAGAGTGAGATTAATATAAATCTTTATGCAGCGGGAAGCAGATTGCAATGAAGGTTTTTCTTAAACGTTTTTAAGGGATTGTTTGGCTTCATTGTAAGAGAAATTCGTTTTAAGGCATCTTTGAAGGAAATAAACCAGTCGAATCTATCATCGCATTATTAGAATAGAAGTAACATCCAGTATTTTGGATGTCCGAACATTCCGAGGAGCTAACATCGACTCGGACTACTACCTTATTGCAGCCAAGGTAAGTATGCGGATATCCACCAAGCGTCAACAATACAGAAATACTGTGAAAAAAATTTCTCTCGATTAATACCATACCACCAGCATCGAATGACAATGACGCCAATAAGCCATTAGATCAGCCGCGACTGATGTGTTAGGTTTCTCGCGCCCACCAGCAAGAAACCCCTGGTTTGATGAGGAATGTCGACTGATGCTCGCAGCCAAGAACGAAGACTACAAGGCTAAGCTGCAGGTGAAGACGAGAGCTGCCGTTGATTTCTATAGGCATAGAAGAATGGAAGAACACCGGCTTTTCAGAAAGAAGAAAAAGGACCAAGAGAAGCGCGCGATCGAGGACATAGAAAGGTGCCACTCCAGGAACGATGTTCGCAAGTTTTACCAAAGTGTAAAACGTCAAAGACAAGGATACAATGCTCGAACAGAATCCTGTCGAGATGAACAAGGAAATATCGTAGTTAAGGCACAGCCAATGCTGAGGATATGGAAGAACAACTTCTGCAGACTGATAAACGGCGATGAAGAACAACATTCCGCTGTCAGGCCAACCACCGGACCAGAGTGAAGTGAGGATAGCAATATCTAAACTCAAGCTTAATAAGGCTGCCGGAAATAACTTGGTAAGAACCATCCACCAATTCATAAGCCAAATCTGGTCGGAAGAAAGTATGCCTGAAGAATGGAACCTCAGCATCGATTTCCCGATCCACAAAAAAGAAACTCTAAACTGCGACAACTACAGATGCATAAGTCTCCTCAACATCGCCCACAAGATCCTATCTGCCATAGTACGGGAACGTCTGAAACTGTTTACCAACAACCTGATCGGCCATTTTCAGTGTGATTTAAGGTCAGGAAAGTTCACAACCGATCAAATTTTCACGCTTGATCAGATCCTGGAAAAAACCCAAGATGTCCAAATCGATACCCACCTCCTATTCATCGGTTTCAAAACCGCATACGACAGCATTTATAGAGAAGAACTATACAGAGCCATGTCTAGTTTTGGTATACCGCCCAAAATCGTCCGTTTGTGTAGGATGACGATGGAGAATTCTCTCTGCTCCATCAGGGTCGGAAACGACCTCACCGACACATTTGATACCAAAAAAAGATTTAGGCAAGGCGATGCGCTGTGACTTCTTCAATTTGATTCTAGAGAGGATTGTGCAAAACTCAAGAGCCAACACCAGAAGCACAATTTTGCAAAAATCGGTACAACTACGAGCATACGCCGATGATATTGACATCATTGGTCGGACCCAATGTGTTGTCATAGCCACGTTTGCTAGTATAGAGAAGGTAGCGGCAAAATGGGTTTAGCAGCAAATGAGGGCAAGACGAAGTATATGCTATCAACACGAAAGGACACACAACATCGACGAATGGGACAGGACGCAAGCATTGACAGATATAAAATTGAGGTAGTACGGGACTTTATCTAACTCAGCTCCGCTATTAACTCTGACAACATCTCGTCAGAAATCAAACCAAGAATTACTCTTGCCAACTGCTGTTTCTTCGGGCTAAGATGGCAATTCAGTAGTAAAGCTCTCACTCGAACTACTAAGGATATCCTATACAAGACCCTGATCATCCCAGTTCTGCTCTACGGCGCTGAAGCATGGACAGTCTCAAAAGCGGATGAAGAAATCCTTGGTCGATTTGAGAGGAAAATTCTTCGGTCCCGTTTGCGTTGAGGGGCTATGTGGACGAAGATTCAACCAAAAACTATACGAGCTGTACAACGACATGCCCCTGGTCAAAAAATTCCGCATTGGACATGTAGAACGAATGGATATCAATACTCCGACTTGCAGAGTCTTCGATTCCCAGCCACGTCGGACGCTGTAGATGAAGACCTCGCCTTAAGTAGCGCGCACAAGTAGAAACCGACCTCAACTAACTTGGAGTGCGCAACTGGAGGCAGTTAGCTAAGGACCGGCTAATTGGAGGGGCATGTTGATTGATGCCAGGTTCATTCTGGAGCGCCACTCAAGTAAGTAAGTAAGTAAGAAGAAACCGTGCTTCCTTATCATTGATTCTCAAACCTCTTAGGGATGGATAAAGTACACCTGAAAGGTAAAACATGTATTGCAGTCAACGGTCCAATTATTGTTTCAATTGGTATTTTTATCAAAATTGTTTTCATGTATAGAACTCGTTGCGCAAAAATAAGCCCTCTCACTGATTAGTTATTAAATCTTATTATTTGTGACACAAAAAAATGAATGTAGGGGCCTATTAAAGGGTAATGCCATAAATTTAATTGAGATGAGAGAGATGAGAATGAGTGCAGACGTGGAATTGGCTGCGAAAGCAGACTGGCTTGATCTTAAAAGCTATTTGGTAGAATGCCATTATAAACGCCTTATCAAGTATGCTTTTGATCAACGTTCAAAAGTTTTGACTAACATTAGAACCTAGTCGAGTTTTGTCGCCTCAACTTTTGGTCATAACTTGACACACACGCTTTATATGCGCATTACAGCCATTTCTGTATTCTTTCTCGTTGAACTTTTCCCGGTTTTTCCTCTAACGGGTTGGCATTTTAAGACTGAACACTAAGATCTATTGTTTTTTTTTTAGATCCAAGTCTGATGGGTTGGCCTTGTAAGACAGAAGGCTAAGCTCTATTAAGGTTCTTTGGAGCTCAAGCATACCACCCATTTGCATATGTTCTTTAACTCTGCGTTTGGAATACGAGAAGTCCGATGATATAATACGATTTCGTAAACCTAGTTGCTAAATTAATGGTGTTTTGTTAGAACGGCTTGACTATATTTTGTAGTATGTAGACTGTGTATCCAGAATGCGTGCTAACTCTGCGTTACGTTAATCATTTTAACAAAGCTTTCAACGTACCTTACTTTGCCAAATTATTAATAAAAACGTTACCGCTTTGAAAAAAAAAACCATTTGGTTGATTTATTTTGATCAAATGCAAAACAGGCACAATGCTTTGGTTATGACAAATTGAGCTTTTTCCTCCAATACGAAAAATGTTCCTTCTTGTTGATTCTCACTAGTTTTAGTGTAATGAAAATAGCATGTAGAGAGCAATTAAGTATAGGCAAACGTTATTAAATAATTGTTGGGTTATTTTTCTTAGCTTTAACAAAATCTTTAGCCTTTAAGCATCCTCACAATAATATCTACCATCCACTCCACATCTTTGAGTAGACTTTTTTGAAATCATTTTTGCCAGCTCATGAGTACTCCTCCGGATGAATAAATCTACAACACAACGCTGTTCCAAAGTTGATCCTCTTAATGCAGCAAATGCTTTTAAGTACCTACTACTCGAACCACCTCCCCGTAGAGTAAAAAGCAAACCCCTGACAAGTAATTAGCTGAATGCAGACAAATCACCCAGCAACAGTAATTCATTTCTAGAGTTTATGTGAATCCGGTCTAGAGCACTTTTTTTTTGTTTTTCGTTCAACCAGACGACATAAAACAGACAGACACCACCAGCATCTCCCAACCAGACAACAACGACGATGACGATAACACCGCCCAGATGGATAGCTGACAATCTTCCAAACTCTAAGGAGAACACATTTTTCGGTTTTTCGTCGGGGCCTGATGGATTAAGAAATATTGCGTGGTGCGGGGGGAACGTGTCTGTTTTTGGTTTTCAATTTGTTGGTTGTACTGGCTTATAAACGTATATGTGACTTAATGAATAGGTCGACAGGGTGTAATTGAGCCGTGACTATTAGGTCGACAGGCGGCATTGTCGGCACCGCACAAACACACATAGAAATTCTGTGGGGGTGCCATATAATGTCATGCTCGGCCCAACTGCATGTGAGTGTGGCTGTTGTAATCCCGCATTTAGAATCTCGTACATATTCGTATAGATACATTTGGAATGAGTCACCGCATTGGCAGTCGGGGAAAATCTCATATCATCTCTGGTGTCATGGTATCGAAAACAATAACCGCGAGTGATCGAGGCGAGTAGAGTCGTCATCGTCAGTAATTTGCTGATAGAAAGTGTATCTAGTGCGGTGTTCAACCGAAGCTGCACGCTCAATGCAGTTTGCGCTGCATTCCGATGATCTGCATAACTTTCTGCCAACTTGTGTTACACAATTTTTTTTTTAAAGCATTTTTTCACATTGAAGGGATTTTCCGCCTGAAATGTGATCTGGTGGAAAATGAATGGGAAACGATGATTATGGGAGAAAGAAATGCTAAAGATGAGCTGAATAGAGCCCCCGAATGGGTGGGTGATGGCGGGCGCTTGCATAATTTCAAGCATCTTAAGCGAAGAAAATTTCATTATTTCACTTTTGTTGTTGTTGTTCTGTAGGAAAACTCATCATAGACATATGGTGTAAGGGAAAATATCTCACCGCTATATCAACGGGGACGACGACGGTGATTTTAACGCTTCTGGGTATTGTGTTTGTTGATTGTTGCGAGATTGAGATGTCCGGGTATTGTTTGGCATGGAGATGACGACTACATCAAATGGAATTTTTGCATTTGATAAGAAAATTAGTCATAATACGGTGGCGTGTTGAGAATATAGACGAAGCTAGAAGTCGCCAGCTTGACTGGGAATTTATTAATTGCAGATTAATGTCAACCGGAAAAATTAGGTCAAGAACGTGCTTAATCGGGAAGTATGGTGATAAAATTAAAAGACGTTCCACAGGATTGGTATCAATGGCCTACACTATTTGACTTGGTTTAAGAAAAATGTTAGAATTCTTTTAGAGTTGTAGATATATTTGAAGTAGTGTAGAACAATGAAGAAGATCGCTGTTATGTTTAAAAATAAAAAGCTGACGATATTTCTATACAAAAAAAATTATTGTTGCAACTCGGTAGGTAGTACTCTCTAGCGATTTCTCACAACCATTCATGTGTACGTGTGTACTTCTTGCACCATGGCGGGACTTCCTGTTTTATGCTGAATCCGAACGGGTAAGTTGAGATAAGCTTTTCTTGACAATTTATACTATTCGCATGATTTGTCAGATCATCGAGCACGGAGGGACAATGCAAAATCATTTAGGTATTGCTACGGCTGGAAATCGAACCCAGACCTTCTACACAGCAGTTCTTTGCATTACACCATCGCAACACTGAGCCCGTCGCCCCTGAGGATCTTGATCGCACTTTGTGAACTTTGTTTCAGAAGTGTCCTTTAACGAAAATCATATCTTAGCTAATTTTCGTTTAAAAAAATCTAAGGACTTTTAAGGGTAATAAGGTTAATTTATAACTGATTAATCCGCAATAATAAAGTAAGTTTGAATCTAGCCGATACTAGATATCATTCAATATATACACTTGTTGTTTCTCCAATTTGTTTCCATTTATTACTTGCTCAAGATCAGACGCAATAAATTCCTTGAATCTTATTAAACCAGTCTAAGACCTCGTCCTATATGCCTAACGTACAGTGAAAGGAAAACTAACATAAATGAAGGTCACAGATTATGACAAATGCGAGAGAATAATGCGAATTCAGTACAAGTCCTGAATACAATAATTCACTGCATGCATAATAAATCTTAAAAAAAAAGATTCAAACACCTAATTAATTCGTTACACTTTGTAACTGTCACTTAAAATAATTAACCGATGCGTAAACATTCACGAAAAACATCTGTAAACACCGCACACACGTCCTCTTCTCCGAAACACACTTAATAACTCATAAAAATCCAACCAAAATGTATAAACAAATGAAGAAGAAATGTATCTCATAATTTTTGTTTAGTCGCCTCAGCGGTTGTGGTGGCGCCTTGCCACCACCCCCACGCTACTCAGTACATTTCGTCTGTTTGCAGCATGACGCCCTCCAACCCCCCACCAAGCACATGCCAACGAAATCTCTCAAAAAATTATTTCAATTAAATTGTGATTTGTGGTCGTATGCATTTTCAATTTCCAAAATGAGATAAAGTATCTCAAACGAATAATCTGAATGAAGTACCGAGCGTAGTACTGTATCAGGCGAACAACACGCGTTTGCCATTCAGAATTCTGAAAGCAAATTGAGTCTTTAAACGACTCGACAAAAGAGAGAGAGAGAGAGATACTCACTGACCCAGTTTTGCCAGTCTTCAAAAATAAAGAAAAGCTGAACAGATATTAAAGACTTCCCCCTTTAACGGTGGCCTTTGTGGTTTTTAACTTGTTTTTTTCCCTTCCCTTCTGTTCAGTGGTTTTTTTTTCGCAAGCAACATTCCAGAGAAGGAGTTGACCATATGACCAATATTAGGGACAATAAACTCAGCCCTTCCCTTTATATGGCACAGAGTCTGGACAAAAATCGCCGCAGGAGGCAAACCAGTCTTGATAGAAGAATTCCAGCGAATAACCGCGCTTCTGGTAGAGTATCCATGGCTTCTGTTGCGTTGACATTTTATTTTTTGTACGCATACTGCGCGTAGTTAGTTAACGATTCCCATCGTCATCGCAATCAAGTTCATTGAGGTTCTACCGGAAATTGGACATTTAATTGACTGAGGCTAACAAAAATAATAAAAAAAAAAGGAGTCGCCAACTGAATGAATGAATCAACTGGCAACGCGCATCGCAGATGGCTTTCATCTTCGCAACTTAATTCAATTGAAAATCACTCGATTATTGGTTCTAATGGAATCCGAGTGCAGATGAAATTTACGCTGAAAGACATTTTCAACACTCGTCTGCTCGCCTCTGACTGCTTTTGTGGATATCGGCGAAATGGTTTAATTAAAATTTCGATTTGGAATTTTGTTTAGAACATCGATTCTAGATGGATGAAGGTGCAAATGATTGTTTGATGTGGATTCGGTATGGAGATGCGCTTTTATGGGGGATATTTCAAAGCAACGTTTTACTGCTAAATGTGGATATTAGACGTGGAATGTAGGTCATGTTTCGGTAGAGGGTTGATTGACATACATGCGGAAGCAGGCTATTTTTGGGGCAGAAGAAATGTGTTGGGAAAGAGAAAACAAAAATATACACTTGGGAGATTTGTGTGAGGAATTTGCTTTTGAAAGGGATTTTTCGATACGAAAACAGCATTTGACCAACAATGCTGAACGATATTGAACAATTTTGGAAGTTATCTGGTGGGTGAAGAGGTTGCCTGAAATGAAACTGCAAATGTTTACATAGAACTCATTTTTTTATTTTTATAGTTCATAACATTTTCAAATGAGTAACGAATTCGTACACTTATCTGACATGTAAAACATATTTGAGACGAAAGCTGATTGACATGGCATCTGAAAAAAAATCAAAAGGAATTGGAATATCTATTCGATATAAACAAGCTTATCTGATAGTAACAACGCACACATGAATGGTTGTGTGAAAGCTAGGCACTGGGTACTAACTAGAATTTGTATTTGCATTTCTACGCCGTAACAGAGTGGCAATTATAAAACGAAACGAAAAGGACTTTTGAAATGAAAGGTTGTAGTACAGAGTAGGGTCCAATTATCCGCTATCCGTTGAATCGAGCAAATAATAGAAAAAGTTTATCCATCGGATGAGTCATACCGGAAAGTTACATATTTGGAATTTGAATATATTGAACGTAATATTTGAAGCAGTACACAAAAAAATTAGGAAGAAACATTCGATAGATAGAAGTTATCTCACTCACAAAAAATGTTCGATTTTTTACACCCAACGCAATGCAGTTTTTTCTATCGCAGCAGCTCAATATAAATTAAAGACAAGTAATTCAATAAAATTCTGTACCGAATAAGTGTAGCCTTTGGATAAGTCTTTCCTGTAGTGAAAAAGTGTTATCTGCAAACTTAATTTAGGCATAATGGAAGCAACATTTGGCAGCAAGGTTAAAACGAAAATATTCTCATGTTGTACAAGCTACTGTGAGACTAAATATCCAACAACTCGGGAAATTGAAGTTCTAAAAAACAAAAAATGCCAATGCCTAGCTTTCTCACAACCATTCATGTGTGCGTGAGTAGTGACTTAATTTATCTGCCGAATCTATAGATCAATTTTATAGCAGGAGTTATATGGAAGCCTGAACTTGGCATCAATGCTATCGGTATAAAACCCATTGTTCTCACGAGATCTCACCTAGGGCTAGAGAAGTAGATGTAGGTTAGGTTGGGTAAGGTAAGTGGGTTGATCAGCTCTACCCATTGCAATTATATGAACGTAGAACCATTTTGATGGCAGTTCCTCGAGATATTCTTCTTAGTTGACTGAAGCCTGTGCAGCGCCAAAGAAAGTTGAAGTTATTTTCTGCAACCTCTAAAACGTTAAACATCTGTAAGATGTGTTTTTAAATAATTAATTCGTTAAGTTGTTTAACCAGAGGCACGGTTTTCCAAAAATCTGTACAACTAATAGACTACGCCGACGATTCTGACATCATTGGTCGGACCCAACGTGATGTCATAACCACGTTTGCTAGTAAAGAGAAGGAAGCGGCAAAAATGGGCTTAGCAGTAAATGAGGGCAAGACGAAGTATATGCTGTCAACACGAAAGGACACACAACATCGACGAATTGGACAGAACGTCACCATTGACAGATATAACTTTGAGGTAGTACGGAAATTTATCTATCTCAGCTCCGCTATTAACTCTGACAACATCTCGTCAGAAATCAAACGAAAAATTACTCTTGCCAACAGCTGTTTCTTCGGACTAAGAAGGCAATATAGTAACGCCCTCACTCGAACTACTAAGGAGATCCTATATAAGACCCTGATCATCCCAGTCCTGCTCTACGGCGCTGAAGCATGGACCATCTCAAAAGCGCTTGAAGAAATCCTTGGTCGATTTGAAAGGAAATTCCTTCGAAAAATCTTCGGTCCCGTTTGCGTTGACGGGCAATGGAGACGACATGCCCCTTGTCAAAAAAAAAACTCCGCATTGGACGTTTTAGATGGCTAGGACATGTAGAACGAATGGTCACCAATACTCCGGCTCGCAGAGTCTTCGATTCCCAGCCAGACGTCGGAGGACCTCGCCGTAAGTGGCGCGCACGAGTAGAAACCGACCTCAACCAACTTGGAGTGCGCAACTGGATGCAGTCAGCTAAGGACCGTGCTAATTGAAGAGGCATGTTGGTTGATACCCAGGTTCATTCCAGACTGTAGCGCCACTTAAGTAAGTAAGTAATTAAGTTGTTTATGATAATTATGCGAATGAGTTGGTGGGTTCTAGCTGAGAAACACACTGCCCACATCTTTCAACATCTCTACTTATGCCTATACCTCCAGCTTGAACTCACTACTGTGGTAGAGTAAGGAACAAACCTATGCCATTCTCGTTTGAGAACAGCCCTTGTATTTCGAAACCACTGTCGAAGTTTATAAAGGACATAACTGTGCGCCGTGTACGCGACACTTTCAATATATACGGGAACAAAAAAAAAAAAAAATACGGCGCAACAGGCTCCTTAGTACCCAGGGCCTAGCTTTTTTCTCACAACCATTCATGTGTGCGTGTGTATTTCTTTAGCCTGTTTTATGCCGAATCCGAACGGCTCAGTTGAGATAAGCTTTTCATGACAATTGATACTACTCGGATGATTTGTCAGATCACCACGATAAGAGGGCCAGTGAAAAATCATTTAGGTGTTGCTACAGTTGGGAATCGAACCCAGACCTTCTGCACGGCAGTTCATCGCACTAACAATCGCGCCACTGAGCCCGTCAAAAATGCTGAATTAAAAAAAAACAGAAGATCTTATTATGCCCAAGATAAATCAACTTGTAGTGTTCAAATTCAAAGTCGACACCACACGATTTTTGTCTCATTCTCAGTCAGTCCAAGTAGAAAATTTTTCGTTCATTTATTTTTCAAATTAACCTTGTAAAAAGCCACCTCAGCAGTCGATGACAAATGAAATTCCTCACGTATCCTTACCAAACGCAAGAACCCATACAATGGCTGCTACGGCCAATGTCTCTGATTTGTCACTGTTGCGACTTTGTTCATCTGCCAAATTATTTGGCAGATCGGAATTTTCGTTGTGAGAGAGACCAACAACTTCCCCGTCAATTTAATTGTGCATTTTATTTATATTAAGTATGCATCCCAACACAAAAAAAATGAAAATATGTTGCAATTCCCTAACACATACAGCCTCATTTTGCTGCACGAACAAATCGTAAAAATCGCCTATTGTGCGGTTTTTTTCACCGACCGACTAAATGCCAAACAAAAATTAAAAAAAAAACAATTCAATTTCATATCAAATTCTATGCGAACGTGCTCGGCTCTGCGGCTTTAAATTATTTCTCATTTTTGCAACTAAGGTTGCTGAAGAATGTTTTTCAACAACAACTGCAACAGCGACCCAGAGAGACAGCGATAAAAATATTGCATAACACTGAATAAAATATGTGCCTTAAAGACTGAAAGGTTCAGCCAAGCAGCAGCCAAATAAGCTAAAGTCCACCACTACCTCCGACAAGTCAACATTTCCTTGACGTGATTTTGTACCTTATTCATACGTAGACAGTTTCTTTTGGTCGATGGCCTTTGTGTCATTCGCGTTGCGAAAGAATTCCTTTTCACCACATACATACCAGAGAGGATATATTTTTCGAGTGTGTACAGACGCTTTTGGTCCAAGTAGGATGACCTTCGTATAAGCAACACTTACCTGAAAAGATAAACAAAACAAAGATTAATAAAATATTGCAAGATACAATGTCACTGAAGGGTATTGGTATGCACAACAACACTGACAATAAAAAGTGAAGGTGTAACGAATTTTCTTTATGCATCAATCATAAACAGGGGTACCATATAGGCTGGGGGTAAAATTAAGGCTAATGAGAGAGAAACAAAAAAAAAACTGTCACACGTAAATGCAGGCCCTTTGAAGGTTATCTGCAGATGTTTTCGAAAATTATACACGTGCTGTATTCGAAGCGCGTCTTGTTTACAGACAGTTGATGACAATAAACAAAAACAATGTGATAATACATTTGTGGTTAAAAAAAAGTCAATTTTACTAAATTTTTGATAATTCAGAATGCATCAGAGATAGTGCACATGCTTTCTGTTATTTTTTTTTACATTAATTGGAAGCGAGTCTGCCCTTTGATTTGAAGTCGGATCAAAGAAACCATACTCTCGAACTTGATTTGATATGGAGGACAGACCGCTCAAGCTTTATGAGGCTTAAATGAATCAATGAACTTTTATCAATTATCACGAGGCCTGAATACATATTGGGAAACTTTGTGGCGCATTATGGAATTTCTATTCGATGGCAACACTTAGTTCCCTTCCATACGACCAACGTGACAGCTACGATCTCACTTCATTTCTTTTTCCCTTTTCATTTTGTTTGTCGTTTTCTGTCAACGATTCGTTTAATTACTTTAATAAGAATCCTGTTTTATTAATTGGATACAGTGTCGGTGTGGATACATTTTTTTTTTACATTTGGGTGGTGAACTTCAAAATGTTAACCTGCTGTGGAGCTCGCTAAAATTTATCCAGTGGCAAAAAGTTGACGTTTAGTATAACTACTAAGGATTGACAGAGTTGGAATGGTTGTAAAATTATATAAAATTACGTTTTTTTTTTAAATTATGTTTACGAAAATATCATGTTTACAATTGTTTGGCTATATTTTTTAAAAGAAATTTGGTACAGTTGAACACACTGAATGATATGTATCTCAAATCATCAAGGTAAATCGTGCAACAAAATTTAACTTACTGGCAATAATAAGTAATTAATTTTCGATATTTTTTATTTCATGACCAGAAAGCAAAACAAAAGAGAATCGTTGCTTTAACTAACAATCAACTTCTGGAGCAGGTAAAGTAGCAATGGATGAACTTTATAAACAGATAAAACTGATCTTCATGAATGAGATAATCCATAAAACGAAAGAAATCTTTTTACAATTCTTTTGGGAAATTATTGAAAATAATATCTCAATTGACACAGAAAAGTCAGGTTTTTGTTTACCGCTGCAGAAATGCCAAAAATTAGAGAGTGCACAAAATGCAACCCACATTTTATAAACGAGGTGGGCCAAAAGAAGTCATCCGATGTTGTTTGGCTCTCATTTTTATAGGTTGTGGCTCGCGCAGTGTATGTCGTTGCTCCATGTCCTCCAGTCCTAATTCGTCCAATTGCGGCAAAAAAAAACTCGGTTAACATGGCCCTATAGCGCGCACCGTCCATTGTTGTCGTTTGACCAGCGGCGTTCTCGAAAAAAAAAAATGGCCCGATGACTCATCCAGCGTGAACAGCGCACCATGCAGTAACTTTGAGCGGGTGTAATGGCTCCACGTGCATTACTCGTGGATTGTCGGTGCCCCAGAAGCGATAGTTTTGCTTGTTCACGTACCCGCTGAGGTGGAAATGAGCCTCATCCCTCATTGTGATGTTGGTCGTAAGATCGTCCACTTCGTCCTCGAGATTTAGGATGGCTTGGGCGTAGGTTACACGCGTTTAGCGGTCGACAGGCAGCAGCTGATCCACGGACTGGACTTTGTACGGGAATATGCGCAAGTCTTTGACCAAAATTCGCCTAAGGGACGACCGGCTGATGGCTAATTGCGAGATACGGCGTCTGGTCGATGCTTCCGACCACAGCTCAACCATACTCTTTAAGGTTGGTGGCCAATCGGCGCGGTATTTGCACAGTCGGTGTCGAACGGCCGGGGAATCGGCGACGGAATTCGCGCTGCGCCAACACAACAGACGAATTTTTACGCAAAAAATAGACACGATTATTTTGCGTTCTTGGGGAATACATCTCTCCATGTCTAGTCCACAAATATCAAAACAGATTTGACATTGGCGGCCATTTGCAAAAATAAGAGCATCTTCCAATAGGCTGCAAGCATACCAACAGGCCTGGCAATTTCTGTGTGCATATAAGAGTAAGGTGTTTTTCTCTTTTGCATGGAATATGTTAAGATTAATTAACAACATACTGCAGCACCTTTCAAGACAAAGTTGTAACTATTCCTTGGGTTTATAGCAATTAGAAGTGAAACAGTGATTTATTGATAATTATATCGACAAAACAAGCTGCGGTCAAATCTCTAGTATCAAAAACAAAAGCACTTATTGAAAGTAAATCGATAATCAGGATTTTCACAGAACGCAAAACGTTCCTCTTTATCTGTCAACGAATAGATTTTGTAATCCAAAATCGAATAACTTGTAGTTCGCCTTACTGAATCTTATTATATCACACTTATATTCTTTAGGTGCAGAGCTATATATCTCGGAAATTCACATTTATTAGTTATTTCTCCACGATTCCTAATGTACTTTGAACGCCATCTAGTGAGTCACGATTGCACACACGTCAGCTGTTTGTTATATATCTCACTGGAAGTGTTGTCAAAACGACAGGTACATAATCGCAATCGCGAGTCGATAATTTTTACGATTTTACTACTAAACACATAAGGAAATTGCCACTTAATAAGCCTTGTTAGCCCGAAGAGACCCCAGTTGGGAAGAGTAATTCCTCTCGTATAATTTCTGACGAGAGGTTGGTTTTATAGTTATAAATTACTAGAACTGGTGTTAGGTTTTCTGTTGCTTAAGAAGTAAATCTTAATCCCGCATTGTCCAAATCATCACAGGTGTTCATCCCTAGCAATGCGTCCCTACTAAATTAGAAAGAAATTAATTACAATGGATTTTACAATGTCCTTATACGAAGTGTATTGGCTGCAATGAGATCTGTTCTAGTTGCAAATACTTTGCTTCATGTATCCCGCTATTCAAGAAATCAAAAAAGAGCTAAACATTATGCATACTTGTACAGGAATCTATCTGAATAATGTGAGTTTGGTCGAGGTAAAAAGAGTGGTTAAGAAATCAAATTAGTTAGAGGAGTCCCTGTGCCTTTCGATGTCCATCCATCAACTAATGAGAGGTAGACAGTATTGCATTGTGGTTAAAAAGATCTCATCTACCTTTAATGCCCTTGTCACTAGTCTGTTGTTCGTAACTTCCTGTTCATCCTTCATCAGCTCGAATTGATCACTACTTCCTTGTTCAGTGATGTTTTATTTTTATATAAAATTTTCTCCTGTGAAGCGAACCTGTGACCCCCAGGAGCAGGAGAGTGCTCCTGGAGATTTCAGATGTTTATTGAATCTGCTCCTAAATTCTTGTAGATATTGCAATGATGGAAATTAGTGTTCTGGAAGTTCGTTTCATTTGTGTGATATTCGCATCAGTATTGGTAAAAATTTCAGATGCTAGCATTCCTATGAATATCGGATCAGTGTACGATGCATACAAACATCACCAAATAATGTTAACCAAGGCTTTGATCGAGGCAATTTTATTGCTTTGTCGAATTACCTGGATCTTTATATCTTCAATGGTGTTGTCTTGTATGGGATTTAATGTCAACTGAAACATCACCACCGGCATGACCCACTTGTCTACATTTTGGATCACGCTGGTGGTACAATTTCATTAATTACTCGGATTAAAACGTCCTTCAGGTATTTAATGGTGTTAGCTTGTTGGCGTACACCTTCTCTTTTAATCCACTGATTTGGGAGATAGTTTGAACAACAAAATTTGGCTGTTTATTTTCGCCACTCAAGCCAACAGTGTGACTTTGTTTTTGAAGAAGTAAGGCCTTAGTCGCCGGGATATAATTCTTCAAAAACAAAGTCACACTGTTGCCTGCTCCAAGAATCATATCAAACAGTGACCTTGGATGCGTAACCTTCTCAAAATAACTTTTGGATTCTCAGATGCATTTTTATTGACATCCAATGGCATTTTTCACGCATCCATTAGCAAATTGGCGGAACTAAGGCTATTGAACATAGGAATCGTGACATTTTAAATGAGCTGCAAAGAGTGCAGCGACTGAGAGATATAGTTTTTAAATGAGATGACGAAAAGAGGGGAATGCCTTAGTTTTTCTATGTTACGTAGACGCATTGGTGCTGTCACATCTCGGACGGATCTGATTGTCTCGAATATATGTGTTATACTCAAGATTCTGCACTCGATATATATTTTTTAACACCAGCTTGGCTAAACTTTACGCGTGTTAATGTCCATGGCTCAAGTTGTAATGAACACCCTTTCAGAATGGAGAAACCCCCATATTTTTCAACTAGGGTGAGGTGCGAGTTTAGTACGATATTTTGGATAAAGTTAATAGCAGTGCTAAGAAACTGCGACCAACTCCATAAACGTGTTCTAAAAGCCCAGTTATAGTTGTCATTAAACAACTTCTTTGGAACAAATAACATGACGGAATTGAAATGATACCTTGATCATTGGAAAATTCCGTTTTGTTTAGGTGGAACGACTTAAAATCATTGAAAAATACAAAGTGATTTTCTGCGGAAACTAAAATCAAAAATTTTAATATTTTTGGATAGTCATATCCATAAGTCATATCATATCCATAAGCTTTGTATTGACACCAACTCACTCAATGATTGAATTTATAAAAAAAAGCCGCAGGAAGTAAAATAAAATTTCCAATGAGAATTTTCAATGATAGCTATAACTAGGTCCTAATACGCTATTTGCTTCAATCCTGCATAGGATTTCTCATTGATCTGTGATTTTTTGACACCCCGATTTCTTCCTTCCGTGCTTCTAATTTTGACTTAATCGCTTATAGAATATGTTTTGTCTTTGGCCGCGGTGTCGTGAAAATCAGTGAAAACATAACTTGCTTGGTTTTATATTGATCTCGGGGGAGTTAGAAAAGTATCTCCATGTACAAGTATTTCGGGTTCCTCCAATTTCAGAAGAAAAATAAATCGAAACTATGGATCTATTTTTTTTTTTAACTAGCAAACATTTAAAACTCACAATATTATGCCGCTACACATACATTTAATTTCCCTCTTG
This sequence comes from Rhingia rostrata, assembly GCA_949824845.1. Classification (NCBI taxonomy): domain Eukaryota; kingdom Metazoa; phylum Arthropoda; class Insecta; order Diptera; family Syrphidae; genus Rhingia; species Rhingia rostrata. The sequence continues at coordinate 196,353,683 of OX463755.1, read as the reverse complement.
GCACTCCATAAATATTGTCGAATGGCCAGGCCATAAGATACAACTACCTTACCATATACAATTTTCAAAGAGAAAACAAATTTATTCATCACCTCAAAGCGCGCTTCCTATGTTATTTCCCCCATCCGATCAATTATCGTTCTAAACATGGCTTACATCTCACAATCGCTGTCTCACAAGTCTCTGTATAATTGCTGGTGTAAAAATCATGACCATTTCGAATATGAAGATCAGGCGCCGAACGCATCCACAAAGGTCATACTCATTCCAATGTTCGCCATTTCTAGTGCGAATATCGCACTTACATGCCGCGTTTGCAACTATAAAAAAAAAAGATGACAAATGAAACACAAGACTTGCAACCAACCGGCAATCTATATGGCCACAACTAATTACCATCGATTGTTTATGAACTCAAACACACTCGCACCAGATAGAGATACAAAATTTTACATCTGAATGCGAACATTCTAATTTGAGAGTGCAGCACGATTCTATATGCAGCGAAAAGATACTTTATCTGCATGTTGTACTCACGTATCTACGCTATTGCCGCATGGTGATTGTTGGTGTGGTGTCCTGTGTTCTCAGAGATTGACCGATGGAAAATTTATTGTTCGATATTTCTGCAGAACAGGTAACAACTGCTAATTATCCGCCATTACATTTGTGTATTTTATGACTTATAGATATATTTGCATACAATGTTGTGTGTTGGGAGGTACATCGAGTATCTTTGGACCGGCATGCACTGAATAAAATGTGAAAAAAATATATTTTAGCATTCGTTGGTATTGTGCAGATATATACGTGCAGGCATTTTCCAAATTGACAAAAACCTTTCGAAAATTTGTGTCGCCAAGTTGCGAAAGACAGGGTTAGCGCGCACACACACACAACACTGGAGAGAGTGAGAGAGAATGAATCAAGGCCAACGTGCACTGCTGCTGCCGCCCCCCACAGAGGCGCAGTCTTGCACTTTGGTACCGTATATCTGGAATCTCTGACAAACAAAAAATAAAATAAAAATCAGGCATACATCACGCCGCATAACAGCGACAATATGCGAGAGAGAGGTAAAAATGTACACATCTTATTTTTAGATTAAACTTTTAGCAGTTCTTTTTTTTTTTCCTGCTCACTTAAGACGTGGAAAGGATTTGTTGAACGTTTTGATTTGTGGATTTTGAAAGGTGGCCTAGAAAAAAATTGAGTCTCTGAAAGGTAGGCGATGCGATGGTGATGGTGAGGGATTAACAGCGATTTGGAATAATGGTGACTTTTCTGTTTGAAGGGGGTTCGGTTGTTTGTTTGGAATTTTTGGAGAAACCAAAATGAGTTTGGTGTACTAAATGCAAAGTAGAGGGATTCGAGGTATGTTTACAGTGGATATCTTTGAATTGGTACTGCTTGTTGGAATTGTACGTTATAAGCTTTTTTTAATCAGATTTATTCAGGTCAACTGTCTTGGTTTGCCCTTTTTTTCTTTAGTGGCGAAGTAATAATCTCTACAAGAGCATTCTTAACCCTCTTGGTTTATTGAATCCCAACTAGTCCGTCTATGATGTTCGCAATTCGACCTCAAACACACTTCGTCATTGCCCATCGATTTGATTCCAAGGTTTAAAAATCAAAAAAAGCCCCTGCGTATATTTTTTTAGTAACATTGTTCAGACGTTAGTAACATCATGCCATAGACTTGTGACTTTGGATGTAAGCCAATTTTTTCCAACTAGCACACTTAATTGCATAAAAATATGGAACAACAAGAATTTTGAAGACGTTTAACGTTTTCCTTAGTCAACCTGCTTTTCTGATCTTAAAAGTTGATATTTTCAGGTAACATGAAGCATGATGGCCTTTTACCTGACCATCATTTTGGGTTTAGAAGTAAACATTCGACTCTTCCGTGCGAAACTTGGAAACGAATATTCGGATTTCAAAGAAATATTGGCAGGAGTATTCCAACGAAGCGTCCTTGGACCACTCTTTTACCTCCTATTTACACGTGATAGCCCACACACAAACGTTACAATGTTGCCACGTTTGCTGACGATACCTACAGCTATACTAGCAGTTGGCAGAACAATAGAGGAAACAAATATGAAATTAAAAAACGCTCTTAACGAGGTTAATGAATGGAAAAAATTCTGGCGGTTTGCACTTAACGAGAGCAAATCGATTCATGTAGATTTTTCGTTTAAACGGACAAACAATTTGCCAGTATTTCTCAATACGGTGCGAGTCCCTTTGGCAAATGAAGCGAAATATCTCGGAATGACACTCGATTCAGTTGCATGTAAAAAAGAAATGCGAAGAACTTAAAAATAAACACAGAGAACTGTTCTGGTTACTCGGAAAATATTCGAAGCTTAACTTTGATAACAACCTGCTATTATACAAGCAAGTGCTTAAGCCGGTCTGGGCATATGGTATACAATTATGGGGTTGTACCAGTGAAACGAATATAACTATTTTGCAAACTTTTGAGAACGAAATGTTAAGATCATTCGTCAACGCGCCGTGGTATATATGGAATGAAGATCTACGCAGAAATTGGGGTATTCCCACGGTTAAAGATGAAACGAAAAATTTTGCACGCAAACATAAAAAACGTTTATTGGGACGCGTTAACACAAACAAAAAAAATTATGGCCCAACAGGCTCGTTAGTAGCTTTTTCTCACAACCATTCATGTGTGCGTGTGTACTGCTTAGCACGATGGCGGGACCTCTTGTTTTATGCCGAATATGAACGGCTAGGTTGTGATAAGCTTTTCATGACAGTTGATACTACTCGGATGATTTGTCAGATCATCACGAGAGGAGGACCGGTGAAAAATCATTTAGGTGTTGGCTGGGAATCGAACCCTGACATTCTGAGCGGCAGTTCATCGCACTAACCATCGCGCCCGTCAACGGTCCTCCAAATTCTTTACGAAACCAATTTATTGCGGCGTCTTCAAATAACTACGGGCCTTAGATTTTGCCCGATAATAACAAACCGCGCTATAAATTGCGGAAAAAGCAGGAACTCTCACAAGAAAGTTACCATTCATTACTCGTGATAAAAAAAAATGGCTAAATCAGTCGCATACTTAGTTGCAATTACAAATACAAAATGGGTGGTGGTTTTAGTTAAGGTTTAAGTCCCACACTACTTTGGGCACGTACTTATCGTATCTTTTGAGATTTCCACCAGCCCACGGAAAAAGAAATCTTTGGTAAAGCACGACATATTGATCTCAAAGATGATTTTCCCGAAGCAAGACTTTACTGTTTAGCGTTCTTTATAGAATTTTAAATAGTTGCTATTTCCCGTGCAGATTGACGTCATGGATGAGCACTTTGACATAAAGTATGTAACATAGAGAAGTAATTTCGATACATATGGCTGAAAGTATATGGAGCGACTCAGAATCGCTAGCTGAGTCAACCTAGCAATGTCTGTCTGTCTGTCCGTCGTTCCGTCTGTGTGTCACTAATTTTCGGTCCTTCAATTTTGAGCTACAAAGTTTAAATTTGTTATATAGACTCTCTGTCCGACAAAGCAGAACAAGTGTAAAAAATGTTGTAACCTGCCCACTGCCACGCCTACATTTTAAGAAAAATAATGTTTTGGTAACGATAGAGAACATTTTTAAAAGTCTCTGAAGAACATATGTGGACAATTTTAATGTCTATATTTGGTCCATATGCATTTTTTTTCCACGACAACTTTTTTATGGCGTTTTAAGTAAAAACGGTTTTTGTCAAAATTAAAAAAAAAGGAAAACTATTTATGCAAATTCTTCCGTATTGGCAATATTAACATTTCGTACATAGATCATTTTCATCTACACCCACATTTGGGGGGCGGTTTCCTACAAAAACCATTTGTATACCCGACTCCAAGGCATTTGCAATAGGAAAACGTTGTTTTTTGTGGAACCACAAAATATTTTGATAAAGTGTCTGAACAAGATGTTGTGAAAAATGCATTTTCTATTTTTCATCGCGATAACGCCCCCATTTTGGGGATATTAACTTAAGGATAGGATGGGATAGGGTATTAAACGATCCGCACAGTTGACCGTAGCCTTCTCATATGTTTTTCAAATGCATACCCAAAAGTTTATATTTCTGACTCAGATTTTTGTGAGGCTGCCTTGGATGCAAATACATCTGAAAATGTAATGTGTTTGGCATATTTAACAGAGAAGCACAATACATTGCAGAAGACGAATATGAAACCTCTGAAAAGTGTTATTTACGAAACGAATGCTGTTTTTGATCATTAAATCGATCTAATTGGTTGTATCTGATAAAATATGACATGACGGAGACAATTTGATTACAGACATTGTGCTTCAAAACGTTTACATAGGTTTCTATTTTCGATGCTAATGTGAAACTTTTAAACTCTGTCAATCAATTTTTTTGTTTGTAATCTTCAAAAAGCATTATAATATCCTTCAATCTATCTTTATAGATATAAAATTCTAGACATTAATTTTTTTCATTGATAAAGCTTTTTCGAATATATGTTTGCACTTCTGAAAGAATATTAACTAAATTGCAAAGATACTCTAAGCAAGGATACTCCAAATATGGGCCAAGAGCCAACAAAAATTTAAGACAAATATTTTTTCGCATTGAAATGCCCATCGCGTTTTTTGTTCAACCACTTAGCCTTCTTAATAGCGTTTACAATCTAGATTTAACCAGAACCTCTCTACAATTCTTTGTTTTGTCATGCGCTCTCCACCAGGACTTATTCATAGTCTGACTCAAACCCTGTTTGACATTTTATCAACTTTTTAATAACGGAACCAATTGAACAGGTCAAACTGGGTACGATAGTGTACATTGTTCGAGAAATCAAAATGCAATTTCATTGTTCCTCAGTTTGTTGTTTGTGTCTATCTACATCTGAAATCATTAAAAAAAAAACAACAAACGATCTTGTCACTTTTTGACAGGCGGATATGTATCTCCTTGTCTAACAACTCAATTTGTTGTCGTGCTATATTCGGCAAACTCTCAGGAAAAGCAACGAAAATTCCCATAAATGTAATAACAGAGCATCCGAATAACTACCACAACAGAGTTCATCAGATACAAGTTTATCAGAAATAATAAGCCACCTTTGTGTTCCGACTTGAACCAAGTAAACAACAAAATTTGAATTGGTTTTCGTTCGGAATCTCTAAAACTCTCCTAGAACACGTCTGGTTTTTCATACCCCAATTTACACACAATGCGAACATCGATCGAGTATGGAACCGACTTCGAAAAAAAAAAAAACCGAATCCGCACGTCGATTTCCCTAGAGAGATACAAAGAAACCATGCACACGCACAGAACACTGCGCTGCAACTTAGCTGGAGCTGGGAGGCGAGGTGGTGTATCTATTTTTGGTTAAAATAAATAACATGGAAATAAGAACAACAAAAACGACACCGACCAGATACAAAAACAACGAGCTGAAAATGAGCATAAACCGATTGACAACTAAATGTCGTAGTGTGTTGAAACGGTCAAAAAGCACAGCGCTCGCATGAGATACATTATGAATCATGATTCATGCGTGGAAAACATTGAATCAGTTGTTTGGATAGTAAATGTTCGACGGTAGCATGACAAGTTTTTTTTTTCTATTCTCTCCTCATCGAGCCGAGTGTGGAAGGCGGAACTGTGATACAAAATGATTTCCATATTTGAAAAAAAAAAACTCAAGCCCGCATACGAGAGGGACGCAGAGTGTGTTGGGTGTATTTACACCTAGTTAGAACAGGAAAAAAAAATCAGTTTTAATAACTTTTGACGTATGTGTACACAAAGGCATAAAAAGATACATTTTTATACATATTGATTGAGTGGGAGGTCGGCTAGCGGTACTAATTTGTCGTATGTCGTTGAGATATAATTATTGTTCTAGGGGCGAACAAGCCATAGATCTAGTTCGACCAAATGTGTAGAAAACATTTGATATCTTAAGCTACCGAGATACTCGTAACGGGGTGCGAATGTTCGTAGATAGACGTTGGTCTTGTGTAAATGTTTTGAATTTACTTAGGCAATTCATGCGACCTGTTGATTTTTGCTATCGAAATTAGTACAGTTGCGCTAAATTTGTGCGCAAACTTGTTTGACCCTCGAAACAATGGAGGGTTTGTTGATAATAACTCAAATAATCGATAAATAATGGACACTTGTATTTTTTTCTGTAGATAATGTTCAAATGAGAAAAATCCACATGACCTGGAGATGATAAATGCTTTGTCAGCTTTTTGATGATTCAAAGTGCACTAACGTAAAATCAGGGTTAAGAATTATTTTGGAATAGAGCGGTATAAGGGTGAGGTGTTTGCTCTTTTAATAACTTATTTCCTTATGTAGTATTTCATAGAAGAAACTCATTAACATTTTTAAAAAAAGTGGCGCCCAACAAGAGGCCATCATCAATTCCCAGGTGTTTAAAAGAGAGAAAAAAAAACGACTTTGAACAAAATTTATATTGCTATGTAGACTTTGAGGCCGCCATCCATTTCTTTTTAAATGACCAAATATTAGCACCTTTTTCTAATTACAGAAAAAAATTAAACAAAAAAAATTGTTAGACATATTTTGAGTGTAGGATAAAACACCAAAATGGATGGCCTCAGTGTATTTATACGTGTTTACCTCAATCCCAGTTAAAATACATGAAATCATAGTTAAAAAAAATTTAAGTTCTATAAATCAACACAATTCGAAAAATATTCTGAAGAAGTTATTTTTGTCACAAATGAAGTGGCATAGAATATTACGCAGTTCTAAACTCATGGATGTAGTCAGACTTTCTTATGAAGTGGACAGAACTTTTAGGATTTCAAGCATGGAGTCCCACAACGACAAGCCATAAATCGCAAGAGTGCGATAGTCTGACTTAAAAAACGGAAATGGTATTTTCGTTATTTGAACCAAAAGCCGCCATGCCAACGAAGTAATAACTAGACAACTGAACCCAGAATATAACAATCCAAACATTTTGATCCTTACAACGATACGCAGCAAACTCAATATAAAAGTCTAAGGAAAATGTAAGACTGCACCGTTTCAACTCTTCGTAGACTGATCCGTCGGCACAATTTAAGCTCAATTACCACCTTAAAAGATAGGATTTTTGGTTATGACAAGAATGTACAAAGAAGATGGGATAACACCCCCCTGTAGGCTTATCAGGTTAAGCGGCTGTGTCAACTGAATGTTTCACTACACAAACATTGTGATGATTAATTGGCTGAAGTTGTCCCATCCTACCAGTTCCAAGTTCCGATGATTATCATAAAAAAAAAAAACAAATTACGCAATGACTACGCAGACATCTTGTCTCCAACGAAAGCCAATCCAACTCCGTTCAAATACTTTTAATCGTGATCACCACATAGCCAGTCTAGCATTGATACCACTTGTTTCGAAAAACACACCTCTGAAGTCCACGAATATTTGTTTCCTGATATGCAACTAAATTGGTTGCCAAAAAAAAAAAAAACACATAATTAGGTAATGCGATCATTCCAACAGCATAACACACAATTTTGCACCTAATCAAACACTTGCTTCAAGTGCAAATGAAATTACCAAATCAATTGATTTCATTATTTCGATTTTTTTTAGTTTGACCAAACCCGCAATAAATTTATTTATTGCTATTATCCAATTCAAAGTACAACGTGCGCACACACTCGTCTAAGTAATGAAATTCCATTCATGCCCACGCCAAAAACTAGGTTATCTACACTCATTCAAATTCAACAAATGTAAAAACTGATGTTTTGTTGACATTTTATACAAAACCAACTGAAAAATTCATTCCTCCCGCTACGTTGTCGACCACACATAAGGCTATAGATACAAATTCCAATCGAAACTGATTTGCAAACGAAAAACCAAAAACCAGTGTTTTATGGTCAAAAACTCTCCATCTCTCTTGCATGAAATAAAAATGACATGCCCTGTCTGTGTCTGTGTGTTACGTCGAAATGTTATGCCTTCAAGGCATGTCAACTGATAAGTTGCGTTTTTTTTTTCGCTTTTTCATGCAACTGACACCCTCTGGTCCGAGGAGTGTGCGTTTTTTTTTTTTCGGAATAGTGAGTAATGTAGATCGGTGGAACTGTGTGGAACGTGTTTGAAATCAAAATTCCAAAGACGCAAAGAAATTGCAATTCAATGCCAAGTTAATAAAAAAAAACTCTTCTTCGCAATATTTGCGCAGAATTATGAAATTTCTTCACCTTTGTCCATTCGTCTTCTTTGTTTATGCCCCCAATCGTTGAAAAATTCACGTGCAGAATAAATAGTAAAAAAAATAAAAACAATTGCGTTTTTTTTCTTAATTTTGCAAAAATATATTGTGGGAGCTTTATTTTGTTTATTCAACATTTATGGAAATTTTAATATATTTGTGTTTTTTTTTTTACGCAATAATTTGCTTGAGTGCTATGTAGACACAAGGTTTGGGTGCACATGCGGCTTTGATAAAATACGACGTTTTGAATTGATAAGTTTTTATTACCAATTTTAGAGCATATTTTTTGTTTATTGCGTCAGTGTTGTCATAAATAAGGCAGAGTACAACTGTACAGTGATATATAAGTGTGGTTATTAAGCCGACTAAAAATAATGGCAGGCATATTGAAGAACTGACGTGAGGTCGCTTATAAGAAATGTGACAAAATAATGAAGGTGCCATTGCCATCACGGCTATCGAATGCGATAGGCAGAGAGTGAGATAAGGGCGAGATTATGATTATTGAGAAATACATGGTAAATTCACACTTTTTTGCTTAAAAACAAATTCACTGGATACGCAACTGCTATTAGTTTATTGGGGATTCTGGGAATATACAAAAATCAAAGTGGTAGAACAGACAATAAGTAACAGGAACGATGTTCGCAAGTTTTACCAAAGTGTAAAACGTCAAAGCCAAGGAAACAAGGCTCGAACAGAATCCTGTCGAGATGAACAAGGAAATATCGTAGTTGAGACACAGTCGATGCTGAGGATATGGAAGAAAAACTTCTGCAGACAGTAAAACGGCGATGACGAACAACATTACGCTGTCATGCAGTATTCAATATTGTCAACAACAGAGCGAAAACTGCCAACCACCCGACCTGAATGAAGTGAGAATAGCAATATCTAAACTTAAGCTTAATAAATAAGGCTGCCGGAATTGACGCCCTTGCGGCCGAGCTTTATAAAGCCGGCGGAGATGACTTGGTAAGTAACATCCACCAACTCATATGCCAAATCTGATCGGATGAAAGTATGCCTGAAGAATGGAACCTCAGCATCGTTTTCCCGATCCAAAAAAGGAGACCCTCTAAACTGCGCCAACTACAGAGGCATAAGTCTCCTCAACATCGGCTACAAGATCCTAACCATTGAACAACAACCGGATCGGCACTTATCAGTTTGGTTTTAGGTCAGGAAAGTTCACAACCGATCAATTTTTCACACTTCGGCAGATCATGGAAAAAAACCCAAGAATTCCAAATCGATACCCACCACCTTCATCGATTTCAAAGCCGCATACGACAGCATTTATAGAGACGAACTATACAAAGCCATGTCTAGTTTTGGCATACCGCCCAAACTTATCCGTTTGTAAAGGACCTCACCGACATAGTCGATACCAAAAAAGGATTTAGGCAAGGCGATGCGCTGTCATGTTCATGTTCTTCAATTTAATTCTTGAGAGTATTGTGCAAAACTCACGAGCCAAAACCGGAGACAAAATTTTCGAAAAACCGATTTTTACAACATACGCCGACGATATTGGCCCAACGTGATATCATAGCCACGTTTGCTAGTATAGAGAAGGAAGCGGCAAAGATGTGCTTAGCAGTTAATGAGGGCAAGACGAAGTATATGCTGTCAACACGAAAGGACACACAACATCGATGAATTGAACAGAACGTCACCATTGACAGATATAACTTTGAGGTAGTACGGGACTTTGTCTATCTCGGCTCCGCTATTAACTCTGACAACAACATCTCGTCAGAAATTAAATAAAGAATTTCTCTTGCCAACCGCTGTTTCTTAGGGCTAAGAAGGCAATTCAGTAGTAAAGATCTCTAAGGAGATGGTATATAAGACCCTGATCATCCCAGTCCTGCTTACGGCGCTGAAGCATGGACCGTCTCAAAAGCAGATGAAGAAATCCTTAGTCGATTTCAGAGGAAAATTATTCGAAAAATCTTCGGTCCCGTTTGTGTTGACGGGCTATGAAGACGAAGATTCAACCAAGAACTATACGAGCTGTACAGCGACATACCCGTGGTCAAAAAACTCCGTATTGGACGTTTAAGATGGCTAGGACATGTAGAACGAATGGACACCAGTACTTCGGCTCGCAGTCTTCGATTCAAAGCCCATCGGACGCAGTAGAGGAAGACCTCTTCTTAAGTGGCGCGCACAAGTAGAAACCGACCTCAACCAACTTGGAGTGCGCAACTGGAGGCAGTTAGCTAAGGACCGGGCTAATTGGAGAGGCATGTTGGTAGAGGCCCAGGTTTATTCCGGACTGTAGCGCCACTTAAGTAAGTAAGTTCCAAATAACCGAAACAATTCTTTTTAGATCCCCATTGCTAAGGGCTTTTAGAAATAACTGAAACATTTTCATAGCCGTTGGTGGTGAGAAGTGAGGTTGAATATATAGACATCTTGCTTTACAAGTTTCTGTATATAAACGAAAATGTAGATGATTGTCTGGTCAGGGTAAAGGGGGCTCATGATCTGACAAGAAGACTGTTTCGAAGCAGTCAACTAAATTCAGGGTTGAAATCTCTACATGGAAAAAATACGGCTGTTTAAGAGGTATCCCTGATCAGGGTAGGATTGTACCGAACGCCATAAGCCGACTACATAAATTATTATCACAACAAGAACTTTGTAGCTCAGCTGCATAGAATAAATAATTTCATTATTAAAGTGGTTCGAAGGCACGTCTCAAGCCAACTCCAAATTTTTTCCGACAGTTTAACCGCGAAACCTCCTTAAGAATGTAGTTTGGTGTCAACGACAGGAACACAGATGGTCGATAAACTTCCAACAAATATCATGGTCAGGCATTTAAAAAAAAAGCCTCTCCAATTTCAGGGAACGGGTGGAATACAGGATCCAAATGAATGCCTATATCGCGGAAGCTTTGACCCAAATATGACGAGCTCCGAACCAAGAAACTTCTATGGAAAGTCGAATTTTACTTTTTAAGTTGGTAGATGAACTCACCTCCTAAAAAACACATTTAGAAACTGCATTTGCGAGCTACTATTTCAAAGATATCTAAGAGCGAAAATTCCATTAGCTTCGCTTTTCAGGTTTCTGAAAATTTTATATAGTTGAATATAACTTGCCTCTCAGAATTTCGGAAAAGGTGTCGAAACTGTTGGGTGTTGAGCCAAAAACCCTGTACAGCTGCCAGACTTGGTCTATTATATAAAATGAGATGAAAATATCTTACAATTGTGCAAACTGCCGATTTTGATCTGAATTTCATGTGCCTAAATTCGGGAATTTCCGTTGATGTCGTGCATTCGTGACTTCCAAATTGCAGACTTTAGACACACGAGGCAGTTTAATCATAGAAGTATGACAATACATTTCTTTAGAGACAGCTTCACATATTGCGCACGAAGTTTAATCGCGGTTAAGAAACACGATTGGTCGTTTGACAACAATATCGGTTAAGGCAGTTAAATCATGTAAGTATGACAAAACATTTCTTTAGAGACAGCTTCACATATTGCGCACGAAGCTTAATCGATGTGTTTACTTGATAGAATAAGAAGGATCTAAGTATGACGAAATAAAGAACACTCGAACGACGGGTTAAGTTAATTTACCTTTACCAAAGGTCCATTTACAATCTTTGGTTAGTTGTCCTGATATGTATAGCATTTTAGGAAAATCTGAAGAAGGTAAACAGGGCTTTATTGATGTTGACCGTCGTCAGTTTGCTGCGTTTAATAAGATTTTACCTTGGCCAGGGATGGGTCTTATCTTACTGAAAGTGGTTGGACGGAATGTCGTAAAAAAAATTCAATTTTATCGATTAAATTCATTGATATATCAAAGATGTATGAAAAAATGGAATATTTGTCATTAACTATCTCCATTTGTGTGTGCGAAATTATTAAAAAGTTGTATCTACATCTTTATTAAAATTATTACATCACTGTTCCATGTCTAGGAAACAAAAACACCATTGAGACACCTTTGACATTCGATAATAACTTTGTCCTTATCTTTCTGCTGACAGGAAAAATAGTGACGGAGTCTTATTACTAATGATAATAATGTGCGCGGCACAGAACATAGAATCCGGCAAACAATAAGTTAATGCATACGTGCATATAATCAGCGCCTTGGTCTAAAGGTCATTACGTCTAATAGTGCAGCAGATCCATCTTTCTTTAATTGCAAAGTACCTACCGGATTTTTTTTTATCAACATAAATGTGTGTATTTTGTATAAGCTCACCTGCAACGAAAAGAAGAAGAAAAATAATCAATTATTAGTATTGCTAGATTGTGTGTTGAAATATATAATCAAACAGACATAAATATCCCCCACTTTTCAGAGCTTATCTGGTTATAGAAACAGCTGTAGACAAAGCTACAGAAAAAAAAACCTCTTATCCACGAGCAGAAAGTGCGCATTGTAAGATATTTTTTATCTTGCGGAATGAAGAATTGTCCTCAATTCCTCCTTCTATCCAACCAATACCATTACGCTTTGGTAAAGTGCAAATACAAAACAATAAACAAACAAAACTTCCCGACAACCAACACTAAAGTGCGCGACACTCCATTTATTTGCTGCACTTTGTTGTACGCTTCGAATGTAGTAGATGCGGTGTTGGCTTTCGGGTGCAACTTGTATCTATGGGCATATTTCTCGTTTTATCCGCATTATTTTGTAATTTTCCAGCGGCAAACTTCAAACACAAAAACTTGGGAAAATGCAAATTACAAAAAAAAAAAAAAAACTAGAAAAGAAAACTAAATGGAAAAACGCTTGACAGAGACGTACCAGCGGCGGGACGAAGACGATAAAGAGGGGCGGTTTAGCGGCACTACTTGCAAATATCGGTATAATGGTGGTGTGCTTGCTAGGTGCTGCTGCCTGGGTGTAAGAACGATTGAGTATCTCATCAAAAAGCACCAAAACAGCAGCGCCGCAGCTATCGCAGCCACTCGTGAATAAATTCAAATTCACCACGAAGTGAGGTTTTTTTTTTTAAATTGTTGTTTGTTAGGCTCGATTAGGCACACAAAAGTCTAGAGAGGAAAACCACTACCATCGACAAGCCAATTGTTGTGTGCGCTACTGGCAGAGCGCGCAGTTTAACTGTTGCGTAATGCCGGTATATGTGTACCCTGCTAATGGCCGACAGTCTTAAAACCAACCGTTGATTTGGCATGGTTTTTGTTTTTGTTTTTTTTTTTTTCAAAAATTTGAACTATATAGGTCTACGTCAATTTTTGTTTCGTTCGTAACAACAAGCTCTCTAGTGGAGTACCCATTTCCAAGGTATTACACATTTTGGTAAACAAAGAAAAGGAACGAAAATCACAAGGGGTAATAAAAACAACTCTCAAGACTGCTTCTTATCGGGTAAAAAAAAACAACATATTTTGAATGTTCATTTATTTAACTTTCGTATCACGACTTAATTGCGATCAATAAGGCTTTTCATATCATTTATGCAACTAACACAGACAAGGCGATTTTTTTCACTGTATTGGAAATGTGTATGTATGTGTTGTGGGCACGAGGGGGTGTGGCAGAAGAAGCGAAAGATACCGGTAAAGAATCGAATCGATATTATAAAGTTTGTGAGTAATAGTTTCCAGGTAAAACATGAGGTACTTGCTGAAATTGTAAATGGCTGCCGTTTGTTTTGGAGAGGTTTATAACATAAAGCACTTAACTTTTTTTTTAGCGATAAGATTTGCAGTAAGATAAAATACGTGCTGGTACTTCGATTAACACATGGCGTATAGGAACTTTTTTTTAGGATTCAAGTGTTTTTTTCAAAGAGCGGAATTTTGCCATCAAGGTATTGATAAATGTCGATTGAATGATTGGCCACTTGTTGAACCGGAAGGGCAACCAAAATGGTAAAACAAAATACTTCAAGGTGAGGGTGTAATGAGATGGAGTATGCCATTTTAGGTAGATGTGGAATCCTATGAGTACCATTTGTTCAAGTGTTGTTGATATGTATTAAGAGGTGAACATTTATTAAAAAAAAACCTTGAAATGCTAGTGCATAGATGAGATTACCATTTCGAACGACAATTTGCTTGGTGCCCTATACACATGACACATGTATTCGTTGACAGGTAATGACACTTTCGCGTGACAGCAGGAGTAAGAAAGCTTTATCGATTAACTCGTGTAAATTATGGAAGAATGTAGGCAGGAAGTGTAACATCTAGAAGTCCTTCACTAAAATGCGCTGCAGAGACGACAGTGTAATTGTCAATTGCATGCAAATCCTTTAAGCGATGTCGATTAAGCCTTCACGCAACAACGCCAGTAACTCTCTCTCTCCCTTTACGTTTTGTTTCATCCTTTTTAAAATGAAATGCCTTAGCGTTTGATCAATTGACATACCATGGTCATAAAATGTGCGCCGCAATTCACGTTTCACAAAAATCATTGACACAAAAAAGTATTCACAAGTACTTCGCTATCTTAAGTATCGATAGCGTTCCATAATTTATCGACTTGCACTCTGCATTTATTTGTTTCAGAAATATCAAAACATAACTGACAGTTGTCGCCATTTGTAAAAGTTATAGCATCTCCCGATAGGGAAATACATTTTGGACACCTTATAATGTGAAGATCTCCACAATGCTTCTTAAATAAAATAAGCAGTCATATACAATTCTTCGCTAAGGTAAAGGTTGCAAATCCGTAGTATGAGAAATATAATGTAAATACAATTTCAAAGAAGTTATGTTACAAAATTCATTAAAAATATTTTTTGCTTAATATTCGCATTCAATCTGGTGAACGAAAGTAAAATGTGAAAAATCTTAATAACATTTTTTATACACATTTCATTATATTTTTTTATTTATGAGAATCAGCAAGAAGGGATCATCGATCAGAAGGAAAAGTTGATTAAAAGGTAAGGGCAAACAGAAAAGGGATAGCCAATCAGAAGACCCCTCGATCAGCACATTGTCCGCTCATTTTGAAGTAACGATATTTTGAGGAAAACACAACTAGATGATATTTTGAATACATGTGTCATATAAAAAAAGTAACCACTGATAGACTATCTAATTGGATCTGAAGTAAAAAAAACGAAAGTTAAGGGAAAATGTATGATCACCATAGTAAATAATAAAAATTCCTCATCGTTGTGAAGCATGTGACCACCTGTTTTGGAGAATTATTCGATTGTCATCCCACGCTATTCGATCTCACATTCATGTCCGGCGTTTGAATTGCCAAATTTTACTAATTTTATTGAAAACCAAAGTAATAACCATATAAGGCGAGTGAATCAACAAGTTCGTTGATCTCGACAGGGCCTACAACTTTAAACCCTAGCAGGTAAACCACCATATATCGTTGTTAATCCATTTTTTTTTCATACCGAATCCAACCGCCATTAGACTTTGTGATCATTTTTGGTCAACATCATTTCAACAGCCAACACTGTTCAAAATCAAACGCCTGACAATTACAAAATCGAAAACCGAATCGAAGAGAAAATTCCCATTTTTGGTATCTCCATACACACAACAACGACATTGTCGGACACTGCAAAAAAATAAATCCGATCTCGAGTGAAACCAGTGTGGTTGTTGTTGTTGCATTGCACGCGTGTACATATACGTCTGTCTATATTTTCGTTGATATTTATGGCGCCGCTGCTTCTAAAGGAGACGACAATTCGCGCGCCCACAAGTGAATAATAATTAATTTTGCAAACAAAAAAAGAAACCAACAACATAACATACAAATGACGAAAAAAAAAAAGAAAGATACAATTCAACGACAGAAAACATCAATAAAAGATAGATCTGTCGGTCGATCGAAGACGACGATGACGATGACAACAACGACGACGATTACATTGCACCATGTGTCTGTCTTATTTTTAAGAGGCTTTTTAGTATGAGTGTTACTTCACACGCGTCGTCGATTCTTTTCATCGAGACACTTCCAAGATTGGCGTGGTCGGCGGTGCAGCCGCCGACAAGTTGGATTTATTTTGGTGGACCTGGTTACCTTGTCTCACCTTGAGAGCAGATAACTAACAATTTATTTATTTTTTGCCATCGAAATCGAAATCAAATTCATTTGCTCGTATTGTTCGTATTATTGACTATTTTTGGATTTTTCCATCTCTGGTTGGTCGTTTTAGGTTGTTTTGGAAACTGGGCAGGTGGTCAAGTTTAGTTAATTAATGTACCCCGTCAAGACAAAAAAAAAAAAAAACTGTATCTCGTCGATTGCAAAAATGATATGGCAATAGTTGAGAGATGTGGCATTCCGAGGGCGGACTTAATCCGCAACTAAATTTTTATTCATAAATTTATTTTTATTTTTAAAAATTTTCGCTGCTCGATATGGTGGTGATTATGGTATAGTGGACGCCTCGTGCTGGGGTGAGAATTTAACAATTTATGAAAGGCGTTAATGGCTTTTGGGAATTTGGACTCTATGTAAATGGTATTTTTTAAGAGCTGATGCATATCGAAGAGGGACACTTGATTACTACAGTGTCATAATGGGGCGACGAGAAATGGTATTTTTTCGCCAGATGGTATTTCAAGAAGCGCCTAGGGCATTATGTTAAACTGACTGACGGTATACTTAATTTTAGGATAGTGTGATTGTAAATTATTTTTATGTGAATAAAATATATCATGCGACGGAGGCAACCGTCCAGGTTACTACTTTTTTTATTGCTAAAATAAGTTACTATCTTCCCACAAAAAAAAATCATTGGTTCCAAACATGGATGAACAACAAATTCCAACAACCACAATGGATCTTCGTGGACTTCAACGATTGCAACTGGGATTAAGTACTTTGAAAATGACAAGACTCGCTAGACATTGGGACTGTTATATAACTTTTCCAAAAAGCACTAAATAATAATATGGATGTTGAGTCTCGTCATAGCAAGAGCCTTATACATAATTAAAAGCAATAAAGGATGTGCCCTCAAACGGCAATATTGGTAGCTGTGGAAAACGGCAAGGTGTACAATATACCAAATACATACACATTTTGGCCTAACAGGTTTTTTTTTAGAACCCACGGCCAAAAACATTTATGTTGGCTTGTGTACTTCTTGCACGACGGCAGGACCTACCATGTTGTTGCGAACGGCCTAAGTGGCTAAACGAGTACGTGGTACTACTCGTATGAATTGTTAGGTAACTATGAGTGGAGGCCCAGTGAAAATAATTTTGGTGTTAACACACGTTTAGAAATC
The DNA here is from genome assembly GCA_949824845.1 of Rhingia rostrata. Lineage (NCBI taxonomy): Eukaryota > Metazoa > Arthropoda > Insecta > Diptera > Syrphidae > Rhingia > Rhingia rostrata. Next base: position 196,336,174 of record OX463755.1, on the reverse strand, counting down.
GAACCTTTCGCGCAGTGTTTCACCGCACCGCTCAGTTCTTAAGATATTTGAGTCCATGGGAACAAAGAATAGTATGTGTGAGCTCGACTAAAGGAATAAGAACCACACCACCAGCAGGACATGCAGACATTATCAATTATTTACATTTGGATCCCTTAACACAATAATCGAAAAATTCAAGTGCTCTAAGGAACAGTCCGCAGCTAGAAAATGAATTCAAGGGACACGTTTAGATTTGACTGAGGCTCAGCTGTATCGTCTGAACTTCCTCCCTCACGATGATTTTGAATGACCTTTCCCCTGAATCTTTGATTTTGAAATCATATAGAAGAACAAATTTAACGTCTAATAGATACGCACGGGCTGCTGCCTCACAATGAAATATAAAGACCATTACTTTACATATTTCCTAACAGACAAAAGTGGATGAGGAACAAATTTAACGTCAGATTCAAACGTGTAAGCATAGATCCTTTGACGGCTGTTTCACATTGTCTTTCAATGTGGAGCAAGTTTGACGTCGAATCAATACGGGTGGACTTATATTTTTTGCCTAATGATGCCTCATTTTGACTTAAAAACAGAGAGGAATGGGCGATAAATGAATGAGCACATGTTGGACGTATACGCTGGAGCGGGGGTGTTTTCCAAAACGCTAAAGCTGGGCATCACATTTATTCTCACTGGCCACAAAGGCATACTGTCATCTTCCAAGATAATATTTCCATCGAAAGTATTACATGCCATATTTATATCGGGTGTTTTCTTTAGAGGTTGGTTTTCGAAAAGAGACAAAACTGACATTTTGTGGTCAAATCGGGCAACTCTAATGTCATTTATGTTCAGTTTGGTTTGTCATTTCATCATGAACAGGTTCACAGGTTCATTTATTTCGAAAATAATGGTTCAGTTCGCGAAGTTTACCGCAAGCTCCGTCAATTTTATGGTCGAAATAATCGTCCATCAGAGCAATTAATTCGGTTTACCATGGATCGTCCTCGCACTATGTTAACTCTATGTGATAACACGCATCCGCAGAGACGTCGAACAGTGCGCGCCGAAGAAACAATTGCCGCTGTAAAGCAAATTGTTGAAGAGGACCCGAATGAATCGATTCGCCACCATGCACAGCAATTGGTGCATCAACTTTATGGAAGATTTTGCGCAAAGACCTTGGCTTACGACCTTACAAGATCTAGCTAAGCCGCGAGACCATGCAATGCGTCGTGCTTTTGGTGTATGGGCCGAAAAAAAAGATTGATCTCGATGCTGATATTCATCGCAAAATTTTGTTCAGTGATGAGGCTCATTTTTGGTTGAATGGGCTACGTCAACAAGCGAAATTGCCGCATTTGGAGTGAAGAGAATCCCCATGAGACCCTTGAAACGCCATTACATCCACAAAAACTGACTTTTTGGTGTGCTGTATGGGCTGGTGGAGTCATTGGGTACATCTTCCGAAACGAAGCAGGATAGTCAGTTACCGTTAATGGAGACCGGCAAAGAGCCACGATAACCGACCATTTTATTCCCGAATTGGATAGCATGAATGTGGATGAGATGTAGTTCTAACAAGACGCACGTCACAATCGATCTATTGAAGGAAACATTCGATGAGCGCATAATTTCGCGGAATGGACCTGTCAATTGGCCACCAAGCTCGTTCGAGTTGAAACCATTGGATTATTTTTTTTGTGGATATGTGAAGTCGCTCGTCTACGCCAACAAACCAGAAACGTTAGGGGACTTGGAAGCCAACATTCGTTGCGTGATTGCCAACATACGGCCCCAAATGCTAGAAAAGATGGTTGAAAATTGGACCCCTTGTCTTGGCTTTATTCGAAACACCCGCGGCGGTCTTATGCCCGAAATCATATTTAACCATTAGTGACATAGAATTATCCTTCCAATAAAGCCAAATTGATGGACATTTAAACAATTTATTCAATTCGAAGGGCTATACATCTAAAAAAAAATAAACACCCTTTAGTACTGTCCACATGTTAGCTGCCTGTAAGCCACCAGCAAATTTCCTGATAATAAGGATAACCATTGGTTAGTTGATAAAATGCGTTTGTGCAAGTGACTCAATGAAAACAATTGCTAATCTGTTTAAAACTGATAAAAAAATTTCTCTGTATGATATAAACAAACCCTAAACCTTATTTTAAATCAAATTTTCAAGGCTTTTCTCACTTTTTTAATGTGTTACATAACTTGCTTTTGAAAAGGTAAACAAAATGTCACATTGTCCTCTATTCAACTGTCAGTCATCGAACTCCACAATCTTAAAAAAAAATAATTAAAAATCAACTCCAAACGTTTGTAAATCCCTCCAAGGCTTATCGGCTCTTTCAATAACGTTCAAAGTCCACCAACAACAAAAACACAAAAATCAAAATCCACTCCTTTATCTTAATGCTCACTTCAAAGGTCACTGCGTAGATCCATATACTCCAACCAATTACAACAACGACGCACAAGCCGACAATATAATGAAATTTCTTTTATGTAACATTCAACTGACAATGCGCTCTAATTATTCTAATTAATCATGAGAATATCGGGTAGCACATAACTCATTCTCTACACAAAATACAGTCGTGCCAATAGCGCATTAAATAATGAAATCACAACCAGCTCATTAACTCATCACTCAATCGTGCCTACTAACATAACACGTGTGTGACATTCGCTATTCCAGTAATTTTGATCGAAATTAACATCTCAAACTCATAATCATAAAATTTGTCCTCAGATACTGGAAAAAAAATATCTATAGCTGAGTGGCTTTATATCCATACCAAACATGGTCATCCATGTTTGCCAGCAAACAGCACCAGTCGTTCATGTAACACCTCAAGTGTTACTCACCCTTTTGTAAAGTTTTCAAGCTTGCAATTAAAATCTAATGAATAAAATATGACAGATACGAGTATATAATTGCAAAATCCTTTCTAAGCGCCTAAAAAGATATAAATTATCACAGCAAGGTATCATGAGTTTTTGGTATAGAATAACACAACTACTGCATCTAGATAGATTGTGGTGTGCGGCACTGCTAATTGCATCTTTCAAACAGACAAAGAGAACGTAGTCAGCGCATAGTGTATCTGGAACTAGTTCACTACCACGTATCTCGTTTCTTCGACTCATGCATGCACTACTGCCAATTTAAGTCAAATGCAAATTTTGTAGTTTTTTTTTTATTTTTTATTCTTTTTTGCTGTTGATTGTGTATCTGGCGCGAGTGGATGTTGACTTGGAATAAGAACGCTTGGACATGTACACACATTGAGGAGAGGGAAAGAGACACCCCTCTGGATATGGTCAAAGGTAATTGAACACGATTTCATAAAACTATACCGAGAGTAGGCATGAGATGACAGAGTATTCTTAACCGAGAGTTGGACAAATCTGCGGTAATTGCAAACAATTAGAAAAGTCGTGCAGGTAATTAAAAAAAAAAAAAAAGAATTTCTCAGGCGTGCGCGCTACACCGTTGATCTTTCAGAAATTGAATGCAAATTTGATAAATTGAATTTTAAAATGTATTTGAGTAGAGTGCTTGCGGAAGGTTGACTTTGATGTGTGGAGGTATGTATTACTTTTTTTTTTCTTTTGAAAAGCACCGACACACCCGAGAAAGGTGAGGAATGTCGATTGGAAGGTCCAAAAATGGCTGTTGTTTTGTATCGACAGATTCGTTATGTCACGCGTCCTTTCACGGAGGATGTTATTGGTTGGAAAGACGCAATATTCAATCAGATCCAAGGTAAACAATGATTCGTCATGTTTTAATAATCCATAATATCCATTCCATTCGGCATGTTGTGTAAGACGTTTGCCATATTAATGGTGTCGATTGTGATGAGTTTGGGTAACCAAACTTGTTTCTATTTTGATTACGTATATTTGTATGTAATACGGTATGGGAATACAAATTCGTTTGCAGTAAACAACATTAAATTTGCAATTCAATCGCCCAAACAATGTGCTTGTAACTAGAGTTCCGAAATTCTTATATACAGTGCTTTGCCGAATTCATATTCAAATTTGACGTCAATCATCTACAGTGATGACGCTCGTTTCTGGCTTAATTGTTTAGCATACAAAGTTTTCCGAAGTTCCATTTCAATTTTTTGATTCCAACAATTTTCTCTTTGTTTGCAAACATGACTTGAACTTGCAAGTTGTTTATTCGTTTCATTTTTATGAAAAATCTATATAAAACAATTTGTTCTTCTTTAGTGCAATCGGCCAGGATTTTATACATGACCTCGTAAGGATTGTCTTGTAATTTTGTATTAGTCTTCTCCAATGTTGATTGAACTACTGTCGGCAAACAAGCCAACAATTGTAGTCTTTGTTAGTGGTAAGAACTACATATATCACTCGTAAATAACAGTAACACGAGTAGACACAGGATGTTTTTTTTTTTACATCTGCCCTTACTTCCTTGAACATGGAATACTTATTTCCATGTTTCATAAGAAAAATTTGCGTGTCTTAACATTCTATTTATGGGTGGAGCGTCAAATAAGTAAATTTTTTGTATTTCGCGCATGACATTTAAATACCTTTATGGTCTCCTTAATATATGCGTCAAAAAGTCAATATGTAACGTTTCAATTGTGTTATGAAATAATTGAATATACGGTGCCTTCCTTGCACTGTAGAGGCATCAATGTAATTACCTGTTTGCAACAGTGAGAATCAAGAAGAAGGCCTCATTTTGACAATTGCTTAGGTAGTACTTAAGTGGCGCTACAGTCCGGAATGTACAGTCGAAACCGGCCTCAACCATCATGCCAATTAGCCCGGTTCTTAGCTAACAGCCTCTAGTAACGCACTCCAAGTTGGTTGAGGTCGGTTTCTACTTGTGCGCGCCACTTAAGGCGAGGTCTTCCTCTACTGTGACAAACTCTGGCTGGGAATCGAAGACTCTGCGAGCCGGAGTATTGGTGTCCATTCGTTCTACATGTCCTAGCTATCTTAAACGTCCAATGCGGAGTTTTTCGAACAGGGGCATGTCGCTGTACAGCTCGTATAGTTCTTGGTTGAATCTTCGGCTCCATAGCCCGTCAACGCAAACAGGACCGAGGATTTTTCGAAGAATTTTCATCTCGGTTCATGCTTTAGGCCGTAGAGCAGGACTGGGATGATCAGGGTCTTATATAGGATCTCCTTAGTAGTTCGTGAGGGCTTTACTACTAAATTGCCTTCTTAGTCCGAGGAAACAGCGATTGGCAAGAGTAGTTCTTCGTTTAATTTCTGACGAGATGTTGTTGTCAAAGTTAATAGCGCAGCCGAGGTTGACAAAGTCCCTTACTACCTCAATGTTATATCTGTCAATGCTGACGTTCTGTCCAATTCGTCGATGTTGTGTGTCCTTTCGTGTTGACAGCATATACTTCATCTTGCCCTCATTTAATGCTAAACCCATTTTTGCCGCTTCCTTCTCTACACTAGCAAACTTGGCTATGACATCACTTTGGGTCCGACCAATGATGTCAATATCGTCAGCGTATGCTAGTAGTTGTACTCGTGAGTTGGCTCGTGAGTTTTGCACGAGCCTCTCAAGAAGCAAATCGAAAAAGTCACATGATAGCGCATCGCCTTGCCTAAATCCTTTTTGGTATCGAATGTTTCGGTGAGGTCGTTTCCGACCCTAATGGAGCAGCGAGAATTATCCATCGTCACTATACACAAACGGACGAGTTTTGGTGGTATATAAAAACTAGAAATGGCTCTGTATAGTTCGTTTCTATAAATGCTGTCGTATGCGGCTTTGAAATCGATAAACAGGTGGTGGGTATCGAATTGGGCATCTTGGGTTTTTCCAGGATCTGCCGAAGTGTGAAAATTTGATCTGTTGTGAACATTCCTGGCCTAAAACCACACTGATGAGGGCCTATCAGGTTGTTGGTAAACGGTATCAGGCATTCACATATTACGACAGGACAATCGCTTTGATGACGGGCTCGGTGGCGCGATGATTAGTGCGTTGAACTGCCGCGCAGAAGGTCTGGGTTCGATTCCCATCCGAAGCAAGTCCTAAATGATTTTGCACTGGCCCTCCTCTCGTGATGATCTGACAAATCATCCGAGTAGTATCAATTGTCATGAATAGCTTATCCCAACTTAGCCGTTCGACATTCTGCCAATTTGTTTCGATTAATAAATGCAAATTGGAAAAAATAAATAAAAAAAATAAATTGTGATTTTATCAAAAGAAATTTAATCTTAACTTATATTATTATAAATATATATATATCAAAATTTGGCATAAAGACGCTTTTGAAAGTGACACTAGGCCGAATATTAACATTTGGCATAATTTCGCTTAGGTAAAGTGTCATAAGGCCATCATAAGCCGGCCCAAACAGGGGTTCATACTTTGCATACAACCGAGTTCAAGTTTTGAATGTGCAAAGTTTGAATATCACTGGTGCCCAAATGTATCTCCTGCTTGGGATCACTGTTGCATTTGGTTTGCGTGCAAGTATTCATTATTTATTCTGATAAACTTGAGTGCTTAAAGCCTCTTAAACTAAATCCATTCGCCAAGGTTAACATTTATCATGTACCTATTTATTTCTCAAATTACTTAAAGCCCCCCAAAGTGTGATTGTGTTATGCAAGTCACTGACCTTTACCTCCCCAGCCTACCTAGGTCTAATACGTAATCAAAATTATGTGTACCCAATAGTTGTCCAGTAACGACCACCACTTGTGTGTTTTAATTTTTTTTTTTTTTTTGCAGAGACTTCTACAGTTTAGATACACACACTCTCAGCATCCACTTCAGTTGAACCTTTTGAATTATGTATTCTCTTTCATCTTTGACGTGGTATCTGCATTGCAAAATACTCTCGAACACAATTGGACACGACCATAAATTCAAAACCATAACGCGTACCAATAAAATACCAATTTGCCATCAATAAATTCGGTTCGTTTTGGGGGGAAAATCCCACTGCGAATCCGTAACCAGGAAGAGCAGGTTTATCAAACAATAAAAAATGAAATGACCACCACAGACCAAATGAAAAATCATTTTTCCGCACGATTGGTGACCACCGCGTATCACTATAAATTTCTCCGCGGGACGACACAATCTGGCCGAACCAACCACAAGCATTCGTACTATCACCCACCGAAAAAATGCAGATCAAAATGTATCCCGCGGATACAAGCTGACCCATTGAGACGCAACGGATCGACAACGTCGGCGACTTAGTGGCCAACTTTTAACCAAACTGGCGCCCAATGTGTTACCAACTTTCGCGAGAGCTCACGCTCACGCTCAAACTCAAGCTCTCTCTTTGCCTGATATGATAATTTAAATCATATTATTATTATTTGTGTATCCCTGCAATGTAGTTTCTTCAATTTATCACGCGAGGTTTAGAAGGTGGCTATCTGTGTGTACCTCACGATGATGATGATGCCCAGAAGGGACACTTTGTACTCGGGGGACGTGCAAAATAATGGTGATTGTTATTGCATGCTAAAGTATCTAACAAAAGCGATTCTGTTGTGTTGAGTGCAATTTATCAAGAAAAAAAAAAACTCTAAGCCCATAGGCTAGAAAAGGTCGTTTCTGATGGAATACAATTTTTTCCAAACATATTTTTCTAATGTCCAACGAAATTAGACGAGCAAAGATGTATGCAAATTTTTGATGCCAAGCTCGCAGATCACCAAAGCGGTTAATGAATAATCAAAGGGGTTTTTGCTACTTAAAAATCTAACGGTATTATAAGCTGATGTAGTCAAGGTTGTGAAGAATTAACGTTTCAAAGATGGCCAGTAAGTGTTGGGCTAACGCAAATGCTAACGACCTTAGGCTAATGATCCATTAATAAACAGATGTGTTTTTGTTTTTTTCTTTTTTTTTCTTGGTGGGATCTTAAATAGATGAATGAATAGATGATGACTTGGAAGTCGATCTGATACGATTAGAGGGACAATTATCGTAAACTCTTGTAGCTAGAGGGAATATACTCATTTAAATAAGGCGCGGGCAATGCCCTATGATATATATTTAGATTTTCTATGGAATTATTCCAGGGAATAGAGAAAAGCGGAAGAGAGTTAAGAGTGGTGCGAAAAAAGTGAACTTCCGAATGAATAATGGCAGGAAATTAAGCTAATCGTTTTGTGAAAAATAGGTTTTCGTAATTTCGTAAAATACAATCAGGTTCATCTTGATGGTATCGATTTCTAAACGTTTACACTCAGTAAGAAAATCGTCAAAAACTAAAAACATCTTAATGCGATAATCAAGAAGGCATTGATTAAAGAATCCATCAAGAAAGAATTTCCGAACACATAAGTGTCGAAATATGTAAATTTTTTTTATTGATGATGTTGCTGTGAATCTTTTAAAGGCTTCGTAAGAGCCCAATAGCTGAAAAGGTCACGATTCATTGTCACTGTTAATTTTATTGCAAAAACTTGGAGTATTGAATGGTCTTGAGAACAGCTTCGAGTCGATTCATCGAAGTGGTTGCGAACACTCTCAGCTTAGATATATTTTTTTCAGTATATGTATTTCAAAAAATTCGCTGGTACACATTCTTTGGAGAACACAGATTTTCGTAATACAAAAATACAAAATTTTTGGCGCAACAGGCTCGTTAGTACCCAGGTCTGAGCTTTCTCACAACCATTCATGTGCGCGTGTGTAATTCTTCCATGATGGCGGGACCTCCTGTTTTGTGCCGACTCCGAACGGCGAATTTGAGATAAACTTTTCTTGACAACTGATACTACTCGGATGACATGTCAGATCATCACGAGAGGAGGGCCAGTGAAAAAACATTTTAGGTGTTGCTACGTCTGGGAATCGAACCCAGACCTTCTGCGCGGCAGTTCAACGAACTAACCATCACGCCACTGAGCCCCCGATTTTCGTAATACACTTGAATAATTTGTAAACGCTGTTGAGTATAAGTTTTTCATGATGAAAAGTCATACAGTACTGAACAAAAATATCATGACAGTTTGAAAATAGTAAATCTAAATTCATAACTGATGATGTTCACGAAGACAGAACGTTCACGTAGATTGCTAAAGGTCTTAACAACATGGAGTTGAACTTCACCTTCAAACTCGAGCAATGAGGAATTTTCGCGTTCATGCGTTTAAGGAAAATAATTGCATTTAGCGATTATTCATTGGACATTGCTCTTTGAGACCAACTTTAAGCGGGTAAATCTTTCTCGAAGTTCGAAATGGTTTTTATGTTTCCATTTCAAAAATCGGTCGCGAAATTAAGCGGTTACATAAACCTAGAATAATTGACTGTAGGGAACATTTATTTTCATACTAGCTGAACCGACTGTTGTTAACATGTCTTAGCCATGAATGTTCAATTCAATCAGGAAATTTGTTTGTTTGTTTGTTTAAATTGGCCCAGCCGTTTTCAATTAATGAATTCATCAATAAAATATTAAAATTTATTATTAAATAAATTTGTGTATATATGCATACAAATTTTGGCACAACATGCAAGTTAGTACCCAGGACTTAGTTTTTTGTCACAACCATTCATGTGTGCACGATGTATATAAAAAAAATCGGTCTCAAAATTAAGCCTTGTGGTACATAAGGAATACTTGGCTTTAGGATGAATCTATTTTCATTGTACACCGCCCATTGAATCTAATTTGAAAAATAACTGAATTGCTAAATCCGAAATGTTTTTTAATGTTTTCAACAGAAAAAATGCATGTCAACATTTAGCCCCGTGGCGAAACATCGACCGGGTACAGCCTGAACTGTGAACTATTTGGTCTGCTCTTTCACTTAGATAAATATAATAGAGAAACGACACCATAGCTCTTGAAATAAACTAAACTCAAACCTACAAAAGACAACGTCTGCTGAACATCAACCTTAATATTCCCGTCGTTAAATAAAAGCTCTCCCTATCTCACCCGTTTAAAGTCTTTCGGAAATATAACTCAACTGGAACAATGTTTTCATTTCACGAACAAAAAATGATTGCCCACCAATAAAATAAATTATCTCAAGAGACCACCAGAGAAATAGTCTGCATACCTAATGGATGCACACAACTTTATCACTCTCAAGAGGGTACCGCACCATGAGGAAATTTATTTGTGGCGTCGGAAGATGACCTTAAAAACACCCACTCCCTTCGATCTCTCAATCGGATCGTACCATTTTTTTCTTCTGTTCCACCATAAAAGAAAAAGTTTCACCATATTTTGACTGATCTTTTGAAAAGGGTTCACTTAATTCGATATGAATCCATTTCGCACCACACAAATGCAATATGTCAAGACCCACACATATGGAATGATAGTGTGGTCGACGACCAAGGGAAAACTAGCTGCAATACGTAGGTTATTGCAGGTTCAGTTAATAGTTTTACCACATCGTTCTGAATTGCAAAATGGAACTCATTTAGGGAGGCATTTGTTTAACGCAACCAATATATGCACGAAAATCTATATCTAGACTTAATTGAAGATCGTAATATAAAAAAATTGTGACTTGGCAATCATAACCAGGGTTTTGTTGCCAATATTCAAGTGTAACTCTGAAGGCGAATGAGTATCTTAGATGGTGGTGGCATTACGTCGATGTTATTATTAGACCGAGTAAATCATTCATGCCATGTACAGAGTCAATAATCATAAAACGTGCATATGCCATCTTATCAGTGTCATATCGAACAGGTATACCCCGATGTGTGATAAAACAAAATTATTTCAAATGCGAATATCCACATGTGTGACTTTGGCCACAATTGAGGGGAGGGGAGGCGCTTCGATTATAGCTCTAACCCCAGTGTAGGCGATCATAAAACAAAACACTTTATTTAAGCAACAGCCTCAAGTTCATAGAGGTCGTTAGCGGCTTGTTATGTGGCGGCGGCATCGATTCACTTACTAACAAGACTTTGAAAAAAAAAATTAATACGAAATGTAATTACAGTGTAACGTAAATTGTTTATAAATGGATAAGGTATGCAAACGCGCGAGCGCGCGCGCCACAAAAAAAAAATGTTATTCACACATTTTGGGTGGGTGGATAAATGGTCATTGAATTGAATTGAAATTAAATTTCCATTTAGAGAGGTGATGGCAAAGAAAAATATGAAATTAATAAGGAAAACACGAGGAGAAATGTTGACTGCCTCAAGGTTGGTTCACCGATGCAGGGAATGGAGACCCAAACATAGCTCGTTAGACCAGACGAGGTACTCATTGTTGGCATTTGACTTTTTGTTTAAGTTATTTGAAGTATGGGCTTGTATTTTGTTTCGTTTTGATAAATGACTAAATGGCCGATAGAGTGCTTTGGTGTGGATCGCAATAGGGAATGGTAGGAGAAAAACAAAACGGAAGGTTTACTGACCTGGTAATATGCGTTATGGAATTGACGTATCATTGATTCAAGGTGTGAACTATAGACATCGGACCGAGGTACGGTCATGAACACACATAGTGAGTAATTGCAGGGTATAGGATCTTGGGTTTTTCTATTGACAGTTTTCGACTACTGGTTTGGTGTGGAGAAGCTAATTTTTGAGAGACAATTGAAAGAGTGAGTGATTTTAAGGCTGTTATGGATGAACCCAGACATAGAGAAAATTGAAAAGAGTATATTGCTTTACTTTTATAGTCTTCTTCCTATAATTGCATTGAAAAAAAACTTGAAAACTAATAAAGGGGGCTTTTCTAAGAGTTAAGTTTTCAGGTTGCCAGCACTGGTTAGTAATGGCGTATAAGCGTCATCTGTCAGAGTGAAAAGTTTTCAGTAAACTCTGCCTTTTAATCATGGAAAGACTCACAAACAAGCAACGATTGCATATTATTGAAATTTATTATCAAAATGCGGACCTCTTCAATTTGATTCTTGAGAGAATTGTGCAAAACTCACGAGCCAATACCAGAGACAAAAATTTCCAAAAAATCGGTACAACTACTAGAATACGCCGACGATATTGACATCATTGGTCGGATCCAACGTGATATCATAGCCACGCTTGCTGATATAGATAAGGAAGAGTCAAAAATTGGCTTAGCAGTAAATGAGGGCAAGACGAAGTATATGCTGTCAACACGAAAGGACAGAAAACATCGACGAATTGGACAGAAAGTCAGCATTGACAGATATAACTTTGAGGTAGTACGGGACTTTGTCAACCTCGGCTCCGCTATTAACTTTGACAACAACATCTCGTCAGAAATTAAACGAAGAATTACTCTTGCCAATCGCTGTTTCTTCGGGCTAAGAAGGCAATTCAGTAGTAAATCCCTCACTCGAACTACTAAGGAGATTCTATATAAGACCCTGATCATCCCAGCCCTGCTCTACGGCGCTGAAGCATGGACCGTCTCAAAAGCGGATGAAGAAATCCTTGATCGATTTGAGAGGAAAATTTTTCGAAAAATCTTCGGTCCTGTTTGTGTTGACGGGCTATGGAGACGAAGATTCAACCAAGAACTATACGAGCTGTACAGCGACATGCCCCTGGTCGCAAAAAAAACTCCCCATGGGAAGTTTAGGATGACTAGGACATGTAGAACGGCTTGCAGAGCCTTCGTTTCCCAGCCAGACGTAGGACGCAGTAGAGGAAGTTCTCGCCTTAAGTGACGCACACAAGTAGAAACCGACCTCCACCAACTTGGAGTGCGCAATTGAAGGCAGTTAGCTAAGGACCGGGCTGATTGGAGAGATATGTTGGTTGGGGCCCAGGTTTATTCCGGACTGTAGCGCCACTGAAGTATGTAGTATTATCGAAATTCGTGAACTGTGAAAGATGTGCACCGTTTGTTACGACCATATTATGGTCGTCATAATCGACCTGGTGAATCAACAATTCGTGCTGTTATCACCAAATTTAGTTTGTTGGACAATAAACTATCGACTCGCATGCGTACAGTGCGTACCGAAGAGAATATGGCAGTCGTAGGGTTCAATGTTAATGAAGATCGTGAAAGGTCAATTCGTCGTCGTTTTCAGCAATTGAACATGTGTTACTCAACCACATCGACAATTTTACGTGTCGATTTGGGTTTGAAAGCCTATAAAAGTCAACTTGTGCAAGAATTGAACCCGAATGACCTATCACAACGTCAAACTTTTGGTGAGTGGGCTGTAGAACAGCTCCATGAAAATCCGCTGTTTTATCGAAAAATTGTGTCCAGCAATGAGGCTCATTGCTGGCTCAACGGATACGTAAATAGGCAAAACCGTCGCATCTGGAGTGATGAACAACCACATGCCATACAAGAATTACCGATGGATCCAGAAAAAACGACAGTTTGGTGTGATTTATGGGCTAGTGGCATCATCGGTCCATTTTTCTTCAAAGATGACCGTGGAAGAAACGTCAACGTCAACGGCGAACGATATCGAGCCATGATACGCGACTTTTTTTTTGCCCCAGTTGGCTGAGTTGATCTTGGGTGACATCATCATTAAGACGGTGCCACATGCCACACATCTTGTGAAACAATGGAAATGTTGAAGAATGAATTTGGTGAGCAGCTTATCTCTCGATCATGCGATTTAACGCCTCTTGATTATTTCTTGTTAGACTTAAAGTCGTTAGTCTATGTGGACAAGCCGAACACGATTGAAGCCTTACAGGATAACAAAACACACGTAATTCGTGGAATACAGGCCGAAATCCTCGAAAAAGTGACGCAAAATTGGACCTTCCAAATGGACCATTTGAAACGGAGCTGCGGACAAAATCTACATGAAGTTGTCTTTTAAACGTAAATGGCAAAGGCCTATTTGTAAATTACAATAAACATTTTGAATATTTATTGCAAATTTGAGTGTTTTATTCGATTTAAAAAAAAAAAACTTGGCTGAAAAAATCACCCTTTTTTAAGCTGAAAACGGATGGCTTTCATTTTTGTCAAGAAGCTTGTTTTTTGTCACATAGTTCCATACCTTTGGAGTTTAAATTTAAATTCATTATTTTACTGAGAAAAAATTAGTGTGATAGCAATTTTTACTTTAAAGCACACTTTTATAATTCCTGCACTTCGTCTTTCAGTACAAAGCTTACTATCAGAAATTTACAGGTAGGGGACGTGGTGATGAGAATTAAGAAGGAAGAACTTTTCAAATTTGCTTGCTTTCAAGTGGTGTCATTTATATTTACGTTCGGTGAGTTTACTTAGTGACTCGAGGGCTGAGTCGAATCCGTACAAACGTTTTCAAATGTCCCACCTCTTTCCATGTGAAATTCGAAGGAAGGAATGGTCGATTCATCAATCAGCAAATAACGATCATAATAAGAGATCCATTCAATCAGATTGAAATCAGTTCTCAAAAACAACATGCAGGTACCATCCTACATATATGAGAATTAGAAAGATAAAATGATTGACTTCGTACAACGATATACTATATGGACCATTCGATCAGATTGAAATAAATGTTTACTATGTTGTGGATGATTAGAATCCAAACTGGAAGTGTCTACATCTGTTCGGAATATTCTGACACCAAATGTTTCCCTAGAGCTATTGCGAATAGCATTATGAAAAAATCAAATTCTTACGAATACCAATATGGCCAATCCTGTTAAAAAGATGGAATGTAGACAAAATCAAAGAAAAACTATTCCAAACGGAGGCAAGGTCATTGGTGAATTGTTAATTATGTGAAAGAGCAAAAGCAAACTTTATAACTTTAAAAATAAATCATAAACAGAACTTATTTGAATCAGATAATTCACTAATCAAGAAGTCTGCTTTCGAACTTTTTAAAGGTTTTTGGCCTTGAACCGATCTCTTTAGATGTTTATTTTCACAAAGCCACTAAAGGGTTCCCAAAGCCACTCATAAATCTCCAAAACTCAATTACAAACAAAATATCTCAAAAAAGTGTCTTCCGCTAATGTAACCATATTAGGCCCGACGAATTCTTAAAATTGCTAACCTGATCACCCGGTATCATGACTACTTAATCACCACCGCTAAGTGCCCCATCGACAATCATCTCCAGGCGATATTTTACACCTCTTATCCCATTCAGAAAACCAACCAAATCACACATCAATCTGGCCACTTCCATATTCTGCTGCAAAGCACTTCCTCTCGCTACCATTTCAGTGGCGTCCGAACCCCTCCAGGCATCAATCACCTCTCAATCAACTCAATCTGGCAAAACGACCACCTCAAAACGTTCCAATATAATTGTATTTCCGTGAAATATTTACTTTCCTCTTCAAATCATGAAAGACCAGACAACGGCGCTTGGAACAAAAAAAAAAAAAAAAACTGCACAACCTATTTATCTATCAAAAGACCCCCACTCGGCGATGATTAGGAGGTGGAACGCGACAACAACAAGAAGAAACCTCCATATTGGCCTTGACAAGAGAGTTCCAATCGCGGAAAATAAACGTCACTTTTATCGACGGCATATTTTCCAATCCGTTTACATAACTCGGATGAAAATTAAAATTAAAAAAAAAATTAACTGTCGGCATCGGCGACACAGACTTGCTTTCATGTTCCGCAATTAATGAGCGAAAAAAAAACACCACAAGTTACAAGAAAAAGGGGTTAGCTTGGTATGTGGGTGGACACGCCACCAACACAGACAGACGAGAGAAGGTTGTAATTATTGATAAAAGTTTAACAAACGAAACCAAACGGAACGAAACTCTCAGTTTACCTTCGCTATAAATTAGATTGCAATCGTCTTCTTAAGAGTGTAAACATGCAGGCATTCCTGGAATTCCCTGGGCATCTTGACAGTATTGTATGTATGCACTCTCTATTTGCCTTGTACATTCTCATGCGACATACATTTATCTTGCGTCTGTCACCCGCTTTATTGACAGTTCGAATAAACTGACAAATATTGACAGACAAAAGAATTTAGTTCATCCGAGTTTGCGGATTTCATTGTTGATAATGAGATAAAAGTCAACATAAGAGAGGGGTGACAGAGATGCACTGACATGCGAGCTCATAGACGATCCAAAACCGCACCGATGTCACTGTGGAAAACGTCATATTTTCCTCGGTGATGGCTTTTCTTTCGGTTCTTTGTGATCTTGTTGCCGGTTTGGTTATGATGAACTTGCGAAGTATGACAGGCACGACGACGCTATGACGACAACGACATTATTTACGGTTGATATGGTCGAAAGAATTTTTCATCTTCTTCTTTTCAAAATTCAAGCCCCCACTTTGCTGCGTCCGATCTCTGCACTGCGCTGTCTTGGTTGGATTTTCCTCCTCCATATTTGATTTTCCAATGTAACGCAACGACAGTAAAACAAGTTAGTCGCTTGGTGGAATTTAGCTTGCCATCGAATGCCATAAGTCTCAAGTCGGTTCAAATGTGCATGTGTGTGAGATTGTCAGATGCGCGCGCGATGACAACGGCTCTGAGGTGTAAAGGCAGCTTGAAATGTGGCGCCAATTGATTAAGCTTATTTCTTGTTGTTTTGTCTCACTTTGCCAGGTTTTTTCTCATTATTTTGCGAGCGCGGGGTTTTCAGTTGCACTCCCCACGGACCCCGCTGCATGTGATCATGAATGTGGGGCTAGAGATATGGAACGCTTAAGATGATGGATATTGTGTAGGTGAACATGGCCAGCGGCTATGATGAGTGATTGGCTTGTATGGGGGCTAGGTATTTGTAGGTTTCGGAAAATCCCCAAAAACGGAGAATTTCATATAAATCACGTAATTTTTTTTTTCGTTTTTTTTTTTTTAGAGAAGCAAACGAAACAGACGATTTGTGAGTTAAGTCACGCATTACGAAGGTATCTAGTGACCTGAAAGTATAAAATATATTTTCCGTGCAAAGACGACACATAGACAGAGATGTGAAGATAGCTGTGTTTTGATTAATGGAGGGGGCGCTATTGTTTTTCTGCATCTCTGTGGGACATCGTTAATTTCGATGTCACTTTGCTGCACAAAAATGGTTGAATAAAAATCACGAAGCTATTGTCAAGAGTGACGTGACATGTCATGCAATTTTTTTTTGTAGATATGGAATTGTGCATGTAATGTTCCAAAACTGTCAAACTGATGAAGAAACATGGGGAATTCATTGACAATTAACGTGATGGACGTTGGTTTTTTCCCCCCATGCGAAAGATGTGATACGTAGTTATCATTGACTGTTTTGACAGTGGTGGAATTGGGAGACGTCGATCTAGTTTAATTAGCTTAACTTCTGTAGACGCGATTGATGTTAGTAAGTGGGGCAACAATGTGAACTGTGAATTGTACAGATGCAGGTCTGTGACAACGATTGATATGTTTTTATACCCTATCCCATAGGGGTATATTAGTTTTGACATTAAGTTTGTAACATGGAGGAATAATTTTGCTAGATATACCTCAAAGTAAATGGATCTACTCAGAACCGGTAGCTGAATCGATCTAGCCATGTCTGTCTGTCCGTCCGTCCATCCGTCCATCCGTCTGTGTGTCACCGATTGTTGGGCCTTACATTTTGAGCTATAGTTTTGAAATTTGGTACAGGGTGTCCGCGGGGAAGGTATACTACTTTGTTTTGCCGCCATTTTGGTAAACTTTAGTCTTGCCAGTTCATATTTGGCAGTCGTGAAGTAGACACGTGACAAATTTATTATGGAAAAATATTCGATAAACCAACGTGTTTTAATCGTTTAAACATTTTATCAAAATCAATCATCGATTACTGTGACGATGAGAAAGTTACGTGAAATTTTCGGGAGTAACAACGTGCCGACAAAACGCACTATTTATCGTGTAGTGAATGATTTCGAAGAAAGAGTCTGTAGGTGATAGGCCCAAGCATAAACCACAACGTATTGCAACAGCAGTTGAAAACGTTACTGCTACTCAAGGAAGTGTTCAAAACAATCCATCAACCTCAGGAGCATGGTATTCAAAGAGCAACATTGGCCTCAATTTCGCACAAGGATTTGCATTTGTTTCCATTTAAGATTCATTTGACACAAAAGCTTCTTCCACAAGACCATTTACGCCGCCGTACATATGCCAATAGGATGTTACAGCTCGCCCATGACAACCCCGATTTTCATGAAAAGATCACTATGAATGACGAGGCACATTTTCATTTGAAAGATTATGTCAATAAACAGAATGGTCGGTTCTGGGCAATGGAAAACCCTCAAATTATTCATCAGTCACCTTTGCATCCATTAAAAGTTTCAGTCTGGTGTGCAATTTGATCAGGAGGAATCATTTGACCTTACTTCTTTGAAAATGAAAACGGTGTAACGGTAACTGTGAATGGGGAGCGATATAGCGATATGATTGTAAGCTTTTCAACGCCACAACTGCATGCGGTGCAACATCGCATACAGCAAGGATTACAATGGAATTACTGCGAGACCTCTTTCTAAAACAAGTTATTTCTAGAAATGGTGATGTTGATTGGCCTCCACGGTCGCCTGATTTGACTGCTCCGGACTTATTTTTGTGGGGATATCTGAAAAGCAAGGTTTACGCAAACAAACCAGAAACGCTTAAGCAGATCAAATAAAATATTCTTGATGAGATTAATGAAATAGCGCGTGAAATATGTGAGAATGTAATGAAAGATGTGCTTAAAAGGGCTCGCATTTGTGAGACTAACAGAGACGGACATTTACCTGATATTGTATTCCATACATTATTGCCAACATTAAATAACACATTTATCAATATAAGATCCATTCTCTTTCATATAATCAAAAATTATAAACAGACAATGTAGTACACCTTCCCGACGGACACCCTGTACCTAAACATTTTTGAAACAAATGAGGCCCCATGTAATTTTGTGACATGACCGTTTAGTTTAAGTTACTTTTGGGAGCTGAACTCAGTTCGAACAGCGATTTAAAAAAAATGGAGAACCCAAGTGAGAAATTATCTAGGTCTGAAAGACAGTATTTGCATCAATAAAGTTGGTTCAGTTGCTGGGTCAAGCAAAACATGCAAGGCTAGCACTTAAACTTCAAAAGATCGTCTATTTATACCAAAGTGTTCGAAATGAATTACGATCAATCCAATACAGTATTGGTTACAATTTTTTTTTTGTTCATTGATCAGCCAAAGCAAGCTTCTGGACAACACACATCATGGTGCGAAGAGAGACTTTGTCGTAAAATAAGAGTGATAGTAAAACATCACATACAATGCTGTATGTATGTGACAACATTTTTGGCTGTATGCCAAAGTGTTTGAAATTTAATCTATTTTTCGAAATCAACAATCTTCATGTGAATTTTTAGGGTTAATCTACATTTCAAATTTTATTCAATCCAAATAATCAAAGAAAGCCATTGGGCCTCACACATCGATGGAAAGGATGCTTCAATCAAGAGGCACACTTTCATCAAAAGTGACTTTAATTAGGTATCGCATGTTAGGATATCACGTGTACTTCAAAGCAGTTTTCGTTGGATAATTTGGAATTTTGGAAAATTTGTAGGTGGCAGCCTGTTGAGTGGAAGGTTGCGCGTTCAATCCCAGATTTATTTCAATTAACAATAAGTTTTTGCTTTTACTGAATGTTTATCGTCGATCTTACAAGATTATCGTCGATCTTACATACGATTATACTTACAAGAGATATGAAACCATCGAAACACACACATCGTGACTATTATACTCAATGGATTTCTAGAATGAAAACTGGAATGTTGGTGCACAATGAATTAAAAAAAAAAAATGCTATGATGCACATCAAATGGTTTAACATACTTTGAGAAGAAGTTGTGAATTTCCACATTAAATCATAAAGCCAGTTAGATATAAGAAGGTAGGGAAGATATATCGTCTGAGGTGCTTCATCACTGGAAAACTCTCGATTGTCATAAGGTACTCTAGATAGAGACACTTTATCGTTTTTGTTTTTCTTGTAACACCGTCTATTTTTTCAGTTTTTTTCATACCTCAAGTCGAATGCTACCTAACGCCAATAAACATATTTGCAAGGTCAATGTAGGACAAGTAAAAAATAAATAGTAAGAAACAAAGGCATTAACCTTTCTCACCTCCTCAGATTCACAATCATTCCACATTCAATATTTCCACTGCTTGGTTAACGACGACGCGTGTTCATTCTTGACACAGTCATGGATACATGGGTTAAATGCTATTGCATTAATCATTTCATTTCATGAGACTTGCTGGTCTATTAACGCATCATGCTTGTAGCATCTATGAGCCAAGTCAATTCCATAGGCCAAAGCATCCAATTTTACAAAATGTTGTAATAGGAATAGATTTGCAACGTCAATAGATGCTCCAAATCCCACTAGACCCAATCTCGGTTAAGGCCAGCAATTCCATAAATCCTAAAAACCTCCGTTCTAACAGTAGTTTTCTCAAAACCAAATTTCGTAATTGTGTTCCCATGATCCCCAAATCAATTTTAAAATTCCTGTCGAACGGAAATGGACAAACGACAACAAAACAATTAGTTATTCGTGTGTCATTCTGTTCTTTCCTCTTCATCAGATTTTAATGTCAATGCTCCGATGGAGGCAATTTCCGGCGATTTCAAATTTTCTGTTTATTGAAAAGAGTTTCCCTTCATCTTCCAATCGAGCATATAGCCGCATAAGTTTCGAATTTACAAGAAAAAAAAAATGTATAATGACATTTCGATTGATTTACGAAGCACAAAACTGTCCCACTTCGCGTGAGTGAACACTACCACCCACTGCGTGTGTTTTGCTCGCGCCTACCAGAGGGTTCTCGTGTAAAATAAAAAGTGTACCTTTCGATTGTCCACTTTTTTTTTTGTTAAATAAAAAAGTAATGACACGTATGAAAAAGTCCGATGAACACGAATCACCCTCGCATATGTAGAAAGTCACCCTAGTTTAAGTATGACCCTCAGAGATACATCACAAATGTGGAACAATTCGATAGATACTTTTGTATCTATTGTGGGCCGTTGTTTTTTTTTTTTTTGGATTCTTAACCGACATAAAAAATGATGAAATGCGGAGCAATTTGTTTTTTACGTTCTTTATGTCAAGTTGCAAAAAATCTCATCAAATTAAGCGTGAAAAATCGGCGGTTTCTCTGCCAATCTGCAATAGTTCACCAGACAGAATCTGGGTCAACAGAAAACAATTCCAATTGTCACTCCGCATTGCGATCGATTAATCGATTTTCTCACCATCATCAGGCGGTTGTAGTTTTGTTTTTTTTCCTTACCGCCTTTCTAGATGTTGAATAGAGCAAAGACCTCTTTGGCTAATTAGTCGCGCAGCTGAACGGCGACGACAGAAATCCTCCTCTTTCAGGGTTTAGAGAGTTTTTCTATTTATTTTCTTGTGTTGTAAAAACACACACAATTTTAATCCGTGTATTTGCGCAATCCGATATGAAGTGAAGAGATCCAGATACTCACATCTGAATGTATAGCGTAGTGCGCATGCGCGCTCATTTGAAACGACCTTTGCAAATATTCTCCTTCTCCGTGGTGGCGGATGATCACAATGATGGTTATTTGGGAGGGGAAAGGAAGGCGTATAGGATATATCTATCAGCTAGCTGCAGCCAGCACTCAATCACAAACCGCAATTTGTTGTTGAGTATCTAAAAGGCCTAAAATAGGCATCTATCTACGCGGGTCTTTTCTCGTCGATGTATGATGTACGATGCCGGTCTCAGCGCATACGCAGCATGCATTCCAGTTAGTTGTGGAAGGGTGGTCCGGGGGTAATGTTGAATGGGGGTTTTTATGAAAACAGTTACGACAACAACGACCACGATGCCGAAGACGACGACGACTCTCCCCATCTATCGATCTTTTCGTGTGGCAATGGCTGGGCTGGATGGTAACGATGGCTTCCCTCCACGATGTGAAATCGGAATGTTATCGGTTGACGATAAAAAGAATCGCTTTCATATGCGTTTATGAAATGGGGTATGTAAGTCATGTTTTGGACTTGGTAACGAAAATCTTTTGCCATGGGGGAGAGAAATTATCTGTTTGCGAATAGAGTTTAGGTGATGAAGGGGATTTATATTTCAGACGGGTTCTAAGACGCAGGGATTTGAGCATCTGTCGGATCGGGCATGATCACTTGGGAGCTAAATGATTGAATGGGAGAAGTGAATGTATTATTTCTATCGTAAAATATCGGAATAGATGGGTTTTAAGTTTCAAATAGGGCACCCTTATACAAATTATGCATAGATGTTGAGCTCTGGAAGAAGAATTAGCTGGAATACGATACTATTTTTAGCGTAGCAATATTCTAAGACTAATGAATGAATTGTATGAGTAAAACAGTTCTAAAAGCATCTCCCCACTTCTAGAATATAGAGAGAGTACTTAAGATTCAATAATTTACACTGGAAGCTTATCGATCGTTTTGATCGTGTAAATCTTTGGAAAGTTAATTTCAGAAGTAACCTTACTATGTAATTGATGAATTTTTAAAACCATGCTTAAGAAGAGATTTTTGAGGCGACTTGCGCCAATTTATTTATTAGCAGAGCGTTATCGATCGAGTTGATCGTGTAAATTATTGAAAACAAAAGTTCAAAAAATTGATAAATTCTAAAATCTTACTTAAAGGGTGATATCCTTGACCAACCAGAACCTTATTAATCGTTTTGATCGATCCAATCATTGGAAAAATTAAGTTCAGAATGTCTAGATGTGGACAAGACTTATTAAACGATGCATTCTCCAATTCATGATAAATGGGTAACTCGTTGATGCCACTTGCACCAACATCTTGTCGAAATAGCTTTAAAAATTCCCGCTGCAAGTATTGTTTGAGATTTTTGACATCCTTGATCGTGGCAAATGATTGGAACTAAGTACAGATCTTTCGATGATCAAACCACCAGAAGGGAAATAGATTGAATTGTTTTCGCTGGTTGCAAGTATTCGTAGAGAATTTCGATTTTCTTAATCGTGACAATGATTAGAAAGGATATTGAAGATTCTATAGAAGATCTCTCCAGTAAAAAATAAGTCTTTACTCTAAAAGTTATAGAAAAACAGAAAGATTTGACAAAAGCTTTTTCTTCTTAAAAACGAAATTTCAAAAAAAAAGCACCAGTAAGATGTTTCTGTTGATGCGTTTGTCGAAGGAATTGAATAGTAGGAGTTATAAGATGAACACACAAGACATTTAAGGCCAATAAGTTATTTAAGAATGGCAAGATCAATGTTCGTATTGATTGTGGAATACAGAGAAGAAGCAATTCATGATCCATTTGAATTAAATAGTAGGAGTTATAAGATGGGCACACAAGACATTTAAGGCCCATGAGTTGTTTAAAGATGACTAAATTTCATTAGGATTTGTATCTCGGAGTGTTTTGATTTTAAGACTACAATAATCATAACAGAAGCTTTAATATGAGAGTTAAGTTTATGTTTGTTAGGCAGACATATTTATGCATCGATTTCGGGATACATCATTGTGTTCTGTAGCAAGTTATAATGCATCGATTTCGGGATACATCATTGTGTTCTGTAGCAAGTTATAATGCCACACGATTCATAAGGTGTCAGCCACATTCATTACCAAACCGACTCCAATTTCCAATAAATTCCACAAAAAATATCCCATTCTATGGGATATTGTTAGACCAAAGGTGCATTGTATCTCCAAGGTTTAGCTAAACTCTAAGATTGTTTTTCGTAAAAAAAAAACATTCCATTCTCCACACGTCAACTCAAACATCATTATATTCAGTAATTAAGCACTCAATGTCATTTCTGTCGTTGCGGTCTGTCGCATTTTCCTTCCCTGTAATTGTATCTGAACTGGAAAAAACGCACATAAATATCTATAAAAAAAAACTCTAATCGTACATTGTGTGTGACTCGTTTGTCTTCATCTAATTTCCATCCCCTTTTCGGCACGAAGAAGAAAATCCGGAATGTAACGATCATCCATTACTCTGTAGTATGGACGATGGTTTATTTGAAATGGAAAATGTGAACGCACGCTCTAACGGTAATCTCATTGTTAGCTGATGGATTGATCTCTTAACCTTGGCAGTTCAATATTTTTCTGTTTTTATTTTTTCTTCTTCTTAACTTTGTATGCACTTTTTTGTGTTCATTTAGAGTGCGTATCTGTCCAACTTGTTTCTCTATCTCCAATTGATGATCAGAGATGATCGAGAAAATTCTTCGCACACAAATACATCCATCAGATACCGGCGATGAAAAAAAAAGAAGAGGGTGTCATTCTATTTATTGGGGAAATTTGCCGTTAGATTTATTTATTTGATATTTTGTAGAGTTCAATCGACGTCCACGTTCAATGTCAATGGGTTATTGAACTAGATGTTGTTGTAGATACTTTTATAAGGTCGAATGATGGGCGATCTTTCAGAAAGCTAGCGCACAGCACAAACAAACAAAAACAAATATGCTGCAGCGCATTGTTGTTGAGATGTCCATTTTGGAATGGTTTTTAATACCATTTTTGGGAAATTGATTTTTGTATTGTTGCGGTCTATGTTCGTCATTGAACTGTAGTTTTGGTAATGATGTAATTTATTGTTAAACAATGATTCCCATTGCCATTGTTTTGGACATTGAACTTTTGTCTGTTTGGCATTTTGATGGTTGACGTAAAACGAAGATATATCGTTGGCAAGATTGGGTTTCCGCTTTAGTCAAACTTGAGTTGTTACTAGCCTCGTGGATACTAGTAGATTTATATAAAATTTTAGGCTGTTTTATTCTGGAGTTCCGCTTTATGAAAGTTGATATTGGTTTTAGACTCGTTACTTTGTTTCTGCTTCAAGGCTCCGAAAACTAATTGAGTAGCTAGCTGCACAGTTGGGCTTGTGTATGTATACAGACGTATTAGAACATTTGAATTCGAGGGACTTTCAGTTGCCAGAAGGTACATGACCTAGACCTAATTATTTAGGGATGCTTTTATTTGAAAACAATCGTATGTCCTGCCTGTGGGTCCAGCCTATCCCAGTCGTTCTCGTCAATAACTGATCACTAAACATTTGTCTGAATATAAAGCAGCAATTCATAAACTTTTGGTTCAGGATTGAGCAGCCAGCACTAAATCTGATTTGTTAATGTATCAGCAACACTAGTGACTTCGTTCTTTGGGGCTTTTGGAAAGAAAAGGTGTACGTCGATAAGCCAACAACAGTTCAAGAGCTAAAGGATGAGATAATTCGGCATATAAACGACATAGAACCTCAATTATGCCTCAGCGTCATCGAAAATTTGGACCATCCTATGGAGATGTGCCGCCGAGGTCTCGGCGATCATTTGACCGATATTTTGTTTCACCCATAATTGAACCATACCAATGTTATCATAATAATGGGTGATCCAAGTAGAGATACTTTTTTCAATAGCCTTTTTTGACAGATCACGTGTGAGTCGTGTCATGCTGTCATGTTATTTTTGTTTAGTATTGTTTGGAATTTTATAATGGAAAGACTTACGCGTGAACAACGTTTACAAATTGTTCAACTTTATTATGAAAATTCACGTTCTGTGAGGAATGTGTTTCGTGCACTTCGCTCAACTATGGTCAACATAATCGGCCTACTGAGAGTACTATTCGCAACACCATCACCGGCCGGTCGATTGGCCACCAAGATCGTGTGATATCACACAGTTAGACTTTTTCCTGTGGGGATATGTTAAGTCAAAAGCGTACGCCGACAAACCCGCTTTGATTCAGGCCTTGGAGGAAAACATCACGCGTGTCATTCGCCAGTTACCAGTCGAAATGCTCGAACGAGTGATCGAAAATTGGACTCAACGGATGGACCATCTGCGACGTAGCAACGGCCAACATTGGATAGACATAATCTTCAAAAAATAAATGCCAAGGAATGTTCTTTCAAATGATAATAAACATTCTCCATTAAATTTGAATTTTCTGTGTTTTTTTCTTTAAAAAAGTAGGGAACCTCGAAATGGATTGTAGGGAGGGGCATATCTAACACTTCTACATATGGTAGAATATCTCAAGGATAGTGCCATGGCTGGCAAGCTCATCCGACTTACAGATCCCTGGTCAATCTCTGTGGCCCGATAGCCAGAAGAGATGAATGGGTACTCTTATACCTAATAAGAAATAGTTGGTATAAGTGGGTTGATTTAGATTTACACGAGATGGATCTCAAGGCTTTGATTGCCACTTGGCAATATTCTTGATGGACGCTGACAATATTTTGTCCATTACACTATACAGGCTCTAAGCGCCTGGTGCAATTTTATTGAACGTCGAATCAGTAGAGTTACCTTGTCAATAAGATTTTTTTTTTCTAACTCAATGGGCATTGAGGCTTATCTTATCATATACTGCGCAGCTATTTTGCAGGTGGCCATCATGGCTCAGAGGAATGCGTAGTTGACTGCTAAGCCAAACGGTGCGGGGTCAAGCCCCGGCTTCGGCAGCATTTGTTTTCTACGAAAATTGCCAGCTTATCTGAGGTCATCTGTGCGATAATATCAGACAATATAAATGTGTTTCTCCTCCTCTGTGCCACGTAGGTTTATGTTGTATGTCTTTCCATCTATGTGTCTATCTGTCTCTCTCTGTTGTATTAATGCCTTGATCTGTCCCAGCCGATGGCCTCAGTCGCCGGTGCTGTTCCGTGACTGTAGTTCGTTGCATTCGTGTGCGAAGTACAGTGATGTCAATGTCAATGTGATATCTAATGTCTGAATACAAATAACTTTGAGACCCCGTTCTGCTTTAAAGTAAAACTAAAGCGCCCTCTCCCCCGCATCACTCAGGTCCTTTGGGCCCTTTAGTAGATGAGTAAGAATATCCATTAACTGAGACAGCGAGATTTTATGAAACAATTTAAGTTTCCTGGTGCCGTCCCTTACGTCGGGGAAAGTTCGACTGTGGTAAGTTTCTGATCTTGATCTGTGACAGATCCGATTCTTGACAATGCGTCAGCTGATATTAGCTTTCATTTGGATTTTCTATTCGAGAATATTTCTAAGATTACCTAGAGGAAGTTTGACTGTTTTTATAGTATTGAGCCAGCGAACTATCGACAACGAACTAAAACTATTTAAAGCGGCAAACTTGCTTTTCTTTTATTTCAGACTGCTTGGCAGTATTGTAATATGCTAAGATTAGTGCGTGGTAAAACCATCATGCCAATGTACAAAAGATTGCAAGCGCCATAGGCTGCATGGAACCCTAATAAGAAAGTGTCAATTCCTCATTTCATCTGAGTATATTTGAACACCGATTATACAGGTGAAAATGGACTTACGTCTGCTTACCTTTCCAAATACTTTTTAGATGCAAATCGTTTACATACCTGGAAATACAAAAAAAAAAATTAGTAAATGCAAGGAATGCTTTTTTAAATATATATATATCTTTGTTGAAAAAACATTCCCCCACCAATGACATATACTTTTGAAAGATAAACCTCCCACTCTTTTCCCCAGAAGTCAAGAAAAAAATTCCTCCGAATCAATAACACAATTTCACAATGAATTATACCCCGTCATTCTACAATCGCTGACGCTACTAGAGCATAAAGTTCCATAGAACCAAACATCACCCAAAAAGGCACTCCCCTCACTTAATGAAAATCAAAAACCATTCAACATCTCCTACCCTTTGCACAAGCCCTAATCGATGACTGACTCCTCTCAACAACACCGCTCTCGGTTAGGAAGTTCAATCCGCATGCACATACGCATATAATCAATTTTAATTAATTCAGAGGAAATGATCACAGGAAACCGCCATCGTGCCATTGAGGTTCGCTGAATGGCTGAATGGTTATGCCCTGCTGTTTTAATTAGGCACCCCGACACAAAGCCGCCATGCCGACGATATAACAGTGGCAACGAACTATACCGACATCGGTGACCGTGACTCCCGAAAAATCGCATATCTACATAAATTGCAGATTCGATAATTAATTAAACAAAAAAAATTGCAAATTTTTAAATAAATTAATTCTTCTCAAGTTCAAGTGATGTTGTTTTTTTTTTTTTTTTTTTTTGTTGTGCGTAACATCTCTTTGTGAAGATCTCCCCGATAGAGTTCCTCCATCTCATCGAACGCAGATCGAGTGTGACATACAAAATGGAATGAAATTATTTAACGCTTCAAGCTGTCGGCGGTTGTGTGTTTTATTTTTATGCCAATTATTCTTTTATTGTTCACCAATTGTTGGACAAACAAAATCCGCGACAAGTTCATTGAAATATCAGCACGAGAGTGCTATGCTTTCACTTGATCTTGACCGAGTGACAAAATATCTCAAGCCACACACAAGCCTTCCTCACACGTCATAAATAACGAAATGGTTGAAAAGATGTATAATTTGTTTATCTAAATACAGTCTACCCAGGCGGTAACTGTGGCTGACGCGACGCGATAAAAAAAAAAACCTTGAACGGTACTGACTCTTTGAGATGATGCGAGTTGGTTTTTGAACGACTCTATACAGTGGAATGCCGAAAGATGCACAAAGGTCCGATGTGGTTGTGATCAATCAAATGGGGAAACTTATTTTTAGTGTCACAGTTGACAAATGTTAAGTATCTTGGCTTTGATTTAAGTCTTTCTGTGTTTATGGTTTTGATTTCAAGGTGCACGTTGGACAATGAACCAGGGTTTTGAATTTCGATTGCAGAGATGTGGGTGATTTGTTAGAATTTGGTAGCCTTGGGGGTGTGAGATACTGAAAGACTTACGAATCATGTAATTTGAATGAAGTATTGGAAGTTCCGGGGGCATGATTGCACATGAATATTTTTTGTGAAAATGTTTGAAGGTTCTTGGTCATTGTGGCGTTACTTGTAATACAGTTACGTTAA
The DNA here is from genome assembly GCA_949824845.1 of Rhingia rostrata. Classification (NCBI taxonomy): domain Eukaryota; kingdom Metazoa; phylum Arthropoda; class Insecta; order Diptera; family Syrphidae; genus Rhingia; species Rhingia rostrata. The sequence continues at coordinate 196,307,364 of OX463755.1, read as the reverse complement.
GATGCACGAGGTAGTAAAATAAGACGATGACTTGATAAATTGAATGCATTTTCCAAGGATGTTATGTATTTGGGACATAATTGTCATCTCAGTTGTTACTAGGGGAATGAGTCCCCTATCTCATTCCACGTACGCCGTGTCAATCGGTTTGATTTTTAAGGCATTGTGTCGATTGCATTAAAATGGGGGTTAAACTTTATCCACTGGCTAATTTTTGATATTTCTGCAGGGGTAAAAGTTACCTTTTTGCTGTGTCAATTGGATTTATTTGGGATATTATTTTAATACTATTTTCATTAATTTCCCAAAAGAATTAGAACAAAATTGCTTTCTTTATAATTTCGTTTAATAAAAAAAATCCGGATAGATTTCCAGAAAGATCGTAAAAATTCCCTTAATTATTATTTATTGTCAGTAATAGAAATATTGTTGTACAATAAGTGCTCATGATTAAAGATGTCCGCCCTAATTTGTCCATGTTAATCATATTTTACGTATAGTGATACAAATGTAATCATAAAATTTTTGAAACCATCTTTTTTAAAAATTCAATTTTAGTTTATTTTACAAATTGCATTACATTTTCTGATTACATTATGTTCTGTACTTCTTATTTAATCATCTGAATATTGTAGTGTTTTCCCGACGCATGGGAACACTGATAATGAGGAATAATCCGTGAGCGCACTTTCCATCTCTGTCACCCCTCAGTAGGTATACCAAATGTCAAAAATTAGCCACTGGATTTATTTTAGCGAGCTGTTGAGCAGGTTAAAATTTTGAAGTCTTTATTCACCTTACTCATGTCAAAATTTATCCACTGGCTTAAATTTTAACTCAATTGACACACGGCCTAAGTGGAACAACAAGAGACAAGGGAACTTGGAACACGTTCCTACGAAAACTTGTGAATCAGGAGAAGTGTTTCAATTTAGTTGCTTTGGTATAATTGGTATTAAAAGTGTGGTTATACGGAGTTGTTTTCATTTGCTGTGGAATATGTATCTAGCGATTCGTCTAGGCCGAGTATCAGCATTTTCCTGGGTTCTGCACATCAAAATACAGGGAAAGCAGACTTCAACTTCAACAAAAGTTTGAAGAACATTTAACCAACCTTTAGTTTATTGACGGGAAAATGAATTGATGTTTCCCTAGTCAAACCTTCCTTAACTTCAATGCTTTCATCATTTTGCGTACTGTGTCAATTTCATTACACCAATGCATGACTTTGGACAGCACATCACAGTTATAAAACATTTTGAAGATGATGTTGTCGTACAAAAAATAAACTCGTTCTTTATTTCACGCATGCCGTGCAGCTCAGTTTAGTAAGAAAACACAATTTGAACAGAAATGATTCCTTTTTGCTATTACTGAACAACTGTGAAATTTCTGGAGATGATTTAATGAAATAATCTGGGCATTATCGAGCAAAGTTATGGTTGATGCCACAGATAACTAATTTACTAAAAAGAAACACCGAAATTCAAAGAACTCTCGCAAAATTTAATTTTTTTTGAATCAAACATTTGACCTGTGCGTTTTCAGGCAGTCAACCGATTTTCTTTCTACTACTTATATGCTCTCAAAAAAAAGGCATATTAACATTTGACTGCCTTTAGGGGGAGCGATATGTCCTCACCGTTTCCAACAAAAAATATAATTTCTACATTTTCTAGTGTCAAAACAATTGTTTTTTGTTTTGTCTGTTGTAAAATTGTTTGGTCGCTTGTACTGCAAAATGTCACCAAAGTCATAAAAAATCCCCTTCTTTCTATCCCACACAATGTCAATTTTTCTCGCTCCGAATTGGCGTCAAAAGCCAGACAATCCATTACATTAAACGTCCGACATTTATAGTCTATAACTTGAAAGTTGTTGAGGCGCCTGTAATGTTTTTTATAGCTTGCAGTCCTCCTTTAGCGGTTGCAACATCTCCTTCGCACATTTTACATACGGGTACATCAAGTTCGGTCTACAAACGCATACCAACACCCCCCGAAAAAAAAAAAACACATAAGGGCAATAAAAGCCCCATCATTGCTAATTACTTTTATGAGCCTGAAATGAGGACGGTAGCGGGGGTAAAAGAATTTCGCCTTGACATCGGATTTGAACTTGGCACAATGAAAAGGAAATAACTCTATCCATGTGTACGATGTGGGCACCTAAACACCGTAATTTTTGCATCCAAATGCAATAAGAAAAAAGTACGTCTTAAAAAAACAGCATCGACTTGTTGATAAGTATCCAGCAGATTCATAAGAACAAGTATCTCTACATCCCCGTACTTTGTGTATCTGCAATATCTCAATCGACTTTTACAACATTGTAGGTGAGGTGTTTTGTTTTACAACTGAACAAGCATGTTGCAATGCAAATACAAATACAAAGAAAAAGTGCATATAAACGATTATTGAAGAAGACGCACAGAACAATACTCAAAGAACGACCAATATAGCACAGTACAGCCGCGCCGCCATATTGATCCCTCCTTCCTCCAGGGAGATAATTTAATTGTGTTATTTAATCTTTTTGCTTTTATTTTAAAGAACGAAATAAATACTCACCACAAAGTGCCCATGGGAAATTACATGCCCAAGCAATAAAATGCTACGTGACATTTTTTTTTTTTTTCGTTTTTTACGATTTTGCGGAACGAACTGTAGATGGATGTGAGAAGAGCGCTTGAAAACTTGGAAGACTTCGAAGACTGTAGCCGCCGGCCGATGACGATGCTTGACCGAGTATTGCACCTTTATTGCTGGAGGGTAGTGAGTGCGAGCGCAGATAATAATTGAACAATGCGAAGCAATGCTTAAGTTTTATGTTTTGCTTACAAATGCGGAAAAAGAATGATGCCTATTTTGAGTTTTTAATTGAAACGATTGCGTACTTTTGTTGGTTTTATTGGACGACGGTGACTACACTTTGCCAGGCAATCTATAGCGGAGAAGTTTTCCTTTTTCTGTTTGCATTGACAAGGCGTCGATGAATCGATGAATGGGAGGATGTGACGTATCATTTACTTGATTGGGTTTTTAAATGCGCAAAGATGTGATGCGATCTCTAGGAATTTTTATTGATCGGCAGGAAATAGAGAAGGAAATTAAAAAAAAAATTATATGAGAGGATCGCTGAAATGCCAAAGATCAGTTTTTTTTGTTAAATTATACTTTGTCAGCAGATATTTGTATAAAAGTGTCTACATATTGAGAACAGAAGAACACTTAAAAGAAGTATCAACATGATCAGAGATCAAGCAGCTGAAATGATCGATGAAAAAGATCTGTAAAGGCAAGAATGTCAACTTATTTTTGACATGTTTTGGTCATATTATTATTCACTTGCAGATATTGACGGGCTCAGTGGCGGGATGTTTTGTGCCATGAACCGCCGCGCAGAAGGTCTGGGTTCGAATCCCAGTCGTAGCAATACATTAATGATTTTTGACTGGCCCTCCTCCCGTGATGATCTGATAAATCGTCTGAGTAGTATCAATTTTCAAGAAAAGCTTATCTCAAATTCGCCGTTCGGAGTCAGCATAAGACAGGAGGTCCCGCCATCGTGCAAGAGGTACACACGCACTCATGAATGGTTGTGAGAAAGCTCGTCCCTGGGTACGACAGCCTGTTGCCCCAAAAAATTGTATTTTATTTTAGCAGATATTGACAGAAAAATAGTTCCAAGCAAAAGTAACTTGATCGGTGCTCTAACAGCAGAAATGATCGCTAAAAAGATCATCATAAGGTGGGCATTTTTGAGTGATCTATATGAATTTGTATTTATCGGAAAAAAGTAGAGAAACACAAAAATAATAGTATGAAGGTCGTTAAAACACCAACGGACCATTAGCAGGGAGGTTTGGTCAAATTATTCTTCGCCTGGAGACATTGGCATGAAAGTGTCAAGTATAATGAAAACAAATCGCACTCGCTTATCAAAAGTAAGGCATCAGTAGAAATGTCAACTGATTATTTATTTCATCTGATAAATCACTATCAATGGCCTTTTCCAGTTACAAGTGATCTATACATGAGGATAGCTAAAATGAAAATTTTGGCATGAAAGTGTCAAGCATGTGCAGGAGAAAAATGATAACTTCTCAGATATGATGGCATGATCAGTGATCGACTAGTAGAAATGATCAAAAAATGATCGATAGTCTTAACTGGAGAGCAAGTTAGGCGATATCTCACTCCTCCAGCAAATATTGGCATGAAAGTGCGAAGGGAAACGTTATCAGCGACCGGTCAGCCAAAGTGATAGATAAAATTACCAACAAAAGTTGGCCATTTTTACAAGAAAAGCTTTACTTTTGACAAAAAAAAAATGTTTTGGATGAATTTTTATCAAAACTGATCAACAGCCAAGGAAGTAATCAATTTTTGAAATATCTTAACATCATTCAAGCTTGAAAAAGTGAATAAATGACTATTCTTGCGAAGTATTAAACGACGATCATGCTTGAAAAAGTAAGCCTTATGGTGTCTATTGGCGAATGATGATCAGTTGTATACATTCTTAGTTATTGCGGTCGTAATAGTGTTCAAACTTAATAGACCAAAACGATCATATAACACCACAATGGTTTTAGTTTGTATGTTTGTTGTGTAGACTAAACAATAGAAATTTTAAACAAAAGTAACTCATGTTGTTGGCTTTTATGGTAATGCAACAACTCGATGCCATGTGATCATGTCACTTACGATCGAGTTCTAACATTTCAATGCGATAAGGCTTTTTCAAAAGTCCTATCTCACCTCCATTTAAAAATCACATTATCTAATTTAAACTAGGTTTGTGCCCCAACTATGGACAAATTGTGATCCTCAAAATTCGGACCGAGATATTGTTCTTAGGCTTTTACGCGTCTACATGCCAGGAAACATGTATAGCTTTTCCATTCACTTGGACATACAATTCAACGCCGAATTTGATCGGGACATTTGAAAAGACATGAAACCCTTGAATGCCAAATTTTGTTTTTATACTGTTTTGCGAGGATTAAATAAGTACAAGGTATTAAGTCAAACAGAATCGAAACAAAAAAATTGCTGGCCGAGTGTGACGGTTAACCGGAGTGACGGTTAGTCTGGAAACGGATAATAGAAGTTCCACTGTATTTGTAAATTTTGGTTAGGCAGGCCCTTGCAAAAGGATAATACCATCGGGACCACATGATTAGTAGTTCAACCGACTAAACTCAGGTCAATATTCCCCTACCACTCATGTGTTTGTTAAGCCTTACCAAAGATTATAAAGTCTTACAGATGACGCATTGAGAACAAAAAACAAAAAAACTTTTGCTAACCAACTTCATGGTACGAAACGAGATCCAAACATAAGGCGGGCTCTGCCAGTACGACCCGCCATAAAACAATTTTCCTGTATGCAGCGCTTTATCTGTATGACTTTACAATCTTTGGTTTTACGATGTAACCCTTATGAGGTTAAAGTTTGGAAAGAATTTTTAGGGCGCTATACCTGACAGGCAGCAATATTACGGCCACAGAGTATTTCAAACACAATCTTAAAACAGTGGCCTAAAAACTGAACAGTGCCATCAACGTCAAGCGCACATTTTTTGGATGCTTTAGGCAATAACAAGCTTACCTTGTAAATTAAATGTGGTAAGACACTTTGCAAACATACTGAAGATCAAACATCGTCATCAATGCTTCACCCATTTTTTTTTCGAATTTTTCGGACTATTTAGCATACTAATCCTCACTTTTTAACGACACCTTAAATGAGGTTTAATATGGGGTAATGCGTCGTCGCGTTTATAGAACTGTTTAGGGCACTAAGTAAATGTGAACAAACAGCGATCTTTTTTTCAACCTACATTTTTAATAAGACCCTAAATGTGGTCAAAAGCTTAACATTCGAAACACTTTTTGGAACTCTGGAGCAAACAGCGATGCGTAATATTTAGTCATCCACAACCTATACTTTTAAAAAGGTCCTAAATGTGGTCAAGCAAAGGCTAAACGCTTCGAATACTTTTTGGAACTCTTGTTAGTCGAACTATAGATGGAAACACGGCAATGACGACAACGCATTTTAAGCTTCCCGTGTAGAGCCGTTTAGACCACACAACAAATATTTGTAAATGACCAAAAACATGCGCTTTTTGGGCGCAGTACTAATATAGTACATATTTACATTTCTCTATGGAATTCGTGAAAATATGCGTGTCGTCTTCATCAATTGCCACATCTTTGTTTTCAGCAAACATCATCAAACGAGCCATGCATTTTGGAGGAAACAGTGATTCCCTTGAATATCCCCCAAAAGACCTGACTCATTGCTGTCAGTGCTCAAATTTACAGAAGACAAATGTGGATCATTTCGGACCCGAAAAAAACCCTTATCATTACAACCCACACAATATCCAAGAGATATCACAAACTCCCTCCCCCACATTAAAAAAAAAGGGACACCCCAATAAATTACATATCAGAAAAGACCCTCTCAAGGATACCAATCCCAATATTGATAACGAGAAAAGTTCTTCTCTTCCTAGCTCTATCTGTTTGAACAAAAGTAAGCCGCATGTCGATATCCTAAAAATAAATTTGATTATGAATCCGCTCTTCGAATTTGCCCAACAAAGGACACATTGAGCTACAAATTTCCCGATAGCCCTTAATAAAAAAAAAATAGGAAAACAGAGAAAACAAAAACTTTTTATCAGCAGATGGGAACAGCTTGTGTGTCATCGTCCCCAGGAATTAGACACCCTCCTTCCATCGACTGCATATGATAACGACATCTAAACGACTTGCAGACAAAATGTAGGAATGGGGGGTGTAGTCGCTTGATTTATTCCTGTAGGCGTGAGAAATGAATCCAATTTAGTCCTACTCCATCCGCAGGAAAGCCCAACAAACTAATTACTCATAGACCTAGGACCTGCTGCTGCTCAGACAGAACGAAAACAAAACCGAAGAGCACAACAGTAAGTGTTGCAAACAAAAAAAAAAGACAGAAACACTACACACAACACAAAAAAAACGTTCATTTCCCTTTTCGGAAGGAATTTTTATGATTTGTTTATGTAACGAGGATTCTCTTGTTGTTGTTGTTCTTTGTCTTTACGCTGGCGTTCTGTGTTTATTGTTTTTCCATCTCTACAAGTCCGCATCCGCATGCTGCAATCATCTGGTGAGAGGGTTTTTGTTTTGTGTATTTTTTGCAGTCTTGAAAGTTGCCCGCTTTAGGTTCAGCTTCGGATGAGCTGAGGAATGTTAATGTTTCCGTTTTGGGGGGAGCATTCCAAGGGGGGTGCTTCATAGGACGGGTGCACACGTTTTATATACTATTATCCATTTTTTGTTTTTGTTGTATTGCACTTCCTATGAAAATGCACAAATACACCGACATGACAAGTTTACTAGGAAAACAATGGAGATGATGGTTGGTTGGATGGCGGCGGCGTCATCATTGCCGTTGTAGTCAGCGTTGTTGGTGGATAAATTCTAGAAATCCTCTTCGTTGTGGTGTTTCTTTTGAAATTGTTTAATAGACAAATTCTTGTCAAGCAATTTGAACGCGTTAATTGTCATTAGCGTTGTCAGTCGCAGACAGATATTCTCAGTCTGGAATGGGAATTTTGGAGTTCCGAGTTTGAAGAGTGAGTGGATCTAACTATAAGAGGGAAAGGATGGCACGACTTGTGGAATGGTTGGTTGGAAAAGTCAACAAGACGACGTATTAATGGGGCGGGCGGGAAGACTCCTTTTTTTTAACACATATAGGGTTTTTTTTTCGTGAGACAGGATAGTAATCTAAGTTAAGTTAAGTTCGTAAGTTAATGGTTTCAAAGAATTGAGGAAGTGCAGATTGATGAGGTACTACAATTGTACGAGGTAATCAAGGAGTAGGAGTCTTGCAGGGTTTTTGTGTGTGAAATGTTGTATTTCAGGGGAAAACACATAGAATGCTAGATAAAACAAAATGGAATCCAACTGCAAGTTAATATCTGCCAATGGACATGGAATGCGTTTGATTTATATGCCAGCAAAACGTAACAGGAGGAGCCATCCATTAAGCTATTATGTGTAATATTGACTACAACTAAGGTGAATTTAGGATGATCGTGATCTGCTAAATGATCGGCACCTAAATTTCCTAGCACACAAATTTAGTTGACCTCTGAAGTTGGGTCATTTTAAATTGTTTCAATGCCTGATGTAATTTTTTTCTACACATCAGCAGACCACTTCATATTTTGCCATCGTTTTACAAGTGATCAAATATAAGGATCAGATATATTGTCACCTTAGTCTTATAAGCATCTTTCATATTTTGCCACAGCAATTGTAGGGATGAGGCTTAATATAAAAAGTAGGGTCAGTCCTTATTGACAATTTATCTTGTGATCGTGCTTAATTTAGCTTCAACCAAGATATTTGAGGATCACTTCGTATTCCGACAACTAAGCATAATTGATGACCTTTAATATTAAATTTTAAACCAGCGCCTATTTACCAGTGATCTTGTTATTATGCAAAAATCATGTCAGCATTGGTAATCATGATCTCAACATTTTCAATGAGATATGACATTATATTACAATCGTTTTATCGCTTCTAAAATTATATGACGAACTGAATGTGATATTTGTTTTATCAGCAAAATCAAAGCTTGAACCTAGGTTAAATATTTTGGCACAATAAATTACAGCAGACATATTTCTGTTTTCTAAAGCTGGAACTATTCGTGGATTGGCATATATTTTTTCACCGAATTCCTGTTCAATGATCGATTATTTTTGTTTTCTTAAACTGAAACTTTTTGAGGATTGCACATATTTTTGCACAAATCTTCATATCAACGTTTAAATGCAAAATATTAGCAGAAAAACCTTTTCGATAGAGAAAACCAAGAGCTGTGGAGGTGATCATGCATTTTTCTCATTCAATGATTGTTTTATATATCCCGAATGTAACATACTCGAAAGTGTATAATTAAAGTTACAATTTTGATCAGTGATCGCTGGGTTTTCATCGGTTTGTAGAAGGTTGAGGATCGTTTAATATTTTGCCGACATATTATCGATTTAGAAAAATCTTATTTGATGGGAAAAACCATCAGCTGTGACGTGATCTTGCATTTTCCCACATTGGAGGATTATTTCATATTTCCCCGTCGTAACATACTCAAAATTATACATATCGAACTCAAAATTGTGGCCAGTGATGGCAGAATTTTTTTTTGACTAGCAAAAGGTTATGGAACTTATATTTTATGGACAGAACTTTTTTGATAGGAAAAACCATGTCTTATGAAGTGATCCTGCATCTATCCATATCTTTGGTGGTTTGAAGTTAAAATTTTAATGAGTGATCATAGAATTCTCATTCATACAGGATCGGCCCACAATTTGCCAACATATTAACAAATAATGTGTTCAAACTTTGTATTCTCAGAGCGAACCGGACTTTATAGAAGCCTTGCCCATTTCAGTTTTGTTATCTCTTGTTTGTTTTTATTTATTTTTTTTTTTGCAATAAAAACCAAGCCTACTTTGTTTCTTTGTAAAGCCGTTTATTTTGTGTGTTTCGCATTAAGAATGAATGCTACCTACTTGACTACATTGTAGTCAAACTAAGCTTATTCCGACGAAATGTAAATCGGTTGAAGGCGACATCCTTTCACTATCAAACAAAACAACGCTTAATAATACCAACGATCATGTTCGTGTTTTTTTTTTACAAACACAAATTCATTCACAGATATTAAAAGTCCCAGTTTACAGTTTAAGTCTACGACAACCCAAGATACAACAGCGTCACTGTTTTTTGTCTTGCCTTCGCCGTCTTTCGTACAAAAATCAATATGCACAAAATTACTTTGTATCTAGATATAAATGAATTCGTGACATGAAAACAAAAACCTAACCGCCCAATGATTACTCATAGGCCGGAATTTTATCTGTCATTGATTTTGCTTTGCCCTCTTATTCTCTGCCAATCTTTGGAGTTGCTTTTAAATGTGTTAAACACAAAACAAACTGATATCTCTTAGCAAAACATACAAAGTTTAGGTTAATCTTTGGGTTTTCGCGCAACATTTTCATCAAGTTGTATTATAATCAGACGAAGAATGGTTGTAGATCGGCACAAGATTACTGATCGACATATCGATCGTGTGATTGATATTTTATGAGTTTATTTGCCTTTAGGACGGTTTTAGTGGACAATTTGTAACCAACAATTGAGAATTTACATCTCACGCCACCAAAAAGTCTATAATAAGACCTAGAACCTGGTGTGAAGAAGTAATTTCTAGTTCTCAGAAAGATATGGACTACGGGATCGAATCGACTTATATAAAAAAAAGAGGCAGAACGTTTAAGCCCCGAAGAGAACAACACAAAGCAACAAAAAAACAGAAGCACACATGACAAAATAACCCAAGAAAGCGTTCATTGTACCTAACTGTGGATCAGGAATTATAATACATTTACGTTTGAATGTATCCGCTGCTTTGTAGGTTTGTTTGCAATTCTTAAACAAGTTCCATGGCACTGATACACCGTTTCTGTAAACTGCTTTGGGCTAATATATAATCTTTTGGCGTCTTTTTATTAAGTTTTTTTTTTTTTTTTTGCTACTTAATATACTGACTTGACGTAAACTTAATTTAATACATCTCTTCGGGCGAATATCATTGATATGAGTCAGCGAATGAATTCAGAAAAAAAGGTTGGTGGTTGAATACATTTTTACGTGTTGTGTAAATTAATTTTGACAGATATTTGACAGATTGCTGCAATACCGCATCATCGTTCTCTAATAATATTAATTATTTGCAAATACATGTCACAAGTTTGAGCTGTCAGACAACTTTTGATAACGTCAACAATTATGTACCATGTTGAGATTTGTCAAATGTCATTTTGGTAATTAAGGTTAAGAGTGTCAGAAGAAATTTAATTATTCAAACATGTTATAACATTATAAATAAATCTATTTGAATTTTTTAGTCAAATGTATGTCATTGAACGAATACCTACATATTATGTTTACCAATCCTTCAAACTACTGTTGACAAATTGACAATGAAGTCGAATGCATAAATTATGACTACGATGTAAGTACATACGAAATGAATCGGTGTTAAATGTCATTTGAACTTTTTATCTTAACTAATGTTGAAATTTATATAATATGAATATCTATTCGAATAATACTACTGTCAGAATGTTTAAAAAAGTTTGTAACAAAGTTTGACATATTTTTCTGATCAGTTCTGATTTAAAACTTTTAAAACCGTGATAAAATTTCAGCTACGCTTTATCGAATTGGGTTTAAGGTGGCTTGCTACAATCTCTTGTTAAACAAGCTGATAAAAACTGGGTTTGAAATGTTTTTAACAACAAAACATTACCAAACCTTAAAATTTGAATAATATTAACTAAGTGGCTCAGTGCATCTACAATTTGCCGTTCCAAATCGGTGTTTCTTTCATTGTGCCAAAAATATAACAACTTACTGCCAATGTATAGAAAGTATTCACAGAAATCCCAACTTATAACCCCAAATTTTAGTGTTTTGCAAAATTGAATTCAATGGACTTCCTCCACTCGCTTTGTTCGTGGTCAATGTCACTCGTATACCTTGTCAATGACCTCGAAATTCTCTATTTTCAATAGAAAAACGAATCACTCTTTCAAGGATGCGTGTAAAGAGCATACCTCACAAAAGTGTTAAAATCTCATGTCAAAACATACCCGAGTGCATCATAAATTATTCTTTCAATTTCTGAACGGACCCGCCAGTCGCCGATGGCAAATGGCAGTTTAAACTCCATTCCTTTTCATGTGAGCAGTTCCTTTCATATATTTTCCCATTTTAGTGACGCGGTATTCTATCTAGATTTTTTGTTATATATTCTTCTTCTTCTGTCATCAGTGCACACAGCAGCCGTCATAATCATGGTAAGTGTTGGCGGCGTTCATTTTTTCTAGCCCATGGGCATTGGACATCAGTCAACTCTTTTCACGTATGTTTTTCCATCACTCAATGCGCACAAAAGACAGAATCCGCAACAGCGATGGAAACAAAATGAAAACCACAAGACGAGACACATGTAACTGACAATTGAAAAAAAAAATCAACAATAATATTCGACCTTAACATTTTGACAGATCACTATTACTTGTATATAGATGGAGGACAACAAAAGAACACACAAAAATTCCACATCCGTTCCGTATACTCCGGCAAAGGTCACTCATTGATTTTCAATTAATAATTCCCTCTCTAGATAATAATTGCGCCATCTACAAAAAAAAAAAAAAAAAAAAACAGAAAATGGCGCTCTATAATGTGACGCACAAAATGGTTTGTCGGTTTAAGCTTCCACATTCCTCAGGCAAGTTCGTCGTTCTGCTTCCCATCTCTTGCTATCTGTATCTGATGCTGTTTTCAAGTTTAAAAACAAAGTCGAATGAAATGATACAAATTGTATTGTGTAGCTGCCGTTAAATCATTTTGCGAGTCAGAAGAAAATTGCGGCAGTTTAATTAATTAATAGCAAGTGCCAAATGAGAATGATATTATGCCCGGAGGGAGGGCACAATGGCGGAGGTGGCCGGGCAAGGAAACACAATGAAATGTAAACAAATGTTATATACGGTAAAAACAATGAAAATTCGCGATAACCATAACGAGGTCGTTTCTGACAGATAGGTATTACCTAATGGGAGATGATGATGTGAGGAATTTCTGTTGTAAACTATGGAATGTGCATCGTATTTGTTCATAATGGAAAATAGTTTAAGCAATGTAATTAGTAAGTGGTTTGCATGTGCTATTTATTTTTATTATGATTGATGATATGGTTTCATTTTTTTGCGTTATAAAGGCCAATGTCACTGTCACGAGATTGAAATCTAGATGCGCTCTAATGAAGATGTCATGAGGTGAATTGACAGTTGAGTATGCGCATTTTGCGTGACAGTTTGCGGTAGCAAGACTTAAGCATGACAGTGAGATTGAGCGAATAAGAAGCAGGTTTAAATTTTAAACAAGTGAAATTGTTTAATCATTACTGGGATATGACGTTGACAGTTGTGTTAAGTATTTGTACATTCATGGATGCTGCTTTAGGTTGAAGTTGTAAAGTCTTACATACGCAACATATGACAGGAAGTGGCAATTTAGTTTTGGATGACATTTAGTTGAATTATAATAGCAATTTAAGTATCTATTTGTTTATTAAATCATGTAATGCAAGCTGATTTGTGTTGTTCAAACATCATTAAGTCGAAATTTTGAAAAGCAAAAACCAAATGTTATGATTTGTATAGAATTAAACAAAGACTTAATTTTGCCAACCGCTTTTTCTCCGGGCTAAGAAGCCAATGAAGTAATAAAACCTTTTTCCGAACTACCAAGGTTATCCTATATAACAAACAGACCTTAGTCAATTTAAATTCGCAACTGGAGCCAGTTAGTTCAGGAGAGGCAAATTGGTTTGGTCCCTAGTTCATAACAGGTTGTAAGCTTTAGTAAGTTATATATAAATTCTGCGTTTCTTCTTCATGGTGAACAGCTGCGTTCACTACATGACAGCTGTCACATTGTAGGTGCCGTCATTTGCATTTTTTTTACAGCGTAATCGAACTGCAAATATTTGAAATTTTAACCTTTATTCGCTACACTACAATCGAACTGCAATATAACCTCATATTTATAAAAATGCTTCTAATTGTAAACTATGATAGCTGTATCATTTAAGTTGCGGCAAATTGCCAATTCTGAGCTTCTTCTGTACAGTATAATCCAACTGCAATATGACGTACGATTAAATATAGTGTTTGAATCGCAGCCTTTATTTTAACCATTTCTCTTGATGTCAACTACACTTAACGTACGTTATTTTGTCTTATAGACTACATCTGAGTGGTAAATTGCTAAGTCCATAGTTTCGCAGAGTCCATGATTAAGCATACAAATCTGTAGCATTCGTTTATACGAATTCCATGTCAAATCAATTGTTTGGAATCGCCGAGGACTTTTTTTTTCTTATTCCAGTAAACGTTGTAAATGAAAAGGTTTGCCAGCATTTATAAGCGCTGATTTGAAATTTAAAAATAAAAAAGTGACGTCAACCTACTGTTGAAATTTTATTTTTCTTGACAATAAAAAGGTCGCAATCACCAAAAATTCATAAGATGTTTTTATTCATGTCTAAAAATTTACCAAATATTTACATTTTACAAATTACTCCCGAGTATTTACACTAATGACAAGCAAAAACCGGACTCTTCTTTATCTTTTAACAAAAAATGACTTTCTTGTGTAAACAACTCGGATTCCCATGAAGTACCTCTAACTCATTACACAGTCAATGAATCAACTTGCATTTTGTCCCTTATTCTGACATCTGTCAGAGATTTGTATTTCATCACCCGCAGTTGCCGCATTTACCTAACGAGTTTCGCACATATAAGGGAGACTTCCGATTGATTGACTAGAAACACCCCAGACACAATCATGGTACACGGGACATCATAGCACCTGTCAATATGCAAAAAAAAAAAAACTTCTCATCATTGTTTGGTGATCTCTCTATAATGATGGAGTGATGAATGAAAGCATTTTTTTCAGCAATATTGTAAAAGTAATCAATTGAGAATGGTACTCCTCTACAATGGTGAAAGTTATTAAATTAAATTGATGCAAGTTTTGCACAAACGTTTGGGAGGCCCTTGTGATGTAATCATCTGTCATACATGTTGACTTGTATAACCAATTATTTTGTATAAAATTCAATCCATCAATTCATATTTCTGACACTTTTGAAAGACAATAAATTCAACTAAACAAATGTCGTTTTGGCATCAAAAAAATATTTAAGAAACTGCGTATCTGCTGTGTGGCCAATTATCTAATATTAAATTACAAATTTACCATAAAAAAAAACCGCAGCGCGGAAAATAGCCCACTTTGCAATTTATTAACCAAGTGTGTGGTGTGAAGCTGAGAAATTGTTTATCTCTTCTGGATTTGAAAAGAATACCACTACACTTACAACTGCGGGTGAGATACGGTAAACGATCTCATCTCAATTTCTCACTTCAAGTTAAATGGAGCGGTACTTACCAATAGAAATATGTACGCAAAAAAATAAGTTTCCTAATTTCGTTGATAAATTGTATAATCTGCGGCGAATACAATTTGCCAACACAAAACGGGCAAAATTAATGACAAATTTTATGTAACGGGTGATCCAAGTAGAGACACTTTTTTCAATAGCCTTTTTTGACAGATCGCGTGTGAGTCGTGTCATGCTGTCATGTTATTTTTGTTTAGTATTGTTTGGCATTTCATAATGGAAAGACTTACGCGTGAACAACGTTTACAAATTGTTCAACTTTATTATGAAAATTCACGTTCTGTGAGGAATATGTTGCGTGCACTTCGCTCAACTTATGGTCAACATAATCGGCCTACTGAGCGTACTATTCGCAACACCATCACCCATTTTGAGACCCAGCATTCATTATTGGATAATATTCGACCGAATAGACCACGTCCAGCACGCTGTGAAGAAAATATAGCGGCTGTAGCTGTGTACACGAAGACCGTAGAGAGTCGATTCGGCGCCGTTCGCAGCAACTCGGACTGACGTATGGAACGACTTGGCGCATTTTACGTCAAGATCTTAAATTGAAAGCGTACAAAATACAGCTTGTGCAACAACTGAAGCCGCTCGACCTTCCCAAGCGACATCGCTTCGCTCTATGGGCTCTTGAAAAGTTCCAAGAAGATCCGACGTTTTCGAGGCAAATTTTGTTTAGCGATGCGGCCCATTTCTGGCTCAATGGGTATGTAAACAAACAAAATTGCCGCATTTGGGACGAAGAGCAACCTGAAGAGATTGAAGAACTGCCACTTAATCCAGAAAAAACAAAGGTTTGGTGTGGTTTGTGGCCCGGTGGAATCATCGGTCCATATTTCTTTAAAAATTATGCCGGTGCGAACGTAACCGTCAATGGCGACCGTTATCGTGCCATGATAACCGATTATTTGATGCCTGAAATTGAAGCTCGTGATCTCGGCGACATTTGGTTTCAGCAAGGCGGCGCCACTTCCCACACATCGCATCAATCAATGGACTTATTGAGAGAACATTTCGGTGAGCCACCGAGATCGTGTGTTATCACACCGTTAGACTTTTTACTGTGGGGATATGTAAAGTCAAAAGCTTATGCCGACAAACCCGCTTCGATTCAGGAAAACATCACGCGTGTCATTCGCCAGTTACCAGTCGAAATGCTCGAACGAGTGATCGAAAATTGGACTCAACGGATGGACCATCTGCGACGTAGCAACGGCCAACATTTGATAGACATAATCTTCAAAAAATAAATGCCAAAGAATGTTCTTTCAAGTGATAATAAACATTCTCCATTAAATTTGAATTTTCTGTGTTTTTTTCTTTAAAAAAGTAGGGAACCTCGAAATGGATCACCCTGTACTTGGTTGATTATTATTTGTATGTTATTGCATTGATTTTTATTCGGCTATTATTCGTTCATAGGTATAGCTGATACATAAATCTGTGTTTTCTATAAAAAAAAATTTAATGAACAAAAAAGTCGACAAGGCAAATGCCCTCGAAGGCGTTTTATTTCGCTCGGTACAATTAATTGCACAAAGACAAACAAATTTAATCATATATTGTTGTAATGAGAAATTGCGTTTCAACCCAAAAGAATGGATGTTTGGGGGGTCTATTTCTGTGTGTTCTTTATGAACTGGCATCGGGGTCATTGACAATAGTTTTAGTTGAGTGATTTTAAAAGAACTTGAAGAATTGTGCGCGATGTTTGGAAGACGAAAAAGAAGATTAATGGATGTGCAGTTAGAGTTTGTTAATTATCTTTAAAGAAAAATAACAGATTACGCAAACTATTTGACATTGACATGACATTGAATGCTCGATAGTGCGCTTAGCAGAATGCGTGACATCAATTCCTAACGAGTTTCGATAATTTATGAGGTAACAGTAAGACATCAGCGAGACGTGTTTTTTTCGTAAAATGTTGATGCCGGATAAGTTTTTTTTTTTTTTGTACCGCAGTAATTTTTTATTTTTAATTATTTAAATTAGCGTGTATGAAGCCTCAGAGAGTGCAGCTGGGTGGTGAATTATGCAGTTTCACAAAGTCCTCTATTAGCCATGCGAATCTGTGGCTTTCGTTAATGGTTTAGATGTGATTTCTAACTATGTCTGGAAAACTACATATCAAATCAATTGATTGATTAACATTTGCCATTTTATGTTTCTGAAAATTGCTACAATTCTGGAAATTGTTACCGGATTCGGCTTTCTAATAAAGACTCTGTCGTCGTGCGAAGACACATCGTTCAAATGTTCGCCGCTGCTTAGCATGGTAGCACAAAATGGTATCAAGCGTCTAAAGAAGAAGAGCGTCTCTTTCTGTGATCTAGTGATTCTTGTCGCAAACTTCGATGAAGAAGAAGAAGCCAGCGCTATCCCGAATCCAATCCTATGACAATGTGACCGCGCAGCTCATTCAACAGCAAAACATGTTGCGTCTTCAAAGTGAAGCCATTCCAAGGAATGTTTCTCAACAGCAGCCAAGTCCGACACCTTCCTCAATGCATCCAAAACGTAACATGCCACAGGATATGCAGCGCTATATTCAGATGCGTCAACAGAATAGTCCCCAAATGGACAATATGCGCCACGAAATGGCCTACCCCGGCAACCACAGCCAGCAGTTCCACCAACAGCCGGAACAACCCCAACACTAACATCGCCACACACATGCGTTCCCAAGTTTGCACTCCAATGCAGGACATTTTCCGTATGCAAAATGTACCAGGACAGATGAACGCTAGTGCCAATACTAACGACAACCAAACCACACCCCACCTCAACACGAGACCACTTATCAATGCAAACGGCTTGGTTCTGGATCCGAGTAGTCCAATTTTCAACGACTCTGCCGCATAGACTAAGCTGAATTTCAGCAATTTTGAAGATTTTGAGAGCATCGGTCAATTGCGGCTTATTGGCATAGATGACTTCATAAGAAACAGTCTAACAAGCTCAAGTCACATGATCTTGGTGGTCAAATCACGTTAGATCCGCAAGAGATAACCCTTCTCAGATAGTTCATGCAGAATGTCCATTGTGGCGTTCGCTGGGATATGGAGGTTTACCGGTTTTGCTAGTACCGCATGCCGTCCACGTCCATGTGTTTCAATTCGAGCTGAAATAAATTCGGTGGAAGTGGTGGTTGACAACGATGACCTAAGCCACGTCATTCTGATTAACTTTGGACGTGAAGCTCAATCGAGTAACTCGCATAGTTATGTGGCTTCAGTGACTAAATAATAAAAAAAATGATTTGACTGACGCCCCTAAAACACCATGGCAGCCCCAAACTGTCAATTTCAATCAGTCCCTACTGGAAAATCCTTTATTTATTCAAGCCTGCGGAAAAGTCAAATTCAAAATTGTTGCCGATATTTAAACTCATTTCTGCTAATTTTTGCATCTGTCTGCTTGTCAGTTTATTTCAAATAACGTATGAAAAATTTGCCTTGTAATACCACCAAACGATTCGAAGAGCCAATTCGAATTTGCCAACGTGCAAATTTTTATGGCACATAGTCAAAAGTTGATTTGTCCTTCCAAAATAGAAAGCAGTATGATAAGAATTTGACGTCCAAATAGATTTTTGTAGCGTGTGTAAGATTGGTTTGTCAAACCTAAATTTGAACGTCAATAAAATTCGATTGTCTTTCGAAAGTAGATGTTGCTAAACAATTGCAGAAATTCGTACTACTCCATCCTTAAATGCTGTAACGGTTTTTGTTGTACAAGGTGGGCCAAAAGAAGTCATTCGATGTATTCGGCCATTAGAATATCGGTTGTGGCTCGCGCACTGTGTGCCGTTGCTCCGCCCTGTTTGGAAGCACATGTCCTCCAGTCCTAATTCTTCCAATTGCGGCGGAAAAAAACTCGGTTAACATGGCCGTTTACTGCGCACGGTTCACTGTTGTCATTTGTCCAGCGGCGTTCTCGAAAAAAAAAATGTCCCGATGACTCCTCCAGCATGAACAGCGCACCATGCAATAACTTTGAGCGGGTGAAATGGCTCCTCGTGCATTACTCTGAGGTGGAAATAAGCCTCATCGCCCATTATGATTGTGGTCAAAAAAACGTTCACTAGGTCCTCGAGATTGAGGATGGCTTGGGCGTAGATTACACGCGTTTGGCGGACTTTGTACGGGAACATGCGCAAGTCTTTGACCAAAATTCGCCTAAGGGACGACCGGCTGATAGCTAATTGCGATGTTTTCGGGGACAGCTTGACATCCTCGGCAACAGCGGCGATATTCTCGGTACAAAGGGCGCTTCGCGGTCGGCCAATCTTGGAAACGTTTCGTGTGGTCCCATACTCTTCAAGGTTGGTGGCCAAACGGCGCTGAGTTTGCGCAGTCGGTGTCGGATGGTCCAGGAATCGGCGACGGAATTTGCGCTGCGCCAACACTACAGACAAATTGTTACGCAAACAAATATACACCATTATTCCGCGTTCTTGGGCAGTATATCGCTTGTTCACTTGTATTCTACATCTGCCTAGTCCACAAATGTCAAAAAAGATTTGACATTGGCGGCCATTTGCAAACATAAGAGCATCTTCCAATAGGGTGATCTCTTTTGGCCCACTTTGTACATGCCGCATTTGTTTCAACACATGAATTTATGAAGAATGTCAAAAATTCGAACACATTATATGCGAATTGATTTTTAAATTTTAAGAGTTTTGATACTTGTAATGCTTAAAATCGACAACATAGAATAATTAATACATATGCCATCAAAGAGCTGTCAAATATATGTAAAACTACGTGTATTGGTTGATATTTTTGACGTTTCTGTAAACGCAAAACGAAAAACTAATATCAAATATGGGAAATTGAAGTTCCGTGCAACATTAATCATATATTCGTTATTATGACATTTTACTATCACTGATCGATTATGAAAGCTCATCTTCCTTAAAAGAAAAAAAATATTTCTATTGTATAAATACGAGATTTGACAGAGTAATTTACAATTGCAATTGCGGTCAAAATGCGGTTATGACGTCATACGTGAAAATTTTGACATCAGGACGTATGGCGCTTTCCGTAACACTCAGAAATCCATTTGGCAACTCATTTCACCTTACCAACGGAACTGCAAAATCACTTCTAAACTATGCTAAGGGTGTATATGTGTGAACTGTCAAACATTGGTGAGATGATACAACAACAATCTGCAATGCACAATGTAGTGAGTAAGTTTGTTTTAGTGCTTTTTTGAGTGGCTTATAAAATAAAATCCAGAAGCGTTACCAAAAAAAAACGATTTCTCTCCATTCAGGACGCTTCCGAATATTTGTTTTTTTTTAATCGAAAACGCCATCAAAATCTGAAAAGTAAAAACGCTTCAGTACCAGCTAGCTTTCTAGGAAAAAAATTAAAAAAATGTCCCTTAATGCCGAATTGTACCTTAAACCATATTCCTACCAAACTATCAAGTAGAGTGACTCAATTTTGAAAATTTGATTTTTAAATTACCCTGAAGTGGAATGAGATCCAATTTAGAAGCCCTCAACTAACCCTTGGAAAAACTCCCAGACAATGTATATCGATTCGAACAATAGCTCAAAGTGCTTTAAAGTGCTTAAAACTGCACACACAAAACACGCTTTGCAAAAAAAAAAAAAAAAAACATAAACAAACCACTCTCAACCCCCAAAGGAAATTAGTCTCGAAGCCTTTAAACAGAGCCTTCCTCTGCAGCAATACTTTCGTCATTCTAGAGGAAACTCGCTCTTGTTTTCATCGCCCTCTGTGTTTGTTGCGCTGCAGCAAATTTTGTGTCCACAAGTGTCACCTTAAGTAATTTATTGGCCTTTCAACTTTATCCTTACATTCACAACCACCACCACCACCTCCATCACAGTACCATCGACCGATGTGCCTCCTGTCGCCGCTGGCTGTCACTTCTATTTTGTAGGGGGATGACTGCATATGGTTGACATGATTGCAGTAGAGCGTCATCGACCGACCAATGTCACGTGCACTTAAGCCCAACACCGAAGAGGGTGGTTATTTTTGTGGTACGTGCTACGTTTGCCTTTCGATGAATAAATAACTAAATAAAGCAATAAAAATGTTTTTGTAAAAATCAAAAGTAATTGGACTTTGGGTGGGTTTTCCTCTCTTTTGCCTAGCAACGAACGAAACGACAGAAGGCAAAACCTTCCAACAGCCATAAAATAGATTTTAATTTTCATTTTCAAATGCGGGGATTTGTGAAATGGACGAATGAACATAAAGTGGAAGTGGGAAAAACCTTAAGAAGAAAGAGGCATAAATGTGGAAACAAAAATGCAATAAAATTCCATAAAAACAAGAGCAAACGACCTTCACAGTTGTTGGTCACCTTTTTAGATGAGAGCGAAGCAGAAACAAGGCTGACGATTATAATGTTGATGATGATGATGATGGCGGCTGTATGTTGGGAAGACTAACCATAAAAAAGACAACCAAGAAATAATGCAAAGATACAGAGAAAGAGAGAGAAGAAACTCTTGATGGACAAGATACAAATGGTACACTTGCAACGTACAAGAGGGGTTAGCTCCGTGGCGAAGCAAAGACACTGTCGGAGAGGAACGTAGCGATCCCAATTAACAGGCGGCGGCCCTTGGAAAGCTAAAGTTTTCAGCTGCCAGAGCTGAATATCTGAATAGAATTGCTCGTTAGAAACTCCAATGAGATGGGAAGCAGACCCCATGGTCTCTCGTCGTTCCCATCAACAACAAAACAAAAAGAAGAACAAAAACAAACCATACCAAACACTAACACTGCATCGTTGCGGCCATTTTGTTTGTTATTCAAATGCGAAAACCCATTTTTAGTGCAACGAACAACGAGTTACTCTGAAAGAGAAATGTGTGCACAAAATCTGACCTTTGCATGTATACGTATATGGGAACAACGGGCGCGCGGATGACCATGGCTTTTCACCGTATCTGTGTGAGTGTCATAAAAAAATAATCAATTACAAATTATTCATTTTTCTGTTATTCTCCGCATTTTCCATTCTTGTGAATTTCTCTTCGGTTTAGGTTTTATCTGGATACTCCTATCTGTTTTCTTTGTTCTTTCTTCGAACACCTGTTTGCGCGCATATATGCATTTTTTTTTTTCTTCCTTTCTTTCTGTCCGCCTAAAGTATAAGTAAGCAGATGACAACGATGATCATGTGAAGTGCATGCAATAAAGATCCTCTTGAATCGCATTAGAATGCCTTATTTTTTCGGGGAGAGGTAGTGCGGAGGGTGCCTTAAGTAGGTAGAAGAGATCGCGCTGTTGGGTGTAACCAGAAGTGAAATTTTTGTTTGTTTCATGTTGAGGTCTCTTTTGTTTTATATGTGAAGTGTATGGGCAGTACGTCGCCAATGTAAAAGCTGTAAAGTGGGCCGGGGCACTGGCCGGGGTAATGACAGATGATGACAGTGGCTCAAAGGTCTAATTATTGGAAAATTCCAAACCGATGTGATGGTGTAAATTTATTATCTTGATAGACAAATTGTGATACGTTGTCAAAAGTGAAGTTTGCAATCTTTTTTTTTTATGTCCGGTTGTCAAAGGTTATTTTACAAATAATATTTTTCACTCGATAGGTGGGAATTAAAAATGTTTTTTTTCAATGACGGTTATTTTCGGCAGACAGCAATAGCTACCTATTAAGGTTTGCAAATACTTTTATAGTTCAGATGTCACATGTAATTTTACACTTTAAACCTAACCTAAACATTTTAAATTTTTTTATAAAATTAATTTCACATTAAAAATAAAATCGCATATAAATTTAAATTTTATATTTATATACCTACTACTATAATTACTGTTTGCAACAAATCCACATAATTAGTTTTGGCCAAGTATCTCTAAACGGAATTTTCAGTTTTGGCCAATGACGGGAAATCATTATTTTTCACATAGACACCGATTCCTTTAAATTCCGGTATGAATGTTAGTATAATCAAATTAAGCATAAATAATCAAAATGCACCCTACACTCGTTTTTTTTCAACAGGCAAATCCAAAGTTAACACTGACATATTTATGTCATCAGTCACAAATATCCTAGGGAATTTTTTTAAACAGCAAGTACGTCAACTTCCGAATTTGAACATTCAAACTAACCCGGGGTCTCCACGAGCAATATTTCATAGCATGCAATGTGTCATTCTATGAAAATTGCTTGTGGAGACCTCAAATAGTCTATGAAAAATTTCTTGCTATGCATTGCTCACTCAATTGCTTTCTATGGATAGTATGCTATGGGCTGTCATTTCTGCTTGAGGTTGTAAGATTGTTTGAGATAGTAAGCAATGGAAATGCCCACCCTACATTTCATAGCATTCTATCATTATTTCATACTATGAAAAGTGACATATAGTAAGCTATCAAATATTGCTCGTGGAGACGTGAAAAATATTTTTCAACTTGCCGCTCAACTCTTGAGTTGATATCAACTTCGAAGTATCTAAGCCAACTAGTGAGTTTTCGGGAAGTTGAACAATAGTGGCGGCCCATAGAATTGGCCCTTCGCACAATTATTTGAAAGCAAATTCGAAAGTATTCCGTGCAAAAAGAGCATATGTACTATTCTTTGAAATGAGAGAATCATTTCTCGTACAAAAGTACTCGAACAGTGCATTTTCATTTACAGACCTGGGGCTGAATTTCGCACAGAAGTTCAAAAATTACTCAATTATATTTTGGCTGTGAATAAAGGCAGCGTGAAATACTGCGTGAAACTGGAAAATATTGTTTACCACGTTGTACTGAAAATGAATTCAGTTCACTCGGCTGACGAAAATTATTCATTTAGCACACTCAAACTCGCTGTATGTTGCGGAATCGCACAAACTCACATTCACTAGCTTTGTACACCCATAGCAGTTTTTGCGATTCCGCAACGTGCAGCGAGAATGTGCTTAATGAATAATTTGTGCCATCCGAGTGAACTCAATTCATTTTTATTACACCATAGTGAACAATATTTTCTGTTCGCCCATTTTTTTTTACTCTGATTTGTGTACCTTATTTCGTCAGACATTTCTGCAAATGACACCTGACTGAAAAGATCGATCGACCATTTAGAATTAGAACAGAGCTACATCTATGATGTCTTACTAAATCTGAGTTTCGTAACATGGCAATTTCTGACACGTCCTTTGTTCTTTAAAAATCACGCGAAACGAATAAGTTTACGTGTATTTTACTTTTAAACGCTGTTCCGTACTTTTTCGCAAGTTTGCCACTCTCTGGCAGAATTCACACTTGAAGAAATTGAAGAATTTATCTAGGTACTAATTTCTTACTGGAAAACTACGGAAACATACCTAAAAAGTTGGTGTATGTTAGGAAAAACAGAGGAAGTGAAGTATGCAATGACTTCGGTTGCAGATTCAAATGATGTCGACCCTGACATTAAAACAGAATATTCCGACTAGGTTCTGGAAAAAGGTATGTACATACTTAAATAATAGGAGCAAATACAGATCAATAAATGTATCTACCATCTGTAGGTTTTTAAATTTGCAGACTCGAAAAAGTATTTTTTGGGAGAAAAAAAGTGTTGGAAACTGATGAATTTCTACCTATTCCGTTTGAATGTTTTGTAGCTTACATTTTTACAATAACCGTTCTTTTTTTATTTTACTTTTTTTATGTCTCAATTTGACATTTACATTTATCTACCTTTAGTCGAACAAAAACACACCAAACCACTATTTCCAAAAAAATTAAGGTGCTCTGAAAAAAATAATTCACAAATGTCATTCTCCAATATATCCAAGCGATATAAACAAATGCGTTATTCACAGCGCAATGAGTAAATTTGCAAAACGCGTATAAACAAATAAATTGTCTGATCCCACTGGATTGATTACAAAAAAAAAACACCCAACATTGACAGTAAACATGTGTCAACTGAAGCGTCAAAAGAGATTATATTCTCAGACGTTTACGCTGCTACGTGTGATTTATTTTTTGTACGCCACATGCGATTCTGTGAAATTATGAAATTAGGAAGTCATTTTGAAATTAATGAGATCATCCCTTCTTCAAATGTCAACCTACTTCCATGGAATAGGTCAATGTCAAACAATAAAGAAAGGCACATTTTATATACCATATTATCACCACTTGCGTGTTATACTCTCATTTGATATTTTGAAGCACAGTGTAAACGCAACCAAACTCCTGCTACTACGTGTATGTCCCACCACCCATTGTCATTACGTGTCACAGACTTTTTTTTCAGGAGTCACATTGTGTGGCACGTACTTCCCTTTCCCGTTTAAGTTTCTTCTGACCCGAATATATACTTACTAGAGAGCCTCTATAATTGAGCCGTCTCTTCCATCATTTGGATTGAGGTGAATTCGTCTGCTCAGTCAGGGGAAGAGGTTTTTTTCCGCTGACTTTACGCTATCAATGATACATATACACAATAAACCATCAAACAAATTGCTCATTTGCACACACTTAGCCTCTGATTAAATAGTTTTGCAGTTGAATCATAACCGTAAACTTAGCAATCTTACAACGCAGTCAGAGGTATTTCATTTTTATAGGTATGTATGTGTATTTGAACAGTAATGGTGGCAAATAGACATGGCGGAGAGGACGACGATGAAGACGTCAGAAATGGATGATTATGGGAAATGCTTTTCCACTGTCGAATCGGATACAGTGGATTGGTTGCACATCTGTTAATTGGGTAAATCTGCAGATTAGTCTAAATTTTATAATGTAGAAAGTTAGGGTCGGTGGGTCTTCTTTTACGACATTCTTCTTTTGTCATTTTTTATGTGTTCCAAGGGTGCAACTGCATTTGTATTCTTTTAAATGTGTGGCGGATTTTTATTACTGTGAGTATTAGGAAGGAAAGCATTTTCATTTCTACGAGGGTGTCGAGAAGTGATAAAGTTAATAGCTGTTTTACCGTGCTTATATGTTTTTTAATTATAATAATACCTCAAGATTAAGGCGTCGGGGGTTATCGATTTTAAGAGTGACCCATATAGTTTCTAAAATTATTTTGTATGTAATCATCAGCGCGACCACGAATAAACTAACAATGGTTTTGTTAGTCTTAGAGGTATATACATCTGACACAATCTGAAAGAGCTTTGAAACCGCAATATTCGACCGAAGTAATTAAGGTTTACCAACAACGTAGAGTGCAAAATAGCATTCGGGCATTTAATCCATTACGACATTGTAAGGGCGGTTCAAAAGTCTGACTGATTGAGGTGCCACTACACTGAGATACCGCAACAACTTTTATATGACAAGTCATTTCAACCCTTGGGGAATTATGACGTTATGACTTATGTAAATTGAGAATATATACAGGTTGTTGTACTGCAGTATATTTTATTAGTCATTGGTGATTACATAGAACCATTGGGCGGTCCGGAACACCATTAATTGCAGAGAGTTGACCTTAACATTTGCAAATGACCAAGTTTTGTGTATGACATTTTGCTTAATATGGATACCTAGGGCAATATTTTTAGGTGTTGAAGGTCGGTAATTCATTGTAATCGTTTTCAAAAAGGTAAGCACAATATGTGATCAATTGAAAAGTTTGTGAGCTTACTTATACAATTACTCCTGTACGATAAATGTTGATTCTTTATAAAATTCAGTTCTTGCAGTCATCTATTTGTGAATGGTTTTCATATGGTTTAAAGGACCAAGCCCACCGAGCAAAACCGAAACTTTGTTTTATTTATTTATTTATTTTTTTTTCATTTTTCTGTTCAGTTTTGACATTTCATTCCCACCGAAAATGGTACAGAAACAAAATAACGAAAAGGTAAAAAAGTGACGTCTACAAACTTTGCAAAAAAAATTTACAACGATGGAAAAAAAAACAGTTGCAAGTTTCGGTACGAAGAAACGCAAAACTACAAAATGAAAAAGTAGAATTTCGGTACGGAAAACAAGTAAAATCGAAAACAAAAAGGCGCAAATTTATAGTCGCTTAAAGTAGACTTCAAAATTATTTGATCACGTACTAACACGTTTTGATAATTATAATCGTCAAAAGTGTTCTTTAGCGTCATCACTCTGCATTTAAGTTAAAGCAACCGAAACCTTACTTTAAATATTTAATGCAGAATTAGCGTAATGTCATCTGTCATTTTCAAATCGGGCAACGGGCAAAGGCACAAACAGCTGAAATATTTTTCACTGTTATTTTTAAGTGTGTTTGAGAGTGTTCACTGAAATTGAGTTTGTTTGATTGTAAGAACTGTCACTTTTTAGGTGAGTTTGACTAAGAGTTCTTAGAGGTACGTTCGTTAGTATACATTTATTAGCGACATGTTAAAAAGTGCCTATTGATGAAAATAAGTTAAAGTAAGCTTCTAATTTAAAGTAGATGTTAACTAGTGTAGAGTTAAACTCTTAAACATCGATTGACTTTAAATTTGCGCCAAAGATTTTAAGAAATTAACTTAAAAGAAATTAGATTAGTGTGGTTGATCGATATGTTTTATTTAAGAAGCATTTTTAAATGAAAACCCCAGCGAACTGGAAGAAATTTGAAGTTTAAAAGAATAAAGGTTGGTTCGTTCCTTAAATGTGTCCACGATATTTTTCAGTTTTGAGACTGTTCTGAATTATAAACAATTGTAAGAGTGTGGGCATCTTTAGCCAAGAGTGAGCGCAAAATGTCAGAAAGTTAAGTCGTAAAAAATGTTTAATTTTAATCCAACATGCAAGTAGATAATAGATAAAATATTAATATGCGTCAAAATTGAAGAAAAAAATGCATGTCCATATTTCATGATATAAGTACAAAAGTATGGAATAAGTTCTTTTGCAATAAGGGATATTAATTAAAATTGTCAAATCTAAAAAGCAAAACGTAAAAGATACAATATTTTATAAAAAAAAAGTGCACTTTTTTAACTTTAATAGCATCCATTGCTATTTTCGTTTTTTTTAAATACCTGTGCATGAATTTGGCAGTTTACTTTAACTTTCTGGGAAAGGGTCGAACTTTATTACTGGCAATAACTTGGGAATTTGACAACCCAAGTAACACGGAATCTCATCAAAGTGTGCATGGACTCGTTGTTACCTGATATTTTCCTTTGAAGGGATATTATGTATTAGGTATGACTATATGCATGCAACTTTGCTAGGTGTGTGAAAGTGATACATTGTTAAATTTTGGAAGTCAAAGCAAAGGGGTTTAGTTTGTAAAGACCAGATGAGAGCGTAAACTCGAGCATAGGGTAAATATGATTTTTTTTTAAGATAAACGTCAGGGAAAAATCGTGTTTTCCTAAAACCAAGGACTGGGTAAGATTTTCCGATTTTTTTAATTTTGTTTTAAACAAATTAACCGTCATAATGTCGACTATCGAAAAACCCATTAGGAAAAAATCCAGAATGATCAAAATGTCGACTCTTGTTAAGTCGATTTTGAAAATATCGACTCGTAAAAGGTCGACAATGGCAAAGAGAATGCGGTTACGCATGCATGTGAACATAATTACTTTGCCAATGTCGATTACCCACTCCCGAATAATTGTTAATGTTTATAATGTTTACATTAAAGTTAAATTTTAATCATTTCAACGTGCAATTTCTGTTTTGTTTTAGATGATAGTCGACGTTTTTACCGACAGTTTTTCAATTTACATTTAAATGGTTGTCGATCAAATTTCAGTCGACATTTTAACAGGCGATTTGATTTGTTCAGTCGATATTTTTTTTAAGATTCGACTTTCCAACACTATGACTGGTGTTATGAACCATTGTATTGGCAGCACCTTACTTTTTTTCTCCATGAACATCTTCCACATATTCATACTCAAAGAACTGTCCAAAACCGTCGCTAGTCATGGCCCTATTGTTAATAAGTTGTTATCTGATAAGCTATGTGAAACTTAGGTAAAAGTCAAAACAATCGCCTTAAATGCACAAAACTGTAAAATGATGTGGTCCTATCTTTTTGTGGACACTATTAATATGTAAAATAAAAGTTTTAAAAAAATTCCATAAAAAACACTTTCTACTGTATTTTAGCTTAAAAGATGATTTATTTACGAATTATCAAAATGATGACGAATTTACAAGTGTAAATTCGCATTCGCTCAAGTTTAACATTCGAGCCTTTGTTTACTAAGCAACCTTAGTAAGTAACCAAAGTAACCACTTATTAGTTTGTGAATCCTAAACATGCCAATTGTGGATGCCTCTCGATTAAGATAATCATTCCTATCGCGAATAAATTTTCCCGGTAATTTTTCCCTTGTTATCAATTTAAATCAGATGGCTGAATGGGAACAGTTTACCGGGAAAATTTATTTGCGATAGGCCTGAATGTTGATACACACCAATTGCACATTTTAAATTAACTTTTTAGCAAGTTGCAAAAGTTATTGTCATCACAAATTAAAATAATTCAAGCTCAATGAGCGCTCATTTGAAATTTGCCAGCTGTCAGTGCATCTTTTAACGGTAAAATTAGAATATCAGCATGTTAGAATTTCACGAATATTAGTCAAATCGTTATTTGCAAGCATTGGATTCCAGATTTTGTGAAATCATTAAGTTTATTTTTTTTCTTGATTGAAAACAGAAAACTTAAAATAGTTAACAAGATTATATGTCA
This sequence comes from Rhingia rostrata, assembly GCA_949824845.1. Classification (NCBI taxonomy): domain Eukaryota; kingdom Metazoa; phylum Arthropoda; class Insecta; order Diptera; family Syrphidae; genus Rhingia; species Rhingia rostrata. Next base: position 196,277,589 of record OX463755.1, on the reverse strand, counting down.
TTCGTCAAAAAATCGGGTCATGTGTGGGTCGTAATGTTTATTAGGTATTTTATTTTTACTCTCAACCTAAACGATAAAAACCTCAAAAAATCAAATTCGTGCGTTTTAGCAATTTGTAAAACATTTGCAGAATGCAATGCACATGATGTAAACAAAATGTTAGCTGCAGTTACATTCAGGATTTGGACAGACGAATAGCCTAGGAACACTTCTACCCGCCCGTGAATACAGAATATATTTGGATAGTTGAAAAAAATAAGTGGGTAGCAGCAAAGAATAAATTAGAATAACGAACATATTCTAAAAGTCAAAACAAAAGGCCGAAAGGCATTAGAATTAAGTTGTTATCGTTTAATTTAGGGCGCCCACATAGGGCCAGTAAGTTAGTTAAGTAGTTGATAAGTATTATAGTTTTTCATGCATTTTTTCTAGCATGTAAGTTAGTTTTAGATTGAAGGGGTACTGATATTGATACACGAGTGTTCACATGCTACCCCACCAACATCAAGCAACAGCATAGCCGACGCATACGACCAAGGAAATTTCTCCTTTGCACTTAACATCCGTGTCTTAAATGGCTGCAAAGTTTTTATTTGTGATGCGTACTCTATGTAGTTCTATACTCTTTGATAGCAGTCATTATAATGCCCTGTTTCTCAGTGATCAATTAAAATGGAGCTAACTTTACAAATTTGTTGTGTTACCTGTGTGTTTACTCAAAATTAAATTTAATGTTTTTTTTTATTATTATACTATGTAGATGTTAACCCTGAGATCAGAATGATCTCGCGCTAAAAAATTGGTGGCAAGCACCAACTACAATGCAGTACGACTTGTGTGAATGTAGACAACTAACAGCTCTTGAAAAACTGCTTGAAAAATCCGGTCAAACTAATAGAACAATTTATATTTCAAATAGGGATTTGAGAAAAAACAGAAAACGAACGTTTTTCGGTATACTGACATAAAATAAAGGGCAATATTTTGGAAAACAAAGATCTCGAGTTGCTATAACTAATGATCAAACAAAGACCAAAAACATTGTAATTTAAGCATTGAAAGGTTTATGAATATATTCTGGTGTTATCCTTGGTGCAATTTGGGTTTCCTATCATTTTTCTACATTCAGGCTTATCGCGAATAAATTTCTCGGGAAACTTTTTTCCATTCAGCAATCTGATTTACATTGCTTAGAAACATTTATTTGCGATAGGCCTGATTATTGCCGTCTCCTAAAGAAAAAAAATAGTAAAAGAGAGGTCTTATAAGAGAAAAAAACCCACCCAAATAATTAGCTTCGAACATTTCTGTTGGTATCGTAAAGTTTGAAATGGCTTTGCTATTTTAGATTTTATTTTATTTTACAATTCTATTCAACCGCGTTTCGTCAGTTTTTGCAAAATTTCTCTTTATCTCTAAAATGTCGAAAAATTGTATGAGCATGCTTGTAATATGGATGTAGCTTAGTTTTTGAAAGTGACGTGAAATGTCATTGTGCTTTGACATTTATCTTGCAAGCAGATGGAGAATAAAGTTGACAATTAGTGTTTCGTGAATTCTTTTTCCAAATTTACATTGCTGAATGGAAAAAAAATCCTTGAGAAAAAGAACTCCCGATAACCCGAATTAAGAAATGATGTGTTACACATCTGAAAAACGGCGAAATATGTTACTAGGTACTTATCAAACCATCTGTCATGTTGTTTTAACTAAAAGTGAATTTTAACAAGATTTTTTTTTGTTTTTTTTTAAGTTTTCGGGCCTACCGCGAATACATTTTTTCGGGAATGCTTCCCTTGTCAGCAATGTAAAACAAATTTCCAAATGGGAAAAGTTTTGCAAGAAAATTCATTCGAGAATTTTTAAGTTTTCAGGCCTACCGCAAATACATTTTTTCGGGAATGCTTCCCTTGTCAGCAATGTAAAACAAATTTCCAAATGGGAAAAGTTTTGCAAGAAAATTCATTCGTGATAGGCCTGAGTCAGAAAGATGTTGAATAAATTTTTCCGGGAATTTTCGTCTTGTCAGGAATGTAAACCAAATTGCTGAATGGGAACAGTTTCCCGGGCAAATTTATTCGCGCTAGGCTTGAATATCACCAATCTTACATATTCAGGCCTATCGAGAATAAATTTCCCCGGAAAATTTTCCTTTGTCAGCAATGTAAATCAGATTGCTAAATGGAAAAAAATTTATTCGCGATAAACCAGATTTTAAAACCCATACTGTAGAAGAAATCACCAATTAGAATGCAGAAGTTTTAGATCAACCATACATCAAAATGTCAAAAAACGAAACACAAACGGTATCAAACCGCCGCGCCGGTAGTAAGTCGCAAGTCCTAGGAAGCTCCTTAGTTGATGTGTGTCGGCCAATTTTTCACAGCTTCAATCTTTTCGGGATCGGAATAGCATCAATTTGACATTTGTTCCATTTGCCTAACATATGTTTTTTTACAAATCAATGTCATCAATTTTTCACTTTCAAATAAACTTTACTTGAAAAAGAGTGCAGAAGGTTTCAGTTCAATTCCACGCCGTAAAAAAATCTTAATAATTTTTTCCCGGTACTTCTTTGGGATTCGGCATAAAATAGGAGATCCTGCCGTCGTGCAGGAAGTACACCCGCATTTTTGTAAAAAAAAAAAAAAAAGAGTAGAATTTATTTAAGGACACGATTGCAAATTCGAATTTTGACATTGCTTTTCCCTAAATTGTATAAGTATATGTCATGTGGCAGTTTGTTTCGTTTTTTTTAAATGTCAAGAGGTAAACGGGATTCCTACCCCTCCAAGGTAATTAGAAAAAATGGCCGTGTTCCGATTTTTAGTTTTATGAAGTTAACTTTGCCGATGCACCATTCTCATTGGTCAATCGAGAATTTTTCGACACTTGACATGGTCGATTGACCAATGAGAACAGTGTATCGGCAAAGTTAACTTGGGAAATCTAAAACCCGAACACGGCCGGCCAATGGTGCTTTTCTAAATTTCAACTATTAAATGTCAGTTTGGTCACAAAATATTGATATAGTTATCAACTTACGAAGCTATCTCTCTCGCAAATGCTGTATTTCGTTATTAACATTGTACCCACACTCGTAGGTTCACAATTACAAAATTCATACGCAGAGCATTCGGTTTTCCCTTAATTCCAATTTAACCTAGTATTTACCTACAATGAAAGGTTTTGAACTAAAAAGCTCGAATTAAATTGTCTTGCAGTTGTCCTACAGGTTTCCTAGCTGTCAATTTTTTGTATTCATTTGATACTCTCATGGTGGCGAAGTACGTTAATAGTATGGTTGGGTGCTCTTTTCCCAAAATATGTACCTACAACTCGATAACTTGTGTACCTACCACACACCGGCAGAAGAGATATGCCAAAACGTGTCACTTTCTAGCAGATTCTTCCAAATAATTGGCTTTCATTTAAAGTCAATTCCTACCTCATTTGTTGGGCAAAACTGACGGTTTTTACTGCAAAAATTAAAATGGCCTACCAACTACACCTCTCCCGTCTTTTGAGGGCCTCTTTGGCACTACCACTCAACTCTATTAAAAGAACTAAACTTGTCTCTTGTTTCTTATATGTATGTACCTATATTTTCATCCCGAAAATACAGAAATAAACTTTACAAACTCCAGTCTTATATTATTTTGGTCACAAAATTAAATAGGGAAATTCTTCAACCTATCTGCTCTTCATATCCAGCGGCGAAAAAGAACAAGAAACAGAAAATTCAGCATACCACGAAATGTCACTCACATTTCCCTTTCCCTGTTCTTTCGTCGTCATCTTCCTCGTTTTCCGTCTTCTACCTACTATACTTCTTTTCTTTCTCATCAATTATTATCCCCTTTCGAATGTGGATATTTCTGCTGGCTGGAGCGAAGTAGGAGAACCAGGAAAGGAACAAAAAAATAGTAAAACAAGAAAAACCCGCAACTGCTTGCACACACACACACATAACCAAATGAAACTTCAAATTTGATGCACTTTTTGTTGTTGTTTTTGTGGTGTGTACAGCTAGTACCAGTGGGAACACGGGAGAGAGCGAAATGACATTTCAACCCGAAAATGTTTTAATAAAAAATAATTGCAATACAAACCTTGCGAATGGCGTTTGTTCCACATCGTAGATCTCATTTATGTCGGTCTGGACAAGTAATCCTTTCAAACGTTCATCATCCACGTCCAGCAGTCCATCGCCAATTGAATGAATTCCCTCGGAGAGCATTTTGTTTCTTTTGTTGTTGTAGATAGCAAGTACTATTCAAATTCACTTCTCACTTTTGCTTGCAATAGTTTTGGGGGAAATAATTCGTTTAACTTTTTTTTTCGTCGGATTTTCTCGTTTAGTTTAGCGGTGAAATTGACAATTGAATTTTGTTTATTCTTCCTCAAAGGCACTTGGTAATTTCGACTGAATTGACAGAATTTTTTTTAGTTTTGTTTGAGAACGAAAAGGGTTCCTTTTCCTCGTAGGTTGTTGTTTTTTTTTTTTTTGAATTCACAAACTTCTTTTCAGCAGAGAAATCGCATTTGGCATTAGCACATTTCTGTATATATGCTGGCATACACACACGCACATGCAACACACAAATAAAAAAAAAAGATTTACTCGAAAACGACAAGACAACTTCTCGACTACGTACGTACGGTTTGGTAGGTAACAAGTTGAGTTGTAAGTTTTTTTTTTTTGTTGGATTTTTTCTTCTCTTCTTCCTTCTGTTTCTACGGTTTTCACGTTTGCATTTTTTTTTCTCGTCGACCAACTAAACTACACACACTCGATCTCGAATTCGAATTCCACTGAAATGTAGAAGATCCTTTTGGGGGAAATTTTTGTTGGTTTTGATGTTCACCTCCTGGGTTCACAACATTTTGGTTTCACTGGGGTTATTTCTTTTTTTGTTGAGGAAATTGAAAGTAAACTTTGAGAGAAAAACTGTTAAATATACACACACATTGACACCACGCCCGGGCAGAGGAGTAAAGTAAAAAAAATTAATTAAATTTCGCAGATTAAGGGAAAATCCCAAGTGGACCTTTTTTCTTGTTAATTTTTGACACACAAAAAGGAAATTCTTTTCTTTTCACACTTCTATCTCACTCGGTTTCACGCTCAGCGCGGTTTAGATCTCTTTCGCTCTGCTTTACAAGCAAACAAACAACAAAACTTTCGGATCGCTGTGTTGCGTTTACGCTTGTCACAACTCCACTCGACTCGGCCTCTCAGAAATGACTGGCTGTAGACTTGCTGTGACTGGTTTTCGTTTTCGTTGGTCAGGAATTTTTCGTGGCGGCGGCTGTGCTGTCTGAATTGCTGATTTCGTGTCGGTGGTATGGTGGCGTCTCGTTCTGCCGTGTGGATGGAGTGCGCGGTTTGCGCATGGATTGAGTCGCAAAATTTCGAATTCAGCTGTGTATGTAGTGCAGCTGAATGTGGAGGGAAATAAGTCAGCCGTTGGGCAGGTTATGATTTTGTTTATGTGTTGGTGAGAGAATGATGGTTACATATTCAGCTTTGTAGGTAAGATTGTGAATTGTAGCTGAATGTTCGTATCTGTATTCTGCGGTCGAGTGACAGTTGTTGGTTTCGATTGTGAATGGATGTGGAGCTACCAGGCCAGGGTTGGTATTGTTTTAGTGGCTGTGGAAAAAATCATTTATATTGAAAGTAAGTACATTTGGCTAGAAATTCTATTAAATTATCCATGATAATTGTTATATTTAATCTTAGTATGCTAATCGCTATAAATTTATGCGTCACTACTCTCCACTTGTTTTCTTCAAAACGTAGATAAAAGTCCCTTACATTAATGAAATAAATTTATTAAAAAAAAAAAATTAAAATAATTTTTAATATATAAATACATATATATTTTTTCACTTATACACTCCCCATATTCCGTTCGTTGGAATAAAATTAATGTTTAATTTAAAATCTACGATAAGGGTAGATTTTATGTGAGACATAAAAAAGAAAAGAAGATTGCACTGAGAATCCATTTCAAATAGAATTCTTGAATGGGTATAATTCTTAAGCATTTCATTCTAGCATTTAGTGCATTTGTTTAGTGCGGATCAAACAAATCTGAAAAGATTTTTTTTGATTTCAGTGCTTACACCGGAAAAAATTTAATTATTCCAATAGGCGATGTTTTTTTAGTTTATGGCAGAGCTTTGAACGGAGTACGAGCCAAACGAGCCCGCTATTCATAGACATTATAGAGTTTGTTAATGACAACGTCAGTGTCAAAAGTGTTAAATAAAAAAGTGACACCTTCAGTTTGAAAACAAACTTTGACAATTCTGCGCATAGTGAAGTGACAGAACAAAACACAAAAAGTTACAAATTGGAATTTAAAAGAATCGTGTGTTGTGCGGGAAATATTTTTAGTTCTTAAGACTTAAATTAAAATGCAAACAAACTGTTGTGTTAAGAAATTCACAGTGAATTCAATGAAGAATCCGGGTTGCAGATTTTATATGATATTAGAATTTTGTCACTTATCTTTTCAACACTGAATCAAAATCTTGCAACTCCACCATCGAAGTGCAAAACAACTCAAAAAGACAAATCATTTATATTATACACATGTTACACATTTTTAAAAGTAAATAATTTTTGTTTAACAGTAAAAAATTATATTTTTATATTTCTAATGTAATAAATCCATAAAACTCCCACCATATAATTGTTTTCACATATTTTTCAAGTGATTTTGACGTTGTAACGAAAGAGAAGTCGCATTGTTTTCCTCCAAATTTCGTTAACAACTCTATTGACATTACCAGAATAGGAACCACATATGAACTACAATAATATAAAAAACATCTGTTAGTCAGCCAACGAGTAGGTCGACAAATGCTATGAAAGTAAATTTTATTTTGTTGTCTCTTTTACACTAGTGCATTCCGCATTTATCGTATATCTGTCAGTTTCGGTGACCACCGGATTATGACATTTGAATTGATATGACAGTTGCACGTTCCCTCACAAAACTAAAGGCTGTAGCTGAAGATTTAATCTGAGTCAGAAGTTAAGAACAATGCAACCCGTAGGCGCTTATAAATGTGTATCTTCGTGAATCTGTAGCTTGAAGTTGAATGGAGAGCAACTTCATGCAAGAAATGTACCTTTATTTTGACAGCGTTAGGATATACCAGCTACAGATACGGATTCTGAGCGGCCCTTAAGCCCATGACATAAATGTAGCAAGTACCAGAGAGTATAAAACTATATAAAGTACGCATCTTAGCTAACAATTTTGTAGCCGTTACAGACGCGGGCTGTTGTTTTTTGATGCTGGGGTAGTAATGTGAACACTGGTGTGTCAATATCAGTACACAGTACTCCACATAGAAAATTTTCGTTGTATGAGATGCGCACTCTATGTAGTTCTATACTCTTTGGCCATACGTATCTTTCTCGTTCGCTGTGAGGTGAGGTGATGATTAAACACCAAGCATGTAAGCACTTGAAGATTTTCATAATTTTGCCAAATCAAAAAGAAAACCCTTACTTTCATTTAGGCTGTTGATGTTCGAGCTTAAGAGATAAAAATTATGGGAAACTGCAACTGTGAGAACGTCTGTTCCAAAATTTAGGGGAAATTACCTAAAGAGTTTGCGAGAAATAAACTATTTTCCATATATGGCCTAAATAACAAAATGGCTGGGAGTAAAAAAAGAAGAAGCAACCATGCTATTACAGCAGATCGAGAAAATGGAATAAAGATTGGACATTACTCCAGGTTACAGCGTTAGCGAGCGTGAGTCTACCAGCGGAAAGTGCGTGTTGATTAAGATAGGCAGAGGTTCATATGAAGTCTCCGTCCATCTACAATCCGACTTTCTTATTAAGGGCGGTGCTCATCCGATGTCCAGTCTGGGGAGTCTTTCAGGATTTTGCCAACATTCATGGATATAATAACATCATTCTAGATATTAAGACTTCAGACTCTTATTAAGATTGCCAGAACCAGCTCGGACATTTTTTCTTGCACGTAAGATGTCAGAGGTTAAAATCAAAAGGGGTATTTTGTGCAGAATACAGAGATGGACTAACATTCATGTTTCTCGATTTTGACAACTAACTCAATAATTCGTTATTTAGTCGACATTCACTTGTAAGTCTACCAAATTTGACATACAGACGGTGCTTAGATAGTGCTTAATATTTCATAACGTTGTTTTATTATTTTAGCTGGGGCAGCCTGTCATAAGCTTCCTTAGGCCCGGATTATCAGTGCGAGAACATCCTAGTCTCGGGACACGAATCGAGTTAGCTCGAGAAACGTGTTTTTCAGTCAACTAAAATCCAAAAAAACGTTTCTAGACGTAATCACCTTATCACGTATTGGCTGCTAATCTTTAAAACATTTAGAAGCGCCATGCCATGACTACTGGCATGTGCCACCAAAAAGCTTTCAGTTTAAGAGAATAAACACATTGAGGGTCGAAATCGAAACCCTTAGGCGCGAGAGTAGCAAGCCACACATCCTAAGATTTACTTTAGCAATTAACGACTGGAGCATAGATTTTTATATATAGCTTTGCGAGAGTACCCGATTTTTCTTTACGATCGTGGCGGAGGCAGCCATTTTTACAGAGCCGCTCATACTTTGTATCTCTACTATTCACAAAAACTAAGCTCTTCACCGGGACATAACAGCAACATAGTAAAATCACGTTTTCCTAAAAAAAAACATTTCAATCGCATATTATTTAATATAACTTCGATAAGCTATTAAAGAAATAATAAAATAGCATTGCAAGGCTTATATTCTTTAATATAAAATGATGGGCTCAGTGGCGCGATGGTTAGTGTGATTAACTGCCGCGCAGAAGTCCTGAGTTCGATCCCAGCCGTAGCAACACCCAACTAATTCTTCACTGGCCATCCTCCCGTGATGATCTGACAAATTATCCGAGTAGTATCAATTGTCAAGAAAATCTTATCTCCAATTCGCCGTTCGAAGTCGGAATAAAACAGGAGGTCCCGCCATCGGGCAAGAAGTATACTTCACACATGAATGGTTGTGAGAAAGCTCAACACTGGGCACTCACGAGCCTATTGCTCCAAAAATTTATTTATTTATTTTTGGCCCTCCTCTCGTGATGATGTTTAATCATCCAAGTAGTAAAAATTTTCAAGAAAAGCTTATATCAACTTAGCTGCTTAGAGTTGACATAAAACAGGAGTTCCTTCCATCGTGCAGGAATTACACACGCGCGCATGAAGGGACGTGAAGTTGTGCGCCAAAAATTTGTATTTGTTTTTAGTAAAATGTTTGGGAATCAGCGTTTTCATTTTCACTTCTAACTTTGATTTCTTATCGTAATACTGTAAATAATAAATTCGCCCAACTTCTTAGAGGTTGTGATAGTATTTTTCGCATGTAGAGTGCGCAGATATTTACTCTTCCAGTCGTTAAAAGCGAATGATTTTGTGTTTCCTATGGTGTTTTCGACTGATTAACAAATTTGTTATCAGAAGCGTTTTTCTTTTCTACTATGAAATGCAGAAACGAAACTCCTTTCTGAAAAATGTCAGAATGTACATTTTGACAGGTCTCATGATAATTTTCGATATCATATTTTTTGAAAAAAAAAATCTAGATTTATTAAAAATGTTTGTATGAAGTTAAGAGGGTTTTTTTTGTAATAAAACAAAAAATAGGGTCTAATACGCTGTCAATATTATTTTTAAAACGTGATAACTGTCATCTTAACTTTTGCATTACTTTGACATTTGACATTTTGTGCTTATTTCGTCAAATAATGACACTCTAAAACACTTTTCTACACATTAATAAGTTATTTAATATCACAAATATTTTTAATAGTTTTCAAATATAATCCCAATTTCTTTTCAAACCTAAACACTCATACACTATCTATTATTATTTAAAATTTGTATTAAAATTCCACTTAAATTTGAAATAAATATTCTTGTAAATCACCAAATTCAATGAAATAAATATTAATTTTACCAAAAAGAGATCCACAGTGCAAATAAATCCCCACAAAATTAAACATTAACACTTTTCTTTATAAGCTATTAATTATGCATAAACTAAATCTTGCATAAAATAATAACACTCGGCCGACCGAAAACCAACAACTAAATTCGAAAATCACTACAACACACCGAGACCAAGAACTTTCGATCCGCACCGGTAAATCTCCCATCTAACATTAAAGTCCCTGTTGCACTTGTTCCTGGCTGCATGCTCACGGATTAGCGAATGGAATTTCAAAAATGCCTCAACCCGACCACAAAAACCAAAAAAAAAAACAAAAATTCGCAATGCATATGAGCGTACTTTGCAAAACAGAATCATTTCGAGAACAGAAAACGCCAGCACCTCTGCCTCGGCCCGGCAGGCGGCTTCTGTTGTCCTCCGCCACCTAACTACCTACGCAACTATTTATTTTCATTTTTGTAGTCAGAAAAAAAAAGTTTTTGCGTTTTTTTTTTCAAAAAGGGCAAACACTTGAAATGTTGTGGTTGTCGCCGGGACGTTCGTCCGGCAGCCGATTCAAATCAATTTCGATAGTTTCCTCTTTTGCTACTTAGAGTGGAGCACTTGGTTTTTTGGTGTGTTGCAGTTATTTTTTTATTTGCATACTCGTGAGTTGATGCACTTTCCAAATGTGGAGAAGCGTGTACGCACTCAATGTAGTCTTTGAGTATTGGGGTCCGTACAGCACAGGCAGAAAAAACACATAAAGTAGAACAAATGTTGAGTTTGGGATGAGTTTGTATACCCTAAGAAAACCACAACGTCAATGGAAAATAAATTGTTCATATGGATTATCATGTTCCTAGGATATCCTTAAAGTATGTTATAAATTGTAACGGGGTGCTTTAACTAATCTCTCACGAAAAAAAATTGTTACGAAGCAATCAAGCGCATCGGAAAGGACTGGGCACTCATTCCGTAACTTTCAAAGTGATAATAGTTACGAAATGAGTGTATCTTGAATTTATTATTAACGACCATACTAAATGAAAAACCGAGAACGTTCTTATCTGCACCTGGAATGTGAGAACATTATAAGAGGTTAAGGTTCAGGCGAACAACTTTGTTGCTGCTACAAACCAGATATTATTGCCATCCAGGAAATACGCTGGGATGGGCAGCGCTTAAAGAGGACAAACTTTAACATATTCTACGTGAGCAGAAATAGCGAATATTCGGACGTGGAGTTGTGCAAGGCTTGGCATTATAACAATCCGCATCACGGCCAAAATCGAAAACAGAAGCCTTATATGCGCTCACGGTACGACTGAGGAAAAATATGATATAGTGAAAAACTGCTTCTACAAGGTTTTTTACAAAACTTATGAACGACTACCGAAGTACGATGTTAAACTCGTGCTGAAAGATTTTAACGCAACAGTAGGAAGAGATGATATCTTTAGGATTATTGTCGGAAAACACGACGGAAGGGACATGGCGATTTCCAGATCAACGAACGGCGACACAAATTGATCACATTGGACAATTGAATACAGTATTTTGAAGTTCCGAACATTCCTAGAAGCTGACATCAACTCAGACAGCTAATAATGTGGATATACCCCATGCCACAACAAATCAAAAAAAAAATACAAGTTGTTGGAGCCAGGGCCGAGCTTCTCAAAACCATTCATGTGTGTGTACTTCTTGCAAAATGGCGGGACCTCCTGTTTTATGCCGACTCCGAACGGCAAATTTGAGATAAGCTTTTTCTTGACAATTGATTCTACTCGGATGATTTATCAGATCATCACGAGAGGAGAGCCAGTGAAAAATCATTAAGGTGTTGCTACGGCTGGGAACCGAACCCAGACCTTCTGCGCGGCAGTTCATCGCACTAACCATCACACCACTGAGCCCAACAACGAATCAGAAATATTGAGAAAATATGTAATGATGGCTGCAATAGCAAAGGACGCTTAGTCCTTCGCATAACGCGTATCCATTAACCTCTACATTAATACCAATCCACCAGCATCTAATGTCAGTCGCAACTGATGTGCTGGATTTCTCGTGCCAACCAGCAAGAAACCCTGGATTTGATGAAGATTGCCAACAGATGCTTGCGGCCAATAACAATGCCTTCAAGGCTAAGCTGCAGATAAAGCCAAGAGCTCTATAATAAAACAAGGAGGGAAAAACAATGGCTTTCGGATAAAATGGAAAAAGATCAAGAAAATCACGCTACCGAGGATATAGAGTTGTGCCACTACAGGAATGATGTTCGAAAGTTTAATCAAAATGTAAATCGTCAAAGCCAGGAATATAAGACACGAGTAGACATAAAAAAGGAAACATCGTGATTGAGACACATGCGATGCTGAAAATAAGACCGAATCACTTCTGCAGACAGACGAAAATTCTCACGCTGTCAGGCAGAACGAACCATTCAATAGTGGCGACGTCAGCGAAAACTACCAACCTATGCGAGTTGAGGATAGCAATATCTAAGCTTAAGCTTATCGGCGCTGATGACTTACATATTGGAATAATTTGCCAAGTTACTCACCTCGTTATTCAAAATAAAAACTATGCAATGATTACGCAGGGCACTTGGTTACATCCTTTAGATAAACATGAAAATTCTTGCTGATTCGCGATCCATGTACCGAATGTGTTTTTGATCTGATAAGGCGCGGGAATTCTTTCGAATGCCAATTGCAATATGAACGTTTTTGTCTATCCGAAGAATTCATCCTTCAATGTCTTTCGAGTCCACGTCATTGCACCTATAACTAAACAAATCAAACCCTACCCTATTTTCGCAATCAGAACTGAGAACTGACTAAAAATCCGTCTCAGGCTTGGAGTCGCTCATCGTCTACACCAAAAGAGAGTGAGAGTAAATATTATGTAACCATTCATCAGAACAGCTACATCGGATGCGGATATTAGACAGACGGCATGCCCTCTACCTCGCCTCCCATCCGCGCAAAAGACATACCTACCTCCTTTGAAACATTGGGCATTGAGGATTGATGACTCCAATTTCAATTAGATAGCTCTGCGTATCACACCGAAACAAACAACACCACTGAAGGGAACGAGATGGCCGCTACAGCATCAGAGCACCACAGTACATCAACCGAATTCCATGCGTTGATTTGTTTATTTCAAGGGACCATGCCGGAGGCTTTTTCTTTTCCGAATCAGTACACATCACCACCACAATGTACTCGTATCTACACACAGACAAGTAGTAGATCCCGATCATCATCATCAGCACATCGTGGTGCGAATTTGCCGCAATTATTTTGCCAAATAAGATCTGACAGGCTCTTGTTTAGATTTCGAGTGAATTTTATTTAAAGACTTTGGATTGCGCGGTGGACGTCCATCATCATCACCAGTGGCAGAGTCGAGCAGCAAATCGTCGTCTATGGCATGGCAGCAGGGCAAGCGCAGCAGCGCTACATCGAAAAGGAAGACATCGACGATTGTGGGCTCAGGAATTTCGCGGAATGGCATGGGGATGGGAGTGGTGGATAACTCTCGGCTGTATACGCGCAAATGTAATCCTAAACGCGGCTAAGGGCATTGTACACTTAGGGAAAGCGTGAAATTGACTGTTTGGTTTTTTTTTTTTTTTTTTTTCAAATTTTTGTTTTGTTTTGTGTACTTACTTACTTATGGCGGATGTTCGGCTTCCGGTAGGAGGTGGGTGTTTGTGAAAATCACTGAAAATTAATGTGTAACGACTGAGGAATGATGCTCTATACGAAGTTGGGATGGAGTTGGTTTATTCAGGTGTTTCACAACAGCACTAATGTTTTGCTTTGCTGTGGAATTTATTAAGAAAACTTTTAAGAATGTTTGATGGGATTCTTTGTGGTTAAATGATGGTGTTCAAAGGGAAGACATGATTTATTATTTGCTGGCGATGGATGGATTTGGAACTGGAATTTCTTTAGCAGGGTCGTGTGGCAAGTAAAGGGGTGTACTTTGGATGGGTATTGCATTTACATTATGATTATTGATTACACTTTGAACTCCTCCTTGCTTCCTTTGTTTATGTAAGTAAAATTTGTACCCTTTAGTGATACGAAATGTACATAATGTGGCAAATGTCATAAAATTAGGCGGCTTTAGATAATGAATGGAATGTTAATTTTTAAAATTTCGAATGAGATTGGTGGATCCCATATCCCCTATGGTTCGGTGTGTTGTTCGCCATTTTCTATTTTATTTGAAAACGCTATAATAGTCTCGGTTTTGTTAAATAAATTTATTCAATCGTCAAAATGGGGGCTTTCATGGAAGAAAACACAATTTTTAGGGATAGAGACGGAAGTATGATCACCTCAAGTTGACTGTGTATGAGTCTGCTGAAGTTTGTTGCATTTTCTGCAAAAGTGGAGTGCTATGAGCTTCCTTCTACGCTAGCGCAAGGTTAAAGTGCAAGGCCAATCCAATTTTATTACATTTTTACAAAAAAATAAATTTTTTTTGGAGCAACAGGCTCGTTAATACGCATCGCCGACCTTTCTCATAACCATGTGTACGTGTTTTTATTTTGCACGATCGCGGGACCTCTTGTTTTTGTCGACTCCGAACGGCGAACATGAGATAAGCTTTTCTTGACAATTGATAAGTACTAATCGGATGGTTTGTCAGATCATCACGAGAGGAGGGCAAGTGAAAATCATTTAGGTGTTGCTACGGCTGGGAATCAAACCCAGATCTTTTGCTCGGCACTATATCTCAATAACCATCGCTCCACTGAGCCCGTCATATAATTTTTATTTTTACCAAAACTAATATTGACTATAACAGGTATTTGGGGTCTGGAATAAACTAACGGCAAATGGAAAAAACATTTCTTCCTTGCCCTGAGTACAAACAGCATAAAGCCTTTGTTTTAATGCTGGTCGGTGTGAATACAGGTTGTCCGGTGTCGATTTTTTTTTCAAATGCGAATATCTCTAAAAGTTGAAAATAATGTGGGGGCTAGTCTGTCAAAATGCCGCGGGAGAGCATCGGGAGGTCACTATCGAGGCGTTTTTTAAAAGTGACGATGTTGACACAAGTCCGCTTGGGTTGGCACTTCCAAAAAGTAAGAAAGGCTAAAGAAAGATTTAAATTTCATGCTCTTAAGTTTCAATTAGCGCAATAACGTAATCTTCAATTAAACATTGTAGATTGCACCTTTTCGAAAAAAATATCTATGTCGCTTCACTAACACGTAATCTGCGACTGGAACACCAAAGACCCCTTGCCCAATATTGTCCAAGAATTGCAGTTTGGTGCACTTTATCGATGAACGGAATAATCGGTCGACATGATTATCATGATAATTATTACCCATGATGAACGGTTTTTCCTTACCAAATTTGTGAGCACATCTATCCTACTCGTCACAGATGTGGTTTCAGCAAGATGGAGCTCCATCGTGTAGCACAAAAACTTCGTGGATTCGCTCCGTAAACAAATCCTACGAAAGCACGAATTATGATTCGATAAGAATCTTGTGAATGCGGCCAAGGAAACCAGAAAGGAAAATCTCGAGGAAATCCCATGTACTTACTTACATAAGTGGCGCCGCAGTCCGTAATGATCCTGGGCCTCAACCAACATGCCTCTCCAATTAACTCAGTCCTTAGCTAACTGCCTTCGGTTGCACACTCCAAGTTGGTTGAGTTCGGTTTCTACTTGCGCGCGCCACTTAAGGCGATGTCTTCCTCTACTGCGTCCGACGTCTGGCTGGGAATGGAAGACTCTGCGAGCCGGAGTACCTATTGGTGTCCATTCGTTCTACATGTCCTAGCCATCTTAAACGTCCAATGCAGAGTTTTTTTTTGACCAGGGGCATGTCGCTGTAAAGCTCGTATAGTTCTTTGTTGAATCTTTGTCACCGTAGATAACGCAAACTGGACCGACGATTTTTCCAAGAAATTTCCTCTCGAATCAACCAAGGATTTCTTCATCCGCTTTTGAGACGATCCATGCTTCAGCGCCGTATAGCAGGACTGGGATGATCAAGGTCTTATATGGGATCTCATTAGTAGTTCGAGTGCCGGCTTAACTACTTAATTGTCTTCTTAGCCCGAAGAAACAGCGGTTGGCAAGAGTAATTCTTCGTTTGATTTCTGACGAGATGTTGATATCAGAGTTGATAGCGGAGCCAAGTTCGACAAAGTCACGTACTACCTCAAAGTTATATCTATTAATGGTGACGTTCTGTCCAATTCGTCGATGTTGTGTGTCCTTTCTTATTGCCAGCATGCACCTAGTCTAACCCCAATTTACTGCTAAACCTCTATACTAGCAAACGTGGCTATGACATCACTTTGGGTCCTAAAAATGATGTCAATATCGTCGGAGTATGCTATTAGTTGCAGCAATTTTTGGAAAATTGTGCCTCTTGTGTTGGCTTGGGAGTTTTGCACAATCCTCTCAAGAATCAAATGTAAGAAGTCACATGACAGCGCATCGCCTTGCCTTAATCCCTTTTTTGGTATCGAATCTGTCGGTGAGGTCTTTTCCGACCCTGATGGAGCAGCGAGAATTCTCCATCGTCAAACTACACAAACGGACTAGTTTTGGCGGTATACCAAAACTAGACATGGCTCTGTATAGTTCGTCTCTATAAATGCTGTCGTATACGCCTTTGAAATCGATGAATAGATGGTGGTTGATCGATTGGGCTTCTTGGGTTTTTTCCAGGATCTGCCAAAGTATGAAAATTTGATCGGTTATGGACTTTCTTGGCCTAAAATCACACTGATAAGAGCCGATCAGGTTGTTGGTAAACGGTTTCAGGCGTTCTTGTAGATTGGATCTTGTAGGCGATGTTGAGGAGACTTAAGCCTCTGTAGTTGGCGCAGTTTAGAGGGTCTCCTTTTTTGTGGATCGGGCAAACGATGCTGAGGTTCCATTCTTCAGGCATACTTTCATCCGATCAGATTTGGCTTATGTTATTGGCTTATGTTATGTTACTTACCAAGTCATCTCCGTTGGCTTTATAAAGCTCTTCAGGAAGGCCGTCATTTCTGGCAGGTTTATTAGGCTTGATATCCTTACTTCACTCAGGTCGAGTGATTGGCAGTTTTCACTGTCGTTGGCAATGTTGAATGGTTCGTTCTGCCTGACAGCGGAATGTTGTTCGTCATCGCCGTTTGACAGTCTATCCATATCCTCAGTATCGACTGTGTTTCAACTACAATATTTCCTTGTTCATCTCGACAGGATTCTGTTCGAGCCTTGTAACCTTGGCTTTGACGTTGTGCACTTTGTTCCTGGAGTGACACCTCTCTATATCCTCCATTTTTGTTTTGCTCTATTTTCTTCTTTCTGAAAAGCTGGTGTTCTTCCCCTCCGCTTTGCCTATAGAGATAAATGGCTGCTCTCATTTTCACCTGCATCTTAGCCTTGTTTGCCTCGTTCTTGGCTGCTTTTTGTTTGTTATATTTCCTGCACTAATGGCGGGACCAACAGATGTATTCCATGTAGATATAAGGACCACATTCACCGAAACCACAATAGTGCATTCTCTCAGAGCACAAATTCTTTTATTCTTTTTTTTTCTTGTACAAATGGCGGGACCAATAATAAATAATTGTAAATTTATATGTTTTTCAAAATATTTTGTTTTCACACTATTTACCCAATATCGAACCAATTAAGATCGATCAGTTAGCTTTTGTTGATTACGCGTCAGAATTGAGTACAAATGGATACTGATTCAACAAATAGCCTCCCCTCTGTAGTGACACAATTAGAAGCTCAAGCAGTCACTACCATGCAGGTGTGACCAAAAAAAAAATTAAATTACGATGCATTCCTTAAATACCCTCAACGATTTTCATTTAATAAATTTGTTATTAATATGCAATTAATTAGTAGCCAATGCCAATTTCAGTGTGCACACAGAAATCGTCTCGAACTCGCATCTTAATAAATTAAAATTCCTCTAAATCGTCTAAAATTAGCAAATCGCATCTCTTCGATGAAAACTGAATATTCTCCTTCTCTATCCAATCACTCATCTCATTAGCATCATCCGTGCAGATGAAGCAGAAGCAACAGCATCGTCATCGTCATCATCACCGCACTGATGACTGGTGATGTTCTTCGCGAGTGAGTGCGCCTTCGTCGTCATCCCTGCTGTTCGCGTTTGCACACCTCAAGCTTCAAGCAATTGACTCCTAAGTGAAAATATGCACAGGATGATTCAGATTTGGATTTCAGGGCGGATACGGTTTTCTGCCGTTTGCAATTTCATCTATGATGACGCTTCAAGTAGCCACAAGGCATTCGCGAGTAGATTGTCGTTTTCCATTACGCCGGCCGCTCGCCGCCGCCAAATGCCGATCGCTATTTCGGGCCACGTCTTTATTTAGCTAGGCAACGCGCAACCGAACGCAACATTTCCAATTGCGGGCTGGCCAGGTATGCAGTGAACTTTCCTCCTATTGCCACCGTCACCATCAGCACGATCGCCATCGCCACCGCCATCTAGTGAGGGTTATAAATAAATTGTTTTTGCACAAAAAACAGATTATTTCACGCACATTTTTTGCCTTAACCTTTATTTATTGTGGTATTACATGTCCGGGGTGGGCGGGAGGCGTGTCACAAGAAAACTGCTGCACTTTGAGATGATGGAGCAATCGAGGTGGATGTCCGCGGATTTTAGAATCATAAAGTGAATGACTGTCCTCAATGGGAACCCGATGATTGTGGTGCTGCTGGCTGTTGTTGATGGCGACGACGATGATGATGATGATGCACCGTGCGCTGATGACGAGAGAGCTTGTTGCGGTGGTAGGCGGAGGGCTTGAGATTGGGCGCATCACACTGTCGCCGGTGTGTTTTGTATACACTTATGCAGGGTGTCGCCCCTTTGGTATGCGGTGCAATATTAAAATAGAAAAGTTTAGCAAATGGAATTCAGAGCACTCATCGTCATTTCTCGGCTTCGGTGGAGTGGCAACTTGTGTTGTCTTTTTCGGTTTTTAGTTTTCGATGTTTAGGTTTCTTTTTCGACAAGCGGGTCTATTTCGGTGGCAGAGGAATCTCTATTTTTAGGGACGCGCTAAGGAATTTATCGTGTAATTTGTTTAATTTTGTACTTTAGCTTGGTTGAGGAGCGCATCAGACTTTTGTGTTGTTTGGTGGACGGACTTGTTAGAGGACGTTCAAACGTTAAATAATTAAAGCTTTGTTTTGGCATTAGTTTATGCGGTGGTAGATAAATTTACTCATTCTAACGAATGGTTCAATGCTCTCCTACAGAGCTCAAGAGGGCAGGTCGTGACATTTGAAATAGTTTGGCATGCGTTTGGCATGTAATGCACATTCCAAAGGGGTCATGCATATATGTCTGTCGTTTAGTGAAAGGAATTTTAATTCAAATGGCCATCTGTAACTTTTGTGAAAATATGAACGAGGTGCAGCTAATGGACACACACTTGTTGCGAAGTGAGAGCCAACACACGAGTATAGTTGTTTGAAAATTTATATTTAGGTTTCCTTGGAGGCTATGAATAGCTTGGTAACACCTGTTTAGAATGTATAATTGCTACGAACTGCTTTCAGGACTTATTTACCGCCCTTATGTTCTGCCATTCGAAATACTACACTACTAAATTAATCTGATCGAGTGGTATAGTGTTTTTTGTTCGCTAGTGCTGACGATCCTGAGATATGCAGCTTTCCCTTTTGACTTATAGGTGCATTTATTTGCAAAGGTCTAATATACAAATAACATAATGAAATAGAATAGGGATTTTTGTCCTATTACTGCCTTCTTTCTTTTCGATGCGCTGAGAAGATCAAGAATCATTGACTTCAAGGTTTTGATAATCACGAGGTTACTATGGCGTAAAAAGAGCTTTGTAACGCTCTAAAAAAAATATAACATTCCAATTGGAAATACGAATATTACTGTACCTTTTTTGATGTGCATGTTCTCATACTTTAGTTTTCTTGGCGATACCTTTCCGGATGAATGGGGGCTTATCCAGTATTCTTCACTATGTGGTTTCCAACTTCGAACACTGAGTTGGTTGAAAACACCTTCAACTTACGCATACCATCGAAGATGTAGTCCGTTTCCGACCATCCCTCAGGGATTGATTCGAGAACTGGGGGACCATTCCGTAACTTTGAAAACAATTATCACTCGAACGGTAGTCGAGACTTCATGAGCAATCGCTCAGTAATCGCCTGTGATTTGATGATTTTATTGTTTTACGTGAAGCAAATAAAGTGATATCGCCGTCAGCAAAAACGACTATTGATCTTACGTGATGCAATTTGAACCGTCGAAATGTTATCGGCAAACGATAATCACTTTAGGGAATGAGGGCACTGACCCTGAGCAAAGTTAAGATGATAGATCTTTAGATTTCAGGTATTCCAGAATTATTCCAGACAAGATTTACAAATCCCTCTCGGATTGGTTCAGGTAAGAGCCTGCGAGCAGGAGTATTGGGGACCATTCGTTCTACATGACCTACCCTTCTTAAACGTCATATAGTTATTGGTTGAATCTTCGTCTCCATAGTACGTCACCGCAAACGGGATCAACAATTTTGTCTCTCAAGGATTTCGTTATCCGCTTTTGGTACGATCTATGCTTCAGCGCCGTATATAAGAGTCTTGTAGCTCAAAAGAATCCTTTACTCCTAAATTGTCTTCTTAATCCAAAAAACAGCGGTTGGCAGAATAATTCTTCATTATTCGGGCGAGATGTTAAAGTCAGAGTTAATCGGAGCCGAGGTAGACAAAGTATGTCTTTTAATAGTAAGAAAGAAGGAAGTAAAAATGAAGGTACGACCAAATATATGCTGCCAACACAACGTCGAAGAAGAAGAATTGGACAGAATCAATTCTTCTTCTTCTTGTGTTGGCAGCATATATTTGGTCGTACCATCATTTTTACTTCCTTCTTTCTCTATACTAGCAAACGTAGCGTATGCTAGTAGTTACACAAATCTGTGGAAGATTGTGTGTCTAGTGTTGGCTAAAGACTTTTGCACAATCGTCACTCTTATCAAATGAGATTAAAGAAGTCACATGACAGTGCGTTGCCTTGCCTAAATCCTTTTTTGTTATCGAATGTTTCTGTGAGATCTTTTCCGACCCTGATGGAGCTGCGCGAATTTTCCATCGCCATACTGCACAGACGGACAAGTATGGGTGATATACCAAGACTAGACATGGCTTTGTATACTTCATCTCTATAAATGCTTCCGTATGCGGCTTAGAAATCGATAAATAGGTGGTGGGTATCGGTTTGAGCTTCTTTTGTTCTTTCAAATCTGCCGAAATGAGAAAATTTGATCCGTTGTAGAAATTCCTGGCCTAAAACCAAGCTGATAAGGGCTGATTAGTTTGTTAGTGAACGATTTCGTGTTTTCACATATTATGGCGGAAGGGATCTCTTAGGAGGAAACTTATGTAGTTGGCGCAGTTTAGACGGTCTCCATTTTTGTGGATCGCACAAACGATGCTGTGGTTCCATTCTTAAGGCATACATACTTTTATCAGACCAAATTTTACTTATTTGTTGGTGAATGTTACTTACCAAATCAATCTCAGCCGGATTTAAAGGCTGCCATGCTTGTTATGCTAAAGTTTAGATATTGCTATCCTGATGTCAGTTAGGCCTGATAGTTAGTAATTATTGCTGTCGTCGCTAATATTGAATGGTCGTTTTGCCTAACAGCAGAAGATTGTTCGTTATCGCCCAACATTGACTGTGTCAAATCTATATTTACTTGTTCATCTCTTGTATCCCTGGCTTTACGTTTTACACTTTGTTAAAACTTCTGATCATCATTCCTGTCAATATTGCCCTTTTCCTGCACTTTTTACTTCATTCTGAAATGCCGGTGTTTTCCCCTACTTATCTGCCTATAGAGCTCAATGGCAGCTCTCGTCTTCAACAGCAGCTTAGCCTTGTGTGCCTGATTCTTGGCTGCGAGCATCTGTCGGCATTCGTCATCAAATCACGGGTTCTTTGCTGGTGGGCACGAGGAACCTAGCACATCAGTTGCGGCTGATCTAATGCTTTGTTGGCCTCGTTGTCTTTGTTTTTCGACATTCGATGCTGGTGGTATGGTATCAATCGACAGGTTAACTGATACGCGTTGCGCGAAGGCCTTGGCAGCGAACTTGGCGGTCTTTTGCGATTGCAGTCTTTCGACATTAAATTTCTTCACAGTATTTCTGTTTTTTGTTTGTGGCGTGGTGGATATCCGCATTCTTACCTTGGCTGCAACATGGTAGTGGTCCAAGTCGATGTTAACCCCTCGGAATGTTCGGACATCCAAAAATACCGGAAGCGTGCCTCTTGTTTATCACATTGTGATCAATTTTATTTACAGTTTGTTGATCTGGAGGCCACCATGTCCTAATATGGATATCGAGGTGAGGAAACCGTGTGCTAGGGTCGAATTACCACATCAGTTATCGAGTCATACGTGACTGATAAATGTTGTTTCTGTATGATCCCATACGATATTCG
This sequence comes from Rhingia rostrata, assembly GCA_949824845.1. Taxonomy (NCBI): domain Eukaryota; kingdom Metazoa; phylum Arthropoda; class Insecta; order Diptera; family Syrphidae; genus Rhingia; species Rhingia rostrata. Next base: position 196,255,080 of record OX463755.1, on the reverse strand, counting down.
AGTATTGAATTTTGGTATCTGTACTCAGTGATCGAGCATATTTTCATACGGTAGGTTTTGTGGTGTCGGCAGGATGCATTTTTGTGAAAAAAATGCACTCTTATTCCAGAAAATTAAAATTTCATTTGCAGACTCACAATGTCCATCTGCTGACTCGGAAAAAGTTGGTTTAGTAATTTTGCAATCATCTTCTGACTCGGGAGATGATAATACAACCAATACTCCATTTAAATGTTAAGAACTTTTAAACACACACATTTTTTTCATAACATTTAGAGAAAAACAATGCGTTTGACATTCGTCAGCCATCAAATATCAATGTAGCACAATTTTTCTAGTACTATTGGTACAAATTTGAATGTGCATTCGATGCTTGACCATTCGTATGTGATTATTCCAATTCAGTTACTTGATCATTCAATAACGTATGCATTTCAAGCACTGGCTTACTGATGTGGTAATTCGACGCCTGCCTAAACTTTCATTTCGTTCCGCAGCGAAGTCAACTAGCCTAAATCCGATATTTTTCGACAATACTCCAAAAGATGGCTTCTCACAATGCATTCGCTAACATCTTGAAAGTATAAGACTTCTTGTCTACGTCTTTTTTTTTTCGTGGGCTGGTGGACATCTCAAAAGGTTCGATGAGCACGTGCCATAAGTAGTGTGAAACTTTAACCCACTGAAAACACCACCCTTTTAGTATTTGTATTGCAACTAAGTATGCGCCTTATCTAGCTTTTTTTATCACGAGTAATGAATGTTTGGCATGTAACTTTAGTTTGAGAGTTCCTACTTCTTCCGCAATTTATAGCGCGGTTTGTTATTGTCGGGCCAAATCTAAGGGCTTAGTTCTATGAAGACGCCGCAAAAAAATTGTTTCGTCAAGAATTTGGAGGGGCGTTGTGTTAACGTGTCCCACAAAACTTTTTTTTATGTTTGCGTGCAAAATTATTCGTTTCATCTTTAACAGCGGGAATATCCAGATATCTGCTTAGATCTTCATTCCTTATATACCACGGCGCGTTGACGAATGATCTTAACATTTCGTTCTCAAAAGTTTGCAAAATATTTATATTCGTTTCACTGGTACAACCCCATATGCCCAGACCGCCTTTAGCACTTGCTTGTATAATAGCAGCTTGTTAGTTAAGCTTCGAATATTTTCCGAGTAACCAGTACAGTTCTCTGTATTTATTTTTAAGTTCTTCGCATTTGTTTTTTACATGCGACTTCCATTTTAATTTGCATCGAGTGTCATTCCGAGATATATCGCTTCATTTGCAAAAGGAACTCGAATTGTATTGAGAAATACAGGCAAATAGTTTGTCCGTTTATACGAAAAATCTACATAAATCGATTTGCTCTCGTTGAGTGCAATCCGCCAGGATTTTGTCTATTCATTAACCTCGTTAAGAGCGTTTTGCAATTTCGTATTTGTTTCTTTAATTGTTGTGCTAACTGCTAGTATAGCAACTTGCTTAAGTCTGACGCTTATAGCAAATACTTATAATCACCCTTATTCCACATGGCGTTTTTATTAAACGACAGATAGCGTTTTTTGAAATCGGTATTACAGCTGGCAAGTCTGAAGGCGTTTTATGTCGTTTAACGCTACGTGGCGTTTAAGTAGTGTGGAACGTAAATTCTTAAAACGTCATTGCAGTTATTCGCATTCTAACAGTCGTTTTAGTTGGATAAAACGACAGGTAAAACGCCAATAATTGTCGAATAGAAATTTGCAAACGACTAGGTGTCCAATTTTTGTTAAAATGTGAGTTTCGATTAATTTGTGTATTATTTTAACTATTTTATTAATTGTTATTTGTTCAAGGGTGAAAATAACAACCCCAGAACAAATGAAACGTTTGGTTGAATTAATGGAACAAAATGTTTCGCTGGCAAGAAATTTCAAAAGGTATTCCCCAGACCATAAAGAAACTAATTTAACATACAATCATAGCATTTAAACTAAAAAAATCCTTTCCTGTTGTAATATTTATGTTGTTCGTTTTTTGTCGGTGTCAAAATGCGTATGTGAGTGCCATCGACACATCCTAAGACTCCTGGAATTCCAGCCTTTCCATAAAACGTCATTTTCGCACAGTTCTTTTCTTCATCTGTGTAATGCATGCTTATCCATTGTGGGCAAATATTTTCCTCAATAAGGGAAAGCATTTCTTTGAGGATTTTACTAAACGTTGGTTGAGCAAGACCCAAATTAAAATCATTGCCTACACCCTTTTCATACCCACCTTCCGCAAGAAATCGCAATGTCGACGCAAGTTTTAAAATGACTGGCACTGATAATGAAATACCAGCGATTGGAATTTTATCCTTTAGTTCATTCAGTAAATAGACGAAAGCTTCTTTGCTAAGTTTGAAGTACATTTTAAATCTGAAAATGTTATCAGAATTAGGTATTTTTACTTCAAAATATTTTTTTCTTAAATCCACTTACTTTGAGTTTGTGGTAAATCCAAAGGATTAGATTTTGACCTGATTCTTCTTCTGATGTTTTTCATTTCTCTTTTGCAATTTCATCTTCTTTTTCGTCTTCACTTTCCCATGATATAAACATTGCAATGCTATTCATTGTTTTTGTAATATTATTTTGTATTTTGAATTTTAAATAGGTAAAATAAATGCTCATTTTAAATTTCAAATTGCAAAACATAAACTCCTATCTGTCATTTTTGTATCAGCTGTTGCTGTGGAACTCATGTGGAATGTAAAAAAAATGAGAGAGGAGGCGTTCAGAGAATAGAATACCGACACTTAAATGACACTAAAATGAATCGACTCAAAAAACGCCATTTGTCGTTTAATAAAAACGCCATCTGGAATAAGGGTGATTAAAGCGGTTTATAATAAAGGGTGATCCATTTCGAGGTTCCCTACTTTTTTAAAGAAAAAAACACAGAAAATTCAAATTTAATGGAGAATGTTTTCTATCATTTGAAAGAACATTCTTTGGCATTTATTTTTTGAAGATTATGTCTATCAAATGTTGGCCGTTGCTACGTCGCAGATGGTCCATCCGTTGAGTCCAATTTTCGATCACTCGTTCGAGCATTTCGACTGGTAACTGGCGAATGACACGCGTGATGTTTTCCTCCAATCGAAGCGGGTTTGTCGGCATAAGCTTTTGACTTTACATATCCCCACAGGAAAAAAGGTCTAACGGTGTGATATCACACGATCTTGGTGGCCAATCGACCGGCCCAAAACGTGAAATTATGTGCTCACCGAAATGTTCTCTCAATAAGTCCATTGATTGATGCGATGTGTGGGAAGTGGCGCCGTCTTGCTGAAACCAAATGTCGCCGAGATCACGAGCTTCAATTTCAGCCATCAAATAGTCGGTTATAATGGCACGATAACGCTCGCCATTGACGGTTACGTTCGCACCGGCATAATTTTTAAAGAAATATGGACCGATGATTCCGATGATGAAGTGGCAGTTCTTCAATCTCTTCAGGTTGCTCTTCGTCCCAAATGCGGCAATTTTGTTTGTTTACATACCCATTGAGCCAGAAATGGGCCTCATCGCTAAACAAAATTTGCCTCGAAAACGTCGGATCTTCTTGGAACTTTTCAAGAGCCCATCGAGCGAAGCTATGTCGCTTGGGAAGGTCGAGCGGCTTCAGTTGTTGCACAAGCTGTATTTTGTACGCTTTCAATTTAATATCTTGACGTAAAATGCGCCAAGTGGTTCCATACGTCAGTCCGAGTTGCTGCGAACGGCGCCGAATCGACTCTCTACGGTCTTCGTGTACACTCTCAGCTACGGCCGCTATATTTTCTTCACAGCGTGCTGGACGTGGTCTATTCGGTCGAATATTATCCAATAATGAATGCTGGGTCTCAAAATGGGTGATGGTGTTGCGAATAGTACGCTCAGTAGGCCGATTATGTTGACCATAAGTTGAGCGAAGTGCACGAAACACATTCCTCACAGAACGTGAATTTTCATAATAAAGTTGAACAATTTGTAAACGTTGTTCACGCGTAAGTCTTTCCATTATGAAATGCCAAACAATACTAAACAAAAAAAAACATGACACGACTCACACGTGATCTGTCAAAAAAGGCTATTGAAAAAAGTATTGGATCACCCGTTAGATGTCACAGTTTTTCATCTTCTTTTTGCCCGGCACATGCTATCGTATTTCGTAGGTGGCAGTAATGTCTGCTTTGAAGCAGGATGCGTGCGATGGGTGGCTAACCACTCTACATGGAATGGAGTGCGCGCTAATTACAAACAAAAAATCATCACCAACAACAAAATATATACAAGTTCACTTTCAAAATGTTTTATTCTTTATTTTGTGTTTTTTTTTTAATAAATTTATATCCCACATATTTATTTTTTTATTTTTTCTGCTTCCACTCTGTTTTTCATAATCGAAAAAAAATTGGTTTAGTAATTTTGCATCTTGTAAATTCTTGATTTCAAATATTTTATACACGAGATTTCTTTTTGTTTAAAGAAAAAAAAATAAAAGAGAAACGCTTTTGGAATTTTTTTTTTTTTTTTGGATTTTTAATGGATAAGGTCAGAGCGCGGGCTAAATACATTAACATTACACTGTTTTAAATAATATAGAATAATTGTAAAATAATAATAATAATAATTGTTATATAATAAATCTTATATATGTATTTTTATACTTTAATAGTTTATGCAATTCTCATTAAAACAAAATAACCTAGTGATCGTAATAACACAAAAACCGTTTGTAAAAATTATTGAACTCACGAAACCGATTGTTTCAGTGTCATGAGCTATGAATCCCACTATCGTTGAATAACTATTTTATTGTTTGTATTTATTTATGCAATATTACGTAACAGTTGTTTTTTTTTTTGTGAGGACATAAACCGATTACTTGCGGGCCGGGCCTACTGTTAAATTACCTTTTACTATATTAATTGGGTTTGTGGTTATTTCGGTTTGTTAGTGTTTTACTGGGAGGAGCAAGCATTGCCATTTACCTATTTCTGAGTGTGTGGACATTTGAGAGTGGTTCGGAAGGACTGTTTACGAGGAACCGCATTAAAATATATTTTTCTTTAGAAGGAAATCTAATCAAGTATAGAGAACGAAACTAACGAGCAAACTAAACAAAATAAAGAGCACAAGGACGACCTTAGTTTGAAATTGCTCAAAACACTCGCGTCGGGAAGATGTTACAGGTACTTTCGGTAGTTCCGCAGATCGCCATGGTCATCGGGCACAATATCGCCTCCCACCGCTGCTGCGGCCGTTTCAAAGGATGGCGGCTCGGTACCTATTCCGGGACTGGGTGGGTCCAAGAGTCGGGTAGCCGCATCTTTTGGTGTCTTGCGACGACCTCGACCGCCACGACTGCCACTTGCTCCGCTACCGGTTCCACTCGATCGACTCTTTCGACTGCTTTCGGATGGAGTGCCGAGTGATTTTTTGCCGGGACGTCGCTTTCTTCGTTTCTTGTTGCCGTAACGTGGGTCATAGTCGTACTCATCGTCGGCTGGGGACTTTGGCTCCTCCAGCGAGTCTATTTCATTAATATCCATGTCATCGTAGAACCACTCTTTCGGCAGTTCCTCTTTCAGATGCTGTTGGCTATCTTTGCTGTCCGATGTATCGCCTGCACCACCCAATGATGATGATTCTTCGAGTAGTGTGCCGTTAAAGTCTGGCTCGACAGGAATTGTAGGCGGCAAAGGAATAGCAACTGCTGCAGCGGCGGCTGCTGCTGCTATTCCAACAGAGGGAATAAGAAGGCTGACGCTGGCTTCTTCTTTGCGCAGTGCTTGAAAGGGTCGATCGGGAAATCTAGAAAAGAGAACAATTTAGTGAAACAAAAAATTAGTTTACATATGTTTATGGATCAGGAGAGCATTTTATAGAGCTTTTGGTGGATGTCTGAACTGTGAATCAGACTGGGGATAGCTGAGTCCTTTGTGGTATGTCATATGCTGTTAGAGAGTTGTATGAAAACATTATAAATCCTTAAAATATTTTAAGGGACAGGAAAAAGATATAATAATACCCACAAGAGATAATCAAAATGAACGAAGGGTAGCGTTCCGTAGCTAAGTCAACTAACCTACTTTATATTTCTTGAAGCTGCACCTTTGTTTTGATAACTTATTGACAGATTGACCACTGGTCCTTAAAATTTGATGCCAGACTTATAAGGGTCTTCGGAACACAGCTGTCAATTGCTCATTGGAACGGTCTTTTGATATGATAATAAGTTTCTTCTATAAAGTATGGAGGTATGTTTTTTTTTTGGAATACGTCCTGATAACTTATTGCACGGGCAGACCCATGCTTCCAATAAATTAAAAAAATACCCGGGCATGTAATCGTTCTGCGGAGTGGTTCTATTCATTCTTTGTACATGTTGTAGCCACGTTATACGTCCAATGTCAAAGCAAAGGGGACTGATGATTTTTCTAAGAAATTTTGGTTTAAATCGACAAAGAATTTCTTTACACACTTTTACGCAACCTAATCCCGTTGGTCTACCCAGGATTGGGACGAGCAATAGAAGAACTGGGAAGAGCAGGATCTTATATAGAATTTCCCAAGTTTCCAGTGAGACCTTTGATACAAAATTGTTTTGTTAGCCCGAAAAAAGTGGTTCGTAAGAGTGTACGCCGTCTGAGTTTCGAGGAGATGTCGGTGTCAGACTTAATCGCGAAAAGACATAAAAAGGGAGATATTTTAAGAAAACGTCTTAGCTGGCGATTGTGACGTTGTGTATCCCTACGCGTTTATCTCGTTAACCATTTTCGCCTCTTTCCGGCAGTGTATTGCAACTAGTACGACCGTCCGCGTAAAGCTGATTGTTAAACAGATTTTGGGGTTCGATAAACCAACGTGTTTAAATCGTTAAAACATTTTATCAAAATCAATCATCGATTACTGTGACGATGAGAAAGTTACGTGAAATTTTTGGGAGAAACAACATGCCGACAAAACGCACTATTTATCGTGTAGTGAATGATATCGAAGAAAGAGGGTTTGTAGGTGATAGGCCCAAGCATAAACCACAACGTACTGCAAGATCAGTTGAAAACATTACTGCTACTCAAGGAAGTGTTTAAAACAATCCATCAACCTCAATTCGACGACGTGCCCAGGAGTTTGGTCTTCAAAGAACAACTTTGGCCACAATTTTGCTCAAGGATTTGCATTTGTTTCCATTCAAGATTCAGTTGAAACAAGAGCTTTTTCCACAAGACAATTTACCCCGCCGTACATATGCCAATAGGATGTTACAGCTAGCCCATGACAACCCCGGGTTTCATGAAAAAATCATAATGAGCGACGAGGCACATTTTCATTTGGATATGGATATGGGAATAAACAGAATAGTCGGTTCTGGGCAATGGAAAACCCTCAAATTATTCATCAGTCACCTTTGTATCCACTAAAAGTTTCAGTCTGGTGTGCAATTTGGTCAGGAGGAATCATTGGAAACGGTAACTGTGAATGGGGAGCGATATCGTGTTATGATTGAAAACTTTTCAACGCCACAACTGCATGCTTTGAGCTTGATTAACATGTGGTATCAACAAGACGGTGCCACATCACATACAGCCAGGATTACAATGGAATTACTGCAAGACCTCTTTCCACAACAAATAATTTTAAGAAATGGTGATGTTGATTGACCTCCACGGTCGCCTGATTTGACTGCTCCGTGCTTCTTTTTGTGGGGATATCTGAAAAGCAAGGTTTATGCAAACAAACCAGAAACGCTTGAGCAACTCAAACAAAATATTCGTAAAGAAATTAATGAAGTACCGCGTGAAATGTGTGAGAAAAATGTGCTCAAAAGGGCTCGTATTTGTGAGACTAACAGAGGAATACATTTACCTGATATTGTATTCCATACAAAATTGCCGACATTAAATAAAACATTTATCACTATAAGATCCATTCTCTTAAGTATACCTTCCCGGAGGACACCCTGTAGTTTAGATGACATTCGTCAATTGAGGAGATAATTTTCTACCGATTAATGTTTCTGTTACCTAATACTGTTTTGCGACATCCAAGCATGTTAATAGGCATACAAATTAAACCCGATTTTAGCATATTTATGTTGAGTAGAAGTATAGAATTAGAAAACCTAACTAGGCAGAATTAGGTTGGGTAGTACTAAGTCGATAGGCGCTTTAATTGAGTTTGATCCTTACATACTAAATAAGGACACGATGTTAGTTGAGTTTATTTTGAGAGTAAAAAGGTGACAGACTCAGTGACGTTACCATAGCTCCACTGAGCCCGTCACCGTGCGATGAACTGCCGAGCAGAGGATCTGCTTGATTTTCACTGGCTCTCGCGATGATCTGACAAACCGTCCGAGTAGTTTCAATTGTCAAGAAAAGCTTATCTCAAGTTCGCCGTTCGGAGTCGGCATAAAACAGGAGGTCTCACCATCGTGCAAAAAGTACACACGCACACATGATTGGTTGTGAGAAAGCTGGGCTCTGGGTACTAACGAGCCTGTTGCGCCAAAAATGTGTATTTATTTTATTTTGTATTTTAAAAAGGTGAAAAGAAGCCACCACGAAATTCAGAAAATATATTGGTAAACACCTTCAAATGGATAATCTAAAAACTGGATATTTACTTCAAAGAAAGTGTACGTCTAGAAAAAGTTAGATGAACGAAGTACTTACAAGAAGCAGTAGCCCTGACCTCGGAATAGGCTTCTTTGAGATATAAAACATTTCCAACTTCGGATTGCTCATTATGCGTATGTAGTACAGATGATGCAGTAGTTCTTAACTTAGAAATTTAATATAGTTCCAGAGTAGGTACTGAAATTACTTTGCTCACATGTTTGTCGAATTAGAAACTTTAGCTATATTCTCTTAACACAATATTAGATAAAAGGTAAACAATTAGTGAGTTAATTGCCTTGTTCGAGGTTTTCACTTATCTATGTGTAATGTGACCACAATCCTTTCAATTAATTCCACCTGCTGAGTATATCATTTTAAGACACCCAAATAATTCCAATTGGACTTTTCGCACCGATTTCTTAACAAACACCAAATATTACAACAAAACCAATTAAAAACAATTCCATCACATAAAAACTCACCTGTACATTTTGCTCAAATACTGGCGACGGCTCTTGCGCCACCTCGCAGCTGGATACGTGTATATTTGTCCCTGGCGAAAGCCCGGCATACGCTGCCGCTTATCCATGAACAAATTGGAATGATTTTGTGCGACACCCGTCTGTGGATCGAGGAAGGGTAACCGCAATCTCCGCTCAATGCATAGTCTGGTGTTGAAATTAGCACTGAATTCTATCGTCTCCCTGTATCTGGACTGTTTGAGAAAATTCTCAATCTTCTCCAGATTTGGGGGATTTGATATTTGTATATCGACTGCCGACGACATATTTATTTTTTTTTATTCTTTTTTTGCTTATATGTTCACTTAACGATTTTAGTGTGTTCTTGTTATCGAATTGCAAAAAAAATAAAATAATTTAGAATAAGAACTTCTCACATCTCATAGGGATTGCGATGTGTGTGCGTTATTAGTCGACGTTTTTAACACAAAGATTGGAAACTGCGATTAAACTGCTTCCGTTGCTGGTGTCTATAGTCGCTGCTGCTGCTGTTGATGGCACCACCACCATCACCACCGCCATAAACTATTCCGGCAATTACCCAATTCAGATACGATTTCTTTTCACCGATTTTAAACAACTACGACGACGAATTGATGGCTCTTCTAGATATTTAGCGACGATCTATTTGTTAATTCATCGATTGTTGTTGGTTTTTAAAGCATTTTGTTGGAAATTTCACTTGAAAACAAAAATCAAAAGTTCAGAGAGATGTAAAAAAATATTTTTCTATTCTTTTGCTAAAGTGACAGATTTTCTTTTGACAACTGCAGGCAAATATGGCGTCTTCTGTAGAATGGGAATGGGATATTTTCCATTTGTGACGTATGGAAGAAATTCCCTTATTCGTGTGAAAGTGGAGAGTTTATGGGAAATTTAAGAGGCAGTTAATTTTAAATATTGTTTATTTTGGAATGAATTTTTTTTAAGGAATCTGTTTTTATATTTAAACCAGCGGAATGTTATCCATAATAAAAAATTCATAAATAACTGCTTACAGACGGTCTCACTAGCTTTTTTTTATTAGGTTTGGAGGACACTAAACATTACAGGATCTGTTATGCGTAATGTGTGATGGATTGAAATCGGTGTTTTGATTTGATTTATTCATTTTTAATTATTTAATGCATGTGACTCGTGTGTAATTAATAAATAGCCATAGTTGCATTGCATTGCAACTTGGTAAACTTACTTTTTTCAGGTAGAGATTCATAGGTAGACATAAAAAAGTAGACATATGAAAATATAACACAAAGTAAAAATCTGTTAATATATATTTAGTTCTGCAACAACCCAAATATTGCATATTCTCTTTATTGACATTGACATCACAGTACTTTGCACTTGAATGCAACGAACTACAGACACATGACAGCACTTGCGACTGCGGCCATCGGCTGGGACAGAGCAAGACAATAATACAACAGAGAGACATAGAACGAAAGCCATATAACATAAACCTACGTGGCAAATAGGAGAAGACATAGATTTATATTGTCTCATATTATCGCACAGGTGGCCTCAGATAAGCTGGCGATAAAAAGAATACTGCCGACGCCGACGCTGTGGCTTGAACCCGAAGTGTTTGGCTAAGCAGTCAAGTACGCATTCCTCTGAGCCATGGCCACCTGCTCTCTTTATATATAGTATTATAAAAAAATTATATTTAACATTAACAAATTCGGATCATGCTATATGTAATCGTGATTTTCGTTGTAAATTCTGCAAAATAACCATCTACGACGGTTATAGTAATGATGATAAAAATAATAATTCAATGATGATAATAATTGGTGTTAAAAATCCATGTCACCCTTGACTGTACGGTGAGGCAAAGGAAACAGTTACGTAGATTTCATTCGGCACCTATATCTACGTAGGCAAAGTGTAGATTACATGAAAGTCCTCTTCGATCCTAGTTAAATGAACTAACGGGTGATTTTTTAAGCGTAGTTATTTTAAAAATCGAATAAAACACTCAAACTTGCATTAAATATTAAATTTTTTTATTGTAATCGATAAATACGCCTTTGCCATTTACGTTTTAAAGACAACTTCATGTAAATGTTGTCCGTGGCTCCATTTCAAATGGTCCATTCGGATGGTCCAATTTTGCGGCACTTTTTCGAGCATTTCGGCCTGTATTCCACGAATTACGCGTATAATGTTATCCTGTAAGGCTTCAATCGTGTTCGGCTTGTCCTCCTAGACTAACGACTTTACATAACCCCACAAGAAATAATCAAGAGGCGTAAATCACATGAACTTGGCGGCCAACTCACAGGATCTTTTCGAGAGATAAGCTGCTCACCAAATTCATCCTTCAACATTTCCATTGTTTCACGAGCTGTGTGACATGTGGCACCGTCTTGATGAAACCACATGTCAACCAAGTTCAACTCAGCCAACTGGCGCAAAAAAAGTCGCGTATCATGGCTCGATGTCGTTCGCCGTTGAAGGTAGAGTTTCTTCCACGGTCGCCTTTGAAGAAAAATGGACCTATGATGCCACCAGCCCATAAAACACACCAAACTGCCGTTTTTTCGGGATGTATAGTTAATTCTGTTCATCACTCCAGATGCGAAAGTTTTGCTTATTTCCGTATCCGTTGAGCAAGAAATAAGCCTCATCGCTAACCGCAGTTTTTCGACAAAAGAGCGGATTTTCATACTTTTCACGGAACACGAATTTTGAAAATTAATTTCAATAATTTGCAGTCGTTTCCGGTTTAATCTATGGTTAGTTGCAGTGGTGGTAAAATATTATGAATATTCAGCTATACGATATCTTTAATCTCCACTTCTAATTTGAAACTTGGTTGATGTTGCCTCTAGAATGCAGTTTTGCTTAGTAATTGCAACATCACGGATATCTTGAAAATTCACAACTTTTATAAATCTGAGTTTCAAATAATAGTCAATCTGTGTTTCAAAAATCGAAAAAGAATTAAAAACTCGTGTATCTATAAAGCGAGTACTTTTTAATCGTATTTTCAAAAAAATAGTTTCGCATTTTCAAAAAGTATCAACAAGACTCGATCAGACAGTAAAAGTCGCCACATGCTTTTCGCTATCATATAAACAAAAGGGTTTCACAGCGTTCCAAATACCATCTGTTTGAAGAACTACAAACTTACAGCGACAATAATTTGCAATGCTGGAGATTTGCGAAACCTACTCTCAGTTTTGCTTTCGTTTTCAAGGTTAATTTTCATTCTCGATGTAGACTATCTCTCAAACCTAATCTGTCCGAATGTTTCGGTCTCGTTATCAGCATTTCCAAAATTTCCCACAAGCTTTGATCTTAAAAAGAGCTTATCAGCAGTCGCAAAATCATGCAACACTACTGCCCAAAGATTGGAGTACTTTGTTGTCAATATTAAGTTACTGCAATTAAATTCGCGCATAAATTCACTCACACCCTAGCCATTTAATGAAAAACGTGCAAGAATTATAAACAAATAGCAATCAGCGAACTTCTTACCTTCATAGCATTCAACAGAGCCGGGCCTCAAGTGTATTATGCTCTTAAAAGCACATCTAACCGTTTCACCCGACTCAGTATCAATTCGCGGGTAGTTCTGATCGGAAGCAGTTGTGGCGGAAAATGTTTCGCGCGAAATCGCTGATTTTTATAGTCGCCACTGTGTCTGTAGTTACCGCCTTTGACTACCCCAAAGATGGAGATTATTGTGATCCAGGACTTTGTCGGATGTATAATGGAACACACTACATTGTATACGATCACATCGCGTGTGGCAACAATGGATCACTGAGTGCAACTTGTGGTGACGCCAAAATTGTGGATATGAATCAGCGGCGTATTAATCTACTCCTTGACCTACACAATGCGGCGAGAAATCGAATTGCGATTGGGAAGCTGCCAGGCTACACATCTGCCGCTGCAATGCCAATTATCAAGTGGGACAGTGAACTGGAATATTTAGCCGGTTTGAATGTCCGAACGTGTCATTTCGGACACGATTCCTGCCGCAATACCGATCGGTTTATGTTGAGTGGTCAAAACATCGGTTACGTTTGGCAGACACGACCAATTCGCTCCATCTCGAGGCGGATCAAATTTCTTGTGGGTAAATGGTTTTTCGAGTACCCGGACGCCAATCAAACATTTATCGAGAAATTTACACTTCATCCAAAGGGGTAAGTGATTGATTTATTGAATGGCCGCAGTGATTCCACGACCAAAAAAATAGGTGCATTGTTTGGAAGTTTCTCACGATCGACGATATCATTGTTCTGCGGATGTTGATTAGATGATAACCTTGAATTTCTTCACAGAAAAAAGATTGGACATTTTACTCAAATGGTGGCGGATCGGGTGCAGAGAATCGGTTGTGCAGCAGTCCGTTATACAGCAAAGCCAAAGCTTGGGTATAGGTTTCTGATTACCTGTAATTATGACTTTACAAACATATCCGGCGGACGTGTTTATGAGACAGGGGAACCGGCTTCGAATTGTAAATCACGACCTAGCGAACGGTATGAGGGTCTCTGCGATTGGGATGAAGACTATGAGGATAGCGAGGAGAGTGAAGAGATCGAGCTTAATTTACTTGATATTCCTAGCATATTATAGGTTTTAAAATAACTCTTTGTGTATAAATATGTAGGTATGCATTTTGTATTAAAACGTTTTTATGGATTTTTGTGGCAGTACAATTAGTAGTGTATTTTTGTGGATATATATACAAATTATTTATGTGAAATAACGTGTTTTATTACAATTAAGTTGTGTAGTTCAACAACAAATTCATAACATAATATCGTAAGACTTTTGCTTTATATACGGTGTTTTGCATTAGGCGTGTTCCACCTACGAAGCTCTAAGAGATTTTATTCCAACAAATTTTAATCTAAGCATATTCCCAATTGATGTTGTGACGGGGGGCTGTGGGTGGAATCATCAGGTGGAAAAAACTTTAAGTAAACAATTTTACAATTTTACAATCTGAAATCTATATAAACAAATCTTTACCTAACTTATATTATTAACAAAATCAAATCAATTTGATGATGATCCATCATTGTTGAATGTACTATAATTATAAATTCCTAAAACTTCAGAGCCCATCAAGGACAGGTGAATACATTCATATAATCTAAAATTTTAATTATATCTAACGCATGAAAATTTGTCTTGTTTTGTGCATAATATGTAATTTATAATCATTGATTGGTCTTGTTGTTAGGGGTTTTGTTTTTGTTTTTGAATGTTGTTTATTGTGTTTACGTCATGCGCAGAGTTAAGACTAGATCTTACCGTTCTTTAAAATATCTAATCCCTAAAATTATTCATACCAACTACTACAATTTTGAGAAGTTTATTCCAAAAGTATATTATATACGCACATCGATTCGCATGTTCTACTTTTGGTATTTGAAAAATGCTTGTCACCATTGTTGCCATACTAGTTTTTTTTTACTTCCTCATATTGGTAAGTTTTAAAAAAGGAATAAAAAAAACTATAAAGGCGTGCAACTTATAAACAAAAACATAAGAAATTCTAAAATACGTGGTGCAAATGGTTAAACAGAATATTCCATCATTATAAGATCGCCAAAATGTAAGGATGGTTAAAAATATCCAACAATCGAATTTCTTTTTTTTTGTTAAGAAAACACGCTACTAACGGTGTTTATCGAAGTTAGAAAGATCTAGATGTCTATATTGTCTAAATATCATGATAGATCCACAGAATTATTGTTTTTTTTAAAGTGGGCGGACCGGCGAAGGTAAGAAGGTTCAGGGCCGGAAACTACCTCACCGACACATTCGATACCAAAAAAGTATTTTGGCAAGGCAATGCGCTATTATGTGATTTCATCAATCTGATTCTTGAGAGGATTGTGCAAAACTCACGAGCCAACACCAGAGGCACAATTTTCCAAAAATCGGTACAACTACTAGCATACGCCGACGATATTGACATCGATGGTAGGACCCAACGTGATGTCATAGCCACGTTTGCTAGTATAGAGAAGGAAGCGGCAAAAATGGGTTTAGCAGTAGATGAGAGCAAGGCGATGTATATGCTGTCACCACGAAAGGACACGCAATATCGACTTATTGGACAGAACGTCATCATTGACGGATATAACTTTGAGGTAGTACGGGACTTTGTCTATCTCGGCTCCGCTATTAACTCTGACAACAACATCTAGTCAGAAATTAAATGAAGAATTACAATCGCTGTTTCTTCGGGCAAAGAAGGCAGTTTAGTAGTAAAGCCCTCACTCGAACTATAAAGGAGATCCTATATAAGACCTTTAAGATGGCTAGGACATGTAGAACGAATGGACACCAATACTTCGGCTCGCAGCGTCTTCGATTCCCAGCCAGACATCGGACGCAGTAGAGGAAGACCTCACCTTAAGTGGCGCGCACAAGTAGAAAACGGCCTCAACCACTTGTAGTGCGCAACTGGATGCAGTTAGCTAATTACAGAAGCATGTTGGTTGAGCCCCAGGTATATTCCGGAATTTAGCGCAATTTTAGTAATAGCAGGTATTCCAATGCGTACTATTTTTCGAAGTCAACATTATACTTATTCTGCTTTTACACGTTGACTCTCGAGTCATGACTTTTTCGAAGTTCTCTTTTGTAATTTTATTTCGTGAGTCTCGCGCTTTTACACCTAGACTTTTTGCCTTGACTCAAATTTGACATTCCTCTTTATTCTGCTTCATACACTGCGACTTTGTTCTCAAGAGTCAATGTGCAAAAGCTGACGTAGCGAAACCGACTCTCCAAGCAACGAAATTATATGAAGCAACATAACGATAAAAAGAAGGAAGAGAAAAGAAAACGTCAAAAAGAGTCACCCACGACTCACAGGGCAAAATATTTTCCCTCTCAAGTTTTCGAACTTTCTTTCTCCTTTGCACTCATGTGAGTCGTGACCCAACGTGTAAAAGTAGACGTAGCCATCCTTATTCTAATGTTGGTGCACCGCTTGGGAGATTACAAATTTCTATTGCAAAATTAAAGGAATAGGTTGATAGGCCTAATTAAAGACGAGTTCCGACCATTAATTTTCAAAAATATCCAGCTGTACCAGAAACTGTGTGGAGATGAATCCCGCAAATATGGCAACGATGGATATCATAGATCAGTGTGTCTATTAAATACCAACTTTCACATTGACATTTTAATGAATCTATGTATATCGAATAAGATTCGCATACATAATTCGATGCAAATGTTGTATTCGACTTGAATCCAACAAAAGCCGCAGTGTGCGGATATTCCCATTCCACTTTTAAATTAATTAATCAGTAATCAGTAATAATTGGCGAAAATCGGATTGTAAGTAAAAATCAGCTTGTTCACATTTTCGATTTTTTCAGAGTTTTGTTAACTTGGGGCTCAGGACTTATGATTTTGAGTTTTTTTTAGAAAGTCTTACGTGTAAAGAAACAGGGCATATTCTTACTAAGAACTTGATGTCAATCTCGAATACTCGGTTAAAAATCTCGAGATTCAAGATCATGATACATATCGTCGTCTTCCTTCCATATTTTGTTGGAAAAAATGTCCACAAAAGTTTTGGCCTGGTTTTTCTATGCTTAGTTAACTTTCGAGTCAACTAACCCTGGATTGAATTTATTTTAGAATTAACTTATGAATAAGTTTTTCAGTGCAGGATTAAATTTGACTTTAATTTGGTAACGATGTTTATTTATCAATTTTGCTGTCAAAAAGTTAGCGAAACGCTAGATTCTCTAACATCACTGTCATTACTTTGTTTTTTTTTTCTCAAACAAATAAAAATGCCTTTGTCGCGATCCTACAAGTTCATTTCTTAAAACAATTAAATTCAATATTTCAAAAAAATTTCGAGTCGGTTAGGTCTTAAACTGAATATATCGCACGCTTTCTTTTTCTAAAAAAAAAATACAAAATGTTTACATAAATGAAATTTTAAATAATTATTAGCTTGTTGTTTTATCAGCTGTCAAAAACATATGATCATTTAATTCAGATTTAACTCACGAAACTTGCTGGGTTAGCTTGAAGCTAACTCTGGCTTAAAATTAACTAAAAAAAAACGTTTCTTTGATTAGAACGAGGAATGTATTCTAGATTTTGTAAATTTTTTACAGGTACAAGAACGATGTTTAATAAATATGTATAAGAAGAACTGTCATTTTGTTAGGGAATGTAGAGCAGGGTTCTCACATGCATATGAGTCTTTTTTTTTATTCCTGGATCGAGTTAAAAACATTTATTGTGGTACAAGATTTCTTATTCCCATAATACATGGAATAGGGCAATCGTTTTAATAAGTGGGTCTAAGCTTAAGGCTTTTTGTCAAAGTTTTACTGATGAGTGGCGTACGGCAATTTTATATTTTCATTGAAGTGCAACTGATTTGAGTGTATTATCCTAATGGTTAGTGCATTGGACTACCGAACGCAAGTTCCCTGGTAGAACTCTCGAAAGTAATAATATTAAGTGTTTTTTTTTTAGAGGTATAGACCTTCGAATTCAAATAAAACACAAAAAAATCGTTTAAATGTCCATCAATTTGGCTTTGTTGGAAGGATAATTCTATGCCATTAATGTTTAAATATGATTTCGGGCATGTGGTCGCCGCGGCTGGTTCGAATAAAGCCAAGTCAAGGGGTCGAATTGTCAAACACCCTTTCGAGAATTTGGGGTCGTATGTCGGCAATAACGCCACGAATGTTGGCTTCCAGGTCCCCTAACGTTTCTTGTTTGTTGGCGTAGACGAGCGACTTCACATATCCACAAAGAAACTAATCCAATGGTGTCAAATCAGGCGATCTTGGTGGCCAATTGGCGGGTCCATTCCGCGAAATTTAAGCTCATCGAATGTTTCCTCCAATAAATCGATTGTGACGTGCGCTGTGTTACATGTAGCCTCATCTTGTTGGAACCACATCTGATTCATCCAAATTCATACCATTCAATTCGGGAATAAAATAGTCGGTTATCATGGCTCTATACCGGTCTTTATTGACGGTAACTGACTCTTCAGCATCATTTCGGAAGAAGTATGGCCCAATGACTCCACCAGCCCATAGAGCACACCAAACAGTCAGTTTTTGTGGATATATTGGCGTCTCAAGGGTCCCATGGGGATTCTCTTGATTTTGCTTGTTGACGTAGCCATTCAACCAAAAATGAGACTCATTACTGAACAAAATTTTGCGATGAAAATCAGCATCGAGATCAATCTCATTTTCGGCCCATACACCGAAATCACGACGCATTGCATGGTCTCACTGCTTAAATGCTTGCACTATCTGGATCTTGTAAGGTCGTAAGCCAAGAAATTTGCGCAAAATCTTCTATAAAATTGATGCCCAAAGCTCCAATTGCTGTGCACGGTGGCTAATCGATTCATTCGGGTTCTTTTCAACACTTTGCTCTACAGCGGCAATTGTTTCTTTGGTGCGCACTGTTCGACGTCTCTATGGATGCGTGTTATCACATAGAGTAAACGTAGTGCGAGGACGATCCATTGTTAACAGAATTAATTGCTCTGATGGACTATTATGTCGACCATCAAATGGACGGAGTTTGCGTAAAACTACGCGAACTGAACCAGTATTTCGAAATAAACTTGCACGATTTGCAAGCGTTTTTCATTTGCCAACCTATTCATGATAAAATGGCAAACCAATCTGAACATAAATGATATTAGAGTTACCCGATTTGACCACAAAATTTCAGTTTTATCTCTATTCGAAAAAACAACCTCTAAAAAATCACCAGTTACCTAAGTCTGACAAGCATCCAAGAGAATAATGCTATCGTGAGAAGCTTCTTAAATTTGCAGGTCGGAACTGAAACTAAAAAACGAAATACAAATGAATGGAGTAAGCTAAATTTGAAGCCCCATATGGGCCGTTAATGTCAGATATTTAATCTTCTAATCTAAATCTCCCAGGACTGCCGCACAGAAGGCCTGGGTTCGTTCCCAGCCGTAGCAAAACCTAAAATGATTTTTCACTAGCCCTCTTCTCGTGATGATCTAAAAAATCATCCGAGTAGTATCAACTGTCAAGAATAGCTCATCTCAACTTCGCCGTTCGGAGTCGGCATAAAACAGTAGGTCCCGCCATCGTGCAAGCAGTACACGCGCACACATTAATGGTTGTGAGAATGCTAACCCAGGCAGTTGCGCCAAACATTTGTAAATATTTTTAATCTTAAATACTTAAGAAGAAAATTATGTAACTGCAGTGGGATTTTTGTTTAAGACAAGACTTAACTAGTTTTATTTAATCCCACTAACAAAGCAACAAGGTGAAGTTTTATTTAGTTTATGAAAAAGTAAAAACAAAATTGGGTTCTCTTTCAAACTCTTTAGATACGCGACCGTAGCTTAACAACAATAATAGGCAGGAACTATATTGTTCACAGAGCTTCTTAAATCCAGGGCTTCTTATATACATACTAGTAAAACGACTTTATATTTGTTGGGAATTCACGCAAAATTTGTGTATTTGATATTAATCGGATCATATTGATGTCGATCATAATAAGCTATTCAATCACATTACACTTGTGTCCACAAATTTTGCACGGTTTTTTTTTTTGGCAAAATGTCTGTTAAGAGTCTTTTTGTTCATTGTTTTCTTTGTGAAGTGAAATACGTCGTGTTTTTATACACAACATAGAGTAACTGACAGTATCACCAATTAGTCATAAATAAAAGTATCGATATATTATTATCTACTTAAAGAAGATTTAAACGATTTTTTTTTAAATGAACTCCAACATAAAAAGTGATTTATGATTCCCAGCATATAACGGTAATTTCTTATTTGCTGATTACAATCAAAATAACAATCAATTGCAATTTGCTTGTCATTTGTTTAAACAAATACTCGATTAGCATACTGATTGTTGGTAGGTACTCATGCTTACAAGTATTGCATTTTTTTTTAAGTTTTCCCCTCTATACATCAGTATTAAAAGTGGTTAATTGTTTGTATGAGTAACTTGGCCTCAGCGCCTATTTGCGCTGCGGATGCATATGGGGTGTAAATACGAGTAAGTGTCATTTCCCATTTGTCGATCAATGCAAATTGATTGCATGTTAATTGCGTGCCGCAGACAATAAATCAAACGCCTAGATGAATACGATTTTCAAAAGTCTTGGGCAAGGCGAGACATATATTTCTATTGGTATGCGATTCATTGGTGAATGAATAAAACTGATCTACAACATAGTGGCAAATTAATGCAGATGTTGTTGATTGATAGATCACGTTTTTTTGTATAATGATTGCTACCAAATGTCAGATTGGTAAGCAAAATGTTTTGAACATAAAAATTGCAGGGGTACAATGGGGTGTTGTTCATTTAAATAACGACTGAATCAGTGATTGCGGATGATTATTGTTAGAAAAGATTGTTTGTTTTAAAGCTACGCCGGGTTTTTGATTAAGACCATTGTACATACGCAACTGTGTATCTTCATATCCTAGGAAAATCTTTCAACAAAACTTGGATTACACATTGTCCGCAGGATAATTTTTGACGTTTATATAGAAAAAGTTAACAGCCTGGTCACTCGCTAACCGTATCCAATTGCGTACTTCAAATTTTTTTAAATAGGTTTTTTCATGTACACGCCACTTACTTGGGTTTTAGAGTTGCAAGTATTAAATTCAAGTTTTATGGCATTTTTATGTGTTAGTGCTTCTGTTAGACGTGAGCTCTGCTCTGGTGAACAGCTCACTAACACATATAAATACCATGAAAGTTAAATTTAGTACTTGCAAATCTAAGCCCCGGGTAGTGAGTGCTAGGTGGATAGTGATAATAGCGAAGCTAACGTCCATTTCTATCTCAAAGTTTTATGTGTCAATTCTTACATCGTGTGTACCCGTTCTCGTATCATATATTTGTCCTTAGCTTCATTTACTCTTAAGTCAATTTTTGTCACTTCCTACTCTAAACTAGCAACCGTGCATCTTTCATACCGTTACAATGATGTTAATATCGCCGGCGTCACATGACTGTACCTTGCCTAAATTTTTTTATTGCAAGTATTTCGGTGAGGTCGCTGCAGACCCTAAAGAAGCAGCGAGAATTCTCCATCGTCGTCCTGCGCAGACGTAACGAATTTGGGCATTACACCAAATCTGGGGATGACACTGTATAGCTTGTCTCTATAAATGCTGCCATAATATGTGGCTTGAAATTGAAATCACCAGATAAGGACTGATCAGGTTGTTGGTAAACGGTTTTAGGCATTCACATATTAGTGCAGATAGGATCTTGAAGGCGATGTTTAGGAGAGTCATGCATTTGTAGTTGGCGTTGAAATCACCAGAGAAGGACTGATCAGGTTGTTGGTAAACGGTTTTAGGCATTCACATATTAGTGCAGATAGGATCTTGAAGGCGATGTTTAGGAGAGTCATGCATTTGTAGTTGGCGCAGTTCAGTTCTTTCCTTATTCATACTTTTATCCAACAAAATTTTGCTTATGAATCAGTTAATTTCATCTCCCCGGTAGCCTTGTTGGATATACTTAGCCCTTTTAACAGTCTGCAGAAGTCTTTAAAATTCATTTCCATTCATTCATATGAATGAAAGTGAATGAACCCAAGATATTTTTTTCATTAATCCTTGTGCTTTTCATGCTTAATAGCTATTTTAAATTTGCAGGTTGCTTGTTGTAGTATATAACAATAACTTAATTAATTTTATGATTTTTTAAGTACAGGAGTAGACTGGGCATGCCTCCGGAAACGAGCATGCACAAAATGTTTTATAAAACATTGATTTCCAACCAATTTGTAGTTATCATTCGTCCTGGTCTACGAATATAGTGTTGTGGAACCAAGCGCGGTGCGAATTCCCAAAGCCAAAGTATGACAAACATACAAGAGTAAAAAGCTGGGCCCTCAATTATTCAAGTGATTATCGTTTGACGATAACATTTCGACGATACATCTTGCATCACGTCAGATAAATATTCGGTTTTGCTGTCGGCGATATCACTATATTTTCTTCACGTAAAACAATAATCGTCAAACCACAGACGATTATTAAGCTGTTGCTCACGAGGTCTCGACTACCGTTTGATTGATGATCGTTTTGAAAATTACGGAATAACCACCTTGTATAAAAGAACTGGAAAGCTTCTCAATAGCCCGTAGTGGAGACTAATGGCCATTTGTCTTAGGGTATATAATAAATTGGAACTGGTCCTCCAGGTTGGGGGTTGTGCCGTCAGAAAACTTACTTGACATGTAAAAAATTGCTAGTTATGAGAGAGATACCAGATCTCTTCAAATATCAACCATACCCGGAACGTCCATGGACAATGACTTATGAGTACGCACTCAAAACCTTGAATATTTACTAGCGCGGAGAAGGGGGACATTATAGCGATCTAGGAAATTCATTGGCTATGATCAGGAATATACACACACACAGAAAAAAAAAACACATTTATAACAACTGCCGCCCAAAGCTGCACAAATAAGGATGAGGATTCATAGTGAGAAGCCGACTTAGATCAAGAAGAATCGACTTTAAGTTGGGTAGTGATCGCCTGGCTGTGATCCACATCAGATCAACGTTTTGCAAACAAATTTACGACCCCTGAACTGAGCCTACGGACCATGTCAATGCGAAAATCGGTAGGGAACATATCTTCGGTGGGTTAGTTGGAAAGCACAGTCTCCACGAAAAGACAACAGATAATGGCTTCCGAATAACTGACTTCGCTGCAGCATATAAAACTGTCATCAGCAGCACTAAGTTCCTTCGATTTATTTCCTCATAGATGTGAAGCACGAATCCAAGATCCTATATGAACACACATTGAAATGGGTAAACGTTGACTCTGACCATTTTTTTTGTCGCAGCCAAATCCAGAACCCAATGGGCGCCTAAGTAAGCCGGAGTATCCGAAACCACCAAATGCTACTAGCCACACCCAAAAAGATGTATACGTGGTGTATTCTAATACCAAAAGGCGATGATAGCAGAGGTACAAATCAAGGCGCTACAAGGAAGACGAAGCCTTCAGCTCAGAGAATTCGAAGAGTCTCGCGACTAGAATAACATCCGTCAAGCCAAACAACTAGCAGCTGGTTTAAAGGGACGCAGGCTCTACGAAACAACAATGGCAATCTAGTCACTGCCGCGCAGCTAATTGAAGGTTTATTCAGGCAGCATTTTCAGCAGCTGCAGTTTTTAGTATCGAGGTAAAGCTCCCTCCCAGTATGGAGGAAGAAGCCAAACATTAGAGGACTCGCTATGTAACGTTCAGTTTGGAAACAGCTCATCGGAACTTTTACAAACTTGTACCGGACCGCCGACAAGGAGATGAGCTTCATGTGATTTCTAAAATCTCGATCTAATAGATAGCTCAGGGCAAGATGCACAATCTTCAACAAATCCGTCCATCTACTGGGGTACGCAGAGGACATCGAAATTATTAACCGCTCCCACCGTGCCGCTGTAGAAGCATTTAGGGATGTAGAGACGTCGGACGCAGTAGAGGAAGACCTCGCCTTAAGTGGCACGCATAAGTTGAAATAGACCTCAACCAACTTGGAGTGCACTACTGGGGGCAGTTAGCTAAGGACTAGGCTAATTGGAGAGCCATGTTGGTTTAGGCCCAGTTTCATTCCGGACTGTAGCGTAACTTAAGTAAGTAAAGATGTAGTGGCGAAACTTGTTGGTCTTTTAGTTAACGAGGAAGTACATGCTATCAAAATGTCATTGTTGGGATAGTTAAAGAGTTCATCTACCTCGAAGTCAATATATACCTTACGAATGACACCTTAGTGGAGATACGACGAAGACTGTCCCAGGGAAACCGTTGCTATTTCGATTTAGCAAAACAAAACCCGAAAGTTGGACAGAAGAATAACCTATAAGAGGCGCCTTATAGACGATTCACTGTATAGAAGATACACAGTATCGTGTAAGCGCTCTCTCGGTCTTTAGCTTCCAACCTCAACGCACTTTCGCGTTAATATTTTTTTCATTATTATTGTGACCTAATCCCTAGTTTTAATTATCGGACAAAACAAAATCATTTTAGCTGAGGATTAATTTTACACCGAACTGTAGACTCACTTAATAACGAGTACGTAGTAGAGCTTCAATGCAATCCTACTTTGAAGCAGGAGGCATACTGCAATCAAATTTTAACTGAAAAACGTTGGTCAAATAAATGTTGTGTTTAGTAGTTAATAAAAATAAGTAGCCATAGACAGACATAATATTCTCAAATGTAGCCCCTGTTCTGTGCTGGCATCACTGTCGAATTTATTCCAATCTTTACCCAATAAATTTTACATAAAATGTGATTCCCAGAGACGCTTCCCTCAAATTTGACGTAGTAAAGGTCAATTACTCTCGAATTAGTGATAAGGGTAGCACAATACAAAAATATCTACCTCTAGAATTCCTCTAAGAAAACGGAACAAAATTTGGTTTGGCTAATCTGCAGTTGGCACACAATTCCCTGATAAGAAAATAAGAGTTCAAAGAAATGCCACGAGCACACAAACGAATGCAGTGCCTTATATCGGAAATAAAATTTATTTAATTAAAACGTCTGTTGATTAACGTACAAATACATGTTTGGTTACCGATTAAAAGCGAAACCACTGACCGAGTAGCCATCTGTTAGAAAATGAAAATTCAGTGCTGCTCATCTCGGTAGGGAGTTTACGAACAGCTCGTCACGCGGGCAAGTCCTTCGCTTTGAAAGCTGCCAAATGTTCTAACAGATGGCTAGCCAGCAGTTTACATAACGTGCTTTGGAAGCACTTTACTCTATGGACAGATCAACGGCCGCAACCTCCACCGGGGCAGGTGGTAGTTGTATGGACGATGCGTCCAATTCGTCGGTTTGGACGCAGACCATCGTATTTTGGTCCACCTCCTCCTCCACCACCGCCACCACCACCTCCTCCTCCTCCACCGCCACCTCCACTTCCCCAGCTAGTGTCACGAGAGTCACGGTTGCCATTATTTTGTGGGTCCAACAAGGGAGTAAGAAGTGTCCGGAAAAATGTTAAGACAAAAGCAAAGAATCCCGTAAACAGTCCGAGGAATCTCTCAACTGACCATGGTCTGCCGTCGACAACCTCTCCATCTAGAAATCAATTTTTATTTTAAATGTAGTCTAATAAAATATACAACCAACGATAATACCTTTTCTAATATAAACCATTTCGTTGAAAAAATTATTTTCTTGCCAAACAAATTCGAGGTACCACAAAACGAAAACTGACGTGACCAAAAACAAATGCCATTAAGTACTGAATGGGCTCAGTGTGCTCAAATTTCATGTTTTTCGATGGACAGTATACATCGCGTTCAGGGAAATAGTGTTATTTGATATAAAATGATATGTTTCTAGGACGCGTTTTCTGTTTGAAAAGCAACTCTTCGTACATGGCAGTTGGTATGGTAGAATTGGTAGACGTTAAACGGAACTAAGCCTATCTTGTCTTCCGAAGCCCAAATTGAACAAGCTTTATCATTCACGAATTAGTGCTAAGCTAGGTTTTTCAATTTAATCAAACCATGGATTAATGGTCTGAAGAAGTCGATGGTGGAGATGTTGGAAAAGTGGGTTCCTTCTCTGTCCGTCTGTCAATCTGTCGCTTTGTACACGCAGCTGGAGGAATTTGAAAAGGTCTCACCCTCTTATCCATTAGAATTCACTAAAACACATCTCAACTGTTGTATAGTTATACAGTGCATAAGTAATACTTATTAAGTATTTATACAGCCACCAAAAAGAGGGAAATCTATTACGATTGGATGTTTCACAGCTCGGCAAAGTTACCAAGAGATAATTTTTAAGGTTGCAAAATCTATAGCGACAATTTTTTTTTTAAAACTTTAATAACATTTTGTTAACTTATTCTGATTCACTAGCATAGTTTTAATTGTTAAGTCTGTTGGTATAGAAGAGTTATCATTTGAATAAATTAAACCGTGCAACACAACTGCCAAAATACAAAAATTCACTTGACAATTTTTGTTTAACTAAAAAATGAACCATTGGTATCCCTGATGCTCACCCGCCTGTGTATACAGAATAAATAAAATAAAATGCGCTTGTATTGAACCATGAGACGCGTTTAGGATATCCAGCCTCTATTCAACGTTGTATAAGTTTTATGAATAAGGTTTTTACGTTCAGAGGCATTTTAAGGAGTGCATAACTTTATACACAGCTTATAATGAGTTTATGAATGAGGCTGAAAGTTTTTCTGTAGGGTCGCACAAATTCTTATTCATAAAATATATCCTCACTCACAACATATATACAGCGTTTGCGTCGAATAAATTACCAAAAATAGGAAAATATATTACAATTATCCTTTGTGTTTATATTTATAGTTGCGAAGCTCAAAGTCACCACTTTGTTAAAAAAAAAATTGTTTAAAATTGAAAATTTGGTAACCCTAATGTTCAGCCTTTTGTGATGAACTGAAATAAACAAAATAAAGATTTATTTTACAGGCTCTATTTAAGCGTCAGTCGCGTTTAGGATATACAGCCTCTATTCAACGTTGTATAAATTTTATGAATAAGGCTTTTACGTTCCTAGGTATTATAATTTTATACACTCCTTTTAATGAGTTTATGAATAAAGCTGTTAATGTCTAAAGTAACATTTGCAAGTTAAAGTGGTCGGGAGTGTATAATGTGGCAATATTGCGTTGAAATGGTTCGCCAAAAGAGAAAATGAAAGCCACGGAACATGAAGGAAATCAATATGATATCAAATAATAATAGTAAGTACTTACTTTTGAATGAATCGTTATTATAATGTAGGGCAATAACCATCAAACTAATTTTCTTGGTCTGCTGTCAAGAACAATCCATGAGCGTGCCTTCCATTTCTGTCATTCCTCGGTAGGTATACCAAATGTCAAAAAAAGCCACTGGATAAATTTTAGCTGTTGCGCAGGTTAACATTTTTAGGTCTCTATTCACCATACCAATGTCAAAAAGTATCCAGTGACTAAAATTTTAACGCAATGGACACACGGAAACCACTGATTAAGGCCTTGACACACGGCCTTCATCAGTGGCCTTAATTCGTTGAAATATAAATATTATACACTGGCTAATTATTGACTGTAGTGTGGTGAATATAAACTTCAAAATTCAACCTGCTCTGAATTTTGAGGAGTATTATCCCATGCTGCTTTTTGGACGGTATCGATAACGGAGTCAAGTGTGACTTCAAGTTCCAATGGGGATCTAAGCGATACACCCAGTCGAATATTATTCAATATCGTTTTTGAAGCATTCCCAGTTGGTTTTCCCGTTTTTTAGTCTGGGTGGATTTTCATTTCTAATGATTGACTCGCTCGTTGTTAGAATGACCGAAGAATGAAAAGCATTCGTCAACTTTGATCCGATTGGACGGCACACCTTTTACTATGAAAAAATCGATCAAATCTGGTATTTTCGTAAAATCATTTGGCCAGTAAGTAGGTTTACCCGTAGAATGAAATTCGGTATTGTACTTTCTACATACTTCATAAATCATCATACCCTTCTGTGATATACATCTAGATCCCCAGAATGTATGTTTTGCATTTAAGTCCCCTCCGATAACAAAACGCTGTCCAAGGGAATTAAACAAGTTTTCAAAGTTTTCTCAATCTTGCATAGCTGTGGACAGTAAACAGAAGATATCTTCATAAAGGATTGTTTGCTTCTGACTTGTATAGAGCTAACTTGCATTGTTTCGATTTCTAATTTAAGATCACACCTCTAGCCTTATTCGATGGATGTAGAGCATGATATCCGAGTTAAACTTTACGCCGTGTGCCAATTGCGTTAAAGTAAGGGTTAAACTTTATCCACTGGCTAATTTTTTACATTTCTATGGTTTTTTTCCATCTCTGTCACCCCTCAGTAGGTATATCAAATGTCAAAAATTAGCCACTGGATACATTTTAGCGAGCTGTTGAGCAGGTTAAAATTTTGAAGTCTCTAGTCACCATACTAATGTCAAAATTTATCCACTGGCTAAAATTTTAACGCAATTGACACACGGCCTTAATCTTTAATTTCGAAATACTCTTTGCGTGAGTTTCGGATATTAAACAGATGTCGATATATTTTTTTTGCATATACAATTCAAGTTCTCCAAGTTTCTGCCAAAGGCCATTGGCATTCCACGTAAGAATTTTAGGAAATCTATTCATTTCGAAGGTAGGGTACGTTTGTTGCGAATACTATTTTCGAGCTAACTAGCCTGTCAAAAATAAGTTTATTCGTTTAACTTTGTTCCTCAAGTTTTGAAAGAATAATCGAAAATACGTTTGTAACTGGGTCAGGTAAGATATTTTTTTGATCTTTATCGGATGATATAGCTTGGGCATACGTTTGTACATTGGGTTTTGGATGTACAGGAACTGAACGGATTTCTGATGGCCGTTTGTGAAAATGTGGGTATTTTAAATTGTATTTCATGAAAAATGCATTTTGTCTATATTTCATTTTGATTCCCGTCCACTTTTTGCGGGCGTTTTCTTACAAAAATCGTTTGTACAAACCAATAGCATATGCAATATAAAAACGTTGATTTGACAAACCAAAAAATATTTTGATAAACTGTTTGAACAGAATTTTGTAAGAATGTCACTCGTTTAGAATGGTCGTAACGAATAGATTCCACCCTTTCGTAGGTTTGTGGCAAAAAAATTTACGGTGAAAACAGGCCCGGTATGGGCAATCAATGCCACTTATAAGTTTTATTACGTCAAATCCGGTTGATAACAATCATTACAGACTCTCATATTGCTGTCGAAGAAATATATTATTATACAGAACGAATTTCAAATAAAGACGACTGTAATTACAAAATTAAAAGAGAAGTGAAGAAACCAAACCTAAAAATGAAAAACTTAAACCTAAAGTGACAACCTGCTTAGACTGAGTTCAGTAATGTTCCTCCCAAGTGTGGGTTTAAGAACATTTCGTCATAGGGGCAACTAGTGCCAAAAAGTCCAAACAAGTTGCCGTTCAGCAGTGCCCAAGTAGTGCTAATACAACACTATGCTGTCTTGGGCACGTTACCGAGATCATCCACCACCAGGTACTGTACAATCCGGAATGGTCATGATTCGTCCTATTCTTCGATTTGGTCTTGGTCCATTACCCCGGTCTGGTCCACCTCCACCACCGCCACCTCCTCCACCACCACCGCTACCCCAACTACGTTGGTTACCATTGCCGTTGTTTTGAGAATCGAGAAGTGGCGATAACAAAGTTCGGAAGCTGGAAAAGAGATTAGAATTATAAGTTAAGATTTTAGTGAGTAATCACTATGCTATGTCTAACGATTTGGTTACATCAATGCCACACATTTTTGAGCACACACTAATTACTTACAACGCCATGACTACTCCAAAAAATGCAATGAATATTCCCAGGAAGCGTTCAATAGACCAAGGTCGTCGATCCAATACTTGTCCATCTGAGAATAATAAACAAAAATTCATCTTCAATTATGTTGTGGGTGTTTGGAATTTTGGATGCACAATCACCTCTTCCTATGTACACCATTTTGAAATGGTGGTTTATGTTTTTGTTGTTCACTTATTTTGTTCAATGAATTTTGCCTTTTACTGAAGTGGAGATAAACTAATAATATCAAATATAAATAAAAGGAAATGACATGTGAAATTAACTTCTGATTCTGATGTATAAAAAAAAAACATCTGACGTGTTCTTCCACATTGAGCAACTTACTAGTGTCAAAAATTAGCAATGACGCAATTGAGCACATCTGGCGTTGGTTTGAGTATGCGATGTAGTGTGTGTCTCGGATCCTTGTATGAGCTTCAGATCATGCTTTTCAATTTTAAATATAAATGACTTGTATTACAGTTATAACTGGATGTTGTGAATATATGACGGCCCCAGTAGCGCTTCCATATTGGGCTTGTTGTAAATTCCAGACAGAATTTTAAAATAGTAGCCCAATAACAGTTTGCGCTGTAAATCGGGAAGAGTCTGCGACGTTGGGCAATATTTTATATATATATATAAAAAAAAATCTGCCGTAAGCATACCTTAAAAAAAACATACAAAATTACATACGACCTAACTTTTTCTTCTTTGAATGAAATCATTCTTTTTGATATTTCACTTCAACCGCGCCATTCAATAAACATTATACCGTCACAGTCGGCCATCAAGCGGTACCAATTTACCATTTTAATTTTGAAGCAAATAAATAATATAGCAAAGCAAAGGCAAAGATACATTTGGATACATTTGGCTACAAAGGTACAAAATATCTAGAGCTAATAGGATTTCAAGAACTTGGCCAATTTTGTTTTTCAGTTCCTAACTTTACCTTATCGCGTTGCTAGCGGTAGTGGAATTGACATTTTCTTTTATCAACTGCACTAAAATAAAGCCCCGAAATCGTTGAGCAATAATAGCAATAATAGCAATTATGCGCTGCCAAGATTTTTCAGTTCTTTATCTTAATATTTTTAAATTTTTTGTTATAAGAACATTTTTTTTGGTGGGTACTGTTTTAAATAAAATATTTGAAAGTGAATATTTTTTAATTATTTTGGCCTATTTTTTGGGCTAAATTTTAGGCACCGATATTGTGCTTAACGCTAAAAGCATTGCAAGATATTGCAACCCGGGGGCGTGTTATAGTGAGCAGACGATTTATTCGGAGTTCGGATGTGGATTAAGTAAAGACATAGGCAAGAACTTTTATGCATCTAATGCCTTTGATGCATAAAAATGCGAATGCATTGTAATATAGTCCGCATCAAGGTAGAATTCTTCATCATATGCCTTACAAGAGCACATTCTCCGACGCGACGGAGCAAGATTATGATATTGCGAAGGATTGTTTCTACATGCTAATGGATACAAATTATGAGCGACTGCAGAAGTACGATGTAATAATCGTGATTGAAGATTTTAACAAATAGGTATAAAGAGAGGTCGTCCTTGGTATAACATTTGACAAATACCAAGTCTGATCATGCCCCTATAGCTAATACACGGCTTCCTCACCTATTGACATCCATAAGGAAACAAACGGCCAATCGAATTGATCACATTAGGATAGGCATAAAGTACGCAGACCTTTGGATGTCGACTCGAACCCCGTGTTGCAGCCAAGATAAGACTGCAAGAATATACAACAAGACAACGCGAAATTATGTAAAAAATACTTATGTCGAATGACAACAATCTGAAGAGACCTCAAATTCCATCTTTATTAACCCCCATCTTGTGTCATAAAACAATGGCGACGATGCCACACAAGCCATATTAAGATCGGCAGCAATAGTTGTGGTCAGTTTCTCCCACCAGCAGGACTTTCTTGCTCGATTTGATGAAAAATTCCGACAAATGCTATCAGCTAAAAATAAGGTCTACAAGGCAAAACTGAAGGTGAATACGAGAGCCGCCATTGAGCTTTATAGACGATAAAGAAGTGCAAACACAGGCTTTTCAGAAGAATTAAAAAGGGACAGACAGATGAGACAGGTGCCAGTCCTGGAAAGATGTTCGTAATACCAATAGCCTTGATTTTTTCTCACAACATTTTATGCCGCATCCGAAGAGTTAATTTGAGATAAGCATTTGACAATTGATACCACTTAAATGATTTGTAAGATCATCGCAAGAGGAGAGATATATTTAGGTGTTGCTACATCTGGGAACCGAACCCAGACCTACAGCGAGGCAGTTCATTACATTCTTAGTTGGGAGACAGTTGTTCGTTCTGGGCTATGAAGGCAATTTCGAAGTAAAACACTATCTTAAACTACATAAGATCCTGATTATCGTAGTCGTAGCCGAAACAAATACCGTATTCAAAGTGGAAATCCTTGGTCTTTTTGGACAACAAATTATGCCGGAAATGAGGTGCCATTTGCGTTAACGGATTTGGAGACGAAGATTAAACTAAACATTTTGTTGGTAACTACTTTTTTTTTTTTAAGTCAGAAATGGAATTTTGAGGACCATTAATAATTTGAGGAAACTACGGTGATCATCGTGTTTACTTTAAATTTCCTAGACTGGATATCAGGTTAGGAACTTACTTCAAAGTGGTCACGTGTTTTCTGATACAAGTGACTAACAAGACTTGCATCGTTGTGAATTTCAGCCACGTCATGTTTTTAAACTATCGAGCTAGAAACCTGATGTCGAACCCATGCAAGCTATTGGACGTGGTGTTTTATGGCTGCCGAAATTGTTGGTAATCCCTTCCCCATAGCAAAGATCTTTGCCCATAGCAATGACAATCACACTCGGCAATACAGATGACGCAACTGTATTACAGCCTGGATGACATGCGAATGAGAAGCTGTAATACGGGATGACAATTTTGAAACAAATATTCATCATATAATTAATTTATTCCTGTTTCTGAAGTAATCGTGTGTTAAGAAACGTTTATTTATTTTTCAGCCATTACTGCAATTTAAAAAATTTTATGTAGAAACGTTCCATGACTACAAATAAGAGGCACCAGCTTAACATTTATTAACCATAAGAAGTTTGGCCTTCAGAATATCCGTTGTGGCTCGCGCAGTGTGTGCCGTTGTGTTCTACAGTCCTAATTCGTCCAATTGCGGCAAAAAAAACTCAGTTAACATGGCCCTATAGCGCGTACCGTCCACAGTTTTCGTTTGACCAGCAACGTTCTCGAAAAAAAAAATGTCCCGATGATTCCTCCAGCGTGAACAGCGCACCATGCAGTAACTCTGAGCGGGTGTAATGGCGATAGCTTTGCTAGTTCATGTACCCGCTGATGTGGAAATGAGCATCATCGCCCATTATAGTTTTGGTCGATAAATCGTCCACTTCGATTATTCCGCGTTCTTGGGGAGCTAAATAAGGCTGCCAGAAATGACGGCCTTCCCGCCGAGCTTTATAAAGCCGGCGGAGATGACTTGGTAAGTAACATCCACCAACTAATAAGCCGAATCTGGTCGGAAGAAAGTATGCCTGAAGGATGGAACCTCAGCATCGTTTGCCTGATCAACAAAAAAGCAGACCTCTAAACTGCGCCAACTACAGAGGCATAAGTCTCCTCAACATCGCCTACAAGATCCTATCTGCCGTAATATGTGAACGCCTGAAACCGTTTACCAACAACCTGATCGGCCCTTATCAGTGTGGTTTTATGCCAGGAAAGTCCACAACCGATCAATTCTTCACACTTCCGCAGATCCTGGAAAAAACCCAAGAAGTCCAAATCGATACCCACCACCTCGATTTCAAAGCCGCATACGACAGCATTTATAGAGACGAACTATACAGAGCCATGTCTAGTTTTGGTATACCGCCCAAACTCGTCCGTTTGTGTAGGATGACGATGGAGAATTCTTGCTGTTCCATCAGGGTCGGAAACGACCTCACTGACACATTCGATACCAAAAAAGGATTTAGGCAAGGCGATGCGCTGTCATGTGACTTCTTCAATCTGATTCTTGAGAGGATTGTGCAAAACTCACGAGCCAACACCAGAGGCACAATTTTCCAAAAATCTGTACAACTACTAGCATACGCCGACGATATTGATATCATTGGTAAGACCAACGTGATGTCATAGCCACGTTTGCTAGTATAGAGAAGGAAGCGGCAAAAATGGGTTTAGCTGTAAATGAGGGCATGACGAAGTATGTGCTGTCAACACGAAAGGACACACAACATCGACGAATTGGACAGAACGTCACCATTGACAGATATAACTTTGAGGTAGTACGGGACTTAATCTATCTCGGTTCCGCTATTAACTCTGACAACAACATCTCGTCAGAAATTAAACGAAGAATTACTCTTGCCAACCGCTGTTTCTAAGGGCTAAGAAGGCAATTCAGTAGTAAAGCCCTCACTCGAACTACTAAGGAGATCTTATATAAGACCCTGATCATCCCAGATCTGCTCTACGGTGCTGAAGCATGGACCGTCTCAAAAGCGGATGAAGAAATCCTTGGTCGATTTGAGAGGAAAATTCTTCGAAAAATCCTCGGTCCCGTTTGCGTTGACGGGCTATGGAGACGAAGATTCAACCAAGAACTATACGAGCTGCCCCTGGTCAAAAAACTCCGCATTAGACGTTTAAGATGGCTAGGACATGTAGAACGAATGGACACCAATACTCCGGCTCGCAGAGTCTTCGATTCCCAGCCAGACGTCGGACGCAGTAGACGAAGACCTCGCTTTAAGTGGCGCGCACAAGTAGAAACCGACCTCAACCAACTTGGAGTGCGCAACTGGAGGCAGTTAGCTAAGGACCGGGCTAATTGGAGAGGCATGTTGGTTGAGGCCCAGGTTCATTCCGGACTGTAGAGCCACTTAAGTAAGTAAGTAAGTAAGTAAGTGGGGAGTGTTCACTTTTATTCTACATCTGGACTAGACAGACAGACAAAACAGATTTGACATTGGCGGCCATAAAATAGTAAAATAGGGTGATCTCTTTTGGCCCTTCTTGTATAAGTTAATAAAAGATCTGCACAAGAACTTAAAAAAAATCTTTTTCAGAGCAGGTTGCTCTGACCTTTATTCATTGGCGAGTCGATAATAACTAAACTATTACATGTTCAACTTAAATAACGAAAGCTTGCATTTCTGTTCACAATGTGAACTTCCCTGGAAATTTGATTCGTTTGATCAGCACTTCTTTTGCGCATGCAAGTAGTCATGTGAATTTCCCTGGAAATTCGGTTCATTGCTCCAGACGTTTGGTCAGCATTTTCTTTCGCGCGTGTAAGTTGTTTGTCGGTGTTAAGTCTTCCCCTTTTAAGTTCGATTGTCCTCAATCGTTAAAAATACGGTATATTGTTGAATCTTTGGTGTGGCATCTCAAGATCTTGAAGGGTATTGGGTGATGCGATTGTTCCTGGATTGGGATGTTCTTCCTGTACCTTTTCCTTCGGGATTTGGATGGTTACCTTAGTATTGTTTTGTTTAGGTAAAAGCTTCAGAATCGTGGCTATTATGGCAAGTGTTCCAAGACAGGCGATCAGTGAGTAGGTGGTTATCTGATGAATGTTGTTCTCTGTTTGTAATAGCCGAAGTTCATTGGTGTTGTTGATGTGAAGATCTTTCATCATTTCTAGAGATAGGATTTCTTTGTATTTTTTTTCTTTTGGACTGGTTTGCAGTATTGCTGGTAATGCTTTAACCATTGATATTTCATTGGAAATAAATAGCTGTCCGTCGATATTTATAGTTGTATTGTGGAATTTTATGAGGAATGTTCCATTGAGGCTGTGGGTAGTGTTTTCTACTTGTATTGTTCCGGTAAATTGGTTAAGCAATACATTGCCTGTTGAGATCTCGTCTACGGTTGGGATATGCTGACTATTGACGGTGTTGCAGACAGCTGGGAGACTGTTGAGCAAGCTAGGGATACATGCATCGTTTCTAATATTGACAATGTCTTTTAAATTACAAATGGATAATGAGTTATAGTTTTTACATTTTTTTTACAGTTCCAAACATTTTTTCGTTATTCTTAAGAATTACATCATACAAAATTTCTGTTACAATATTATTTTTCTTTATTGGTTTTATTACAAGGCTTTCATAGGTTTCATTTGTAGTTAGTGGAATATGTATAATATAGAGCATTATTGAACTATTGCTTATAACTTTTATTTCTGAGAAATCTAAAGCTTCTTCTATTGTATTGTATGGTAGCATCTGTTTACTTAAAATATTTGTAGCAAGTTCTATTTCTTTTTTTGACAAAATAAATGAATTGATCATGCCTAATCTAGCCCAATGAATGGCATAGTTAATATTTTCTATTTCCTCCTTTACAAGTTTAATTTTGTATTGCACATTTGCTATTACCTCGAAGCTTAATTTATTGTCTTCTTTTAACAATTTCTGTATTTCATTTTGAATTTTAGTGATATTATTAATCCTCTCATTGTATAATTGATTTATGACAACTTGCTTGTTATTATTCTTTAATACGTCTGTGACTTTTTCTTTGATGGTGACAAAGTCGTCATGGTCTGGATTCCCGGCAATCCATTTCCATGCGCTACCAATAAAATCTAAAGAACGTTTTGTTAATCGCGGTTTCAAGTTATGCAAAAGATTTTTTATTTGTTGCAACTCGTGTGATAGCAAAGGGAATATGGTATGGTTTTGGGTTGATTCAAGTTTAAGGATAGGGGTTATTGCAGATATGAATTGGTCGTATTGGTCTAAGTCGATAACATGTATTAGTTTAAAGTATCCGTCTTGTATCTTCGTCTGTCCAACGTGAAAAGTTACTATTTGTGCGTTTGAAAAGTCCAATATTTGCATGGTTGCCTGGCAAGTGCCTAGCGCACATCTGGAAAGATAAAGTTTAATTTCTGATGTTACTTTTATGAACTACTTTGCCGGATTCGGTTATGACAGTAGAGTTCTTATTTACCTTAACTATTTCTTGCCGGTATCTGCCGGTTAGTTTCGAACCTAGCCGTTTATTATTTTTAATATAAATAGATTGTCCTATTTGATAATCTTTGATCGGTTTCCTTTTCTTGTTGTGGTATTTAGTATCATTCTCTTGTTTAATTCTAAGTCTTTCGATATTAGTCAACCGTGTTTTTTCGAACTGTTCGGGATTGAGTCTAGGTATTCGCCCGTAAAATAGTTCTATTGGTTTCTTACCTGTCGTTGAGTGGATGGTGAAATTATATTCGTTCACAGCTCGTTCCAAGAGTTCTTCAAAAGACCGTGCAGGTCCGTCTGATTTTAAACATCTCATGATTT
The DNA here is from genome assembly GCA_949824845.1 of Rhingia rostrata. Lineage (NCBI taxonomy): Eukaryota > Metazoa > Arthropoda > Insecta > Diptera > Syrphidae > Rhingia > Rhingia rostrata. Next base: position 196,218,146 of record OX463755.1, on the reverse strand, counting down.
CAGCTAAAGTGGAGTGAAAACGTTCAACTTGACCGTTCACTTCGCTTTTGTATGGCGGCGTTTTAAAAATCTTTACTTGAAGGTCGTCTTCCAGCATCGATGTAATTGAAGCTGAATTTAGAGCCTTTTCGTTGTCTATTACGACAGCTTCGGGGACGCAGAAGAAAAATAAAATATCTCTTAATGGTCGTTTAATATCTTCGATTGATCGTGATGAAATAATTCTGGTTTGAGCGAATTTTGTGAATTTATCGACGGCTGTTAAGACAAGTTGTTTTTCGGTAGAAAAGATATCGATATGAATGGTGTGTCCCGGATAATTAGGGATGGGTGTAGGACTCAAATGCGGCTTATTAGGGTGTCTGTCGTATTTATTTTCTTTACAGGTTATGCAACGTTTTACTAGGTTTTTAGTTTTTGAAGACATTTTAGGGAAATAGAAGTTTTCTAGCAACTGAACTCGGTTTTCTTCGGCGTTGCGATGGGCTCTACGATGTACCTTTAGAATTTTTTCTTCTTGCTCTACTTGGTTTGGTACGTCTTCAACCATTTTCTGGGTGAAACGAATACGGTAGTCTTTGAAGTGTAAAGGATAAATTTCCTGTACTCGTCCCATCGTCCTTTCGTCTGTGAGGAGATTTGGATTGAGATATCTTTTGAAGATATCAATGATGTCGTTTTCTAAGTAGTCCTGTCGTATCAAAGTATGTCTTGTATAGTTATCGAAGGGGTTCTGAATTTGATAACTATTTTCGTCTCCTATTTTGAGTAAAATTTGGTTTCGGAAAACGTTTATGGGGGTCTCTACGGATGGTATGAGGTTTTGCGCTGAGCTATCTGCACTATGTTCGGTTGGGGTCATTGAGTGAATTTCAATTATTTGGGGAGGCCTTGAAAGGGAATCAGCAACCACATTTTCCTTTCCTGGTTTGTATTTTAATTCGTAATTATACTCCTCCAATATGGCTTTCCACCGTTTCATTTTGGAGTTTGTATTTTTATTGCTCAGGGCATTGGTAAGTGGTTGGTGGTCTGTAAAAATGTTAACTTTCCGGGCTCCGTTAAGGAAGTTTCTTAAAGAATTGAGGGACCAAATAATCGCCAGCATTTCTTTTTCGTTTGTGGCGTAACCTTCTTCCGTTTTACTTAAGGTTCGGGAAAGAAATGTGATTGGCTTATCATCTTGTGATAAAACTGCACCAATGGCGTAGTCAGAAGCGTCGGTTGTTAGCTGAAAGCTTTTGCTAAAGTCTGGGTATTGGAGAATTACTTCTTCAGAAACAAGAGAGTTTTTTAGTTTATTGAATGCTTCGATTGCTTTTTGATCTAACTGAATTAGTTTTTTCTTTGACATATTTTTGGACACGTGTCCGTCTTCCCCTCTTAGAAGGGATGTCAGAGGTTTCGCCAGCTTTGAGTAATCTCTTATAAAGCGGCGATAATATCCAGACATTCCGAGAAAGGATCGAAGCTCTTTGAGGTTTTCGGGAATAGGTCGATCAACTATAGCCTGCACTTTTTTTGGGTTAGTTTTTATTCCAGATCTGCCAAAAATAAATCCTAAAAATTCGACTTCCTTCTGAAAAAATTCACATTTATCTAGTTGAATTTTCATATTCGCGGCTTCTAAGGTATGAAATACTTTTTCTAGATTCAAAGAATGTTCGGTTTCGTTTTTCCCGAAGATGACAATGCCATCGATGTAGACGTAGCAACATTTTCCAATGAGATCTCTTAGGATGTCGTCAAGGGCTCTCTGGAAAATGGAAGGGGCATTCTTAAGCCCAAATGGCAGGCGAGTAAACTCGAACTTGCCGTTATTTACCGAAAAGGCAGTTTTTTCTATATCAGATTCTTTAAGTGGGATCTGATGAAAACCACTTCTTAAGTCTACAATTGAAAACCATTGATTTTTGCTTAGATTTGCGAGAATTTCGTATATTTCTGGAATTGGATACTTGTCGGCAATAGTCACAGCGTTTAGCTTACGGTAGTCGATTACCATTCGAAATTTCTTTTCTCCCGAAGCATCCATTTTTTTGGGGACAACCCAAACAGGAGAATTGTAAGGAGATTTTGATGGTCTTATGATTCCATCTTCTAGTAGCTTTTGTATTTCTTTTTCGACTTCATTTTTAAGTGCCATAGGATATGGGTATGATTTCGAATACACGGGATCTCGCGTTGTAGTTCGGATTTCTCCTTTAACAGTGGTGTATGTCAATTTTTCATTTGGTTCCGAAAAAACATTGGGACATTTATGAATGACTTTAAGGAGTTTAGAATGTTGCTCCTTACTCATGTGATCGGTTCTAATATTAATGTTATTGACAAATTGTGATTGATGTTGTTTGAGAGGGATTGAAATTCTTTGGTGGGTGGGGAAAGGGTGAATAGACATATGATCTTTACTCGTATGGATAATTGCTTTTAATTGTTTTAGGGTATCATGTCCTATGATCCCATCAAATGAAATGAGACTGGGGAGGATAAAAAATGGTATTTTGTCTGTTTGAGGACCGAAAAGTTGAATTAGTGCATGATGTGTTATTTTGATGCTTCCTCCAACAGAATGAGCATAAAAGGGTTTATTATTCAGTAAAGGATTCTTAATATGACGTGGTTGGACGTAATTTTTGTTTGAGCCGGTGTCGATGAGAAATTTTAGGGTCTCTCCACTTCTAGAAATATGTTCGAAAAAGGGAAGTGAAGAGGATGCTAATCTAAAAAATAAATGTCGTCGAGTTCTTCAGGTTGGTCAAACTCAAGGTGATCTTGAGAGTCAATGTAATTCGTCAATGTCTGCTCGTGGTTTTGGTCTTCTTCTTCTATCTCGTTTTCGTATTCTTCCGATGTCCTCTCGTCTGGTTCGGGCCCTTCAGTGTGATAGACTCTCTGCAATTTGTGTTGCTGATGTACCTGTTGTGAGTGTTGGCGTTTCTGTGGAGCTAACTGTTGGTTGCGGGGTCTGTTCTGATAGTTCACATTTTGGGATCGGACGGAATAGTCAACGTCCATTGGCTTTGGAGGAAGCGGGCGTTGATTTGCTGGTGGTCGTTGCTGTGGATACTGGTAGTTCGGCTGATTCCTATAAAACTGTGGTGGATTAGCATTTCGTGGGTTATGGAGTAACTCGGGATGAAATTCTCTTCTGGGTGCGGCAATCGGTGCTGGTCCTGAATGTGAAAAATTGTTTCTTCTAGGAGGAGCTGGAGGCGGTGTTTGTTGAAATGTTTTCCGGGTGCTAGCTTGCGAATTGTTTGCATGTTGGGTTCGGAAATCGATATTTTGTAATTTTAAGCAAAGGTGTAAAGCCTGGGGTAAGTCAGCAGGCTCACGGATACTGAGTAACCTAGGCAAGTCGCCTCTCAACCCTCTGACGAAGGTATCCAGAGCTTTGTCCCGGTAACACTGAGTCATGTTATTCATGGACTCCTGACTCATATCCGTTGATCCTAACTTATTTAAGATAAGCGACAGGTGGTGGTAGACGGCCTGATAGAACTCAGGAATCGTACTACTACCTTGTACCAAAGTTGTCATTTGGTATTCGAGGGTTCCTAAGTCCCTCTTATCCGCGTAGTGGAGGGTAAGACATTTTGATATCTTATCCCAGTTTAGTGGAGTATTGTACGATTCTAGGGCGACATCTGCGTAGCCTGTAATTTTGTTTCTGATGACTGATAAGATCCCATAATACTTGGGGGTTCCCTTTAGATGTTCATAGATTTTGAGTATCCTATCGACGCTCTTTTTCCATGAATTAAATTCGTGTGATTGGCCAGAAAATTCTCTTAGGCTTTTCACTACGTCGGGTACTTTGTCCATTTCGGACAAATTCCTATCATTAGCCAGATTTATTGGCTGGTCAATATCATTATTAATGTCGGACGCAGGGTTCATGAAAAGTTGTCGTCCCTGTATTTGAAGGGCTTGAGTTACTAATTGTGTAATCGTCTGAATCATGTCGTCGTTAATTACATTAGGTTGAGGAATGGGAGCAGGAGGTTGAGGAGCTGCAACATTATCTACAGGGACTTCCAGACGAGCTGGTCTTAATAGATTGTTAGGGTTTGACATCTTTCGAAATATGTATATGTTTTTTTTGCAAATGAGAGAATCAACTATATCACTTGTTCGAGTAAATAAAACGGATGTTATCATCAACGTACAGGACAATAATTTAGTAAAAACTAATTAATTTTATAATCAATTCTTTTTTAATACTTATGTTATTTACTAATGACTTACAATAATGTTAAAATAAATTCTTGTAGCATCTCTTCTTAACGTTGTTTATTTTGTTCTGGGCTGCTTCCTGCTGGTTAGGGCGGCTGTCAGTGTTTACTGACTCCTTTTTGTTCCTATGGTTGGTAGAACTACTCGGGGGCCTTCGTTTTCCCTATCACTACACTGTTATCGTGGTGGTTTTGTTGTCCACTCTTTCGGTTACTTCACTGAGCTTGGTTGTTCACTCTTTATTTCTTCCACGTTTTTTTTTTTTTTTTTGTTGGTGGCTTGGTTGTCCACACTTTATTGATTTCACTGTTATGTTGGTGGTTTGGTTAGCCACTTTTTATTCACAAACACTTTCACTGGTTTTAGGCTTGGTTATTGCCTAAGTTCAGTCGAGCTTTATGTAAACAGTAATCTAACAGTGTTGCAGAATGCAGCCCCACGTTGGGCGCCAGTTAATAAAAGATCTGCACAAGAACTTAAAAAAAATGTTTTTCAGAGCAGGTTGCTCTGACCTTTATTCATTGGCGAGTCGATAATAACTAAACTATTACATGTTCAACTTAAATAACGAAAGCTTGCATTTCTGTTCACAATGTGAACTTCCCTGGAAATTTGATTCGTTTGATCAGTACTTCTTTTGCGCATGCAAGTAGTCATGTGAATTTCCCTGGAAATTCGGTTCATTGCTCCAGACGTTTGGTCAGCATTTTCTTTCGCGCGTGTAAGTTGTTTGTCGGTGTTAAGTTATATATTAATTAAGGTATATGAAGCATAGTTAGGTAGGTAGAGGTATCGGTTCAACATGAACCCACGACTCGTGTGAGCTTTTTTATGGTTTTTGTTGAGGATTTGATACAATCGGTATCTAGATTCAGCATGTGGGATTTAGAAAACGTATAAGATCTTGTATCCCGAGATTTCGCCTAGGTCGTCGAAGAATGGTTGGTACATGTTGAAGCCGTACATTTACAGATAAAAGGGGGAAGGGGTTTCTCTCTCATTTGTATGTATGGGATTCCTTGACTTTGGCCGCATGATCTCATTGGCCAGTGCCCCGTGCCATAATTCTTGCGATATCTGGGCGGATTCTTTTCAGTAGGTGATTTGTTCTGTTCTTGTCGTTGGTAGGCCATATCTTCCTCACTATGACGCAGTTTGTTAACCATTTTCATTTGAAGTCGGCCTTCTTCAGAAAGTATGAGTGAATTTGTCTCTTAAAGGCACCTAGCGGGATAAGGACCCTTAACGAAAGTGATCCGTGTAAAGCTGAGCCGTGCCTGCAAGATCGTCTGCACGCTCGTTTCCTTCAATGTCACTAGAACAACAAGAAGTGTGACCCTGAAGCGTTTTGACGTATAATTACGTTTCTTTCTAGTAAACTAGAATTCGAAATCACCGAAACAAACCTTAAATGCAGCAAAATTCTTCACTTGAAGAACCACAGATTTTCTGCAATAAGCTTGGATTACTTTTTTGGATTCCTCCCTAACCCTGTCTGCTGAAAGAGTACAACGGGTTTTGTTAGTATTTTGTATTACAAAGGGAATTTATCAGTATTACAAGTTCCGAACTAAGGAAACTATTGTTTGACAAAAAAGTTCCCTTTTGCTGAGAATTTTATTCTACTTCATGAAAAAGCCTCTCCGACGGATCCGTAAGTGAAACGCGTCCATTTATTATACCAATTAAAAATATCCACACGAAACGTGATTTTGATGTTAAGCCGACACCTAATAAAAAGCATATGACTCACTCCGTTCGCAAATCACTTCTATCGATATGATACACTAACGAGTGCCATTAAAGGCACAACGCATATAAATGTTCCAACTGCATTACTGATGCGGGTGGCCTTAAGCTGTCCTTTCGACCAGACTCATCGACCATACAATGCCCGACTGCATAATTATTGCTGCGAAGACTACGGCATACTTCATTGCAAGCAGATGCCATTAATTTCCCTCAAACATAAGCCAAAGGCCACATTTATGATAATAAACAGGCAAAACCTTTGAGTCCATCTATCTTGACCGTCAGATGCATTGAAACAATAACAATGGTAAACACTTTGAACTTACATGAAACAGGACACGCTGTGGCATATGTGTGAGCTAAATTTCAAACCATAAGTGCGTCCTATTTGTCTTTATTTGTATACAGACCAGTCGGTATAATGGGACATGGCTAATGAAGATGCAGATGCCGGGTGTTGTGTATCCCGATGCATTTGATTATGTCCATATTATGATTGCACCTGATTATTTGTTGCCATAGGTACGGTATCCGGGGGACTGAAAAGCCTTGCAGCGTTAATTGGAGATAATTTTCACAAACACATGGCTATAGTATCGGGCGTTTGATTAGGAGTGAACTTTAGGGAAATGTCATAGTCTATTGAAGTGACTCAACTTAGAATCGGGTCATTGCAGTAAGCTATAAAAGTTGCATCCATTAGCTGCGTGAGCTAAATTTGACTTTTGACTTTGTGCAAAGTTTCAATGGAAAAGAAGTCGAAAGGAAGAACTAAAAGAGCATAGAAAAATAAATCTCTTGTTCCATTGAACGGACAGCCATCCTCCACTTGGAGTTGGGTTCTACTCCATGGCTAATTAATGCAGCGGTTTTCGAAAGTACAACTCTAGTGGGCTCTGAGTATTATTCGGTTAGATTGGTGTGTGGGAGAATTAGTCACGCCGCGGTATAAATTTAATTGTCCGTAATGGAGTTATACACTCAAGGATTTGTACATCAATGAATTTGGTAGTTTAGTTTCGGCAGTCGAGTGGTCTAATAATGTCGAGGTAGATTGACTTAAATGGTCATTATTGTGTAGTGATTAAAAAAACTATATTGTTACATATTGGAATGTACTCAAGTAAAGTCCCTAAGTCCATGCCCTTAATCCATTAATTATGAGGTCACCAATGCACTGTTTTTATCGTTTGCAGAGCAAACATCAAGCGTGGGCGTGGAAATGGAAACATGAACTCAATGTAATTTCTCTTTCCAACATTATCAACTTGGAGTGATAACGTTTCACGAAACTATATATAACTATATGCATAGTATAGGGTGATCCATTTCGAGGTTCCCTACTTTTTTAAAGAAAAAAACACAGAAAATTCAAATTTAATGGAGAATGTTTATTATCATTTGAAAGAACATTCTTTGGCATTTATTTTTTGAAGATTATGTCTATCAAATGTTGGCCGTTGCTACGTCGCAGATGGTCCATCCGTTGAGTCCAATTTTCGATCACTCGTTCGAGCAATTCGACTGGTAACTGGCGAATGACACGCGTGATGTTTTCCTTCAAGGCCTGAATCGAAGCGGGTTTGTCGGCATAAGCTTTTGACTTTACATATCCCCACAGGAAGAAGTCTAACGGTGTGATATCACACGATCTTGGTGGCCAATCGACCGGCTCAAAACGTGAAATTATGTGCTCACCGAAATGTTCTCTCAATAAGTCCATTGATTGATGCGATGTGTGGGAAGTGGCGCCGTCTTGCTGAAACCAAATGTCGCCGAGATCACGAGCTTCAATTTCAGGCATCAAATAATCGGTTATCATGGCACGATAACGGTCGCCATTGACGGTTACGTTCGCACCGGCATAATTTTTAAAGAAATATGGACCGATGATTCCACCGGCCCCCACAAACCACACCAAACCGTTGTTTTTTCTGGATGAAGTGGCAGTTCTTCAATCTCTTCAGGTTGCTCTTCGTCCCAAATGCGGCAATTTTGTTTGTTTACATACCCATTGAGCCAGAAATGGGCCTCATCGCTAAATAAAATTTGCCTCGAAAACGTCGGATCTTCTTGGAACTTTTCAAGAGCCCATAGAGCGAAGCGATGTCGCTTGGGAAGGTCGAGCGGCTTCAGTTGTTGCACAAGCTGTATTTTGTACGCTTTCAATTTAAGATCTTGACATAAAATGCGCCAAGTCGTTCCATACGTCAGTCCGAGTTGCTGCGAACGGCGCCGAATCGACTCTCTACGGTCTTCGTATACACTCTCAGCTACGGCCGCTATATTTTCTTCACAGCGTGCTGGACGTGGTCTATTCGGTCGAATATTATCCAATAATGAATGCTGGGTCTCAAAATGGGTGATGGTGTTGCGAATAGTACACTCAGTAGGCCGATTATGTTGACCATAAGTTGAGCGAAGTGCACGAAACACATTCCTCACAGAACGTGAATTTTTATAATAAAGTTGAACAATTGGTAAACGTTGTTCACGCGTAAGTCTTTCCATTATGGAATGCCAAACAATACTAAACAAAAATAACATGACAGCATGACACGACTCACACGTGATCTGTCAAAAAAGGCTATTGAAAAAAGTATCTCTGCTTGGATCACCCGTTATTAGGGCGCTAGTTCGCGCTAGTGCGCTAGTAAATCTAATGTATAGTTATTCAACAACGTGGTCGCAGATCAAGCTTTTTGCGTTCGCACTAGTCCGCGCTAGTTAACGCTTGTAATTTGTACTTTAAAACTCATGTGATTTTGAAGTTTACTAGCTTGAACTAGCTTATAAAGTTTTTTGTTTAATAAGAGCGCTACAAACGTTTTTTTTAAATAAAACAAAAACGGTTTTGGATATCAATGAAATTCTTCATTCTGTTCATTCATATCTTTGAGAGTACGTTCGATGCCATTATGTATGGAACTCGATTTCTTTTGCATGGCCACCACGGGCACGCTTGCAGCAGTCCAGACGCTGAACCCAATTTTCGACGGTTTTCAAGCATAAATCGGCCGATACTGCTGCAATTTTTCGTTCGATATTCGTACGAAGTTCATCAATCGTCGCTGGCTTGTTGGAATAGACCATAGACTTGACGTAACCCCACAGGAAATAGTCTAACGGCGTCGAATCGCACGACCGAGGCGGCCAAGCGACTGGACCATTTCGTGAGACAACACGTTCTCCAAACTTGGTTTCCAATAAATTGATTGTGGCACTCGCTGTGTGGCTTGTGGCGCCATCTTGTTGGAACCACATATCCTCCAAGTCATATCATCCAATTGGGGCCAAAAATATTCGGTTATCAATGACCGGTAGCGATTCCCATTCACAGTAACGTGCCGGTCTTGATCATCACGGAACAAGTACGGCCCAATGACGCCGCCGGCCCATAAACCACACCAAACCGTAATTCTCGACACTACGGGCACTTCTTTGTCTCACTGGCACGGGAACATTTTGTACTGTGCCTATGGATCCAAATTTTTTCCACTAGACGCTCAATTGTTGATCTGCTAGGACGATTATGAACACCATAATTGGACGTACGGCTCTTAACGTTGAGGCCACTGAATCCGAATTTCGGTTGTAAATTTTAATCATTTTGACTCGTTGTTGGATCGTATGTCTTTCCATCATGAAATGACAAACCTTACTGAAGAGAAATTTCAAAAGAGCGGCAAGAAATATGGCGTCGTTTGCTGTCCCTGTTGCTCAACTTTTGTAGCGTCCCTGTTGAAAAAACACGGCCTAACTATCAAATACTGTCTATATACACCGATTTTGCGGCAGTCCAAAAGGTGCAAAAAAAAAATTAACGTGAATGTAAGGGAAGGAGCAGGAAGTATAAATTTCGGAGCATAAAACACGAGATCCCGCCATCGTGCTAGAAGTACACATGCACATACGAATGGTTGTGATAAAGCTCGGCCATAGGTACTAACGAGCCTGTTGCGCCAAAAATTTGTATTTTTTGTATTTGTGCTCTGACTCTGTTGTGTATTTCATGCAAGTTTCTTAAACACCCGAATCTTTTCCATTTGAGATGAGGCAACCTTGAACTACACCATGTATCTACAGGCAATCATCGGCCTGATAAGGGCATGTAGCAAATCACCTTCACCCTGTTGTCAAGATGGATGCTATATAACAACCGTCAAGCTCTCTCCAGCTCTCGATGGAGTATTCTGCCGAAATAAATATGAATACTGATCCATCCGGAAGTCAAAGTACAATACCACACATTCACTAATTACCACGCACAAGCACAACTTCTTTCTCGTATCCAGAGAAAAGGTTCCCTAACAGGATAGTCGATTTTTAACTTCCACTCATATGAGATATCTTGATTTTGTGTAATAACTGCGACCGTAGGGCTGTCCTGTTCTGGATGATAATCACTCCTGATTAAAGTGCTTCCACATTTTCCAAAAACGCTGTAACAAGTGAATACGGGAAATTGGTGTGATCAGGCAGGGAAAGCACGAGCCAAGAAAATACCAGACGTAGATGCGTTAAAATGTTCAGTAGGAACTGCCACGTGTGAACGCGGTTACATCAAAATGTGCAAGCGCGACTGTACTTTCCAGTAAAAGCGCAGAAAGTAGTAAGGATTGGAGAGTACCAAATGTGAATGAATGGATATCAGGAAGGAACAGAAGAGCGAGAGAAGAAGGAGCCAACAAAATATGTAAGTAGAAATTGTGTTGAGTATTGTGGTGCAGAGCTGAGCAAGTCGTTAGTTGTTCTGCAGCCGAATAATCTAAAAAAAGGACGGGATCCGTGACGCCTATTTAAATTCAATTTTAATAAAATTTCGCGAGATCGTTTTTTTGGCTATCATTTTGGCTATGTTAAGGGAGGCAGACAATATTCCATTCTTCAGACATACTTTCTGCCGACCTAATGTTTTTGTATGCTAGTTACCACATCGTCCCGCTGCGAGAAGGCTATCATATCCAGCAGCCCTTTTAAGCCCGAGTTAAGATAGCTCTATTTTTACTTCATTTAGGTCGCGTAAAAGGTCTTATTTGGTGCCGTCACCAATATTAAGGCTACCAGCTACAAAAATCCCCTGGTACGATTTATTCATTTATGTCGGGTATATGGTCGTATTTGGTGCCATAAGCTTCAACAGATGCCCATGAATGAATAATGATTAACAGTGCCGAATGCTTTCGAAAAATCTACCTGGCTAAGAAGTGCTAGCTTGTTTTCATCTAAGGCCTGCCTAACATCTTCTACTACATTTAATAAAGCTGTTTTGTAGGGGTTCTTAGGGAGGGAACCGACTGTTCCGATCTAAGCATGCTCCTTGTAGAAAGATACTCACAAATTTCAATGTTATCAATAATCTTATCTCAAAATTTTAAATGCACTTCATTGCACTTTAAAGAGAAAGAAAGGGATAGTTCGTGTTTAAAAAAAAACATTTAATCTGTAGATAACATGATAAGACTTGAGTTTTTCAGGTTAACCCACTTAACCCCAATACTTTCTTGCAAATAATTAAACTTGAATACATTCACCTAGTTCCTCGAGTTGCTGTTTCCTTTTTTAAAGGTGAATCATTTTTTTTAACTACAAACTTTGCAAAGAAGAATTGCAAAGAAAAAATGAACTTCTGTGTGAGCTTCAAGAAACTCTCCAACTTCCGTGCGAAGGATATAAGTTATTCCTCTATGATCACAAAAACCTATTAAAAGCATTTTACTTAACAATATTTCCCGACTCATCGATGTTCAATCTATCAGTTTGCCTCGTTAGACTTTTCCAAGAAAAAGTGAAAACTTTCACAAAACTAAACTTAATTCCCAGGATATATCTACGCAGAACCGGGTAGCGAGCACTGCGATTTACGAATGCGGGTATACCCAATTTAAGCTCTGCCCACTGTGTGCCTAATTAATGCAGTGCTGGCTCTTGGGTCGATGATTCTTATCCGCATTGTTGGAAAGAGCAAAATCGATTTTTTATTGAAAAGTAATTTCCATTTCAATTCGTTCTAGCGCGCGCCGGCAGCCCCCCCATAGCGGAGTTCATTGCGGCAGAAGAATAAAATATAATCGAATTCCAAGAAATCACACAGAAAGAGGTTTTTCACAAAAATTCCCGTTTAAATTCGATTACAGAAAAACCGCGGTAGTCCTGTGTTTCGGTGCTTACCTACGCTTGTAGTGAGGACAATGCTATAGCATACCGAAGTTATTTCTCAAGCATGCTTGTGTGTCACTCGGCGAATTAGCTTATGTTTTTGGAAAGGCATTTTTCGGGATGGTATCTGAACGCGTGGTGCTGGCGCCATCCTTAAGCACAATCCATTTCAATTTTACGCTTCAAAGGAAGGCTGTTCCAATTCGCTTTGTGAAGAGAAGGTCTGTTTTATATTAGGATGCATTTCGCATGCGGACTTAACCCAGTTTGGGAAGCCTGGACCTAGTTACGATGCAGAAGTGTGTTATACAATAGGTACATCCTAAGCTTGTTTGCCAAGGATAAAACACAATAAAGAGGACTAACTTTTCGATTTTGCGAGTACATTTACATTTTAACAAACCACAAAAGTCATGCTGAAAAGTTATTGCAGTCTTGCTGGAGCTGGAGCAGGAATAAAAGCAGAAGCAGAAGCATCTTAGCCATTAGTTTCCATTTGATGTCTAGAGAGAGAGAGAGGAGAATAACTATGTTTACACACAGGACGAATGTGTCTCGAGCGTAAACTGCGGCAATAAACTACCACCCAAAACAAGGATTTACGAGTATTTCCTAAGCAGTGATCATAGTATCAATATGGATACCCACAACTGGTAGCCATTACAGGACATTCTATCCCAGGTTGTTTGTTTCGATTTCAATCTGTCGTTTTTTTTTTTCTTTTAGTCTTTGGCAAAAGTTCCTACATGCAAATCCTTTTGTTTGGAATTATACTACGACATTGTATACACATTGGGTAGGGTATGTATATTTGCAAATATATTTGGATTGATATCCTACGACAGGATAATAAAATCCCAACTAAATCTATATAAAATGCAAATCACGAATTGCATTCAAATGCATTCGAGCAATAGTGGCGGAGTGGCCAGCAATATTGGTAGTCCTTGCTGACGTAGTCGTGTGTATTTGTTGCTGGAGGTAGATGGGTGCAGGATATACAATTGTTGTCCTTCAACATGTTTTCCACAGTTGGCAGGAAGCTCGTTTTCAAAATTCACAACTAAATTCCCTCCATGCATGCGATCGCAGTGCGAGTGCGAGTGCGACTCGATATACAATAGATCCTTCGGGCTGGAAAAACTTCTCCGGTTGTAATGAGCGCATACATGGAATCTATGGCTGTGTGTGAGTGTTTGTGTTTTCATAAATAGATTTATTACAGTTATTTATTCAACAAAGTTCAATTCGAAATAATAAAAAATGCTTCCCTTGCTATTGCAGTGTGCTGGCTGAGCTAAGAGTGCTGTGTCGTTTTTTTGTTTCGAAAATGTTGCATTCTGGTTGTTTCCAGGATGTTGAAGGTAGCCATTGGCGACTTGTTCTACAGAGGATGTTAGGGTGTGCATCGAAATGCAGCAAGTGTTGTTCGTTTGTACGCTCGTATAGCTCGTTAAATATGTGTGCATTTGCTATTCAGGACGATGAATTTATTCAAACACAGACAATATCGTTCGCAGATGGAAATGTAAATATGGCATTTGGGAGTGAAAGGCTAGCATCTTGCTGACAATGGATAATTTTTTTTTATTGTGAAAGTGCACTTTTTACGGAGCTCAATGATTTACCTTTTGAATAAGTTAAGGTAGTGCTGGAGAAAATTAGGAAAAGTTGAATTGCCTAGAAATAAGACATAAGGCTCTTAAGGCTTCGAGTGGTAATGTATGTTCCGTTATGGCTTTTATTTCTGATCTTTAAACTTAAAACTATTGGCGTCTTGTTGTAGGAAAAGAGTTTATAGTGTTAGATATAACATTTATGAAAAAGGACGACGACGTTTGTATCTGCACCTAGAATGTGAGAACATTAAACAGGAGAGGCGAACAACTAGCGGAAGCCCTACACTGCTACAAATCAGATATTACTGCCATCCACGAAATACGATGGGATGGGCCGGGCAAAAAGAGGATGAAAAACTGTGACATCTACTACGGACCGTGTTATAGTGAGCAGAATCAGCGACTATTCGGATGCGGAATTGTTATAAGTGCCAGACTTAGGCAAGAAGTCTTATGCTTCCAAGACATAAGCGAACGTATTGTAATAATCCGCATCAAGGCGAAATTCGCCAACATAAGCCTTATATGCGCTGCTATGAACTCTTTGACAAAACCTATGAGCGACTACCGAAGTACGATGTTAAAATCGTGCTGGGAGATTTTAACGCAATGGTAGGAAGAAAAGACATCTTTAGCAGAATTGTCCGAAAAAATAGCCTACACGAAAACACGTCTGTTAACGGATTTAGGCTAATTGACTTCGCTACGGAACGAAATGCCACTATAACCAGCACACGGTTTCCTCATCTCGATATCCATAAGGGGACATGGCGGTCTACAGATCAACGAACGGTCAACCAAATTGATCACATAGCCATAGACAAGAGGCACGCATCTAGTATTTTTGATGTCCGAACATTCCGAGGAGCTAACATCGACTCGGACCACTACCTTGTTGCAGCCAAGGTATGAATGCGGATATCCACCACGCCACAAAAATCCAGAAATTCTCTGAAAGAATTTAATGTCGAAAGACTGCAATCTTAAGAGACCGCCAAGACCTTCGCGCAACGAGTATCAATAACCTCTCGATTAACACCATACCACCAGCATCGAATGTCGAAGAACAATGGCAACGATGCCAAGAAGCCATTAGATCAGCCGCAACTGATGTTCTAGGTTTCTCGTGCCCACCAGCAAGAAACCCCTGGTTTGATGAGGAATGCCGACAGATGCTCGCAGCTAAGAACGAGGCCTACAAGGCTAAGCTGCAGGTGAAGACGAAAGTTGCCATTGAGCCCTATAGGCAGAGAAAAAGGGAAGAACACCGGCTTTTCAGAAAGAAGAAAAAAGAGCAAGAAAAGCGCGTGATCGAGGATATAGAGAGGTGCCGCTCCATGAACGATGTTCGCAAGTTTTACCAAAGTGTAAAACTTCAAAGCCAAGGATACAAGGCTCGAACAGAATCCTGTCGAGATGAACAAGGAAATATCGTAGTTGAGACAGAGTCGATGCTGAGGAAATGGAAGAACCATACTTCTGCAGACTGTTAGACGCGAACAACATTCCACTGTCAGGCAGAACGAATCATTCAATATTGGCAACGACAGCGAAAACTGCCAACCACCCGACCTGAATGAATTGAGGATAGCAATATCTAAACTGAAGCTAATAAGGCTGCCGGAAATGACGGCCTTCCCGCCGAGCTTTATAAAGCCGGCGGAGATGACTTGGTAAGTAACATCCACCAACTCATAAGCCAAATCTGGTCGGGAGAAAGTATGCCTGTAGAATGGAAATTCAGCATCGTTTGCCTGATACACAGAAAAGGAGACCCTCTTAACTGCGCCAACTACAGATGCATAAGTCTCCTCAACATCGCCTACAAGATCCTATCTGCCGTAATATGTGAACGTTTACCAACAACCTGATCGCCACCTATCAGTGTGGTTTCAGGACAGGAAAGTCCACAACCGATCGAATTTTCACACTTCGGCAGATCCTGGTAAAACATAAGAAGTCCAAATACCCACCACCTATTCATCGATTTCAAAGCCGCATACGACAGCATTTATAGAGACGAACTATACAGAGCCATGTCTAGTTTTGGTATTCCGCCCAAACTAGTTCGTTTGTGTAGGATGACGATGGAGAACTCTCACTGCTCCATCAGGGTCGGAAACAACCTCACCGACAGGATTTCGGCAAGGCGATGCGCTATTAAGAGACTTCTTCAACTTGATTCATGAGAGGATTGTACCAAACGAACGAGCTTGCACGACAGGCACAATTTTCCAAAAATCGGTACAACTACTTGCATACGCCGACGATATTGACATCATTGGTAGCATTCAACGTGATCTCTTAGCCACGTTTTCTAGTATAGAGAAGGAAGCGGCAAAAATTGGTTTAGCAGTAAATGAGAGCAAGACGAAGTATATGCTGTCAACAAGAAAGGACACAAAACATCGATGAATTTTACAGAACGTCACCATTGACAGTTATAACTTTGAGGTAGTACGGGACTTTGCCTATCTCGGCTCCTCTATTAACTCAGACAACAACATCTCGTCAGAAATTAAACGAAGAATTACTCTTGCCAACCGCTGTTTTTTAGGGCTAAGAAGGCAATTCAGTAGTAAAGCCCTCACTCGAACTACTAAGGAGATCTTATATAAGACCCTGATCATCCCAGTCCTGCTCTACAGCGCTGAAGCATGGACCGTCTCAAAAGCAGATGAAGAAATCCTTGATCGATTAGAGAGGAACATTCCTCGAAAAATCTTCGTTTCTGTTTAAGTTGACAAGAACTATACAGCTGTAGAGCGACATGCCCCTGGTCAAAAAACTCCACATTGGACGTTTAAGATGGCTATGACATGTAGAACGAATGTAGACCAATACTCCGGCTCGCAGAGTCTTCGATTCCCAGCCAGACGTCGGACGCAGTAGAGGAAGACCTCTCCTTAAGTGGCGCGCAGAAGTAGAAACCGACCTCAACCAACTTGGAGTGCGCAACTGGAGGTAGTTAGCTGAGGACCGGGCTAATTGGAGAGGCATGTTGGTTGAGGACCAGGTTCATTTCGGACTGTAGCGCCACTTAAGTAAGTAAGTAAGTTTACATGTGTGTGCGTGACTTCTTGCCCGATGGCCCTGTTTTCTGCCGACTCCGAACGGCGAATTTGAGATAAGCTTTTGTTGACAATTTTTACAACTCTAATGATTTGTCAGAATATCATGAGAGGAGGGCCAGTGAAAAATCATTTAGGCTGGGAATCGAAACCAGACCTTCTGCGCGGCGATGAACTCATCGCAATAATCATCGCGCTATTGAGCCCGCCACTGTTGACAAACCCGCTCAGATAAAAATGTATCTTGTCGGTTATCATAACGTTTTCCAATTTTTTTTTCGCCGTTTTCGGTGATATTTAGGACAATTCTGCAGTAATCAAGACGTTTTTCTGGGTCAACAGGATTGAATTGCTGGACCAAAGAGATCTTGTAAGGGCATCGGTGCATACCTCTCCTCAAAATCCTATGAATCCTGTTACGCGGTATGATTAAATATGTTGAACGTCGATGAGCCGATGTTTCCTGATCGGTTGCAACACTTTCCCTAACAGCCTTCGGTCAATCGTCAAAAACGAGGCATTCCTGAAAGCCTCACATTTAAAACGTTGCTAAAATTTGACCACCACAGCAAGAATAAGGCCATAAAAATGCTGGTAGATATTAACAATTTTTTAAATTTTTTTCCACCATCACTGTTCAAGGTGCTGACTAACCCTACAGATTTCTACAAGTCCTTTTGTGCCAATATGGCGAAGCAGCTTACTTAGGTTTTTCATCAAGCCCATCGTAACTGAATGTGTATACTCCCCCGTTGAACCCATAAAAGGATTATATGCCTTAGTGTGAAAACACATCTTTCCCCCGCTCTGATTTTTCATGCCACGAGCTGTCCTACCAACCTTCTGCATCTGTATACCGTTTATCGTATGTATGTTCGAACAAGAAAGAGCTGTTGTACAATTTCCTCTGTTCAGAATCACTATGGAAACATTTTGCAGGTCCGCTAAAGTCGGACAACATACAGAAAATGTTTTAAGAGTAAGTGGACAACTGTTCTATATTGAAACGAGGGTTCCTTATCTTTGAATGATTTGTTAAATGATATTGATGAGAGATATTGAAATGAGTAAGGTCTTTATAAAGAGAAATCGGTCTTATAGGCAGGATCTACGTACGCCCCTCATACATTTGCATGGATGCACCAATAATGGGCCAACTCATTTGAAACAGTACAACCAATGTATATGCTAACACAATGCCTTCTATCAATAACGCAACATTACTTTGCAACGTTGAGGAGTATATGCTCTTCAGGAAGACTAATTTTCTTCAGGTGAAATGATATAACAAGGTAAATTTCCGCTCTGATAAATCACCTTCAAGGCTATTCAATTATTCGACTTTCAAAGGCAAACTACCTAGAGTACCAACAGCATAAGAACACACAACTCTAGTGTAGCAATTTAATTTCTTGTTCCGCATCAATTCATGATGGTAATAGAAAATGTTTGCCAAATTACATAAAATCAAATTCCATTCCATTCCGTTCCGCAAAACATTGAATAATTCATTTTCGGAGAAAATAAGCAATTCCGCTGCGATAATATTCAATCAAGAGATGGCAGAATGACTCCATTTGCATAATTTATCCGTTCACACAAGGAAAATGGAAAATATTAACAAATTTCTGTATTGGCTTACACATCATTCGACAAAGAGTCCTGAAAAAGCCTCCGGAGTTGACCCTATTTATCCGAAACGAATTTATTCATTCATTGGTTCAATCTCTAGCCCCGTAGCATATGCAATCAAACTAAACGCTATTTGAGTACAAATACATAGCACCCAGCGGTATACCGACATAATGCTAAATGCCCACAAAATGGACGAAAGGATCTGCATTTTGACATATTGCACATGTGTGTATACACTCTCTAAGTCGACAATCATTTAGTCTGGCAACCGACAAAAAATGAAACCCTTTTTGTTGACACTTACCACACAGCCCGTGACATGGAACAAAATTTGAGCTTGAGCCCAAAAAAGGGATAAATCCTCTTATCCCCGGCACTGTTTGCGGATTTAATTAACAAAGAAAGGACGACCTACCAGGGCACCGGCCAAGATGAGTCTCAACTTAGGTCTAAGAAAGTGGAAGAAAATTAAATTTCATGCTTGATTGACGTCCTGGTAGATTGACCATGTGACACATTCACAAGAGGCAATGCCTCTCCGTCTGTGTGGATTGAGTTCGAGAGGGATTTTCCCTCTGGGAGTGCAGCTAAAGGTTTCAATTAATTCGGCAACATGGTTGCTTGATTGCAATGATACACTTGAGTGGGCTTTGGAATGCCCCCACCCTTTTGCATGTGATTGTCACCAAAGCCGAAAATGGCTGGTCTCCTGCTGCTGGATAAATTATAATAGTGCGGGCGGGTGATAAAGTTTATTGTACGAGGATAATTTGGTATTTACAATGTGGATGTGGTAATGAATGGAAATGTTTTTTGACCACAGACAAATGAAAGACAAATATGAATGTTTCCCCCTTTCCCCAGCATAGTTATTAATAATTCATTCAACGATTGACATTCCCACCAACGTGTAGAACAATGATTGCGGTTGGTAATAGCGTAATCACCACAACAAGGATATGACAGAATAGGTAAAGGTTAAGAGCATAAATTGGGTTATGGAAGTGTGTACATCGAGGTGGCAAAATGCGAATGTTGCATATTTATGTTGCGTATACGCCAGAGGATATATAATGTTATTCCTGATGTTATAACTCGATGGCCGTATTATAAATTTGATTTTACGTTTCTAGCTTAGCATCTAATTGTCATTGACCTGGTAATACACATTTTGTATTTAATACCAACGCACCTTACATTCTTTTAATTTTAATTAAATTTAATTTTTAACGCTAATATTAACTATTCAATGTTCCTATTCGAAATCGATGTAAGTGAAAAAGTAGAGCAGAGCCAAATATATGAAAATGAGCCAAATCATGAGGATTAACGCTATTTACAAGAATTGAAAATCAATCAGTCTAGGTTGGTTCAAAACTTGGATAAAAATGTTAGCCTTATAGAAATCATTACTAACATAAGTACCTGCAGTTGTTTGAGATCGCCTTGTACTTGTGAGTGTTACTTAACGTTACTTTTACTGTATTTCCCGCGAGTCAACTAATCTGTTCGGATTCTTCATAAAAGAAGTACTCGCGGACACATGAATGTTTGAGAAAAAAAAACTAGATCCTGGGTACTAACGTTAATAATTTGCAAATCCTGGAAAAAATCTATAATGTTTTCATTAATACCACCCATTCATCGATTTCAAAGCCGCTTATGACAGCGTTTGCAGATACGAACAATACAGAGCCATGTGCGCAGATGGTTAAAAAATACAAACGATATTTCGGTTATAACGACGAAACTCAAGCTAAAGTTTGGTTTCGCATTAAATAATCAATAATATCATTCGGTATTAAGGACTTCGGATAAAACGACCATTTCGTTTATAACGACCACTATGACGGGAGCTGTTCGTCATGAAATTGAAATATAACGACCGAAATCAAAATACATAAACGAAAATGTTCTTTAAAAATTCGGACATTGAAGAATCCGCGGTGTAGTGGTTATGTGTTCGCCTGTTGAGTGGAAGGTTGCGCGTTCAATCGTAGCCAAAATCCATTTAACTTTTATTTAAAAGAAATAAAAAAAGGTCGGTTGTTATACCTAGAAGTATGCACCATCCTGAATTTAACGAACACAAGAAAAAGTGACTCCCCGAAGTAAGTTTGGACACCACCCATGGATTAAGTCTCCACTACTTTATTTTAACTGGTCACTATGTTTCCTCGATAGTGACGTGGATGCTGCTGTTGATATGATATCAAATATCATTCTCTTTGGTATGAGATCTTTTATTCCCAACAGAATTAAAAGTATCAGACCAAAGGCAAAAGGGTGGTATGACTTGAGCTGCAAAGAAGCTATCAGGTTGAGAGAGACAAACTTTCGGTTGTACAAGACCAACCCAACAGAGGAAAACCGAGCAAAATTCAAACCAGCCAGAAATGACTGTAATGCCCATTTAAAGCGTGTCAAATTCCTCTATGACCGAACGTTGAGGCAAAAAATTCTACAATGTCCCAGAGGTAGTAAAAACTTTTGGTCATTTGTTAAAAACATAAAAAAATCGGCATCAACATCAATTCCGACGCTCATTCACAATGACATTCCAGCTGTCAGCTCTTTAGACAAAGCCAATCTGCTTGCTGCGGATTTCGCAGCCAATTCTACATTGCCAGATTGTGTTCAGTCTCCTCCTGTACTTGAGAACGTAGATCATTCTATGGGACAAATTCACTTTCGTACTCGTACAGTTGCAAGAGTTTTATCTGATCTTGACATACATAAATCCGCTGGTCCAGATGGTATATCCCCCATCATTCTGAAGAGGTGTTCTTCTACGCTAGCAAAACCACTGCGTAAGCTTTTCTATCTATCCTACTCATCAGGACTCTTTCCGAGTAGATGGAAAACAGTTTTGTCCAGCCTGTACCAAAAAAAGGCGAATCTTTTTCTCTCTCCAACTACCGTCCAATTGCACTTACGTCCCTTCTTTCCAAGGTCATGGAAACGCTGATAAATCGTCAGCTTATGAAATATCTCGAAACACGAAAACTTCTCAATGACCGGCAGTATGGTTTTCGCAGCAACAGGTCTACTGGTGATTTGATGACATATCTCACCGAAAAGTGGAACCAATCAATCCACCATGGTGGCGAAAGCAAGATTGTTGCGCTTGATATTTCAAAGGCATTTGACAGGGTTTGGCATCAAGCCCTTTTGTCGAAAATGCGTGCATTTGGAATCGACGACAAACTTCTTCTATGGATTAGACATTATCTTTCGAAACGTTCAATTCAAGTTGTTTTGGATGGTTTCAAGTCTTTAACTCACCAAATAAATGCTGGTGTCCCTCAAGGCTCAGTTTTGTGTCCGACTCTCTTTCTCATTTTTATAAATGATCTCCTGTGTGCAACTTCTTATCCAATTCATTCCTTCGCTGATGACAGTACCCTCAGCTTCTCATATTCGTTTACAGGTCCTCGTCCCTCACCTTCGAACGTGGACTCTAAACACCAAAATATGTTTAGCTCATTGAATTTCGACCTTGACAGCATTATCAAATGGGGTAAATCTAATAGAGTGGAATTCAATGCTTCCAAAACACAATGCTGTCTTCTGTCATTAAAGCGTAACCAAAATCTAGAGCCATTATCTATGAATGGCACTTACGTCGAAGAAACCGAAAAGCTTTCCATGCTAGGTATGTGTGTTAGTAACGACTTACGTTGGAACGACCACATATTCGAAGTCGCTAAAAACGCAGCGAAATGTCTAGGTTTCCTAAATCGATGTAAGAAATATTTCACCCCCTCTGATCTGGCCACAATATATAAAGCGTTTATACGCCCAAAACTTGAATTCAACGCCCACGTCTGGTCAGGTGCACCAAAATCAACATTGCACCTACTAGATAGGATTCAAAGACGTGCGAAAAAACTTATAGGAGACATAAGAGTAGCGAACTCCTTAGTTTCGCTTGAACACCGTCGAAACATCTCCTGCCTTACCTTGTTTTATCGCTATTTTAACAACCAATGTTCAAATGAAATAGCCAGCTGCATTCCTCCCATTCAACAATTCAGCCGCAATACCCGTTACGCAATGAATGCAAATCAGTTTACCCTCAAGCCTATCTTCGGACGTACGCTGAAATATGGAGATTCGTACATAAACCGAACAACACGAATGTATAACGCTCTACCAAACTCTGTTTTTTCTTTCCATTATAACTCACAGACATTTAAAACCAATGTGCATCGGTATCTCCTTTCTTCTTATCCCTAATTTCCTTAACGCCCGCACTGTGCTAAAACATATAAAGGGTATTCATAACCCCTTGAGTGCGCGCAAATTATAAAAAAAAATCCAAAATCTTTCCTATCACTCTATTTCTTCCCCTTCTCTAACGCTCGTACTGTGGGTATAAATTATAAAAAAAAATGATTCAAAAGAGCAATAATGTGCCCGACAGGACCAATACTGCAAACCAAAGCAATTGAAATTGAACAGCTTCTTGGAAAAATAGCTCGAGGAGAGAACCGACTCTGTTTAAATTTAAAGGAGAAATTAAAAACTTCTTGTTTTTGCTATTCAAAAAATCCAAGGTGTTTCAAAGGTACCAAGTGCTTGCCTTTTGAATACACAGAAAATAAAAAGGCTTGGATGACTTCCGAAAGACAAAGAAGAAGAAAATTTTGTTGCTTGTCGGTAACTGCCGATCACATCCTAAGACTCAAGACCTTACTTAAAAGCAATTGCCGCAAAAACCTTGTGTTCAAAATTATTCCGGACCAAGAAGCTAGACGCTGTCCGCATGGTGGCCACAGCTTGGGATTGTGTTAACAGCAGCACAATCGCTAACCAATTTAAGCATGCTGGCTTGCAGTCTTTCAACAACTCTGAAAAAGAAGAACAGTTTGAAGAAGAGGATTATTGACCACTTTCTGAATGAATTGCCATGATGAGCAATTCAAGCATCGTCGCTTTAGAAACAGCATGGGAGGAGTACGTTACTATTGATGACAATATTTACACTTCAGGTGTTCCAAACTAAGAAGAAGTTCTGCTGCTGTGGGAAATTCAGTTCTTGAGGACTCTGGCGACGATGACGGTCCTTTAATCAAAACAAGCCCTTCAATAGCGGAGGCATTAAATGCAATAGGTGTTGTTAAGGATTTTTGTTTTCTTTTTTTCAAACACAGCACCAGGATTGACAAATAATGTAATGGTAATAGAAAACAATAGGATTTCTCTACCTTTAAAAGAAACAAACAGTCAACTTACACAGACTTTTTCATTTCGTTCGTTTTCATTTTCGTTCGGATATAGCGACTTCCGTTTATAACGACGGAAAATTTGTCTCCCATGAGTGGTCGTTATAACCGAATTCTACTGTACCTCCATGTTATTGATACGACAAGAATCTATCATCTTTCTTTGTTTGTCTGCCTATGTGTACCATCCAGAGCTTTCTATTAAGCTCAGCTTTAAAAAGCCGATGGAGATCGTTTGGTAAATAACATTGACCAACTCATAGCCGGAAAAAAGTATGCCTGGAGAATGGAGCCCCATCATCGCAAATAGTCGCCTCAACATAGCCTATAAGATCCTATCTACCATAACGTTTGAGCACTTGAAACTTGAAAAGCACAGGTATCGTCCGTCTACGCAGGATGACGACGGAGAATTCTCGCTGCTTCATCAGAGTCGGAAATGACCTCACTGAAACATACGATGCCAAAAAGTGTTTAGGCAAGGCGACGCACTGTCGGGTGACTTCTTTAACGATATCGACATCATTGATCGGATTTAACGTGACGTCCTACCCCCGTTCCTAGAAAAGGGATGGAAGCGTCAAAAATAGATTAAGCAGTAAATGAAAAAAATGCTGTCAACTCGGCGAATGGGAAAGAACGTCACCATCACCCGGCTCCGCCATTTATTCTGAAAGTACCATCTCCTCAGAAATGAAACGAAGAATTTCTCTTGTCAACCGCTGTTTCTGATAGGTCTGGGTGCAATTCCCAGCCCTAGTAACATCTAATTGATTTTTCACTGGCCCTCCTCACGTGATGATTTGACAAACCATCAAAGTAATATCAAGAAAAGATTTTCTAAATTGAGCCGTTCGGATTTGGTTAAAGATTAGGTCCCACATCGTGCAAGAAATACGCATGCACACATGATGAGATTAGCAGCTAACTATCCACGGGGTTAAAAATATCCTCTTGTGAGATGTCCAGTACCATGATCAGTTTAGGGTAATCTCTAGAACATACAAAGATTACAATTTTTGATCCATCAGTACTGGCGCACCAATTGTGCTACAATAAGAAATTCAAATAACTTTTTTTTTAATCGATGTATTTCATTTTTTTTTTTTATTGGTTAGAAAATTAAATTTTATTTTAAATAGTAAGTTGTTTTTAAAGATTATAGATCGCAAATGACCTCCACGCTCTCCCACGCATATGCGGCACCTGCTCAAAAAATTATTCATTGCGGCCTGAAGAGTTGAAGTTGGGATCGCCTCAATTATTGTCGTTATGGACTGCTTTAATCCAGTTAAATTCCTGGGCTTCTTTTTATACACCTCTTGCTTGACATAACCCCATAAAAAGAAGTCTGGTGCAGTCAGGTCAGGTGACCTTGGGGGCCAGCGAAGAGTGGAGTTCCTAGAAATTAATTTGTTTGCGAATTTTTTGCTTAGCTCCGCCATAACTGGTCTGGCTATATGTGCAGTTGCTCCATCTTGCTGAAACCAAACGCTGTTGAATGGTGTACGTCTTCGGCGCAGTTCTGTGTAAAAAAAACTCCTTCAACATCTTTAAATAACGGTCCCCATTGACAGTAACGGTTACACCGTTTTCTTCAAAGAAGTACGGCCCGACAATACACCTTGATGAAACTGCGCACCACACAGGGACTCGTTCTGGGTGCAGTTCCGTCTCATGGAGCATTTCTGGATTAGACTCTTTCCATAATTTTGCTTGTTTACATTGCCGTTAAGATCGAAATGGGCTTCATCAGACATGAACAAACGATTGATCAATGTGTTGTCTTCTTCGGCCATTGATATCATTTTTTGGCAAAATTCCAGGCGAACAGGCAAATCCTGAGGGTTTAACTTGCTAGTAATTTGGACTTTGTACGGAAACAAGTTTAAATCGTCATGAAGTATCCGTTGTAATGACCGTCTACTAACTCCAATTTGCCCCGATAAGTTTCGGGTCGAAACGCTCGGATTGGCCTGTATTGCAGATGCTACTGCTGCGATTGTATCCTGAACCCGAACATTGGCATCTCGATGGTACGGCCTTCGTGCGATGCTTCCAGATTCGGCAAACATGTTTACAAACCTCATAATGGTCCATCTACTCGGGGGATTACCGCCAAACTCCCGCCTATATTCCCTTCGAACGGAAATGACGGACTGCAAAGCATGGTACCGTTGCACTATCCAAATTCTTTTTATAAATCTAAATAGTAACCTACAAAATAAAAAAAAAGTAAGCCGATTACTCACACAGAAAAAAAGTTATTACGTTTTATTTTTGTAGCACGATTCGTGCGCCACCCTGTATGATTAAAATATTTCCAACTGTAACAACATACTTTAACGTTAGATCCATTATTAATATTTGTATTCATCCATATACCATATTAATGTCCATGTAGGTGTTAAGATTCATGAATCGACCATTGTGTCAAAGTGTTTTTTCCAGTGATAGCACAATCTCAAACATCAATTACCCCCATCATACAACACCAACATTTAATTTATTTAACAGAGATTATTGAATCCTTTTCCCCGGGACACAGTTCACTTAAAGTGCCACAAATCTCTAGGGTCAATTTGATCGCCTTCAACTATAGAAACAATTTCACAAACCGCTTCCTTCAATACCACTGCCACATCCTGCTCCATCCACATCACACGAGAGATGTGTAGGGTAAAGTGTTTATCTACATATCCCCGAGGGAACGCAATTTACCAACCACGATAAGTATTTCCGCTTGTCTGGCATCGAATTCAATCGATTTGCATCAACACTATCCTTGTCGACGCGTCGCATCCGCACGACTGTACAGTTTCGGATTGCAATGGAAGAGAGGGGGAGGTGATGAAGAAAAATATTATCCTGGGACAGGAAACGTCACATTTTGAGAAGCAAATTCACTTGGTTGGTGGCTCAGCTGCTGTTGGGACGGTGGCATTGTATTTGTATTGCATGTGCATTTCCTCCATTACGTGTTGTTGATGGGTTCTTTTTTTTTTTATTCATCTGTCATCTGTCACATTGGTACACCTTCCACTTCCACTTCCACTTCCACTTGCGCTACAGTACAATCAAAGAATTCCCACAGGTACTTGAAATAATATTTGCATAACTAACTGTTGAATATGATTTTAACGTCTCAATGAAAATGCTCGCTGCGATTCACTTGCGTTCCTGAATGGCGGTAGGGGGAACCGAAAAGGATGATTGATGGATGGCTCCTTGGATGCATTCAGTTGACAAAATAATGCAAATGATGCGGGTAGTGGGGCTTTATTGTTGCATTCTTGGGTGATTGCATTCAATGGAAATTCCCGAGGTCCGTGCTTGTTTTAATGACAGTGGCAATGTAAATCCTTTGAAAGCGAAGTGCATGTCGAAATAATTGTTTTTCCAAAATGTTAATGTTTGCAGCAATAAAACGATGCCGTCAACATCAGATTTTATTTTTACGGTTCGTTGAGTAATTGCCAATACAGGCGGTAACGTTGGGTAATTTTTCTTTTGAAATTGAATGTCAATGCGATCAGTATTATTTAATGTCTGTAGAAATTGACGACCGGAAAAGTTCGATATAAACATCTGTCAAGTGAGAGCTTGTTTTGCTTTTTTAAAAATAATTACGAAATTCGGGTTAACGGTAAGCATTGCGATCTCACTTATTTTCTATTCACTAAATTTATCTGGTATTAAAAGTATATACGTAGGTGGTAAGATTCTTAGTTTTGGGTCCTTCAGTCGTCAATATAGTTATTATTTTGTTTTTCAAATTCCAGAGTTTGCTCACAGACAGAGCTTTAAAAAACGAAAATAATTCGGTAGACAGAAACGCCATCTGTCTACATCAATTTGAAGAATTATTTATTTATTATAAAGGGTGGTTAAATTTTAAGGACTGATGTTGATTTCAAATAAAACACAATTTTTTAAAGAAATTAGTGCCATTTTTGTTTATTATGATAATACTGTTTTTTTTAATTATCTATGGAACAAAAAATCGGCCAAATGGCCGCCGCGATCTCGGCGGCACACCTCCCACCGATGGTCCAAATTTTCGATGACGCTGAGGCATAATTGAGGTTCTATGCTGTTAATTTGCCGAATTATCTCATCCTTTACCTTTTGAATTGTTGTTGGCTTATCAACGCACACCTTTTCTTTCAAATAACCCCAAAGAAAGAAGTCCAACGGTGTCAAATCACATGATCTCGGCGGCCAATTGACATCGCCACCACGTGATATAACACAGCCATTGAATTTGTCGCGCAAAAGAACCATTGTTTCGTTAGCTGTTGAAACCGCATATCGTCCACATTCATATCTTCCAATTCGGTCCATAAAAAGTTCGTTATCATCTCACGATAGCGAACACCATTCACAGTAACTGCCTGACCGGACTTATTTTCGAAAAAAATACGGCCCGATGATGCCGCCAGCCCATAAACCGCACCAAACAGTCATTCTTTGTTGGTGCATTGACACTCTTACCATTCGCCCAAATGCGGAAATTTTGCTTACTGACGAATCCACTGAGGTGAAAATGTGCTTCATCACTGAAGACGATTTTGTTCGAAAATTGATCATCCACTGTTGGCATTTCTTGCCACCATTCTGACCATTGATGACGCTTGAAATAGTGGCTTTAGTTCTTGAGTCAGTTGCACCTTGTAGTCTTTAGGCATAATGATGTTTTCACATCTCCTACAGACCCGGTTTGCTCAAATTTTGCACGATTTTTCCGATTTTACTTAAATTTGGACGATTAAATTGACTTTGATTTGAACGCCCATTTTCATAATAAGCCTGAATAAATTTAACGCGTTGCTCGATTGTCTATCTCTCCATGTTTCAAATTGAGTTAGTCTGAAATTGAGAAATGTCAAATGAAATGCAGAAAAAAAAATTGACTTTTAGGTGTGGTTTACATTCAACATCGGCCCTTAAAATTAACCACCCGCTACTACAAGCGCATATTTATTTTGGAACTTTTAAGTGGTTGGCTTTAGGCTACAAATTTTAGGTTTTAAGTATTAATCTATATTTTTGCAATGTAGGATCATCGGAAGTCCACCTTGAAAGAGTTTCCATTGTAATAAGAATATCAGTCTTATAGATCTGCGCTCTATTTGGCAGTTAGTGTAGGAAACCATATAGTGCAACGTAGGGGTGGTTCTTACTGCTCAACAAGTATATAAGCTAGATGATATTGGAAAAGTGCACCTACATAACTCATATCTGACATAACATAGATACCCACAAGGGATTTTTCTAAATGTCAGCCCAAAGTTGTTGGAACATTCTAAACGTCAGTTAAAAAACTTAAAAATGAAGTAAGAGAGTGGGAGCAATATTTCACTGGGATAGCTTATATATTATATATGTGAGTGTCTAAAAGCTTTCTGGGATTATTTATTAAAAATCACAATGTTACAAGCAATATGGTTCGACAAGGATCAAAGATTTTCTATTGTATCTTATATACGTACATAATTTTTTTTGTAGGAAAAGCCCCCAAAATGTGGTCGTAGATTAAAATTATTTATCGACGAAAGTTCACATTGGCTTATCCAATGTTTTTGCATTGAAATTTGATAAACCGAAAACCGAAAAAGCGCCTCAAAAAGTAGGTGTGCCAAATGTTCTTTATAAAGACGAAACATGGTAGAAAATTCACTAAATATCTTGTTCAGACACTTTTTCAAAACTCTTAACCGTTCTTATTCGACCAAATAGAACGGTTTTCTAAAAACATTGTCGTGGAAATGGGCGGATTTTGAAAAATTGTACACTTCTTCCTTGGAATGGATATACCGAATAACATTATCGTAGCTCATAATTTAGGCCTAAAAATCAGTGACGTTTAAAAAGACGGACGGACAAATAGACATGGCTAAATTGATTCAGCTAGCGATTTTGAGTCGATCCTTATACTTGAAGTAAAGGTATATCTAGCTAAATTAGTTCTCTATATTACAAACTATGTATCAAAACTTACATTCCCCTATGTAATAGGGTATAACTTTTAGTGTAGCAGGGTGGATGAGACCGATGAAATGATCTTTTTTCACTGTCCATTAACATTTTTTTTTTTTTTTTATAATTTACACGTACTCAAGGGGTTATGAATACCCTTTTATATGTTACCATAGTACGAGCGTTAGAGAAGGGGAAGAAAAAGAGGATAGGAAAGATTTTGGATGTAGTGGAGACTTAAACTTCGCTTCGGGGAGTCACTTTTTCTTGTGTTCGTTAAATTTGAAGAAATTCAAGATGGTGTGCATACTTTTAGGTATTACACCGACCTTTTATTTCTTTTGAATAAAAGTGAAATGGATTTTGGTTGGGATTGAACGCGCAACCTTCCACTCAACAGACGAACACATTTTTTTTTTTAACTTTTAAACTCATTTTTTATTTACTTAAAATATTAACTTACTACTAGACAAAAATGCTGGTTTACTTAATCTAACTTATCGGCCCTTAGTGGGCGCTGTAAGCTTATATTTAGCTGTTTTATTTTGCCTTTAGGCTTAGATTTGTCGGTTTTTTGGTTTTATATTTAATTTTAATTTACAAAGAAAAAATTTTAAACTTTGTTTAGTGACTTTTTTTTGTTTTATATAAAAGCTTATTCTGGATTATATATAAATTAAGACTTCTTAAACTACTTAAGCCTAACTTAAGACTATTTAAACCTAACTTAAGACTACTTAACTACTTAAACTTAATTATTATCGGGGTGGCGAGCCATCGTTGCGCACGCCCCGAGGGGTCGCCATCCTGATTGCGTCTTTCGGTCCCACGGCAGCCTGCGTTCAACCATATTGTACGCCAATATGGTGCACAAACAATATCGGGGAGTTCACCGCCCCCTGTTGTAAACCGTTTTTAATTTCAAAGACTTTACTCGAAGTTACGTTGCCACATTTGACAACGACCTTCTTTCCCATAAGCATTTGATAAATCATATATACCATGGGTTTACGCATGCCCAGTCTGGTCAGCTTGTAGAAAAGCCCCTCTAACCATACGGTGTCGAAGGCCTTCTCAAGGTCAACCAGACAGGCCCCTGTGCATTGTTTTTTGGACTTATTCCAATGGATGTCGGACACTAGTTTCGACGCGGCATAATGCACTTAAGCAGAGCTCTATTGACTATCTTCTCGAATACCTTGCTTACATTCGGCAGAAGGCTTATTGACCGAAGATTTGCAGGGTTTGTTTTGTCCTTGTCCTTTTTGGGGATAGGATGTACCACCGCCGTTTTCCAGTGCACCGGATAATGTGCATTATTCAGTGCATTGTTAAACAGGGTGGTGAAGATATCGACTGCTTCTATTGGCAGGTGTCTCAATACGACGTTTGGGACACCGTCCTCTCCTGCTGACTTTTTACTTTTCAATGATACCAAGATGTCCAGGAGTTCATCTTTTTGCACGAACAGCATCAGGCTATTGGCGACTATGCCATTGGAAGTGTTTTCGTCATTGAATACGGAAAAACCGTGATTCTCAGATCGCCAATGTTGAAGTTCAATGCGCAGATAAAAGTGATTCAGAAAGGCTCTTTCCTCAATATCGCGATTTGGGCGAACAGGATTGTTCACCGTATACACGGTCTCGAAAATAGCGCCTATCGAATTCGCCTTCTCCTGAGGATCTTCGATCGTGAAAAAACCGTTGTTCGAGTCAACGTTTTCCGGACTTATACCAACAGCCGTGAATGACAGACGAACACATTACCACTACACCGCGGCCACCCAACATGTGCTGTTCTACTGCTGATGTAAAAAATTAATAACCATTGTACCCAAGCGGGTACAGAAAAATAGTCATTTTCAAATAACCGTTAAGCCGAATAGAAAAGAGTTTTTTCACATATTCTTTTTTTGTTTCGCTCACGCGAATCGCGCTTTACAACTTTGCGTACACAAAGTGGCTGCAGCGAAAACCGTTTCTTAGTAGTTTGCTTTGTTTTGCTTCGTTTTAGTCATTTTTGTGCGTTTCCTGTAGGCTGAATTTGGAACGTAAACAGGTTGTGTTTCCATATTGTAAGAACATTTTATAAAAAAAAACTTTTGATAGCATTCGGTAAGTACCAAAAGTACTGTACTCGCTTGGGTACAATGGCTAATAAGGTACTCATTTTTTCTAGATAAATATCCACATTGATATGGCATTTCAAAGGATCCAACCATCAAGTTTTTATACAGAAACTTTCAAAACTTATGCCACACCCTATATTTCGTGGAAAGATCTTCAAACCATAGCACTTTCGATATTGTGATGCTTCCACCAGATCCAGATTATAATACGGATATGGAGGGTGATGCTGAAAAACTTGTTGCTTACACAATGCCGCAAGATGTTCATGGTGAAGTAGAGGTGTTTTTTAGCAGTGAAAATGATTCACCCCTACAAGAGCTGCGGCGCAGAATGCAGACAGCAAAACGTTGTAAAAATTTCCCAAAATGGTCCATAAAATCATGTGCAACTAAAATACCAAAAAGCTGTGTTTTCTTGGGACAAAAAATAAACATGGCAACAACATTGCATGGGAAGTCGGAGCTTGAAATTTTCGAAACTTTATTTGACGGAGAGGTTGTAAATTTGATCGTTCAACAGTCGCTCGTTTATGCAGCACAGGTTGATGCGCATAATTTTTCATTCACCGAAGACCATTTGAAAGTCTTTTTGGGAATTTTGCTTTACAGCCGATATCACTCTATGCCAAGAGGGAACATGTACTGGCAAACATATGAAGACACTCGTGTACCAATTGTTGCTAACAATATGTCCCGAACCAGATTCAAGGAAATCAAAAAAATATCTCCACTTGCTGACAACAATAATCTTGTTTTTACCGACAAAATGGCAAAAGTAAGACCTCTAGCAACCCCTCTGAACGAACAATTCTGCCAGTTTGGATTCATATATGAAAAACTTTCGGTTGATGAGTCGATGGTAAAATACTACGGCAGCCACTCTTCGATAGCATTCGTTAGATGCAAGCCTGTAAGATTCGGCTTTAAAAATTGGATGCTAACGAGCAGTTGTGGTTATTTGTACCAATTCGAAACCTATTGTGGAACCAAAAACGTACGTCACTATGGCAAGACAGCAATTGCCGCTTGGATCCAGAGTTGTTGTTGATTTTTTGGACAAAGTTCCCTATCCTTCAGATCACATTGTGTTCTTTGATAATTTTTTTTACGTCACATGATCTTCTTGTTTCGCTGAAGCAAAAGGGTTTTCGAGCTATTGGGACTGTACGTGAGACTACAAGGTGGCGCAAAGTAATCCTCCTATCAGAAAATGCTATAAATTTTGCGATTGCCACCTAATGTCAGTTCTGTTTTGACATTTGTGTAGTAAACACATGCGAAATACACGTTAATAAACAATGTTACGCTACACTGCTCCAGAACGCGGAATATTGGTGACTATTTATTTGAGCAATAATCGGTCGGTGACTTTGGCACAACGTGAATTTCGTCGCAGATTTCCTAGCCGTCCAACGCCTACTGGTGAAACACTGCGACGTTTAGCCGCTCGCCTCGAAGAGACTGGCAGACCCCGGAGTAGCCGTTCTGCAGAGAATATTGCTGCTGTAGCCGAAGATGTCATGGAAGCGCCGTCGACATCGACCAGACGACGTGCCACGCAAATGGGTATCAGTCGACGGTCTTTACAGCGAATTTTGGTACATGATTTGAAGATGTTTCCGTACAAAGTCCGACGGTGCATCAGCTGTTAGCTGCTGACCGCCAATCGCGTCTAACATACGCTCAAGCCATCCTTAATCACCACCAAGAGGAAGATGATTTTTCATCAAAAATAATCATGAGTGATGAGGCCCATTTCCATCTTAGCGGGTACGTAAATAAGCAAAATTTACGCTTCTGGGGCACTAAAAAATTACACCCGCTCAAAGTCACTGTATGGTGTGCTGTTTTCGCTGGAGGAGTCATCGGACCTTTTTTTCGAAGACGTCGCGGGCCAAACGGTAACTGTGAATGGTGAGCGCTACAGAGCAATGATCAACGAGTTCTTTTTGCCGCAACTTGTTGAATTGGGATTGGAAAACATGTGGTTCCAACAGGACGGTGCAACGGCACACACACTGCACGTGCCACAACCGATATGCTGAAGGATGCATTTCCCGGGCACCTTATCTCCCGTTTTGGCGATTTGCACTGGCCAGCAAGATCGCCTGATTTGACGGCTCCAGACTTCTTTTTGTGGGGCTTTTTGAAGTCGCGGGCTTATGTCAACAAGCCTCAGACTCTTGCAGCTCTTAAAGACAATATCCGTCAAGAATCTGAGGACCTATCGCCGGAAGTTTTGGACAAAGTGATGCAAAATGCCATAAAAAGGGCTCAAATGACAATCAACTGTGGCGGCGGCCATTTACACGGCATCATATTCTCGACTTGATGTAAAAAAAATTAAAAGACCAAATAAAAATAATCCAAAAGATTAATTTTTCTTTAAATTACAGCCAAAAAACATCGGAAGGTTATTTTTGCGCCACCTTGTAGAACAAAAAAATGTCCGCTGATATTGAACGTAGAGTTAAAAAAAAAAGAGGCTTCTATGATTGCAGATACGATACTGTCAACAAAATACTTTTCGTGAAATGGAATGACAATAGCGCTGTGAGTCTGGGCTTAAACTTGAAGGCATCGAGCCGATGCATTCCGTCAACCGATGGTGCTCGAAGCAAAAAGCGAAAGTTATTGTGAAACAGCCGAAAATGATAGCAGAATATAATTCAGGGATGGGAGGCGTTGACCTTCATGATCAAGCCATCTATGACTACCGTATAAAATTTCGTGGCAAAAAGTGGTGGTGGCCACTTTTCATCGTGATGATAAATTCTGTGATGGTCAATGCATGGATGTCGCATAAGATAGTCTACAACAGCAACATAGACTTACTGCAGTTTCCTCGCACTATTGTTCGGCATTACTTGCGAAATTATACGCAGTCTTCAACATCAACATCCAAGCGGTCCGTAGTTCCTTCTGCTGCAACTACTGTCGGAAACCATTTCCCTAAGAGAATACCTAAACAACTTCGGCTGTCGTTAAAGCCATAACCGGATAAGATGGACTTGTGAGCAATGCGACGTAGCACTTTGCGTAGAAAAGGAGTGCTTTAAAGTTGTTAATGTCTTAGAAAAATTACCATGCATTGTGCCATTGTACCCTAAAACCTACTTTTCATATACATTTTTTTTTCAGTTTCTTATACTGCTTATGTACTTTATGTGTTTTTCAATAAAATAAAATAAATTAACATAAATATTTTTGGTTTTGAAGACATTCCGCTCTTAATGGGTTAAGTCTGTCACAAATTTTCAACTAGAAGCTATAAAATCCCACTGTGGGTATTCTAAACTCCACTGAACGATGTGAATCTTATCAATTTATTTCATTGCGGAATTGAAATCTGGTAACGGTTCACAATCTGATATCATTGTCTTGAGATAAATTTGGACAAGTCATCCGTTTCATCTTTCCATTTGGACGTTTCTGGCAACAATGTATCACATATCCCACATTAACAAGGTTGGTCTCCATCGCTTTTAGGTTAGGTTGGGTTAGGTTGCCCATGCAAATCTATTTTTTTTGTCGTTTAATTGTGAAAGACAATACAGCCAGTCAAAAGGATCGGTTAATACCACGATGATTTTTGAGTAATTTGACATTTTTGATTAATTTTACTTATGAACTTAAACGATTCGTCCACATTTTCTTTGTCGATTTATTTTTTTACTTTTTTCTAATATAGCAAGTTACTACTATAATTGGTTTCATAGAACAAAGTGAACTTCAAATTGAAATGAAACCTAACATTAAGGTGATAGAGACTACACACAAAATGTGGGTCCCACGATTCTGCCTTCCTGCTGGTCTGTCTCGAGGCTAAATGGCTGGACGGATTCTGTTCAAATTAATACCAAGAGAGGTTTTAGAAATTCTCATTATAGAGCAAAACATACTGGTACCACTCATATAAAGGTTTTGATAATATCGCAATTTCTCAATATAAGCTTTAACGATTTTTATTTAACCTAAGACGATTATTAATGCTGGCGTTTAAAACAAAATTGCGTACCCGGATATTTTTTTTAGAAAAATCGATAAACCGACCTTTGTACAAATTAGAAAAAATCATCAATATATTTTGAATGAAATTGAAAATCAATATTATGACTCACATTTTTAAGAAACATACAATTTTGTATAGCCAAAAAGTTTTCAATTTTTTTTTCTTCAGTTATGTGAACGCCTTCATTGAGTGTGTATTATAAATTGTATGTCGAACAAATTATACAGCATTCAAATTTAGTTATAACAAATTTGTTTCAATTATGGAAATTACGTTGCCACATTGACAATCAACTTCTTTCCTATAAGTATTTCATAAATCTTTATAGAATGGGTTTACGCATGCTCAGGCTAGTTAGCTTGTAACGGGTGATCCAAGTAGAGATACTTTTTTCAATAGCCTTTTGTGAGTCGTGTCATGCTGTCATGTTATTTTTGTTTAGTATTGTTTGGCATTTCATAATGGAAAGACTTACGCGTGAACAACGTTTACAAATTGTTCAACTTTATTATGAAAATTCACGTTCTGTGAGGAATGTGTTTCGTGCACTTCGCTCAACTTATGGTCAACATAATCGGCCTACTGAGCGTACTATTCGTTTTCACGTTTTGGGCCGGTCGATTGGCCACCAAGATCGTGTGATATCATACCGTTAGACTTTTTCCTGTGGAGATATGTAAAGTCAAAAGCTTATGCCGACAAACCCGCTTCGATTCAGGCCTTGGAGGAAAACATCACGCGTGTCATTCGCCAGTTACCAGTCGAAATGCTCGAACGAGTGATCGAAAATTGGACTCAACGGATGGACCATCTGCGACGTAGCAACGGCCAACATTTGATAGACATAATCTTCAAAAAATAAATGCCAAAGAATGTTCTTTCAAATGATAATAAACATTCTCCATAAAATTTGAATTTTCTGTGTTTTTTTTCTTAAAAAAAGTAGGGAACCTCGAAATGGATCACCCTTTAGAAAAGCTCCACTAACTGAGGACTTCGAAGACCTTCTCAAAGTCAACTAGGCAGGCCCTGGTCCATTTTTTTGCAGGTATTTCATTGATTGTGGGACACTAGTTTTGACTTGACTGAATAGATTTATGCCTCGCTCGAAAACCAAACTGATTTTACGAAATAATTTTTTTTTCCTCGACACACTTAAACAGACCTCTAATGACTATCTTTAAGAATACCTTGCTTAAATTCAACAAAAGGCTTACTGATCAATAATTACCACAAAACTAAACTGCGCCACTTACAGAGGCATAAGTCTTCCTCGCCTACAAGATCCCATCTGCCGTAATATGTGAACGCCTGAAACAGTTAACCAAAAACCCGATCGGCCCTTATCAGTGTGGTTTTATGCCAGGTAAGTCCACAACCGATCAAAATTTCACACTTCGGCAGATCCTGGAAAAAAACCAAGAAGTCCAAATTGTTACCCACTACCTATTCATCGAATTCAAAGCCGCATAGGAAAGCATTTATAGAGACGAACTATACAGAGCCATGTCTAGTTTTGGTATACCGTCCAATCTGTTCTCTTTATGTAAGATGACGATGGAGAATTCTCGCTGCTCCATCAGGGTCGGAAACGACTTCAACGACACATTCGATACCAACGAAGGATTTAGGCAAGGCATTGCGCTGTTATGTTATTTCTTCAATTTGATTCTAGAGAGGATTGTGCAAAACTCACGAGCCAACACCAGATGCACAATTTTCCAAAAATCGGTACAACTACTAGCATACACCGAAGATATTGACATCATTGGTCGGACCAAACGTGGCTATGAAATCCACGTTTGCTAGTACATAAAGAGAAGGAAGTGGTAAAAATGGGTTTGGCAGTAAATGAGGGCAAGGCGAAGTAAATGCTTTCAACACAAAAGGACACACAACATCAACGAATTGGACAATTTGATGTTTTCGAGAAAATGATGCTAAAACGATTACAACCAGTAATTGAAGAAAGACGCTTGATCGCAGATCATCAATTCGGCTTCCGGGCCAAACATTCCACAATCGATCAGGTTTATCAAATAACGAATGAAACTGAAAATACTCTAGAATGGAAAAAGATTTGCTCTGCCGCTTTTCTCGACGTCTCACAAGCTTTCGACAAGGTATGGCACGAAGGCCTAAGGTATAAATTAAGGGCAACCCTACCGACATAATTATACAAAATACTGGAATCCTACCTTGAAAACAGACTGTTTCGCAGGGAAGTGTTCTCGGACCAATCCTATTCTTGCTCTATACAAGGGATATACCACAAGATGAAGGGACCATCGTAGCAACGTTCGCAGACGATACGGCTATCCTCGCAATGGATGAGTCAGTCGAATCATCAACGGGAAAACTCCAACGGGCTCTTAACAAAGTATGTGAGTGGACAAAAACCTGGCGAATTACACTTAACGAGACCAAGTCAACGCATGTCAATTTTACGTACAAAAAGATAAACAACTTACCTGTTTTCATTAACTCTGCACAAATACCATACGCAAATGAGGCAAGATATCTAGGAATGACTCTAGACGCAAAGCTTTAGTGGAAGCCACACGTTAAAAAAAAGCGGGACGAGCTCGCAATCAGACTCAGAGAAATGTATTGGCTACTTGGAAGATACTCGAAGCTAAGCATATACAACAAACTGCTTCTGTATAAGCAAGTGCTAAAACCTTGTTGGACATACGGTATACAGCTACGGTATACAAGCAATATTGCTATACTGCAAACATTCCAAAACAAAACCCTAAGAGCAATAGTGAATGCTCCATGGTATATTAGGAATAGTGATATTACCGTGAGTAACGAAGCAAAAAACTTTGCTCGCAAACTTCGTACTCGTATATATGTTCATTGTAATAACGAAATAATCCGTACTCTGGACGTGACAAACCTTGAGCGCCGGCTACAAAGAAAAAGACCGTTGGACCTAGCTAGTCGGGCATAACCAATGGTACGGACCACTGGTATCCTATGAGGATTACTCACCTCCGGGCGCACACGAAAAAAAAAAAAATGTCAGGATGGACAGATATAACTTTGGGGTAGTACGGGATGCCTTAACAAAGAATTGCCTTAAATATCATGGGAAACAGATCTCCTAATTCAAAAACAAGTACTTTCCGATATGAGGAATGTTCTCAACAACAACACAATTACACAAGCAGATCCTCCTTACGGGTCATTAGTGCTATTTCCAATCCCGCAACTAATCATTTATGCAATGGAAATATTACCCAGTAAGACCGCTTTGACCATTATGGCTTAGTTATCCTTCTGATCAATGTTTCTCATACCAAACAGCCTGTGAAACAATTAACAAATCAATATTCCTACCATCCAACGATATGCATATTATGCGTACACAGTTAAGGAACCATCTCAGTCATTCATCTTCAAACTGCATGCATCACATAGGCCCTCATTAGACTCACCATTCGATGTAAATCGGAAAAAGACACAAACGATGATGACAAGGAGTCCAATATACTTGATGATATATGGCAAACGGTGCATAAATACGTGACCCAATTTGTGGTGCTCTGCGTCATGTATGTGTGGGTATCAATTCATCTTCCCAGTTAGAGACCGACGATGTTTTTCTACTCCTCCTTCGCCCCATTCAGCTCCAGTTGTAGTGACGAAACAAATACCAAACCTATTTCATGTAAAGTAATGCAAGATGGATGGATCTCTTGCATATCCTGTGTTTTGTTGTGTACAAAATCTAACTATCTTTCAGTTCCGTTCGTATCGTTTATGGCAGAAGCAACGACTTTGGGAGTACATCTCGTCGTCCTTATCTTTGGCATATCCAACGTTTGTCGTCTCGGCTTGTTGAATTATCATCATTGTATCCTTGTTGGCATTAATTCAGCATCCATCCATATCTAGTACATTTTGACGACTGCTGATATTCATTTTCTGGTTACGAACGGTGTATCCTGTACAATGGTGGATTCCAATGAAGTTGTCGTTACATGGTGATGCGAATTGTAGTGACACTTTCTGGTGTAGGATGTATTGGGGATATGTTTTCTTTTTCTCTTGTGATGTTGTATAAAGGATTAAATGCAGAATCTATGGTAAGGGCTGGCCAAAATTTTAGTTACTCATGAAAAACATTCCAAAGCGCCCAATGACCACCTAAATTGTAAGCGCACTTAGTAACCCTTCTCTTAAATATTGAAAGAATTGGTTTGGTTCATCGATGGTCGGCACCAGGTCACGGGTGTGTTCAAAATATCAGCCTCGAACATTGCTAATAACCCGTTCAAAAAGTTACTAAACATCAATTGTTTTACTCCCTATGATAACCACTGCCTAATGGTCTAATCAAACAGGATAAGGACCTTTTAAACTGCAAAGAAAATTAAAACCTTGTCAGAATGATTTTTTTTCATAATTTTTAGGTGAGGTGTACCTATAACTCTCCCCGGGCGTCCTGAGATGATGCTCGCATATATTTATTTACTCTACTCTTGAATTTTTATAGTATATTGGTGGAAGGAAATTCGTTCCATTGGTTGCTTGTTCTGTAACAAAAAGTGTTTTGATGCTCCAATGGTCTAGTGGTTAGTATGTTGGGCTATAAAGTGCGGGATCGCTGCCTCAAATCCCATAAAAACAAAACCTACGTTTTGTTACTGCTCTCCCACTTACGAAAGTCTGAAAAACATTGAAGAGTAACATTGTCTTGAGAAGCTTCTGAAATTTGCCGTTCGGAGTTGGTCTGCAAAAAAGGTCCTCTATTTTGTGGTAGAAATACAGACTTCGCATACAAAAATGAGGGGAGAAGCTTCAGACCTTATTCGGGGCCTTAATAACATATATTTTAACTTTATTTTTAGCTGAACAAAGCTATCCATCATCAACTTTGTACAGCACATAAAGCTTCTCCAATATATGGCTTTCTCGCGTTTAGAAAAATGCTGCATAAATAAAGTCTCGTTCACTAACTGGTTGAAAAGGATATCCAGGAGTTAACATTTTCTGTGCACGAACAGCATCAAACTATTGGCGACTAATCCATTTGAATGGTTTTCGTCATTGAATACGGTAAAACCGTGATTTTCAGATCGCCAACCTCGGAGCGCGGTACCTACGTTAATAACAGAAATAAAGACTCAATATCGCGATTAAGGCGAACAGGGGTTTTCACGTTATAAGCGGACTCGAAAAAAAAAACTTCTACTGAATTCGCATTATTCTGGAGATGATCCATTGTGAAGAAAATTGTTCTCAGTTGTATTCGAAATTTGGACACATGCAATGTCGTTATGGTCCTTTCTCCTGAATATTTAATTTATTTCCGTAAACATGTTCGGGCTACTGGTTTTAATAGCCTGAATTTTTGTTCCACATTTCACACATGCAGATTTACTCTAATTTTCCGAGATAAGCTGGTGGAGATTTTTGATCAGTGACTTCATTGTTCGAATCTCCGGGTCTTGTCTGCTTGTAAACTATCTGTACAGCGGTTTAAGCTTCGAGAATAGTGTGCTTTGGTATCTGGGTTGCGCATTGATTGTTGGCGTTCGATATTTCTCCATCTGGTCATCGCAAATAGCGACCCAAGGGATTGGTCGGTCCATTGTAATTGTGAAAACCTCATTCAACTCATCGTACAGACGCGGGTCTATTTCACAGGATTTCGGTTAAAACAGGAGAAGTCAGTTAATCAAGTGATTTCGGGTGGGTGTGGTGGTAAGTGTGTTGGACTCACTTCCTTACTTAAGTGGCTCTACAGTCCGGAATGATTCTGGACCTCAACCAACATGCTTCCCCAATTAGTCCGGTCCTTAGCTAACTGCCTCCAGTTGCGCACTCCAAGTTGGTTGATGTCGGTTTCTACTTGTGCGCGCCACTTAACGAGAGTTCTTCCTCTACTGCGTCCGACGTCTGCTGGGAATCAAAGACTCTGCGAGCCGGAGTATTGGTGTACATTCGTTCTACATGTCCTAGCCATCTTAAACGTCCAATGCGGAGTTTTCTGACCAGGGGCGTGTCGCTCTACAGCTCGTATAGCTCTTGGTTAAATCTTCTTGTCCATTGCCCGTCAACGAAAACGGAACCGGAGATTTTTCGAAGAA
This sequence comes from Rhingia rostrata, assembly GCA_949824845.1. NCBI lineage: Eukaryota > Metazoa > Arthropoda > Insecta > Diptera > Syrphidae > Rhingia > Rhingia rostrata. The sequence continues at coordinate 196,176,220 of OX463755.1, read as the reverse complement.
TTTTTCTTTTTGAGACGGTCCATGCTTCAGCGTTGTACAGCAGGAATGGGATGTTCAGGGTCCTATATAGGATCTCCTTAGTAGTTCGAGTGAGGGCTTTACTACTGATTTGCCTTCTTAGCCCTAAGAAACAGCGGTTGGCAAGAGTAACTCTTCGTTTAATTTCTGACTAGATGTTGTTGTCAGAGTTAATATCGGAGCCGAAATAGACAAAGTCCCATACTACCTCAAAGTTACATCTATCAATGGTGACGTTCTGTCCAATTCGTCGATGTTGTGTATCCTTTCGTGTTGACAGCATATACTTCGTCTTGCCCGCATTTACTACTAAACCCATTTGTGCCGCTCGTTCTCTATACTAGCAAACGTGGCTATGACATCACGTTGGACCCGACCAATGATGTCAATATCCTCGGCGTATGCTAGTAGTTGTATCGATTTTTGGAAAACTGTGCCTTTGGTGTTGGCTTGTGAGTTTTGCACAAACCTCTCAAGAATCAAATTGAAGAAGTCACATTGTCATGTGAATGCGAATCACCTTACCTAAATCCTATTTTGGTATCGAATGTGTCGGTGAGGTTGTTTCCGACCCTGATGGAGCAGCGAGAATTCTCCATCGTCATCCTACACAAACGGACGAGCTTGGGCGACGAGTTTGGGTATGTCTCTATAAATGCTGTCGTATGCGGCTTTGAAATCGATGAATAGGTGGTGGGTATCGATTTGGACATCTTGGGTTTTTGGCAGGATCTGCCGAAGCGCGAAAAATTGATCGGTTGTGGACTTTCCTGGCCTAAAACCACACTAATAAGGGCCGTTCAGGTTGTTGGTAAACTGTTTCAGGCGTTCATATACGGGAGATAGGATCTTGTAGGCGATGTTGAGGAGACTTATGCCTCTGTAGTTGGCACAGTTAAGAGGGTCTCCTTTTTGTGGATCGGACAAACGATGCTGAGGTTCCATTCTTCAGGCATACTTTCTTTCGACCAGATTTGGCTTATGAGTTGGTGGCTGTTTCGTACCGAGTCATCACCGCGTCATTTCCGGCAGCCTTATTAAGCTTGAGTTTGGATATTGCTATCCTCAATTCACTCAGGCCGGGTGGTTGGTAGTTTTCGTTGTCGTTGCCAATGGTTTCGTTGTATTGGATGGTTCGTTCTGCCTGACAACGGAATGCTGTTCGTCATTCCGCTGGCAGTATTGACTCTCGCGAAAGCCTGACAAAAATCATGAGAAGATTCGCAAATTCGCCGTTCAACTTCGACGTACAAAAGAAGGTGTTTCCTGAGAGTTTTCAAGAACGAAATAAAAATGTCCAAAGATGATGTATGGATTTGCAAATTTAAAATGACTTGATGCTTTTATTTAATTAACACACTTAGTTTGACGACCTAAACTCAATCAAAGACTCATCGGAATAGGAATTGGAATTACATTTTCTTTGCCAAAGAACTAACTGCTCAGTCATATTGAGAGAGGTTTATAGGACTGCGATACCGATACATTAATTCGCCCTTTGCAGGTTTTTATACATTTTGCTTTGGGTTATAATACAATTGTTGAGGTGAATAATTTCTTGAAATGGTAAAAGATTGTAAATTTCAAATGTAACATTATTTCATAATTTCAAAAAAAAGTTTAAAAAAATTATATTTAAAAAAGATAAATGATGTAAGAACAGAAGGTCTTCTTCTTTGTGGTACAAGCAATAACTTCGCAAACACAAACGAAGGAAGAATCTATGTTTGAGATGGCCGTTAATGCTAAATATTTAATTTCATTCAAACTTTTCACGACCATATCAATTGGATCGGCTGGGCCTCAATCCTGAATCAACAATTGCAACCTTACACTAGTTTATATCATTTAAAATGTCACTCAACCATTTACCTAACTACAATAATCCAATGATTTGATATCTATTGCTAACAAAAAAAAAAAAACAAAAATACATTTGAATATAAATTAAAATTAACAAACATTCTATTGACCATTCATTTTAAATCAACTCCATTGCATTGTTTATCATTGTTCTGCCATTTTCCAGAAAATTCATTCAATCGGATGTGTAAAGCATTTCCAATAAATTAATAACTCACAATTAAAGGCAAACTAAGCCCAGTTGTGCAATTAATTACACGTGTGGGTGGGAGAAAATCATCGCTAATTAAAATGAAATTTAATTGGAACAAAAACAAGCGCGCGCCTGCCTATTCACTTCTAATCAGTAAATTGTGTGTTAACTCCCGTCCAAAAAAGGCTAAACATAGGTACAGGTCTATAGATTATAGAATAAATCAATTAAATTATACGCTCAGCATATTTAAACAAAATATTTCCGCCCTAGATTAGGCCAAATGGAATTGCATAATTCAAACACGTGCATGCAACTCAAAATACCACAACGGGATTAAACGAAAAAAAAATATTTAGATTGACTCGAAAAAAATCATTTTTTTCTAAATTACATTTTTGAATATGAATTGAAATTAAAATATTGATACTTCATCACATTTTGGAGTTGGAAAATAAGTGAATTTCATTCGCATTTGATTTAAATTCCATCGCATTATGCATATGAAAGTGAAATTAGTGTAGCGCGGGTGTAACACGCCCAGAAGAGCGTCACTATTTTTGTGTTTGTGTTGTTGCGTTTTTTTTTTGCTATTTTTTGTTCATTAGGTTAGCATTCTTGGTCGAACTGCAGGTAATTGAAACCGCTTGTTCAAGACCACATTCCATTATACTGTGGTCAGAAATTAATGAATTTTTGAACACATCCCATGATACCTGTCAGTTATTATTTTGTATCATTTGACATTGCCCGATGCAGTTTTTTTTTGTATGGACCAACAAATTATGATATGGGATGTTACATAGCGGCTCATGAGCAAACTCATTAATTAGGTTCGTAATCAGACTAGGATTACCATTTTACAAAAAAAAAAACTTTTTATTGGACAGCGGTCAAATGGTTGGCAATGCAATTATTACCCAGTAGTGCCTTGATCATAAATTCGGTTTGATCCACTCTGTAACTTGCACCTGTTACTTCTCCGAGCCGGCAGCCGTAGAACTCTTTAGATAGAATGAACAAATGAGTCAACTAAGGGTTAGTCAGCTTCCTTGTTCACTGCGAAAGTGTGACAAACTTTCAAATCGAGGTTTTTTGTGGCAAAAATAAGCATGCTCAAATAAATGGTGAATCTTGGTTTGAGGCCCTGTATGAGGCGTTACTTACTGTCTTAACTGCCTCCAATGCGCTACACTTAATACGAGGTCTTCCTCTACTGCGTGCGATGTCTGGCTAGGAATCGAAGGCTTTCCAAGACTAATTTTTACATTTTTCTGAATAATATATATTGTACCAGGCAGAAAACAGCGGTAAGCTCTGCTAGAAATTAAAAAAAAAATCACGGCGAATTTGTATCATAAAAAAACAAGCATCCGAAAACTTTCTATAATCAAAGGCATCCGCCATTGCAATTTTTTATAATATACCGAATCTTCTGCAGAACCTTAAAAAAAATAAGATGTCCAATTCCGTCTGTGGGTGGCCGCGGTGTAGTAGTAATGTGTTCGCCTATTTTTAACGGTTCTGAGGAGGTTTGCGCGTTCAGTCCCAAACAAAATCCTTTTAACTTTTACTTAAAAGAAAAACAAAAGGTCGGTTGTTATACCTTAAAGTATGCACCACCTTGAATACCTTCAAATTTAACAAACACAAGAAAAAGTGACTCCCCGAAGTTAGTTCGGACACCCCCCAATAGAGTAAGTCTCCACTACATGCAAAATCTTTCCTATCACTCTCTTTCTTCCCCTTCTCTAACGCTCATACTATGATTACATATGAAGTTTATTCATAACCACTTGAGTACGTGTAAATTATAAAAAAAATATCGGAAACGACAAAATTTTGCGACATCTATGTCATATTTTTCACGTCTACACGTATGGGTCTAGAACAGAATCTGGAGTGGGTGGATATGTTTTCTCCGAGATGCTTAACCTAAGCGTATCCTTTCGCCTCTCCGACCCATGTAGCCTTTTCCAGGCGGAAATAATGGCAATCAAAGAAACCTTTTCCTTGCTGAAATGGTATATAATATCCACGATGCATATTAGCATCTTCAGTGAGCCAAGCGGCAATAAAATCCTTGGAAACAATCTCGGAAGCCCACGACTGCCGACTGTCTACTGTCCGGAATGAATTATAATTAGCCCGGTCTTTAGCGAACTGCCTCCAGTTGCGCACTCCAAGTTGGTTGAGGTCAGTTTCTACTTGTGCGCGCCACTTAAGGCGAGGGCTTCCTCTACTGCGTCCGACGCCTGGCTGGGAATCGAAGACTCTGCCAGCCGGAGTATTGGTGTCCATTCGTTCTACATGTCCTAGCCATCTTAAACGTCCAATGCGGAGTTTTTGACCAGGGGCATGTTGCTGTACAGGTCGTATAGTTCTTGGTTGAATCTTCGTCTCCATAGCCCGCCGACGCAAACAGGACCGAAGATTTTTCGAAGAATTTTCCTCTCAAATCGACCAAGGATTTCTTCATTCGCTTTTGAGATGGTCCACGCTTCAGGGCTGTAGAGCAGGACTGGGATGATCAGGGTCTTATATAGGATCTCCTTAGTAGTTCGAGTGAGGGCTTTACTACTAAATTGCCTTCTTAACCAGAAGAAACAGCTGTTAGCAAGAGCAATTCCTCGTTTGATTTCTGACGAGATGTGCAGGTGGCCATGGCTCAGAGGAATGCGTAGTTGACTGCTAAGCCAAACGCTGCGGGTTCAAGCCCCAGCTTCGGCAGCATTTGTTTCCTACTAAAATTGCCAGCTTATCTGAGGCCACCTGTGCGATAATATGAGACAATATTAATCTATGTCTCCTCCTCTGTGCCACGTAGGTTTATGTTATATGTCTTTCCTTCTATGTATCTATCCGTCTCTCTCTGTTGTATAAGTGTCTTGATCTGTCCCAGTCGATGGCCTCAGTCGACAGTGCTGTTATGTGTCTGTAGTTCGTTTCATTCATGTGCGAAGTACTGTGATGTCAATGTCAATGTCAATGACAAGATGTTGTCAGAGTTAATAGCGGAGCAGAGATAGACAAAGTCCCTTACTACCTCAAAGTTATATCTGTCAATGGTGACGTTCTGTCCAATTCCGTCGACGTTGTATGTCCTTTCGTGTTGACAGCATATACTTCGTCTTACCTCATTTACAGCTAAACCCATTTATGCCGCTTCTTTCTGTATACTAGCAAACGTGGCTCTGATATTACGTTGGGTCCGAACAATGATGTCAACATCGTCGGCGTATGCTAGTGCCTTTGGAAAATTGTGCCTCTCTTGTTGGCTCGTGAGTTTTGCACAATAATCTCAAGAATCAAATTAAAGAAGTCACATCATAGCGCATAGCTTTGCCTAAATCCTTGGGCGGTATACCAAAACTAGACTTTGCTCTATATAGTTCGTCTCTGTAAATACTGTCGTATGCGGCCTTGAAATCGATGAATAGGTGATGGGTATCGATTTGAACATCTTCGGTTAACGAGATGACGGAGCATTTTACCATTCACATCTTTTGGGTGCCGTGCCACAGTGACATACCAGGGAATTTCAAGGCAAATGAGCTTGCCAGACAGGGCACAACCCTCGATATTCTACCGCCAGTAGACATGATAGGTATGCCCATCGCTACATGTAATTTACAGATCAAACTGGATGCGATCAAGGAATCCAACCGCAGATGGATAAACGGCACAACGTGTCAAATATCCAGGTAACTCTGGCCTTATTTTAACCAGAAGGGCTCCATCTGCTTGACCATGCTAAACAGATCAAACATCAGCAGCATTATCGGTGTCCTTACAGATCACTATCCGATAGGCATACGCGCGAGAAGACTAGGCCTCTTAAGCAATGACTTCTGCAGAAGCTGCTTAGACAAAGAAGAGGAGGAAAGTATTATTCACTTTCTATGCTCTTGTCCTGCTCTCTCAGGAAACCTTATCTTGGAGAGTACTCCATCGACAATCTAGGTGAGCTGGCTTACATCAATGTCAGAAACCTCCTTTGCTACAAAGGTTCAATTACTTGAACGAATATATGAAGGTCGACAGAACCATGTCGTACCACAACGTACCTTTATGGTCTAAGTGTGAAGCCACTACAACCTCATATAACCTAACCTCATCTAACATTTCGCTTTCCCATTTTTTTATTTTCATAGATTCGACGATTTACACAGTTTCACCTTAAGCAATTCAACATTAGCCGTTCATTTAAACTCTTTCAATGCCCTCAAGGGAAACTATGCTCCTGATTTACACTTCCATATTTAATTCAAACCCCCTAAGCGTTGCCTCTTCACAAAACTTGCAATCAAACATTCCTTTACTTGCCACAGCAAATTCGTGCGCCAAGGCATGCAGTATTACTCTCTTTAGTTGACATTTTTGAAAACTTCATTATTTAACGGGAAAATATTCGATGAAATTCCATACTCTCTCTTACTTCATTTTACGTTTCTTCATCCCTTTGACGGCGAAAGCGCACAAACTGAATAAACAAAAATGCATTTCGTGCAGCACCACATACCATCCCTGTACAAAACACGACCTCAACGTGTATTGAAATGTCAAAATGAATACCGAACGCCATGTTGGTATAGTGTGTGCCGACATGATGCATATCTTAACATGTCAGGTTGCCACAGTTCAGCGAACAAGGACAAAATCCCAAGGCTGGCAGAGAGCGAACGGGCGGGCACACACAAATGCGAAAAGGTTGACGTGGCGTGAAATGCAAAATTCAACTTTATGCACCTGTGAATGCGTAATGTGGGTTGTGAATGACGTCGATATGTTGGTATACCGGGGGTTACTGACATTTATATGTCAAAAATATCTACCGCGAGTTTATTAGCAGTGCTCCCATGTGATGGCGGTGGATAGGGATTTAGAAAGCGGAATTGGATTTTCCTAAAACTAAGGGCTTTGGATGAATTAATCTCGACAGACAAAGGTTTGGATGGTCCTCTTGGATTGTATCTAACGCCTGATCGACAATCTATTCACCTATCACCGCGACCGACGTGTAATCAATAACACTGTGTACACCGCAATAAGATACGTGTATGCGATATTGATGTGCATACTCAAAACCTAGCCCTGGCCCTGTCCGGCTTCAGTTCAATGCTGATTCTGATGAAAATGTATTTCCACACTACAAATACCTACAATTTGAATGTGCACTCGGTGGTGATGAATAAGCAAACTTGCTCTACAAATCGTTTCATTGTTTTATCGGCGAATTCATATTTCAGTACCAACTGTAGGGAGCGCCAGTGCCTGTGGTTTATTGAACATAACACCCGCTGAAATAACAAAAAATGGGAACCCCTGTCAGACAGAGAAGATCTATAGCCCGGATATTCATATGAATGGCTTCTAAGCATTAGCAATGAGCATTGGTAGTTCAGCTAGGCAAAACTAAAAACACAATTCAAAGCCATCAGAGGTCGGTCGCACGGTGGGGTGCGTTCATTGAAATCAATGTACTCCCGAGGACACGCATTCGTCGAAAATTCCATCCTCGTAAATTTTACATCACCCCCAACTATTCGTGAATTTTGTGAACCTTATCTCAACCCTCAAAATGGCGGCATGAAAGAATACCAGAAAAAAAAAACGTTATATTCATCATGCCGAACACACCCCATGTACGAGAGTATGAATGACGTGATTGACCCAGTTGATGTGATGATGATTTTCTCCTCGAAATCCGTGTAATCACTTGTAATGCGCTATTTTGTCATTCATGTTCGAGTCGACAAAGAGGAGGAATCTTCCACATGTACGACGTTCGTAGAAACGACACGGGAGACCGGGTAAAACATGAGAAATCGAATTTTTGTTTTGCCGGAAATGGGGACATCAAATGTCAATGTGTGTTGTACTTGGCTTTGTTCTTATTTCACAGATACATATAGATCTCTCAGCGTGTGTGTGTGTGTGTTTGTTTGTCTCTGCATATATTGAAGGCTTCAACATGAGTGATTTGTAAATTTTTTTCCACCGAATGACACAATTCCTCACTTTGAATTGAATTTCTGTGTCGAGATTTGCATGTGATGGGATGTGTACACGAGTTGACGATGGGTAATAGGACCTGGGCCCAGTGAGAGTAAGAGTAAACTAGTTACGATTGCAAATTGACAATTTACTACGGGGAAACAATGACAATTTCTGGCGTTTGTAAAAAATGACAGCTGGGGTTTTGCGTATTTGTCGTGTGAATTTTGAATTGATACAAAAAATGGAATAGGAAAGCGCGATTGGAAAACGCTTTTGTTATGTTTGGAGGACGAACTAGTGATTTGGTTAACGGAAATCTTCTGGTGAAGGACGTGCTTTTTAGACTCAATTGTTGGGGAACGATTTATGCATTTGTAGGCAAGTATTCGAGATTACATTTGATTCGTGTAGGAATATGTGCCGAATGGAAAATTAAATCAGGGCTGAGCGATAGTAGTGGTATGATAAGTTTTTTAGAGGTTGCTGAATTCGCAGTTTTGCAAATGGAAACGGAAGAGTCGTTGGCTTTGAAGCATGATCTGAACCGCAACTGTGCTACAAAAGCGGTGAGTAAAACTAGGGAAGGACATTCCATAATGGGTGAGTTGGCTTATGAAGATGAGATTCGGAAATTTGGTGAACTATGTCTGAACTCAAAAACATTCTGTTTAATCATATGATTCTTGTCCCTTGGATGTGCGATCACATAGGGAGAAGCGGAGTTTTGAGTGTAGAATAAAGACGGATACCTCCATTGATTGATTTTTTACTGGGGCCGTATATCAACAATAACACGGTGAATGTTGAATTCCAAATAATCCAACGTTTCTGGTTTATCGGTAAAGTGTATGACTTTATATAATACACGAAATTAATTTAAACGTGTGAGATCGTGTGATGGTTGGGTGTTGTAGAACGAGGGTAGACTCTGATTGGCCTTAACTTGGCAATGCCCAGTATTGTAACTTTGACTACACATCAAGTGCTTATTTTTACCTCCAAGTGGTAACCATCGGGTACTGGTCTCATCCAACCGGATTTGACTTGCTAAACGATAAGCGCGAGTGTTGATAACACGACGAAAAACAGCAACACTGTAAACAGCCAGGTCGGAATGGCACGGAATGAACACCCGGTCTGTTGTCCCAGGTGAACATAGACAAGCTGCTTCGACATATGCGGACAACAGGTTGTCTAGGAATTTCAAGGGTTAGTCAGGCCCCTTGAACAGAGATGGTGGCGGATCAACCGAAAGGCCAACGGCAGCGCTAAATTACCTTGTGGATACTGCTGGCCCCGTGTCCTGGGGGTATCTAATAAATTGGAACTGGCCCTCCAGGTTGGGGGTTGTGCTTTGGGTTAACTACCCAATCATGGAAAAAATCTAACGGTTACGAAGCAACCAAAAGCCTCGGAAAGGACTGATTTTATTGTTGACGACACGGCTAAACGAAAAAAGGACGACGACGTTCGTATCTGCACCTGGAATGTGAGAACATTAAACAGGAGAGGTGTAAGCGAACAACTAGCGGAAGCCCTAAACTGCTACAAAGCAGATATTACTGCCATCCAGGAAATACGATGGGATGGGCCGGGCAAAAAGAGGATGAAAAACTGTGACATCTACTACGGACCGTGTTTTGTGAGCAGAAACAGCGACTATTCGGATGCGGATTTGTTATAAGTGCCAGACTTAGGCAAGAAGTCTTATGTTTCCAACCCATTAGCGACTGCATTGAAACGATACGCATCAAGGTCAAATTCGCCAACATAAGCCTTATATGCTCTCACGCCCCAACGGAGGAAAAAGATGATATAGTTAAGGACTGCTTCTAAGAGCTCCTTGACAAAACCTATGAGCGACTACCGAAGTACGATGTTAAAATCGTGCTGTGAGATCTTAACGCAGAGGTAGGAAGAGAAGACATCTTTAGCAGTATTGTCGGAAACCATAGCCTATACGACAACACGTCTGGTAACGGACTTAGGCTAATTGACTTCGTTATGGAACGAAATGCCACTATAGCCAGCACACGGTTTCCTCACCTCGATACCCATAAGGGGACATGGAGGTCTCCAGATCAACGAACGGCCAACCGTTCACATTGCGATAGACAAGCGCCACGCATCCAGTATTTTGGATGTCCGAACATTCCGAGGAGCTGACATCGACTCGGACCACTACCTTGTTGCAACCAAGGTATGAATGCAGATATCCACCACGCCACAAAAATCCAGAAATTCTCTGAAAGAATTTAATGTCGAAAGACTGCAATCTCAAGAGACCGCCAAGACCTTCGCGCAACGAGTATCCCTAAACCTCTCGATTAACACCATACCACCAGCATCGAATGTCGAAGAATAATTGCAACGATGCCAAGAAGCCATTCGATCAGCCGCAACTGATGTGCTAGGTTTCTCGCGCCTACCAGCAAGAAACCCTTGGTATGATGAGGAATGCCGACAGATGCTCGGAGCCAAGAACGAGGCCTAAAAGGCTAAGCTGCAGGTGAAGACGAAAGTTGCCATTGAGCTCTATAGGCAGAGAAAAAGGAAAGAACACCGGCTTTTCAGAAAGAAGAAAAAAGAGCAAGAAAAGCGCGTGATCGAGGATATAGAGAGGTGCCGCTCCAGGAACGATGTTCGCAAGTTTTACCAAAGTGTAAAACGTCAAAGCCAAGGATACAAGGCTCGAACAGAATCCTGTCGAGATGAACAAGGAAATATCGTAGTTGAGACACAGTCGATGCTGAGGAAATGGAAGAACCACTTGTGCAGACTGTTAAACGCGAACAACATTCCACTGTCAGGCAGAACGAATCATTCAATATTGGCAACGACAGCGAAAACTGCCAACCACCCGACCTGAATGAATTGAGGATAGCAATATCTAAACTGAAGCTAATAAGGCTGCCGGAAATGACGGTCTTCCCGCCGACTTTATAAAGCCGGCGGAGATGACTTGGTAAGTAACATCCACCAACTCATAAGCCAAATCTGGTCGGAAGAAAGTATGCCTGTGGAATGGAACCTCAGCATCGTTTGCCTGATACGCAGAGAAGGAGACCCTCTTAACTGCGCCAACTACGGAGGCATAAGCCTCCTCAACATCACCTACAAGATCCTATCTGCCGTAATATGTGAACGCCTGAAACCGTTTACCAACAACCTGATCGGCACCTATCAGTGTGGTTTCAGGCCAGGGAAGTCTACAACCGATCGAAATTTTACACTTCGGCAGATACTGGTAAAACACAAGAAGTCCAAATACCCACCACCTATTCATCGATTCCAAAGTCACATACGACGAGATTTATAGAGACAGAGCCATGTCTAGTTTTGGTATTCCGCCCAAAAATCCAAAAATCGGTAAAACTACTAGCATACGCCGACAATATTGACATCATTGGTAGCACTCAACGTGATCTCTTAGCCACGTTTTCTAGTATAGAGAAGGAAGCGGCAAAAATTGGTTTAGCAGTAAATGAGAGCAAGACGAAGTATATTCTATCAACAAGAAAGGACACACAACATCGACGAATTGGACAGAACGTCACCATTGACAGATATAACTTTGAGGTAGTATCGGACTTTGTCTATCTCGGCTCCTCTATTAACTCAGACAACAACATCTCGTCAGAAATTAAACGAAGAATTACTCTTGTCAATCGCTGTTTTTTAGGGCTTAGAAGGCAATTCAGTAGTAAAGCCCTCAATCGAACTACTAAGGATATCCTATATCATCCTGATCATCCTATTCCTGCTGTACAGCGCTGAAGCATGGACCGTCTCAAAAGCGGATGAAGAAATCCTTGGTCGTTTTGAGAGGAAAATTCTTCGAAAAATCTTAGGTCCGGTTTGCGTTGACGGGCTATGGAGAGGAAGATTCAACCAAGAACTATACGAGCTGTACAGCGACATGCCCCTGATCAAAAAACTCCGCATTGGACGTTTAAGATGGCTAGGGCATGTAGAACGAATGGACACCAATACTCCGTCTTCGATTCCCAGCCAGACGTCGGACGCAGTAGAGGAAGACCTCGCCTTAAGTGGCGCGCACAACTAGAAACCGACCTCAACCAACTTGGAGTGTGCAACTGGAGGCAGTTAGCTAAGGACCGGGCTAATTGGGCTATTGAAAGACAAATGATATCCATGTTCTGCTGATAATACAATTTTCAACCAACAAATCTCCAAGCTCCAAGTTCTGGCTTATGAGTAAAGTATCTAGTACTGCTACTAGCGAGAACATCGACTGGATGTTAGAAAGCAGCATTTTTCAAAGTAGTCCACGGTTAGAAAGATATATGGTTAGGGGCTTCTTTAGTATGATTAAACAATCCAGATTATCAGTAAATAAATGGATAAACAAATAAGCTGAGATAATTGTAAATCAAAAACCTCAGTATGAACTAGCTTACCTACACGAATTTAAAAAAAAACACATTCCCATCCAGCTAAGCTAAATGTCAAATCGTCCTGATCTCAGTTCGAATAACCCCACTGACAGTAATCGAAAAATTAAATTGTCAACACTTTTGCTGTATCTGTTACGAACGTAATTAAATGGTTCGATTTCATGTTTTCCCCAGTCTCTGTTATTATTTTATCTGACTCGCAGAATACTATAAATACACCAGCGTTTCTGTAATTTTTTTTTTCTCGATACACACATACTCGCTCGTATATAGGTTTAATCTCTGCGCCTCCAATCCGAAGAGTTATGCTTATGTATAAGCGACAGAAATTTATTGATAATGCATGATACGATCAATTTAAATCGAATAAAAACCGCTTGCAGCAACGCATCTACCTGCATATCCTGTTCACACCATGCCACATACAGCAGAAAAAATATTACAACCCTCTACATGGACCCGGTAAAACACCAGAAAAAAAGGACGAGATAACATGCGAACAAAAAAAGTGAATAAAAGTAAAAAGAAAAATCAGGACGAACCCAGTGGAAAAACATTTTAATGAGCCGTTATAAAGGGGGGAAGGTATAATGTGGACGCAGGTAAAAGTATATTTCCCAACAAAACCCCATCGCGGCGTATAGCCACAAGCGAGTTAGTCATACGGTATCGAACCGCATGAACAGGGACATATACAAGGATAATTATTGGCTCCGTTGCGTACTTTTGAGCGGTTTTCGACCCCATACTCGGTGTAATGAGACCCGAAATTATTGCCCTGACCAAAGGTGGTAACACATTCCAGCACATGACGTGTGAATAGTGTGTCTTGGAAGTTTGGAGACATGACCAGATGATATCGAACAAATAATGTGCGGTTAGCTGATGCGGTGGAGTAACTTACTGGATGCTTGTGAAAGGGTGCGTGGTTTGGTTAACTGTGGTTGTTGAGTTAAAAGTGGTCGATAGGGGATATGTAAGCTGTTAGGGTGATACAATTTACGTCTTATCTTTCCACTCTTCAAAAAAATAGGATATCCGGATGTTACCCTCCTGAATGAAAATCTTCCTGACCGAAGGTGTGCAGATTAACGCCTCGCTATGACAGTTTCAACTGGGTCTTACAATGAACAGCATGACAGTGGATAATATTTTTACTTTGACCAATATGGCAAGGACTAGGAAATAAATCTTTAAATCATTTTTATTCCTCATCATTTATAATAAATTCGTTGGATATAACGGGCGTTTTTTTTTAGAGGTTTGATTTTTCGAATATAGATAAAACTGATATTTTGTGGTCAAATCGGGCAACCAAGCGACTGGACCACTTCGTGAGATAACAATAAATTGATTGTTGCATTCGCTGTGTGGCTTGTGGCGCCGCGCCGTCCTGTTGGAACCGCATGTCCTCCAAGTCCATATCATCCAATTGGGGCCAAAAATATTCGGTTATCATTGAACGGTTGCGATTCCCATTCACAGTAACGTGCGGTCTTGATCATCACGGAAGAAGTATGGCCCAATGACACCGCCGGCCCATAAACCACACCAAACCGTAATTTTTTCAAGATGCAATGATGACTCATGGAGTACGTGTGGATTACTGCCTGATCAATACCGCATATTTTGTTTATTGACGAAGCCATTCAGCCAGTAATGAGCCTCATCGCTGAAGATGATTTTTCGATGAAAATCCGAATCATTTTCAAGTTGTTGCTCAGCCCAATTTACGAACATGCGACGCTTCTGGTGGTCAAGCGGCTTCAGTTCTTGCGTCAATTTAATCTTGTAAGGATGTAGGCCAAGATCTTTTCGCGAAATTCGCCACAACGGCGTCCCAGAGATGCCCAACGCTTGAGAACGACGTGTGAGAGACACATTTGGGCTTTCTTCAACTGAAGCCTCAGCGGCAGCAATATTCTCGACACTACGGGCACTTCTTTGTCTCACTGGCACGGGAACATTTTGTACTGTGCCTGTGGATTCAAATTTTTCCACTAGACGCTCAATTGTTGATCTGTAAGGACGATTATGACGACCATAAACTGGATGTAGCGCTCTTAACGTTGAGGCCATTGTCTCCGAATTTCGGTTGTAAATTTTAATAATTTCGACTCGTTGTTGGATCGTATGTCTTTCCATCATGAAATGGCAACCCTTACTCAAGAGAAATGTCAAAAAAGCGGCAAGAAATATGGCGTCGTTTGTTGTCCTTTGTAGCCTTTGTAGCCTTTGTAGCGTTCCTGTTGAAAAAAACGATATAATTTTATATATTTTAGCTTGTGGGAGATTTTTGGCATCATAGACCTTATTTTTCAGATAATTTTCTAAGCATTAGAAAATTTTCATTATTATTATACGTATGAGATAGATGGATAGATCATCGTTTCATTTTTGCAAACACATTCGATGTTTCAAAGTTCTTATATCAATTTTTAAACAATTTGACGTTTACAAGACAATTTTTTTATTTTTATTTTATTTGAGACACTTTGCTTAAAAAGGGTTTAATTGGTATATCAGCACAATGCCGAGTTTGGGAATGTGTCTGCTGATGTTATGCTGAAATGGTTTCAGTCTGTTAAAATGTGCTGTAAGATACACGTATATCTTACAGCACATTTTAACAGTCTGATAAGGGTGTCTTAAGTGTAATTTGTTTTAATCAGTTTAAATGTTTTCACACAGTTTTCTTTAGAAAACAAGCAATGAGAATCTAAAACAATAAGACAATTGATTTCTTTTATTGGTCGCAATTATTTTAAATTTATTGTAAGAGTTTTACTTTAATTTTTTCGAATGTAAAAAAAGGTTAAAGATTCTTACGAATTGCTGTATTATTTTTTGCTGCACAAGTTTCTGTTTTCATTAAATTTTTGTCGGATGTACTCGCTCGTAGTACTCGAGGGCCATAACTCTGTGGATGAAAAATTTGGGAAAAATCGGTGAGGATCAGGTGGAAAACGGGGGAAAATGTGGTGAGAACCTTTCACAGATCACAGTTTTTGAGTAGTGACGTGAGCCTGCACGCGTACAAAATTCAAATGAGCCGGGAGCTGAAGGTAAATGACCAAAGAAAGCTATGTGGGCTCTGGACCAGTTGGAATCTGACCATAACTTTTTATTGAAAAATCATCTTCAGAGATGAAATTCATTAATGGATGAATGAAATGAAATTGTCGAATTTTGGACGATAGCAATCCACATGAGATCTAATAGCTTCCACCCCGAATAGTCACTGTTTGGTGTGGATTTTGGGCTGGCGTCGTCATCCATATAAGGGTGGTTTAATTTTAAGGGCCGATGTTGAATATGAACCAGAACTAAAAGTCGAGTTTTTTTTTGGCATTTCATTTCACATTTATCAATTTCAGACTAATTCAATTGTAACCATGGAAAGATACATAATATCAACACGTTAAAGTTATTCAGGTGGTCAATTTAATCGTCCAAATGTGCGTACAATCGAAAAAATCGTGCAAAAATTTGAGCAAACCGAGTCTGCAGAAAATATTGCTTCTGTTCGCGATAGTGTGATTGAATAGCCGTCCACCTCAACTCGTCATCGTGCCCAACAATTGCACCTCTTACGCTCGTTGTTGATGAACATTATGCATAAAGACTTGCAGTTACACACGTACAAGGTGCAATTGACTGAAGAACTGAAGCGTCTTGACCATTTCAAGCGTCGTCAATGGTCAGAATGATGGCAAGAAATGGCAACAGTGGATTATCCAGTTTCGAAGTAAATCATCTTCAGTGATGAGGCACATTTTCATCTCAGTGGATTTGTCAATAAGCAGAATTACCGCATTTGGGCGAATGATAATCGAAGAGTGATTGTCGAAAAACCAATGCACCCACAAAGAGTGACTGTTTGGTGCGGTTTATGGGCTGGCGGCATCATCGGGCCGTTCCAAAATGATGCCGGTCAGGCAGTTACTGTGAATGGTGTTCGCTATCGTGGGATGATAACGATCCTTTTATGCCCCGAATTGGAAAATATGGATGTGGACGATATGTGGTTTCAACAGGACGGAACGGCCGTGTTATCTCACGTGGTGGGGTTGTCCATTCGCCGCCAAGATCATGCGATTTGATACCGTTGGCCTTTTTTCTTTGAGGTTATTCGAAATAAAAGGTGAACGTCGATAAGCCAGCAACAATTCAAGAGCTAAAGGATGAGATCATTCGGCACATTACCGGCATAGAACCTCAATTATGCCTCAGCGTCATCGAAAATTTGGACCATCGGATGGAGGTATGTCGCCGAGGTCGCGGCGGCCATTTGGTTGGTCCATACATAATTGAACCATACCAGTATTATCACAATAAAAAGAAATGTCAATAATTTCTTAATTAGGTTGGGTTTTATTCATAAGCAACTTCGGCCCTTTAAATTTAACCACCCATTCTTTATTTGAGGACGACGTTGGCCAGGCTATCATCGTCAACGGCAATCGCTATGGGTCGATTATTACCAACTTCTTTTGACCTGAATTGGATTGCGCTATGTGCTACACAGCTCATGAACAATATGCATGAGCGATTCGACGGCATAGTCATCTCACGTGAAGGTGATGTGAACTGGCCGCCGAGACCTTGCAATTTGATCCAATTAGAATCTTTCTTGTGAGGTTTTCTGAAGAGTTATGGACATTTGGACATTTCGAGTATTAAGACAGAATATTTATCAAATGAAATTTGATCGAATTATACCGATAAAACAAGGAACCCGACGAAGTAGTTTTCCTGTGGGCAATCGCTTCCTACAGCTGGAGGTGATTGGATGCAGAGAAAAAAGGTTAGCAATTAAGGTGGTAAAGTGCTCTCTTTCTCGCGTTATTTTTTTTAGGCACCATGTTTCTGTTTTGTACCAGCAGTTCCATTTACTGAGTGCTCAGGGATTTATCTTTCTCGTCTCTAATACCATCCATGGATTTAGACCTCGCAATAAGAAAACTAAATTGGCAATTGCTATAGGAATAGTGCACCCACATATTACAATTCAAATTTTAGGATTCAAAAGTAATGTTGTTTTATAAAAAAAAACATCGAATTCTAATCAAAAATAGTGCTGTTGTATATTTTATGTCTTGGCTTGTTTCTATAGAACCAACGACTTACTTTTGCTGAACATACTATAAAACATTTGCCTTTTGACATGCCGACCCCATCCAACAAAATTTGCCATTTATATGAAAATCTGATTAAAATATGATTTTGGCAAAGGTACCATGTTGTTGTTTGTATCGCAGTTCCCCAGTGACAATCATTCTGTATACCCAGTACAATACTCCTACATATTGCCGTCGCCGGCCGTTGGAATGGATTTGGGGACAATATGTTTACATGGCACCCAACCACCACAAAACGACGCCTCGTCCGTGAGAAAAATAAAATCCTCATGTATGCCTCGCAAAGCCTGTGGTTCACCTGAGGCTGGATGTATTCAAAAAGGGATAAAAAAATCATGTAGACTTTTTTTTTTTTTAAAATGCTCGTATCAACAACAAGGATAACGAAAACTATGTAACCTCATGCTACAGATGCGACAAAAGCATCAATGTCGGTACCGTGCGAACAGAGAATTTCAAATTCACACACCCAACCCGTTGACAGTGAAGACGACCATTTGAACCTTTTTCCAATCAATGCCTGTCCCACTACCAACCGGGTGGCCCCATATTGTATATCCACACCGAAATTCTTTTGTGAACGGAAAAACGGTTCGCCTGTCCCCTCCAAAATAGCTATTGCAAAACCTGGAACGTATGAAATACCAATTCTCAGCGGACAGTTTACAAATATGTTCTAGGGACAATAGAAAACTCGTTTGCCAGAAGTACTATTTTGAGAAGAAATCTAGTTGAGTTTTTCGGTACGGAAGTAAATGTTGAAAATTCAAGGAATTTTATACAATTGGTTTTCAGAGGTTATTGTGCTAACAGGTAGGTAAATTGATTTTAACAACACAACGGAACAATTCGTGTTTATGATTTGAAAAGATATATTTTGCATTTTTGGGTAATTTTTATCGTGTTTGGCCAAATGGCAGACATTTAAAAAAAGGTTTTTGGAATAGCCTACGTGTCTATTCGAATAGTTGCTCACGCTATCATATCCCATCCTTAAATTAAGTAGGTATCCCCAAAATTGATGAAATAAAGGAAATAATAACAATGTATGTTCATGAACATTATCAAAATTCAAAAATTGAGGTTTTATTTCTGAAAGTGGGCGTGGTCGTGGGTGGATTTAAAAAAATATTTGTACTTCTACTGAAGACGTGAACGTGCTTCTTAGCTCAAATTTCCTGGATCACACTTTATACGTGGACTATTATACACCTATGACGACCATATTGAACGATTTTTTTCTGCATGACAGCGAAAGGTTGTTTCATCGCCGTTAAATAGTCTGTAGAATTAGTTCTTCCATATTCTCATCATCGACTGCTGCTCAACCCGGATATTTGCCTGTTCATCCCGACAGGGTTCTGTGCGGTTGGTTTGCCCATATCGTGTTCTTCAAAATATTAAAATATTCGGGATAATTCGTCTCAGAGACGAAAGAGCTGAAGAAACATACAAAAAAACACTTATCTTCACTTTTAAGACTTCAGTCGTCATTCTCAAGCGATCCCTTATTTCCTATCCTCCCTTTTCTTGTTCTGAACGTTTTCGAACTTCAACCATAATTCAGGATAGCAAGATTTCTTTGAGCAAGGAAAACATAAAAGCTAGTTCCCCACCTATCTAGGTCTATCATACAACTAAAAATACAGTAACAACGTGAAAATAACGGAATGTTTACCTTAACCTCCAACCTTAAAGAAAAAAAATTTTTTTTCATACAACAGGAACCCAAATAACCGCAGCCAACTTATCACTCGCATCTCGAGAATCCCAAAACCAACAAAATATCTCAACCTTCACTACCACATGACATCGGGAGAAAAAATACGTCCGTTCTTCGGCCACACAAAGCAAACAGTCTCTGTAGATGTAGCTAGGGAACTTTCAAAAATTACTTTCGATTCTTATCTGAAATGAGGTAGAACTTAATTTCGCTGGAAACTCCACCCACCACCAGAACCGAGCGAGAAGGAATCCTCAAACAAACGACCAAAAGTATCTTGATGTAAACTTTATTCCATTCTCATTGTTCAGCAGTTCGCCACGTGCTTAAGAAAACATTTTGAATAAATTAATACCGCGTATCCACCGTTCCACACCGCAACAGCGCGCACGAGTATCGTCGCGACAGACTTTATGACCAAGTGTATGGCTTAACGACAGTCATAAACATTTCGATGATGACACTTTTATCAAAATAAAGAAGAGCAATCGAAACCGGTACCGGATTGGACGGATTCCGAATCTACGTATCTACAGATACACCCTTCTCAAAATAAATCTCGTAGTGAATGGGATTCGCGCTGGTGCTGCTTCTGTTCCGCATTCTGCATCTGTATACAACCGACGCAATACCCATGCCCTCTCAATAACAATATGGTACCGGTGCCGTTCGAAAATCGATTACAGTTTTTGAAAGGGACTCGTTTCTCTTCTTTGTGACGAAGAACGGGCACCCGATAAGGACCGGAAAACGAGGAACACGAAACCTCTCGTCGGAAGATGGTGTTCCAATGATGTTTCAAATGGTGTAACATATTTCAACCATTCGGTTCCGGTTGAGTTAATTTTGCCTTCGGGGTGGAGTTGGAGATTGGGCGGAAAACAGTCCGACCGCACCAACAACAACCATCACGTGGCACTTAGCACACATCTTCTTAACACATTTCCTTGGTGTTTCCCTTCATACCTGGCTGGGTGAAGACACGCTTAATGGAGGTACACAGGCACTCGTATGGATCATCGACTAAAGGATGTACAAGCCGAATTGATTCGTGGAACGAAATTACAGCTTCTATGTCATTTGAGCCTTTTAAATTAGACTCAGAGGTCACAGAGGCAATCCGCTTAGATTACAACCAACAAGTGGATCTGTACTTATGTACTTAAATATTGCAAATAGCGGATTGCAACCTTTTCAAATGCTTCGTTAAACAGCTTGACATCTGCAGGTAGCGGCTTCATTTTATACTCTTATCAGACGATATTATACGTTGGAGCAGTGAGAAGCATGCATTATCCGTGGACGATTACTTTTCAAATGGACGTTCTTTGATCGCAAATTAACTCACCTTTCGAATGCAGCCCCCACGAGACTGTCCCAAACCAGATATCAATTATTACATTGGTTACTACGTTCAGACAAACGACTTACCTACTTAAGTGGCGCTACAGTCCGGAAAGAATCTGCGCCTCAGCCAACATGCCTCTCCAATTAGCCCGGTCCTTAGCTAACTGCCTCCAGTTGGTTGAGATCGGTTCTTACTTGTGCGCGCCACTTAAGGCGAGGTCTTCCTCTATTGCGTCCGACGTCTGGCTGGGAATCGAAGACTCTGCGAGCCGGAGTATTGGTGTCCATTCGTTCTACATGTCCTAGCCATCTTAAACGTCCAATGAGGAGTTTTTTGACCAGGGACATGTCGCTGTACAGCCCGTATAGTTCTTGCTTGAATCTTCGTCTCCATAGCCCGACAGGATTTCTTCCACCGCTTTTGAGACAGTCTATGCTTCAGGGCCGTAGAGCAGGACTGGGATGATCAGGTTCTTATATAGGAACTAAGTAGTTCGAATGAGGGCCTTACTACTGAATTGCCTTCTTAGCCCGAAGAAACAGCGGTTGGCAAGAGTGATTCTTCGTTTAATTGCTGACGAGATGTTGTTGTCAGAGTTAAAAGCGGAGCCGATATAGACAGAGTCCGTACTAGAACTACCTCAATGGTGTCTTTCTGTCCAATTCGTCGATGTTGTTTGTCCTTTCTTCATTGATAGCATATACTTCATCTTGCACTCATTTTCTGCTAAACCCATTTTTGCCGCTTCCTTCATTATACTAGCAAACGTAGCTATGACATCACGTTGGGTCCTACCAATGACGTCAATATCGTCGGCGTATGCTAGTAGTTGTACCGATTTTTGGAAAATTGTACCTCTGGTGAAGAAGTCACATGACAGCGCATCGCCTTGCCAAAATCCTTTTTTTGGTATCGAATGTGTCGGTGAGGTCGTTTTCGACCCTGATGGAGTAGCGAGAATCCTCCATCGTCATCCTGCACAAACGGACGAGTTTGGGCGGTATACCAAAACTAGACATGGCTCTATACAGTTCGTCTCTATAAATGCTGCCGTATGCGGCCTTGAAATCGATGAATAGGTGGTGATTATCGATTTGGACTTCTTGGGTTTTTTCCAGGATCTAGCGAAGTCTGAAGATTTGATCGGTTGTGCACTTCCCTGGCCTAAAAACACACTGATAAGGGCCGATCACGTTGTTGGTAAACGGTTTCAGGCATTCACATATTACGGCAGATAGGATCTTGTAGGTGATGTTGAATAGACTTATGCCTCTGTAGTTGGCGCAGTTAAAAGGGTCTAATTTTCGAGTATCAGACAAACGATGCTGAGGTGCCATTCTTCAGGCATACTTTCTTCCGACCAGATTCGGCTTATGAGTTGGTGGATGTTACTTACCAAGTCATCTCCGCCGGCTTTATATAGCTCGGCGGGAAGGCCATCATTTCCGGCAGCCTTATTAAACTTCAGTTTAGATATTGCTATCCTCACTTCACTCAGGTTGGGTGGTTGGCAGCTTTCGCTGTCGTTGCCAGTATTGAATGGTTCGTTCTGTCTGCCAGCGGAATGTTGTTCGTCATCGCCGTTTTACAGTCTGCCGAAGTGGTTCTTCCATATCCTCAGCGTCGACTGTGTCTCAACTACGATAATTCCTTTTTCATTTCGAATGGTTTCGGTTCGAGCCTTGTATCCTTGGCTTTGAAGTTTTACACGTTGGTAAAACTTGCGAACATCGTTCCTGGAGTGGCACCTCTCTATATCCTCGATCGCGAGCTTTTCTTCCTCTTTTTTCTTCTTTCTAAAAAGCCAGTGTTCTTCCCTTCTTCTCTGCCTATAGAGCACAACGGCAGCTCTCGTCTTCACCTGCAGCTTAGCCTTGTAATCCTCGTTCTTGCCTGCGAGCATCTGTCGGCATTCCTCATCTAACCAGGGGTTTCTTGCTGGTGGGCGCGAGAAACCTTGAACATCAGTTGCATCTGATCTAATGGCTTGTTGGCATCGTTGCCATTGTTCTTCGACACTTAGTGTCGAATGGATACGCGTTGCGCGAAGGTCTTGGCGATGTCTTGCGATTGCAGTCTTTCGAAACTTAATTTTTTCACAGTATTTCTGGATTGTTGTGACTTGGTGGATATCCAAATTCTTATGTTGGCTGCAACAAGGTCCGAGTCGATGTTAGCTTCTTGGAGTGTTCGGACATCCAAAATACTGGATGCATGCCACTTGTCTATCGCAATGTGAACGGTTGGCCGTTCGTTGATCTGGAGACCGCCATGTCCACTTATGGATATTGACGTGAGGAAACGGGTGCTGGCTATAGTGGCAATTCGTTCCGTGGCGATGTGTAGGCTATGTTTTTCAATACTGCTAAAGATGTTTTCTCTTCCTACCTTTGCGTTAAAATCATTAAGCCCGATCTTATCATCGTGCTTCGGTAGTCGCTCAAAGGTTTTGTCAAGTAGCTCATAGAAGCAGTCGTTAGTTATATCATTTTTTTCCTCCGTTGGAGCGTGAGCGCATATAAGGCTTATGTTGGCGAATTTGACCTTGATGCGGATCGTTACAATGCGTTTGCTAATGCCTTGGAAACATAAGACTTCTTGCCTAAGTCTGGCCCTTATAACAAATCCGCATCCGAATAGTCGCTTTTCTGCTCACTATAATACGGTCCGTAGTAGATGTCACAGTTTTTCATCCTCTTTTTGCCCGGCCCATCCCATCGTATTTCCTGGATGGCAGTAATGTCTGCTTTGTATCAGTTTAGGGCTTCCGCTAGTTGTTCGCTTGTACCTCTCCTGTTTCATGTTCTCACATTTCAGGTGCAGATACGAAATTCGTTTTCCTTTTTTCGTTTAGCTGGGTCGTCAACAATAGAATCAGCCCTTTCCGAGGGTATTGGTTGCTTCGTAGCAGTGGTTGGGTAGTTAACCCAAAGCACAACCCCCAACCCTAGGACACGGGGCCAGCAGTATCCACTAGGTGATTTAGCGCTGCCGTTGGCCTTTCGGTTGATCCGCCACCATCTCTGTTCAAGGGGCCTGACTAACCCTTGAAAGTCCTAGACAACCTGTTGTCCGCATATGTCGAAGCAGCTTGTCTCGGTTCACCTGGGACAGCAGGCCGGGAATTCATTCCGTGCCATTCCGACCTGGCTGTTTATAGTGTTGCTGTTTTTCGTCGTGCTCTCAACACTCGCGCTTATCGTTTTGCAAGTCAAATCCGGTTGGGTGAGATCAGTACCTGAGTGGTACCACTTGGAGGTTAAAAATAAGCACTTGATGTGTAGTCACAGTTACGGGGCATTGCCAAGTTAAAGCCAATCAGATTTTACCCTCGTTCTACAACACCCAACCATTGTAAGGAATATACCTTGGTAAAATGTCATTCTTTCCAAGAAACTATAACAAACCAAATTCGAAAACATAATCCTTAAATGGTCAATGTTCCGACAATTCAGATTCAGAAACATTGACAATCTCCTGTATTTGACATTTCACTGAAAATTCGGTAACGAAATTTGCGCCGACAGTTTTACTCGTCCAGTAAAATAAATTTGAAACTTTTTCCTGGCATATAGGCAAACAAAAACGACCTAAAGTGGCAAACACCAGAAAATAAATAAATCCACTTTTTTTCTGCTGTCAGGACATCTTTTACACGATTGACACATAAAACCCGATATGCGCGTCGGACAATAACACCGAAGTAAATAAAGCAGTGTGTGGTTCAAAAGCGCATAATGGAATCATTGACACATCGAACGATCGGTTACCGTTGAGAATGAATCCACCATGTGTGTTGGGTATGTAAAGAGCTTTATTGGCTCGGATTTATAAGGACGATACTTGAAAAAAAAAACGTTCGAATTAAATTATTGTGGTTACCAATACGTAACTGGAGTTGATGGTTAAATTGTCAACTGTCATAAAAAACTCAAATGAATGCCATTTTTTTCATTTTATCGGTTTATGGTAATTTGAGTGTTGTTACGTCATTCTGACTTGGGGCAGCTAAAGTTTAAATTTTGTGCAGACGCTTTAATTTCACATTCAATTGAGTTTATGTTAATGAAATCAAGTTGGCTATTGATTTAAATATTTTAGTTATGAAATTGATGTTGAGTTGAGGGTAAAGCCGGCTGGAACTAGAAGTTAGCAATAACGGTTTTAATGTAAATTGAAATAAATTGAAACTTGACTAATGTGGAGATATAGTCCATTATGGACTTGGGACTAATCCAACAAGTCTCTTGAGTTTGTCCGGTCCTCAGTTAACTGCCTCCGACTTCTTCAACAACATAAAATGCGCAATTTTTTTGACAAGGGTATGTGTTCAATCTTCGACTTCAAAGGACTGCGATAATAACGGCCTTATTTCCAACGGAGGAAAAAAATGATACAGGTAAGGATTGCTTCTATGAGTTCCTTGACAAAACCTATGAGCGACTACAGAAGCACGATTTTAAAATGGGCTGGGTGATTTAACGCAAAGGTAGGAAGAGTAGACATTTTTAGAAGTATTGTCGGAAAACATAGCCTACACGACAACACGTCTGGTAACGGACTTAGGCTAATTGACTTCGCTACGGAACGAAATGCCAATATAGCCAGCACACGGTTTCCTCACCTCAATATCCATAAGGAGACATGGCGGCCTCCAGATCAACGAACGGTCAAGCAAATCGATCACATTGTGATAGACAAGAGAAACTAATCCAGTATTTTGGATGTCCAAACATTCCAAGGAGTCAATATCGACTCTGACCACTACCTTGTTGCAGCCAAGGTATGAATGCGGATATCCACCACGCCACAAAAATCCAGAAATACTCTGAAAGAATTTAATGTCAAAAGACTGCAATCGCAAGAGACCGCCAAGACCTTCGCGCAACGCGTACCCCTTAACCTCTCAATGAACACCATACCACCAACACTAAATGTCGAAGAGCAATGGCAACGATGCCAACAAGCCATTAGATCAGCTGCAACTGATGTTCAAGGTTTCTCGCGCCCACCAGCAAGAAACCCTGATTTGTTGAGGAATGCCGATAGATGCTCGCAGGCAAGAACGAGGCCTACAAGGCTAAGCTGCAGGTGAAGAGTTGCCGTTAAAATCTATAGCCAGAGAATAAGGAAAGAACACCGGCTTTTCAGAAAGAAGGAAAGCGCACAATCGATGATATAGAGAGGTGCTACTCCAGGAACGATGTTCGCAAGTTTTACCAAAGTGTAAAACGTCAAAGCCAAGGATACAAGGCTCGAAGTCAAAGCCAAGGATACAAGGCTCGAACAGAATCCTATCGAGATGAACAATGAAATATCGTAGTTGAGGCACAGTCGATGCTGAGGAAATAGAAGAACCACTTCTGCGGACTGTTAAACGGGGATGACGAACAACAATCCCCTGTCAGGCAGGGGATTCAATACTGGCAAAGACAGCGAAAACTGCCAACCACCCGACCTGAGTGAAGCGAGGATAGCAGTATCTAAACTCAAGCTTAATAAAGCTGCCGGAAATGACGGAGATGATTTGGTTAGTAATATCCACCAACTTATAAGCCGAATCTGGTCGGAAGAAAGTATGCCTGAAGAATGGAACCTCAGCATCGTTTGCCCGATCCAAAAAAAAGGCGACCCCCTTACAGAGGCATAAGTCTCCTCAACTTTGCCTACAATATCCTATTTGTGTTGTTAATAAAGAAAGGATACACGACATCGATGAATTGGACAGAACGTCACCATTGACATAGTACTGCACTTTGTCTATCTCGCCTACTCCATTAACTCTGACAACAATATCTCGTCACAAATTAAATAAAGAATTACTCTTGCCAACCGCTGTTTCTTCGGGCTAAGAAGGCAATTCAGTAGTAAAGCCCTGACTCGAGCTACTAAGGAGATCCTATATAAGACCGTTATCATCCCAGTCCTGCTCTACGGCGCTGAAGCGGATGAAGAAATCATTGGTCGCTTTGAGACGTAAATTCTTCAATCCTATTCGAGCTTTACAGTGACTTGCCCTGGTCATAAAACTCCGCATTGGACGTTTAAGGTCGCTAGGACATTTAGAACGAATGGACAAAAATACTCCGGCTCACAGTGTCTTCGATTCCCAGCCAGACGTCGGACTTAGTAGAGGAAGACCTCGTACAAGTAGAAACCTATCTCAACCGACTTGGAGTGCGAAACTGGCGGCAGTTAGGTAAGAACCGGGCTAATTGGAATGGCATGTTGGTCGAGGCTCAGGTTCATTCCGGACTGTAGCGCCACTTAAGTAAGTAAGTAATCATGTAGGCTTAAATGTACTTTAAAGGTTCTTAAGCTTTGCGTTAAAATCACCCAGCCCGATTTTAAAATTGTACTTCTGATGTATTGCCATTTTGTTCAGGAGCTCATAGAAACCTTGTTTAGCAATGTCATCCTTTCCCTTCACCGAAGCTTGGGAATGCGTTCGCTTATGTCTTTGAAGCATAAGACTTCGTGGAGTTGGAAACAATTATCAACCATGTGGAACTTATCACACATTTCCTTAAAGCAAACTCGCTTAAAGTAAACTCGCATCTAAAAATACTCTCGTTCTGGTGGTTGTAAAACAGACAGTAGTATATTGCACGGTTTTCCATCCTCCTTTTGGCCGGACCTGTATTTTCTGGTCAGTAATGTCGCTCCGTAGCAACTTAGCACTTGGTCCCACTTTTTCTGCTAAGTCTTTTAACGTCATTGTACCTTTTTCGTGTTATGGTCCCCAATAATAAATCATTCCTTTTCGAGGCTTTCGTTGGTGAGAATGTTAATAATAATAAGAATTATTCGTTAACATAAAATATTCCAGAAGCTTGGTGTAGATACTCTTATATTGGTTGAAAATATCTCTCTAATAATTTTTGAAAGCATCAACATAGAACAAGACCTTGCCATCAAGCATTCCGTCTGATATCAGCTCCAAACATTTAAACCCTCGCAACTTTTAATCGGTGTTTGTTTGAAGCACACAGAACTACCCTTAGTGTAAGCTTCATGATTGTAGGATAATTTTATCCGCCAGTGGTTATCTGCAATTAGCCTCAAATTACCCACCATGCGAAACTGTTAAATTGATTTCATTGATTTTTAATTATTTTCAATTGACCAATGATTGAAATTAAAACGGAAATGAATTGAAATGGGGCCATCCATGCGCCAATATGGATAGTACTGTAGAAAAAAATAAAATAAATTTTATATTCCCTATAACTACAAGCAAACCACTCTCATAAACGAGATGTAACGTTTGATATTAATATAAGGACTGCCTCAGTTTTAATAAATTTATAGATGCAGTAGCATTCATTGAATAAACTAAAAAGTAATGAAATATATTATTAGTTTATTAAAAATTAATTTGATTTTAATCATTTGTTAGATTAAAGGCTTTTGTTCGATAGGCAATTTCGCAAATTGGTATTTTAACAATTGGCGCCCATTGTGAGGCTTTTGTATTGTATTTTTATTTTGGCTAAGAGGGGAAAACCACCTATCTTCGAGAAATAATTAAAAATCTTTCTTGTGACTTTGTTTAAATATCTTTGCCAAATTCTTGAACTAACCGCAAATTTTTAAGTTTAAATCTCCTCCTCCTTTGTTCCAGCCTCTCGAAACGCCAATTTATTTACGTATCATAATATAATTCAATTGATTTTTCTTAAAATCTTTAATTAGAGTCTAGTGACTCTTTTCGAGAGTGTCAAAAGTCCATATTTTGAAATATTTTGAAATTTATCGCCTAATATCATGTCACTTTGTTTTGTGTGTTCTGACGGGAGGTGTATAGCGTGTCGCGTGTCGGCTGGTTTGAGATTAAATTCGGACTATGCTTTCTTTTTTATAATTTACACGTACTCAAGGGGTTATGAATACCCTTTATAAGTTACCACAGTACGAGCTGTTAGAGAAGGAGAAGAAAGAGAGTGATAGGAAAGATTTTGGATGTAGTGGAGACTTAACTCCATGGGTGGTGTCCGTTAAAATTGAAGAAATTCAAGATGGTGTGCATACTTTTAGGTATTACACCGACCTTTTTTTTATTTCTTTTAAATAAAAGTGAAATGGATTTTGGCTGGGATTGAACGCACAACCTTCCACTCAACAGACGAACACATTACCACTACACCGTGGCCAACCATGCTTGGTTATTCGGCATAAAAAGAAAGTAGGTACCGATGTACATTAGTTTTAAAAGACTGCAAGTTACAATATTGTAGAGAGTCGCAAGAATTATTGAATGTGACGAATGCAAATGGCTATTTCATTTGGTCTTACTTACTTAAGTGGCGCTACAGTCCGGAATGAACCTGGGACTCAATTAGCTCGGACCTTAGCTAACTGCCTCCAGTTACGCACACCAAGTTGGTTGAGGTCGGTTCTACTTGTGCGCCCCACTTAAGGCGGGTCTTCCTCTACTGCGTCCGACGTCTGGCTGGGAATCGAAGGCTCTGCGAGCCGGAGTATTGGTGTCCATTCGGTCTACATGTCCTAGCCATCTTAAACGTCCAATGCGGAGCTTTTCGAACAGGGACATTTCGCTGTACAGCTCGTATAGTTCTTGGTTGAATATTCGTCTCCATAGCCCGTTAACGCAAACGGGACCGAAGATTTTTCGAAGAATTTTCCTCTCAAAACGACCAAGGATTTCTTCATCCGCTTTTGAGATGGTCAATGCTTCAGGGCTGTAGAGCAGGACTGGGATGATCAGGGTCTTATATAAGATCTCCTTAGTAGTTCGAGTGAGGGCTTTACTACTGAATTGCCTTCTTAGCCCGAAGAAACAGCGGTTGGCAAGAGTAATTCTTCGTTTAATTTCTGACGAGATGTTGTTGTCAGAGTTAATAGCGGAACCGAGATAGATAAAGTCCCGTACTACATCTAAGTTATATCTGTCAATGGTGACGTTCTGTCCAATTCGTCGATGTTGTGTGTCCTTTCGTGTTGACAGCATAAACTTCGTCTTGCCCTCATTTACTGCTAAACCCATTTTGGCGCTTCCTTCTCTATACTAGCAAACGTGGCTATGATATCATGTTGGGTCCTACCAATGATTTCAGTATCGTCGGCGTATGCTAGTAGTGTACCGCTTTTTGGGAAATTACGCCTCTGGTGTTGGCTCGTGAGTTTTGCGCAATCCTCTCAAGAATCAAAATGAAGAAGTCTCATAATATCGCATCGCCTTGCCAAAATTATTTTTTGGTATCGAATGTGTCGGTGAGGTCGTTTCCGACCCTGATTGAGCAGCGAGAATCCTCCATCGTCATCCTACACAAACGGACGAGATTGGGCGGTATACCAAAACTAGACATGGCTCTATACAGTTCGTCTCTATAAATGCTGTTGTATGCGTCCTTGAAATCGATGAATAGGTGGTGGGTATCGATTTGGACTTCTTGGGTTTTCTCCAGGATCTACCGAAGTGTGAAGATTTGATCGGTTGTGGACTTTCCTGGCCTAAAAACACACTTATAAGGGCCGATCACGTTGTTGGTAAACGGTTTCAGGCGTTAACTTATTACGGCAGATAGGATCTTGTAGGTGATGTTAAGGAGACTTATGCCTCTGTAGTTGGCACAGTTTAGAGTTTCTCCTTTTTTGTGGTCATGAGATGTAAAACTAACAACACAACAAGGTAATTCAGAATTTATTTCGATGCTATTCAGGCGAAATTAAAGAGTTCGCTATCTGTATGCCTCTTATGAGGGTACGCTAAGTTGTTTTTGGTACACCCAAACAGACCTGGGCATTGAAATCAAGTTTGGGTGTATAAAATCTAGATAGATAGTGGTCAGAGCAGAAGGGGTGAACTATTTCTTACATCGATTAAGAAAATCTAGATTTTTCGTTTAGTTTTCGTGACTACGAATATGCACGTTCTAACATCAGTCGTTACTAACAGACATACCGAGCATGGAAAGCTTTGCGGTTTCTTCGACGTAAGTGAAATTCATGGATAATGACAGTAGATTTTGGTTTATCTATAGCGACATAAGACAGTATTGTGATGACTTGGAGGAATTGAATTCTACTGTTTTTCGAAATTAACATTTTTTCGTTTAGAATCCCCGTTTGAAGTTGACAAAGTGCACCAGATATCGAATATGAGAACCTAATAGTATTAACATTAGTGAAGAAATGAAGTGGTACAGGAGTTGGAAACAAGAGAATATACAAATGAAAAAGATAGTCGGAGACAAAACTGAGCCTATGGAGACACCAGCAGTTGCAGACGTTCGAAATAACATGTATTGAACGCTTTGCGAGATAATTTGTAATTCATAGCAAATGTTTTTCATCGATTTAAAATGTTTTATGATAAACCCCGTCAAATAGCTTTGGAATATTCAGTGTTACAAGCTTGCGTTCATCACCATGGTGGATAGAATAGTTCCACATTTCGGTGAGATATATCATCAAATCACCAGTGCACCTGTTGCTGCGTAAAACATACTTCCGATCATAAAGAAATTTTCATGATTTGATATATACAAGGTTATATAACCGTTAAGCCGAATAGAAAAGAGTTTTTTCACATATTCTTTTTTTGTTTCGCTCAGCGAATTGCGCTTCACAACTTTGCGTACACAAAGCGGCTGCAGCGAAAACCGTTTCTTAGTAGTTTGCTTTGTTTTGTTTCGTTTTAGTAATTTTTGTGCCTACAGGAAGGCTTATCATCATTTGTCAGCATCAAAGGAAATTCGCATTGTAATTATTGAAAGCATTATAACTGAATTTGGAATGTAAACGGGTTGTGTTTCATTTTATAAAATTTTATAAAAAAAAAACTTTTGATAGCATTCGGTAAGTACCAAAAGTACTGTACTCGCTTAGGTACAATGGCTAATAGGGTACTCATTTTTTCTAGATAAATATCACTGATATTGCATTTCAAAGGATCAAACCATCAAGTTTTTATATCAGAAACTTTCAAAACTTATGCCACGCCCTATATTTCGTGGAAAGATCTTCAAACCATAGCACTTTCAATAGTGTGATGCTTCCACCAGATCCAGATTATAATACGGATATGGAGGGCGATGCTGAAAAACTTGTTGCTTGCACAATGCCGCAAGATGTTCATGGAGAAGTAGAGGTGTTTTTTAGCAGTGACAGTGAAAATGATTCACCGCTACAAGAGCTGCGGCGCAGAATTCAGACAGCAAAACGTTGTGAAAATTTCCCAATATGGTCCATAAAATCATGTGCAACTGAAATACCAAAAAGCTGTATTTTCTTGGGACAAAAAATAAACATGGCAACAACATTGCATGGGAAGTCGGAGCTTGAAATTTTTGAAACTTTATTTGACGCAGAGGTTGTAAATTTGATCCTTCAGCAGTCGCGCGTTTATGGAGTACAGGTTGATGCGCATAATTTTTTAATCACCGAAGACCATTTGAAAGTCTTTTTGGGTAGTTTGCTTTACAGCCGATATCACTCTATGCCAAGAGGGAACATGTACTGGCAAACATATGAAGACACTCGTGTACCAATTGTTGCTAACAATATGTCCCGAACCAGATTCAAGGAAATCAAAAAAATATCTCCACCTTGCTGACAACAATAATCTTGTTTTTACCGACAAAATGGCAAAAGTAAGACCTCTAGCAACCCCTCTAAACGAACAATTCTGCCAGTTTGGATACATACATGAAAAAGTTTCGATGAGTCGATGGTAAAATACTACGGCAGCCACTCTTCGATAGCATTCGTTAGATGCAAGCCTGTAAGATTCGGCTTTAAAAATTGGATGCTAACGAGCAGTTGTGGTTATTTGTACCAATTCGAAACCTATTGTGGAACCAAAAACGTACGTCACTATGGCAAGACAGCAATTGCCGCTTGGATCCAGAGTTGTTGTTGATTTTTTGGACAAAGTTCCCCATCCTTCAGATCACATTGTGTTCTTTGATAATTTTTTTCACGTCACATGATCTTCTTGTTTCGCTGAAGCAAAAGGGGTTTCGAGATATTGGGACTGTACGTGAGACTACAAGGTGGCGCAAAAGTAATCCTCCTATCAGAAAATGCTATAAATTTTGCGATTGGCCCCTAATGTCAGTTCTGTTTTGGCATTTGTGTAGTAAACACATGCGAAATACACGTTATTAAACAATGTTACGCTACACTGCTCCAGAACGCGGAATATTGGTGACTATTTATTTGACCAATAATCGGTCGGTGACTTTGGCACAACTTGAATTTCGTCGCAGATTTCCTAGCCGTCCAACGCCTACTGGTGAAACACTGCGACGTTTAGCCGCTCGCCTCGAAGAGACTGGCACAACACGAGATGGTGCCAGGCGTGGCAGACCCTGGAGTAGCCGTTCTGCAGAGAATATTGCTGCTGTAGCCGAAGATGTCATGGAAGCGCCGTCGACATCGACCAGACGACGTGCCACGCAAATGGGCTTCAGTCGACGGTCTTTACAGCGAATTTTGGTACGAGATTTGAAGATGTTTCCGTACAAAGTCCAGACGGTGCATCAGCTGTTAGCTGCTGACCGCCAATCGCGTCTAACATACGCTCAAGCAATCCTTAATCACCACCAAGAGGAAAAATAATCATGAGTGATGAGGCCCATTTCCAGCTTAGCGGGTACGTAAATAAGCAAAATTTACGCTTCTGGGGCACTGAAAATCCGCGTGTAACCCACGAAGAGCCATTACACCCGCTCAAAGTCACTGTATGGTGTCTTGTTTTCGCTGTAGGAGTCATCGGACCTTTTTTCTTCGAAGACGTCGCGGGCCAAACGGTTACTGTGAATGGTGAGCGCTACAGAGCAATGATCAACGAGTTCTTTTTGCCGCAACTTGATGAATTGGGATTGGAAAACATGTGGTTCCAACAGGACGGTGCAACGGCACACACTGCACGTGCCACAACCGATATGCTGAAAGATGCATTTCCCGGGCGCCTAATCTCCCGTTTTGGCGATTTGCACTGGCCAGCAAGATCGCCTGATTTGACCGCTCCAGATTTCTTTTTGTGGGGCTTTTTGAAGTCGCGGGCTTATGTCAACAAGCCTCAGACTCTTACAGCTCTTAAATACAATATCCGTCAAGAATGTGAGGACCTATCGCCGGAAGTTTTGGCCAAAGTGATGGAAAATGCCATAAAAAGGGGTCAAATGACAATCAACTGTGGCGGCGGCCATTTACATGACATCAAATTCTCGACTTGATGTAAAAAAAATTAAAATACCAAATAAAAATAATCCACAAGAAGAATCAAAGCTTTTCATTTTTTTTCTAAATTACAGCCAAAAAACATCGGAAGGTTATGTTTGCGCCGACCTTGTATCTGATGAGATGACAAAATAAAACTCTTGCAACTGTTCGAGAGCAGAAAAGTTTTTTTGTCGCATATGATCTGCGTTCTGGTGGAAATGGGGCATAATCTGACAACGTTATTGCGTGGGCCAAGAGAGATCACCCTATTGGAAGATGCTCTTATTTTTGCAAATGGCAGCCAATGTCAAATCTGGTTTGACATTTTTGGACTAGATGCAGTTCGTCAAACAATTGTTTGCACAGCGTAAAATTTCAAGAAATTTCATGTTCATTTTGCTATATTATTAAGACTCGTTTGCTTTTCAATTTTTTTTATTAACGTATGTTTAAATGACTATTCTTATACGTAACATAAACAAAGAAAGGAGAAAAAATAATAATGTAACGGTAAATAATACAAAACCAAAACCTTCTTCATATTTTCTACTGTCAAGTAATTGTTTGCAATTGCAGAATGCGAGGTGGAAAAAGAATGAAACATGATAACGGTAGTAAATCTTTGAGGCACGGTTTTGGTTTAGACATTCCAATTGCATTTGGTTTAGCGATTCAGTCATTATTTGAAATTTCCAAGGAGTGGACATCACAGATTTTTTTTTTTAAATTTCATCATACCTGGAAAACGAGTCGATAATAATGTCATACAGTTGGTCAATTTTAATTACCAAAAAGGAAAAATCTGTGAAAGAACTTTCCGAAATGTTCTCGATTAAAGTGAGAACAATTTACAACATAATCTCGATGACAGGGAAGGAAAATCGTTTGGAACTAGGGCATAGTGGCGGCAGGCCAGCCAAACTAAGTCGGAGAGATGAATCTGAAATTTTACGTGCAATAGATAACAACCCCCAAACTAGTCTCAGGCAGTTAACAATAACAATCAAAAACCATTTGGACAAAGAGGTCTTCCACGAAACTGTGCGCACAGTTTTAAAACGAAAAAAATTTGCGTCTAGAGTAGCCCGAAAAAAGCCGTTACTCTCAGAAGTTAACGTAATGAAACTAAAGTGTTTCGGACTGGACCTCATTTCGAAAGATATAACATACTGGGATGACGTAATTTTTTGTGATGAGAGTAAAATTATGCTCTACTACCATGACGGTCCCAATAGAGTTTGGAGGAAGTCAAAAACTGCTCTACTTAACAGAAATATTATCCCAACTGTAAAGTTTGGCAAATTGTCCGTAATGTTGTGGGGTTGTATCTCAGCCAAGGGTGTCGGTGAACTTCGAATTATCACGGACATAATGAACAAGGAAATGTATTTGGATATTTTGCGTAAGGAGCTAACTGAGAGCGCCAAAAAAATTGATTTTTTCTGCAGCCAGGACCCTCAAAAATTGCATTATAAGTTGTACCAAGATAACGACCCGAAACATAAATCGCTTTTATATCGAACCTGGGCACTGCATAATGTTAATAAGGTCATTGACAACCCTCCTCAAAGCCCAGATTTAAACCCGATAGAAAACGTATGGGCTTTACTGAAAAAAAAGTCGCCAAACCGTCGCCGAAAACAAAAAATGATTTCGTGAGAATACTCAAAGAGGAGTGGCTGAAATTGCCGGAACATCTGGACTTCAAGAGGCTTATTAATTTGTTTTGGAATAACAGAATTCGGGCCGTAAATTCCAGCGACCCGAGTATGTTTCCACAAATTAATAAGATTTTTAGGAGAAAAGGTCATAACGACCTTCCGTGTATTAATCTCCAACGAACAACTGACAATACAAACATACTTTTGACAGCAGGAATTGATCCGGGGGAAGCCATCTTCGACGGCGATTTCTATGTTATTGAAGATCCTCAGGAGAAAGTGGAGGCAGTGTGGGCTGTCTTTCAGGAAGTGTATAAGGTGAATGATAGCATTCGCCCGAACCGCGTCCTGGAAAACAATACCCTGCTCCATCATGTCTATCTCCGAAACGACATAACGCAATGGCGATCTGAGAACCGTGGTTTCACCCGGTTGGATGACGAAAACTTGGCAAGCGCCATAGTCGCCCAGCGAAGTGGGCTTAGTCCCCTGTTAATCTCGAAGGTGGAACTCCAGATCATCTTCGATTCCATAAAGAAAAAGAAGTCAGCGGGAGTCGATGGTATATCCAACATTGTTCTGCGACACTTACCACCTGAAGCTGTGGACATTTACGCCACGCTGTTCAACAACGCGCTGAATAATGCATATTATCCAGTGCGTTGGAAGACGGGGCGGTGGTTCATCCTCTCCCGAAAAAGGGAAAGGACAACTCCAATCCGGCGAATTTCCGATCGATGAGTCTCCTTCCGAGTATCAGCGAGATTTTCGAAAAGATTCTGAATCGAGCACTGTTCAAGTGGTCTGAGGACAATAATAATACCAGAGAACCAGTTTGGTTTCAAGGCTGGACATGACTGTATTCATGCCAAACTCGTCTCTGATATACAATGGAACAAAGCCAAAAAACAGTGCACCGGTGCATGTCTGGTTGATTTAGAGAAGGCTTTTGACACCGTATGGTTAGAGGGCCTCTATCTAAAGCTGACCAGACTTGGCATAAGTAAACCACTGCTATATATGCTTCATGACATGCTGACTGGTAGAACGTTTGTTGTCAAAAGTGGCAATGTAACTTCTACCACAGAATTTTTCATTAAGATTTGTCTGCAACAGGGAGCGGTAAACTCGCCGATTCTCTTCAGCATTTACACCAGTGATATGATAGGTAGTCTTACTCAGGCAATTGCGTATGCGGACGATCTTATCGCGTACAGAACAGCCTCTACTGTCGAAGTCATTCGAACTCTTTTGCAGCGGGACTTCGACAAGATCCAGAGATATTGTGATGACTGGAAGTTGAAAATCCTGTTTGGACACCGTTGTCTAGGGCCTTTAGGGATACGAGAAAGAACTGGTGAAAGCTGGTGATCGTTGGACCAAACGGACAGCCACTGGAGGGTAAAAGTGTAGTAAAGTACCTTGGCATCTGGTTAGATCAGTATCTATATTTCGGAAGACATGTAGATGCTGCTCTGGCTAGAGCTAGGGGAGCATTTGCCCTGACAAGACGATTGTTTTATAGCAGTCGTCTTGACAGCAGGGTGAAGGTGATTTGCTAAATGGCCCTCATTAGGCCGATGATTGCCTATGGATGCCCGGTGTGGTTCAACGTTGCCCCATCTCAAATGGAAAAGATACGGGTGTTTGAGAGTCAGTGTCTGAGGAGCTGCCTCAGACTTCACAGAACACCAGTATCTGACTACACAAAATACTATTCCAACCAGGTCCTATACAGCGGGGCCAACATAAACCGAATAGACAATTTTCTGGTGAAACTCATTCGGTTTCATGCTGCAAGAGCGATGGCTTCGAACAATAGTCTCATCTTTGGGGCCTTCTACCCCAATGATGAATATTTTGAGAGTGCGCGTTTAAACGGCTTTATTTCGCCCGAAGCTTTCCTATATTTGGATAGTCGAGGGGTGATACAGGATAGATCGGCGCTTCCGCTAATCTACCACGTCTTCCGACGAACTGTGGATAGTCGGCTCCTGTACGACCGAGACGTCGTC
Organism: Rhingia rostrata; assembly: GCA_949824845.1. NCBI lineage: Eukaryota > Metazoa > Arthropoda > Insecta > Diptera > Syrphidae > Rhingia > Rhingia rostrata. The sequence goes on along the minus strand of OX463755.1, from coordinate 196,138,649 downwards.
ACTCAGGGCGGAGGAGAGCGCCTGCGGTTCAGCAGGAGTGTGTCCGATTGGGACCGCCGGAGTAGGTTGCAACAGGAGAACCTTTTGTGGTGGCTAACGTAGTTATAGTTAGTTGACTTTTGAAAATATATGGCCGGCTTGCATAGTTGTTTAGGTTTATGTTAAGGTAAACAGTCGTGGTGGCACAAAAAAAAATACAAAAATATTCTAAAAATGCTTGCTGTGGCTGTTCTAGTTTTTAAGCTATATTTTGGTAGAAGTAAGTAGTTTTAAGTAGTTTAAGTTAGTCGATAAGTAGTTTTAATTAGCATGTAAGTTTAAATAAAATAAAAAAAAGACAAGAAACCAAGTTTTTCTCAAATGTTTCTTGGTAAACATCATTACATTGCTATTAGATTTACTTATTAGAGAATAGGCCGAAAGGCATTAGAAATAAGTTGTTATCATTTAATTTAGGGCGCCCGCATAGGGCCAGTAAGTTAGTTAAGTAGTTGATAAGTAAGCTAGTTTTTTTCATGAATTTTTGTCTAGCATGTAAGTTAGTTTTAAGATAAAGTAAAATAAAAATGCAAAATGAACATGAAATTTGTTGAAATTTTTCGTTGTGCAAACAATTGTTTGACAAACTGTAGATGTAGAATACAAGTGAACAAGCCATGGAGCGATACACTCCCCAAGAACGCGGAATAATCGAAGTGGACGATTTTTCGACCAAAATCATAATGAGTGATGAGGCTATTTCCACCTCAGCGGGTTTCCTGAACAAGTAAGTTAATTGCAGATGAGTATATCGAGAATGTGTTTAAGAGAAATTGCTTATCTCACACTTGTCACGATTGTATGGGAACGTAAAGCCATTTGAGATACCCAAATCTGCCTCAACTCGAATATATAAACAACCTTCAGTTCACTGAATGTTCAGTATTATTCATAGACCACTCAGGCATGGAGCGTTGGAATAATTAGGTCGCGGTTGTAACTGGTGCCAGTAGTGGAATTGGCGAAGCTATCGCAAAAGACTTAGTCACTGCTGGACTCCGTGTAGTTGCACTTGGACGCCGTCAAGAACGCCTTGATGGGAACAAAGCTAAACTAGCAAAAGATCTCCAATCGCGCTTTTATGCTAAAAAGTGCGATGTTTCTGTCGAAGAAGATGTCAAAGCTACATTTGAATGGATCATCAAGACCTTAGGTGGTGTCGATATCCTGATAAATAATGCTGGAATAGTTCGAATGGGTAAAAACCTGATTGATATGCCAACCTCTGCGATTGATCAAGTTCTCAATACAAACGTAAAGGGTGTGATATACTGCACACAAGCGGCTTTCAAGAGCATGAAGGAAAGGAATTTCGCACGACACATTGTGCACATTAATAGCATTGCCGGGCATAACGTCATCAATGCTGGTAAGCAAAGCTCTTATATTTATTCACCATCGAAATTCGCTGTTACTGCAATTAATGAAGTCTTCCGCAACGAGCTAAGAAATTTAGGAACAAAGATCAAGACAACCGTAAGTTTGAAGTTTTTTTTTTTCGAGAGTGCCTCTAATTACTCGTCTCATTTATGTAGAGTGTAAGTTCTGGAGCTGTCCGAACTGAAATTGCACCCAAGGAGATTTTCGATATGTTCCCTTGTGTGTTAAATTCAGAAGACATTTCGCAAGCGGTAGTGTTTGCGATATCAACACCACCACATGTACAAATCCATGAGATTACAGTAAAGCCAGGTGGAGAGACAATCAAGGGTGCGATGGTTAGTCTGCGTTCGATTCCCAGCCTTAGCAACACCTTAGATGATTTTTCACTGGACCTCCTGTCGTGATGATCTGACACACCGTCCAAGTAGTTTCAACTGTCAAAAATAGCTTACCTCAACTTCGCCGTTCGTAGTCGGCATAAAAGAGGAGGTCCCGCCATCGTGCAATAAGTACATACGCACAATCGTCATGAGAAAGCAACGAGCCTGTTGCGACAAAAATCAGTTTTTGTTTTTGTAATCAAAAGGTTTCCTTATTTCAACTCTAACGTTTTAAGTTAATTTATGCACTAGCCGAAAGCCTTAGCAGCTAGCGCTATTAAAAACGATTGATATTGTTATTTATTGCATTTATTGCAATAGAAGCAGTCGATATCTTCACCACCCTGTTTAACAATTCACTGAATAATGCACATTATCCGGTGCACTGGAAAACGGCGGTGGTACATCCTATCCCCAAAAAGGACAAGGACAAAACAAACCCAGCTAATCTTCGGTCAATAATAATAATCTTAAGTCAATAGGGCTCTGCTTAAGTGGGTCGAGGAAAACAAAATTATTCCGGAAAATCAGTTTGGTTTTCGAGCGAGGCATGACACCATTCATGCCGCATCGAAACTAGTGTCCGACATTCAATGGAATAAGTCCAAAAAACAGTGCACAGGGGCCTGTCTGGTTGACTTTGAGAAGGCCTTCGACACCGTATGGTTAGAGGGGCTTTTCTACAAGCTGACCAGACTGGGCATGCGTAAACCCATGCTATATATGATTTATGAAATGCTTATGGGAAAGAAGTTCGTTGTCAAATGTGGCAACATAACTTCGAGTAAAGTCTTTGAAATTAAAAACGGTTTACAACAGGGGACGGTGAACTCCCCGATATTGTTTAACATTTATACAAGTGATCTTGTAGGTTCTCTCAGACACGCTATAGCGTACGCAGATCATCTAGTGGCGTACAGATTAGGTCCAAAAATCGAGGTCATCAACACACTTTTGCAACGTGACTTCGATCACATTAAGGGATATTGCGGTGGTTGGAAATTGAGGATCAATTTCCAAAAAACCGAAACAATTCTGTTCAGGACCCCAGTGCAGAGGGCTTCTTACGATACCAGAAAAAACTGAAAAAAATTTGTATCATTGGACAGCATGGACGGCCGTTGGCGGTGAGAAGTGAAGTCAAATACCTTGGCATCTGGCTCGACAAGTTTCTATATTTTAATAAAAATGTGGATGCTTGTCTGGCCAGGGCTAGGGGGGCTTATGCTCTGACAAGAAGATTGTTTCATAGCAGTCAACTTGATTCAAGGGTGAAAGTCATTTGCTACATGGCCCTCATAAGGCCGATCATCGCTTACGGTTATCCCGTGTGGTTCAATGTATCACCATCCTACATGAAAAGGATACGGCTATTCGAGAGGCGTTGTCTCCGATCCTGCTTAGGGTTGTACCGAACACCAGACTCCGAGTACATAAGATACTATCGGAACGAGGTTCTATACAATGGGGCCCAGTTGAACAGATTTGACAATTTCCTAATTAAGGTGAATCGAAGGCACGCTGCAAGGGCGATGGCTAGCGACAAAAGCCTGATCTTCGGGGCTTATTACCCCAATGAAACATATATAGAGAGTGCGCTCATGTCTGGCTTTATTCCACCAGAGGCATTTGTTTATATCGATTCGTTAGGGTTGGTACAAGACAGGAACGGTATCCCGGTTTTATACCACCGCGACCGTGACGAGCGTGACAAACGGCTAGTCCTCGACGGGTACGTTGACAATGCTCCGGAGCTCCTCCGCTTTAGCACGGCGGTATCGGATCGCGATAGGACCGAGGCCGAAAGGCAGCGCACCGAATTCTGGTGGCTACACGAGGGAAGTGATTCAGCACTTCCTCTAGACTTTGCGGACTTTTAGTCCAATAATTAGTTCTTCGATAAATTAATGCTAGTACTAGTTCTGTGGCGGGGATTGTGCTCCATATTGGCGTACAATATGGGTGCTTGCATGCTGCCTGTGGACCAAAAGACTCGATCAGGATGGCGACCCCTCGGGGCATATGCAGCGAGGGCTCGCCACCCAGATTATAATTAAGTTTAAGTAGTTAAGTAATCTTAAATCGATAAGTAGTCTTAAGTAGTTAAGTAGTATTAAGTATTTAAGTAGTATTAAGTAGTCTTAAGTAGATTAAGTTTTTTTTTTATATAAAATTGTCGCTAATCAAAGTTTTTTTAAATTTTCCTTTGAAACATAAATATATTTTAAAATAAAAAAGAAGAAACTTGAAGCCGAAAGGCAAAATAAAAACTGTTAGATGTAAGCTTACAGCGCCCGCTAAGGGCCATAATTTAGTTTAAGTAAATATGTTATTGATAAGTTAGATTTAAGCATTTTTGTCTAGTATTAAGTTAATATTTTAAGGAAATAAAAAATGAATTTAAAAAAAAAATAATAATAATAATTTGTCCAAACTCAAGGATTATCCCCAAAAGATGGTGGTGGTTTTGATGAGAGAAAAGGCACTGATTAGTGTAGGTGGGTGATGGAAAAAAGTGATTGTGCTGAACGGGCTGTTACTTAGTTAAGCCTAAATTCAAGTAAGTTAAAGGAAAGGTTTGTAATCATTTCGTTGTACGACTCTATTACCATTTTAGTAGCATTGATGTTTTTTTTTGTTTTTAATTTACACGTACTCAAGGGGTTATGAATACCCTTTATATGTTACCATAGTACGATCGTTTGAGAAGGGGAAGAAAGAGAGGATAGGAAAGATTTTGGATGTAGTGGAGACTTAACTCCATGTATGGTGTCCGAACTAGCTTCGGGGAGTCACTTTTTCTTGTGTTCGTTAATATTGAAGAAATTCAAGATGGTGTGCATACTTTTAGGTATTACACCGACCTTTTTATTTCTTTTAAATAAAAGTGAAATGGATTTTGGTTGGGATTGAATGCGCAACCTTCCACTCAACAGACGAACACATACTTTCAAACTCATTTTTTATTTACTTAAAATATTAACTTACTACTAGACAAAATTGCTTAAATCTAACTTATCAATAACTGGTTTACTTAATCTAACTTATCGGCCCTTAGTGGGCGCACAGACGAACACATTACCACTACACCGCGGCCACACACTGACTGGATCATTTTGATAGCTGCTGGGAATTTGTTTTAATTATTTAAATTCGCTTTTAGCTTTGCGAATGTTCTTAAAAATATAAACTTATTAATTACTAGAAAAACATTTAAGTACGCAAAAATCATCACACGACACTTAAGCAAGCAGGTAATAAAAGTACATTTGATACCTGAATAGGGGAGTTATCACCAAGTTGGGTCTGAAAAATTAATTTTTTTATCTTTGACCAGGACGAATTCCTTAACTGGCGCCCGAGCAGGGACCCAGTTATCACCATCGGTCATTAACCAGACATACAAAAAATGCAAACGATGCACACGCGCATCCGCTTCGCACCTTGGAATCATTCCCATGATGAAACCCAATACGAGGCTAACGAAATATATCGGATCTGCATGGGAACTGCAGATCAGCACTTTAGTTATAGGAATATGATAAATGTATCTAGTGAAGTAAGAACATTCATTCTGGTTTCGGCTCTGGTCGAGGTAGTACGCTAATAAATGATTATAACGAAAACTTAATCCGTGTTTGAGTGATTCTACAGAAGATGAATGAAAATTATCAAAATTTCGGCACGACATTTTTGAAAGCAATTAGGTTTTAAAACTACGCCTAGTTAAGCATTGGAACGTTTATTCACTTAATCTAAAGCGGCCAGTCATAAAAATTAAAACCAACAATTTTAGGGCCATTTTTTAAAAACAGATGATCAGGGGACTGAGTACTTTTTCAGGGGACTTATAAAAAGACAGACAAATCTTGTTTTTCATTGTTTTTATTAAAACGATAAAAAAGGATATATTTATTTCTTCAAAAAATAAACATAAAAGGATACTTAATTTATTAAATAAAAATTTTTTCAGACTTCAGTTATTGTTCACATTAAGTAGTTTTTATAAAAAAGATTAAGAGATCGTGTTAATTAAAATATAATATATAATTAAAAATAAAAATAAATTTAGAAAGAAAATTTGTTATGTCTCCCCCACATGCCACAACGTTGTCTGCAGTTCTTTTACAGACAGCGCCTACACCATCAGGAGCTCCTTTGCCATGACCCGATTCATGATAATTCCAGGTCCAATTTACAATTCCTGGGTACAAATCGGGCGTTTTACGGGCCAAAACAAAAAACATAAGCTTGTTTCTGTATTGAGTCACTGGTCCATCGCTCAAAAAGTGTATATTTTTTATGTTTGGTGGCAATTGGTTTAAGACCGGCTTAAGGTGTGCCCAAATAGCAGGCACATTGAGATAAGTTTGAAGAAACTGTACAAAAAGAACGCGTTACCCCTTTTAAATAAACAACAACCGTATGAAGCGATATTTGCGCCCGGGACCCTCCAAAATGAAAATATTGCACCTCTTCGCTATATTTTGTGCAATAATTTTCCGAAAAATAAGTAAATATTTGCTACGTAATGCAAGGAAATACAATATCTTCTCAAAATTTCTCAGTCCCTTGGATAGAATATCAGTCCCCTGTTCATTTAATTGTCAGGGGACTTAGGCCAGGGGATTGAGTGTTTTGATAGTTTTTGTGCAATAAACATAGTTTCACATTATTGGAAATAATAAAAATAATAGTTAAATATTACAGTTTAAAATAGCCAAAATAATAATACTAAAAAATATAACTCTACCACACAAAAATGTATTATAAATACTCACCAAGGTACTGAGAATCGAACTGGACAATATACGACCTCTCACCAAAACGTCTGCTTCACAACTGACATAACAGCGCGCCTTTTTTTTTATGCATAAGTTTTTATTCAAATGAGACTCGAAGCTTCATATTGCTAGATCTGAGACTTGGGCCGATATCGAAGTTATCGATAATTTGGACTAATTCAATCTTCCAGGGGACTGATAAGGAATCTGAGGGACGCGTTGAATGCATTTTTTAAAAAATAAAATCAATTGTTATAAAACCTATATTTAATAATTGACATATATCTGCTATTTAGGGTCACTAATTCATAATAAATTTTAGTGTGCGAACTAAAATTAAAAAACGATAATGTTTTTTCGCTTCGAAAACAGGCGTGGGACACGTCACGGGACTGAGATTTGTGCACTTTCATGAATTTTTTGAGTAATGGAAACATATCAGATTTTAATAATTTTGTATGGCCATGTAGATATTGATAAAATTTATAATTGTAAACAAAAATCAGATTGCATGGTTTAATGGTTCATTATATATCAGCGGAGCCATCGAAAATATCATCTTTTGTAGAATCACCCGTTTCTTTTAAAAAAGACCAAGTTGGGTCTGAAAAATTAATTTTTTTATCTTTGACCAGGACGAATTCCTTAACTGGGGTTTCTGTTTTCCATTTACCAACCGACGTGACAGAATCTATTTCGGCTATATGTGAGAGTTCCTCCTCTATGTCGTCAATATGTATATAAATATTTTTCGATTTCCATTAAATTGCAATTACTTGAATTTAATCTATTTTTTCATTTCGTCTCATTTCATTGCGTCTCCAACTGAAGGCAACCCTCTTCCAATGGCGTTTCCTTAGATAATCAAAAACAAATTAATGACTTATTGTTATAGCCACTGGAATGTTGGTGTAGGTACTCCCTCCTTGTACCGACGTTTAAGAACTAGACAAACTACTCCATGCTCGGACTACAAGTACAAGTCCACACTGTCGGTTTTATAATCAATAAATATTTTCAACACGATTGACTCCCGATGTAGCTACAACGACTGCCTTCCTTCCTGCATACCAATAAAACGAACATAACGCCCTACGGGATAAAAATGAATAAATCCCATAAAAAAGAATCGACGATTTCAAGTGGAAACATTTTTGGCCACCATTAAGGAAAAACAACAAGACGGTCGAGGAAAGGAAACATAACCACAAAGCCTCACATCATCCAGACCATATGGCTTCTTACATTTTTGACTGCGAGTAGACGATCCGCGATGGTTACACCATGTGAGACGAAGAGGGTCCAAGAGTCTGATATTTAATGGTTATGACGGTATTCAATTGTTATGGCTGATGGTGGTCATGCTCATGACTATGACTAAACAACACACAAGTTCGGTGGTTATGAAGTGGAATGGCCGCTGCACAAACGGATGCTATGGTGAGCAATCCTGTTGGCTTTCATCTCTGGAATTACTGGTTTCAAGTGTTCGAGTTTGTATTTGTATATGACTGATGGCAATGACAGTGGGTGTATCTTCAAGGTTGGCCAAATGACATGAAGTCGAATTAACGGATGAAAAAGAGAGTCATTTTCCAAAGAGAATAGCAGACCGATTGTCTTATTAAAAGTTTTATGGACTTAAGTATGTCTGGACGCGTTATTTTCAATAAAGGAACAGGGCGTGGGTACTTTGAAAATGCTATTTGAAGTGTTTAACTATGCATCCTTTGCAGGGTGAGAAGGTCATCATACGCACCTACTAATACCGTCAGTACATGTGGTTTTTCTTTATGGCGGCGCTAGGTCGAATAGTCTTGTTCCTTGTAATCGACGATTAAGGATTGTCACGTCCAGAGTAGGGCTTATTTCATTATTGCCATGAAACAAAAATATGAGTACGCAGAGTATGAGCGGAGTATATTTACGTGTATCGTATGTCCAAAAAGGTTTTAGCACTTTGCATACGCTTAGGTTCGAGTATCTTCCGATTAGCCAAACGTTGTTTTTTCAACTTGCGGCATCCACATAAGTTTTGCAACTAGGGTCATTTGTAGATATTTTGTCTCGTTAACGTATGGCATTTGTCCCGAGTTAGAGAACAAGTACCATATGTTGAAGACCAAACTAAACGTTGCATCACGAATCCTCCAGAGTTAGGCGACGCTGCTGTATAAATTGTTTTGGACAATAAGCGATGGGTGCTATTTTATGGGGCCCTTTCTTTCTGGACAAGACGTAAAAACACTTTTTCTGTATTTGGGAAATCTAAATTTGAGTCAAGGGACACGATTTTTGCCAAGAATAGGTGGATGATTTGGTGCCTGCACACTTCCATGACATCACCGTGATGAATTCCGACGCTGCTATATAAATTGTTTTGGACAATAAGCGATGGGTGCTATTTTATGGGGCCCTTTCTTTCTGGACAAGACGTAAAAACACTTTTCCTGTAGTTGGGAAATCTAAATTTGAGTCAAGGGACACGATTTTTGCCAAGAATAGGTGAATGATTTGGTGCCTGCACACTTCCATGACATCACCGTGATGACTTCCACTGGTACTCCTTCAAAACCGTCAGAGCCGATGGCCTTGTTGTTCTTCAGCTTCTTTATGGCTGCGGTTATTTTTTTAATTCTGGGTGGGAGTGCTATTTTACGATGACTGGTCGATTTTTGGCTCATGAAAATGCTGCCTGAATATACTTATATCTAATCCCCTGCACGTTTGTGACCATTGGTTACCATTGCGCTTCCAGTTGTTACCAGTTGTTTGTTTATACCCTATCCGTAGGTATATAAAGGGTGGTTAATTTTTAAGAGCCGTTAGAGAACAAGTACCATATGTTGAAGACCAAGCTAAACGTTCCATCGCGAATCCTCCAGAGTTAGGCGACGCTGCTATATAAATTGTTTTGGACAATAAACGATGGGTGCTATTTTATGGGGCCGATTTTAATTTTGAATAGAACACAAACTATTTAGAAATTCTCATTTCTCTTTACTATAATAATATTGGTATGATTTAGTTATGTATGGATCAAAATATCGGCCAAATGGAAGCCGCGACCTCGGCGGCACACCACCATCCGATGGTCCGAATTCTCGATGACGCTGAATGATTGACGCTCTTGAATTGTTGCTGGTTTATAGACGTTCACCTTTTCTTTGAAATAACCCCAAAGTAAGAAGTACGACGGTGTCAAATCACATGATCTTGGCGGCCAATGACAACCTTACCGTTGAATTTGTCGCACAAAAGAGTCATTGTTTCGTCCTGTTGAAACCACATATCGTCCACATCCATGTCTTCCAATTCGGGCCATAAAAAGTACGTCATAATCTCACGATAGCCAACAGTAACTGCATGACCGGCCTCATTTAAAAAAAAAATACGGCCGGACGATGCCGCCAGCCCATAAACCGCATCGATAGCTGAATCAATTTAGCCATGTTTGTCCCTCTGTCTCTCTGTCAGTCGATACGCCACCAGTTTTTAGCCTTAAATTTTGAGATAGAATGATGAAATTAGGCACACGTGCTCGTTGTTGCTCCCAGCAGAACAAGTGTAAGAGTTTTTGAAATCCGCCCACTGTCATTCCCCCTTTTAGAAAAACGTAGTTTGTGGCCAAACCGGTAGAGATTTAAAAAAAGTGTTTGAACAACATATCTAGGCAACATCCTAATGTCTATACGAAGTAAAAATCGTTTTCCGGCAATAATTTAAAATACTCCAAGAATGCTTAGATGCAAAATCATTGTTTATGATAATAGAAACATTTCATCATTTTAGCCTACGTCCACTTTTTGTAGGCGTTTTTATAGAAAAAAACATTTGTGTACCCCATAGCATGACCAGACGAACGGCGTTGTTTTTTGTCAAACCATAACAGATTTTGATCAACTGTCTGAAGAATATGTTGCGACAATGATATTTTTATATAATTTACTGCCATAAAATTCACATTTTGGGGATATCAATTTTTAAGATGCGATGGGATAGGATATTAAACGATCCGCATGGCGGATTGTAGCTTTTTTATGTTATTAACATTCTCTTAAAATTATTTTTTCCTTAACATTTTCGACTTCGAGATTTTGATTGATTCTAACGTTGCGATGATAACGGGAACAAAAAAAAATGTTTTTTTGGAATTCTGTCCATCGGTTCGTTTGTCTGTCTGTCCATAATGGTGTCTCCAGCCAAAATAGCTAGACCCATTTTCTTCAAGCATTTTTTGTTTGTTTTTTTTTTTTTTATAATTTACACGTATTCAAGGGGTTATGAATACCCTTTATATGTTACCATAGTACGAGCGTTAGAGAAGGGGAAGAAAGAGAGGATAGGAAAGATTTTGGATGTAGTGGAGACTTAAACTCCATGGGTGGTGTCCGAATTAGCTTCGGGGAGTTACTTTTTCTTGTGTTCGTTAAATTTGAAGAAATTCAAGATGGTGTGCATACTTTTAGGTATTACACTGACCTTTTTTATTTCTTTTAAATAAAAGTGAAATGGATTTTGGCTGGGATTGAACGCGCAACCTTCCACTCAACATACGAACACATTAACACTACACCGCGGCCACCCACTAATTCTAGTTCTAGGCCACTTTTTGTGTTGCTTTTTGCCATGTTTTTAACGGTACCCGCCATATAAAAACTATACATAACTTATTACATAACGGCTATGACAGTTTTGATTCAACTTTGTATATACTAAAAGCATATTAGTGCCAACAAAATTCATATAACGCATTTTTGCATTCGGGACTTTTAAAGAAAATTAACAATTTCTCGCAAGCTATTTTCTCAAATTGAATGAAATTCAATATACATATGTGCTACGATTATGGTATGTGACAATTCCACAGAATTCCCAACGGAATTTTAAGTTTTGGCCAATAGCGGAAATTCATTATTATTCGCATAGACACCGATTCCTTCAAATTCCGGAATTAACCGTTCGTATAGTTACATTTCGATATTGTTTTTATCATTTTTAGCAGCAATTATCAAAATTCGTATTGTGTAAATATTTTGGCTAAAATTTAAAAAAAAAATGTAAAAATTTCTCGTGCTTTGGATTCTAACTCGCTGAGAAAAAGAAAGTTGCGTACGACTTATTCGTGCACCTATCACTCGTTTGTATAAGGATTCAGTTATAGCTATCATTAGAAAGCTTCATTGGAATTTTTATTTTTTTATTTATTTTTAAAAAATTCAATCATTAGCGAGTTGGTGTCAATGAAGCTTTTCAATTTTAAAACAAGATTATCTAAAAATATTTCAATTTTGAATTTATGTTTGTGCAGAAATTAAGTTTTTGTTTTTCAATGATCAAGATGTGTTTTCCTGAAGTTATGTTTCTCATTTTTTTCACAATGATTCTGGTAACCAGATACCAAAGAAAAATTTCAATTCCATCTTATTTTGTGTTCTAATAAAGTTGTTCAATGATAACTGCACCCTAATTGACGGATTCTAGAATGCTGCGCATGGCTCCCTCACCTTGAATGCATAAGGGAACGGGCAGTCTCTGGATTACTAAACAGCCAACCAAATGACGAATGTTTTCGTCAAAAATCAAAATCAACCAACAGCTGTTTCTCCGTGCAAGGCAACATAGGAAACGATTTTTCCTCCCTAACGTTAGAAGTGCCTGCTCTAGGGCACTTAAGTTTCGACTGTATCGAGAGCGGATTAGGAATTCCTTGATCGGTTTTAGCGAAAATTCTTCGGAAAATCGTCAGTGCCTTTATCGTTGAAGGCTATTTTTGGACCGAGCTTTCTTAAAACTATTTATGTGTCCAAGTGTACTTCTAGCAAGATGCCGGGACCTTCTGTTTTTTGTCGACTCCGAACGGCAAATTTCAGATTAGCTCTTCTTGACAATTTATACTACTTGGATGATTTGTCAGATCTTCATGAGAGGATGGCCAGTTAAAAATCATTTAGTTGTTTCTACGGTCCATCGCGCCACGGTAAGAATATTTTGAGAAAGTGGACACCATTTTCTTTGATTGTTGCTATTAACTAATAGGCTACTTGAAGAGTAATGTTGGATAGGGCAAAGTTGTTGCGATATTTAGGTTAATATGACGACCATGCCAATGTCTATATTTCATCCATATACAGGCATCTCAAACATAAATTCTTTTTGGAGAGCTATACTCACCATTTTGACCAACCGCAGTAAAGAAAATAAATGAATGATGCTGCACATGTCACTTACTGTAACTTTTGATGGCGCTACAAAGTGTGGTGCTCCTGAGCCTTTAAGTGAGGCCCCTCCAACCGACTTCATCTTTAGCTTGCCAGCTTTGATTTCGATTTCCAAGCTGAAGAAAATCTGCCTCTAGCTGATCGTTACATTGAATATGAAATCTACCAGTATTCCTCATCCTTCTGATACAACACCGATGGGCATTCGCTTTGCATGGCCTAGCCATCTTAACCTTTAGATACGAATTTCTACTATCGCTGTAAGACACGTATAGCTGTTTGATTATTGAATCTTCTTCCTCAGCCGTTGTTCCGTTGGTCCTCACAAACAGTACCGTAATGCACTTGAACTTATACCTATCAATGCAAAAGCATATAGCTGTTTCGTCATGTTAACGTTGATGGGCAGATCCATTCTGTTTTCTGCTGTCAACATAGTGGAATCACTTCTCGGATTGTTCTTCCAATCACGTCGATGTCACTAGTATACCCAAGTAATTGTGTTAATTTTTTAAAGATAGTCCATGATGTACAACTGGCCTAGGAGTTTTGTTCCTACTACCTTTTCAAGCACTATATTGAAGCGGCTGCTTTCCTGCATGACACCTCTGGCGGTGACAAGGTTTCAGTTGTATCCCTCCCAATATACAAGGTGGGCCAAAAGAAGTCATCCGATGTTGTTTGGCTCTCATTTATATCTGTTGTGGCTCACGCAGTGTGTGCCGCTGCACCGTCCTGTTGAAACCACATGTCCTCCAGTCCTAATTCGTCCAAATGCGGCACCGTCCTCTGGTGTCGTTCTCGAAAAAATGGCCCGATGACTCCTCCAGCGTGAAAGGCGTACCATGCAGTAACTTTGAGCGGGTGTAATGGCTCCTCGTGCATTACTCGTGGATTTTCGGTGCCCCAGAAGCAATGATTTTGCTTGTTCACGTATCCGCTGAGGTGGAAATGAGCCTCATCGCTCATTAGGATTTTGGTGGAAAAATCGTCCACTTCGTCCGCAAGATTGAGGATGGCTTGGGCGTAGATAACATGCGTTTGGCGGTCGACAGGCAGTAGCTGATGCACGGACTTGACTTTGTACGGCAACATGCGCAAGTCTTTGACCAAAATACGCCTTAGGGACGACCGGCTGATGGCTAATTACGAGGAACGGCGTCTAGTCGATGTTTCCGGCGACAGCTCGACATCCTCGGCAACAGCGGCGATATTCTCCTCACAACGGGTGCTCCGGGACCGGCCACTCTTGTGTGGTCCCATACTCCTCAAGGTTGGTGGCCAAACGGGCGGCCGGGGAATCGGCGACGGAATTCGCGCCGACACATTTATTCCGCGTTCTTGGGGAGTGTATCACTCCATGGCCTGTTCACTTGTATTCTACATTTGTCTAGTCCACAAATGTCAAAACAGATATAACATTGACGGCTAAAAAAAAAATTAAATTTATGGCGCAACAGGCTCGTTAGTACCCAGGGCCTAGCTTTTTTCTCCAACCATTCATGTGTGCGTGTGTACTTCTTTGCACGATGGCGGGACCTCCTGTTTTAAGCCGAATCCGAATGGCTAAGTTGAGATAAGCTATTCGTGACAATTGATACTACACGGATGATTTGTCAGATCATCACGAGAGGAGGGCTGTGAAAATCGTTTAGGTGTTGCTACGGCTGAGAATCGAACCCAACCCTTCTGCGCGGCAGTTCAACGCACTAACCATCCCGCCAACGAGCCCGAAGGTTCATTGCAAAAATAAGAGCATCTTCCATTAAAGTAATCTCGTTTGGCCCACCCTGTAAATGGAGCAGCGAGCACTCTTCAGAGTCGCCATGACAAGATATGTATGTTAATCAGGGGTTCTTAAGCTGGGCATGTAAAGATAAAGGTCTTGCCTATTTGCACTGTTATAAGCTACTTTGAAATCGGTTGCATATCACTGGACGCAAAAACACGACCAACGTTACCAATACTAGAACGCTTTATATAAATATATTAGGTGAAGGATATACCCACATCAGGATATTGATCGTTTGCTTCTGACCCAAACCAAAGAGTATAGAATTACATAGAGTACGCATCACAGCTAAAAAAAATTGTAGCCGTTTCCGATGCGGGCGTGAAGTGCGAAGGGGAAATTTCGCAAGCCGTATGCGTCGGCAAGGCTGTTGTTTGATTCTGGGGTAGCAATATGAATACTGGGGTATCAATATCAGTACCCCACACAGAAAATATCCGTTGTATGAGATGCGCACTCTATGTAGTTATATACTCTTTGCCCAAACCTAAGTTCTGTGCATTTCATAGCTTCCCGGTCAGTCGAAATATTTATAGCGCTCTCAAATGTCATTCCAAACGAATATTTGATCAAAAATCAATTTTTAGAACAACAATAAGTATTTTCTAGCACACCTGTTATCAAGGCTTCACATCAAGGTTCCTACAATTCCATAACACACGTGTCGCGACAGCATAAATGTCGCGTATTAAAAGCATTCCGGAAATTCATTTGCGACAGGTTCTTAAAACCTGCTTAGCAGTGAAATAGTTATCCATATAAAACTTGTATCTTTTAGAAAATTCCGATGCATTTGACGTTCGAAATTAGATATTTTGACATTTTCAAAAATTCAGCTCCATTGGTATAAAAATACAAAACTAGATCTTCACCGCATACTCCTTGACCTAACGACTTCTTTTCGCAACGGTTTAGAATTTATTTGCATAGCTAATTTTAAATATCAAGTATCTGTTGTATCTCCTACTACAGCTGTATCTGTTATCAAAAAAAAAAAACAACACTCACTCTGAAGAAAAAAGTTTTATAAAATTTTTGCTATTTAGGAAACCGGTCTTCCCAGACCGATGTAATGTGTGACTTTTTGGTTCGCATCTAGTTTCACAGTGCGTAAACCGGAATGTGCTAATGTGCTACAAACAAGACGTGTAGTATAACTTCACAGACACTGAGATACATTGAGTACAAATGCTGTTATAAGACAATTTAATTGATCCGATGATACACAACACATGCCGTTTGTAAGTTCCGTTTTGGTAGAATGGAAATTGATTAATCCGAGCGGATCTAGTTTGCCACAAGAGTGGATGAAAATTCAATTTGTTTTTTGAATTTCACCCTGAAGTGTGGTGAATTACATTCAATTGAGGAAGATTCGTCTCGAATGAACCTGTGATTGTCGTGATAAAATAATATCTGTCGGATGCGATACGATCGTAAATATTTTGAATAAATATGAATAACATCGGTTAAATACGTACTAAACTGGTTCTTCGTTAATTTATGTTAACATTATGAATTTGCATTTATTGAATGTCGCGGATAAATAAAAAAGAAATCACAAGATACCTACCTAAAAAAATGTTTTTTTTTTTTACTTTTTTTTGGGTTAGGAGGCACACTTTCGCTTTCATCCGTTGAATTAGGTAACCGAAGCGATTTAAATAATTTGGGGTTTTTGTTTTTATTTTCAGCCAAATTTGAATGTATCTACAAATTTAAAGCTATTCCGGTCTAAGCATTTGCTGAATTTCATGAGGTAGTTAGTTAGTAAGATATTACCCTGCTATTTTATTAGCGTGGATAAAATATGGATAAGAATCCGAATCATCATATTGTATGGAAACGTTTGTTCCTTAAACGTTGGAAAGATTTGCTTAACGGATCATCACTTCTTCGTGTGAATTGCTCTGTTTATTTTTGGACTAAGTTCTTTGAGAGGAAATTAAGACTTGGGGCTTAAAATAAATAAATAAATTTATGGCGCAACAGGCTCGTTAGTACCAAGGGCCTAGCTTTTTTCTCACAACCATTCATGTGTGCGTGTGTACTTCGTAGCATGATGGCGGGACCTCCTGTTTTATGCCGAATCCGAACGGCTAAGTTGAGATAAGCTTTTCATGACAATTGATACTACTCGGATGATTTGTCAGATCATCACGAGAGGAGGGCCAGTGAAAATTCATTAAGGTGTTGCTACGGCTGGGAATCGAACCCAGACCTTCTGCACGGCAGTTCATCGCACTAACCATCGCGCGCCACTGAGCTACATTTCAGAATGAATATGGGCCTCAATCAACATGCCTCTCTTATTATCCCGGTCCCTTGCTTACTACCTCCAGCTGCGTACTTCATGTTGGTCGGTTTCTTCTTGTGCGAGCCAATAAGGGGCGGTGTATTTTTCTACTGCCTCCGACGTTGGCTGGCAATCGAAGACAGAGTATTGGTGTCCATTCTTTCTACAGGTCATAACCATTTTAAAAGTCCAACGCAAAGTTTTTTGAACATGTCGCTGTGCAGCACGAATGTTCTTGGTTGAATCATCGTCTCCATAGCCCATCATAGCCCTTCAGCGCAAACAGGGCCTAACACTTTTAGAGTTTTTTTCTTTCCAAAACGATCAAGGATTTCTTTGTCCGCTTCTGATACGGATGTATAGTTGGTCTCTATAAATGTTGTCGTATGCGGCTTTGAAATAGAGGTGCTGCGTATGGATTTGGGATTTTTGAGATTTTTCCATTATCAGCCGAAGTGTGAAGATTGATTAGTTGTGGACTTTCCTGACCTATAACCACACTGATAAGTGCCGAGCAGGTTGTTGGTAAACGGTTTCAGGCGTTCACATGTTACCAAGAGTTTATGGCTATTGGAAGCGCTAAACTTAGCAAATCAGTTGCGGATGATCCTATATGGGATGTTGAGAAGACTTTTGCCTCTGTAGGTGTCTTAGTTAAGAGGGTCTCTTTATTTGTGGATCAGGAAAACGATGGTTTAATTTTTCAGGCATACTTTTATACAGCTGGCGGAAATAATCTGGTAAGGGGCCATCATTTCTGGCAGCCTTGTTGAGCTTTA
This sequence comes from Rhingia rostrata, assembly GCA_949824845.1. NCBI lineage: Eukaryota > Metazoa > Arthropoda > Insecta > Diptera > Syrphidae > Rhingia > Rhingia rostrata. Next base: position 196,120,975 of record OX463755.1, on the reverse strand, counting down.
GCTGCTGTTTATACTTCACTTAGGCTGGGTAGTTTATAATTTTCACTGTCGTTTCCAATATTGAAAAGTTCGTTCTGTCTGTCAGCGGGAGATTGTTCGTCAACACTGTTTAACAGTCTGCTCCAGTGGTTCTACCATATTTCCAGAATAATCTCGGTCTTGACTACGATCTTTCCTTGTTCATTCCTGCAGGATTCTGATCGCACCTTGCATCCCTGGTTTAGACGTTTTACACTTTGTTAAGACTTGCTAACATCTTTTCTGAGGTGGAACCAATCTATACCCTCAATCAGGCGCTATTCTTACTTTTTTTTCTTCTTTCAGAATTGCCGGTATTCTGCCCGCCATCTAAGCAATGGCAGCTCCCGCCGACACCTGCTGCTTATCCTTACAGCCTCGTTCTTGGCTGCAAGCATCTGGCGGCCTTCTTCATCAAACGAAGAGTTTTATGCTGTTGGAAGCTCTAAGCCTAGCAAATCAGTTGAAATTCTATGTCGGTGGTAAACTGTTAATCGTGAGGATAGGGGATACGAGTTCTGTGAAGGACCCGGTGGTCTCTTGCCATTGCAGTCTTTTGAAAATTTTTTTTTTTTTACAATTTTTCTGATTTGTTATATTGACAACAAGGTATTGATCTAATTCGATATTTGTCCCTCCGATTGTTCGTTGTTATTTGACCGTTCTTTGATCTGGAAACTTCCATGTCCCCTTACGAATATCGAGGTGAGGAAACCGTATGTTGGCTATGGTGCATTTCGTTCCCAGCGAAGTCAATTCGATCATACTTCGATATTCGCTCATAAGTCTTCTCAAGGAGCTTGTAGAAGCAGTCTTTCACTATATAATCTCTTTCCTCCGTTGGAGCATGAGAGATTAAAACGCATGTGTTAACAAATTTATGCGTATTTTTACAATGCGTTCGCGAATGTCTTGTAAATATAAAACTTCTTGCCTAACTCGGGTTCTTATACCAAATCCACATCCACGAATACTTGCTGATTCTGCAAGACGATCCGTAGATGATGTCACAATTTTTCATCCTCTTTTTACTGACCCATCCCATCGTATGTCCTGCTTTATCGGTTGCACCTGCTTGTCCTGCTTGTTCGGTTGCTGTCTAAAGTTACTCTCACGTTCCAGGTGCAAACACGAATGTCGTTGTCCGTTTTTTGTTTAGTACGGTCGTCAAAAATAAAATCAGTCCTTTCCCAGGCTCTTGGTTTCTTCGTAGCAAAAACACAACCCCAACCTGGAGGCCTTACTTACTTACTTAAGTGGCACTACAGTCCGAAATGAACATGGCCCTCAACCAACATGCCTCTCCAATTAGCCCGGTCCTTTGCTAACTGCATCCAGTTGCGCACTCCAAGTTGGTTGAGGTCGGTTTCTACTGGTGCGCGCGGTCTACCTCTACTGCGTCCGACGACTGGCTGGGTATCGAAGACTCTCCGAGCCGGAGTATTTGTGTCCATTCGTTCTACACATCCTAGCCATCTTGAATTTACAATGCGGAGTTTATTGAACAGGGACATGTCGCTGTACAACTCATATAGTTCTTGGTTAAATCTTCGTCTCCATAGCCCGTCAACGCAAACGGGACCGAAGATTTTTCGAAGAATTTTCTATAGAGAGTTTTGCTTATAGAGCTCAACGGTAGCCCTCGTCTTCATCTGCAGCTTAACCTTGTAGGCATCGTTCTTTGCTGCGACCATCTGTCGGCATTCCTCATCATATCAGGGGTTTCTCGCTGGTGGGCGCGAGAAACCTAGCACATCAGTTGCGGCTGCTCTAATGGCTTGTTTGCATCTTTGCCATTGTTCTTCGACATTCGATGCTATTGGAATTGTGTTAATCGAGAGGTTAAGGGATATGTGTTGCGCAAAGGTCTTGGAGGTCTCTTGCCATTGCAGTCTGTCGACATTAAATTTGGTCACAATATTTCTAGAGGCCAGTTCAAATTTATTAGCTACCAGACAGGATACTAGAACACGGGGGCCATTAGCATCCACTGCGGAAGCCTTTCTTGCCCATGAGATTCCAAGGTAACCTTTTGTTTTTTTTTTAACTTTCAAACTCATTTTTTATTTACTTAAAATATTAACTTACTACTAGACAAAAATGCTTAAATCTAACTAACTGGTTTACTTAATCTAACTTATCGGCCCTTAGTGGGCGCTGTAAGCTTACATTTAGCTGTTTTATTTTGCCTTTAGGCTTAGATTTGTCGGTTTTTTTGTTTTATATTTAATTTTAATTTACAAAGAAAAAATTGAAAACTTTGTTTAGTGACTTTTTTTGTTTTATATATGGTAACCTTTTGTCCGAATATATCGAAACAGCTCATTGGGGTTATTCACTCTGTCCATCCCAGCTGGGAATGTAGACGTAACCATTGACTCCATCTTGGGTGTTCTTCCGCGTCCGCCTGAATGCAATATGTGCATTAATGTGAGTACACGTTCAGGGATTGAGACCCTATCTACGATCTAGGTAGATACTAAGATGTCGCCACTTAAAGTTTGTGAGTCGGAGTTGGTTGGCATAAGCTAGGTGAAAACTCAAGGTTTTATACAATCGTATTGCTTACTATTTGATCACCCCCTGAGCTAATGGCTTAATGAATATTTAAAAAAAAAACGTGTACCTCAAGTTATGTTATTTTTTAAATATTTAATAAAATGTTGAAGAAATTCAAGTTTGTTGAAAATATTCAAAGTTTAACCTTGATAATGAGCTGCTATTAAACAAGCAAGTGCTAAAACCCGTTTGGAAATATGGTATACAACATTAAAAAATTTTACAAAATTTTGAAAGCAAAATGTTAAGATCATTCGTCAAGGCGCCGTGGTACTATAAATTGCGGATAAAGCAGGAACTCTCAAAGGATAGTTACCCACCAATTATTGACATATACTCGTGATAAAAAAATTGCTAGATAAGTCGCATACTAAGTTGCAATATAAATACAAAAAGGGTGGTGGTTTTAGTTGATAAAAATCTCACACTTCTTTGAGCACGCGCTGCATAGTGTCAATAAAGACTTCCACCAACCCACGAAAAAAACGGTTTATTGAATCACATAAAATTACCCGAAAAAGTAGGTACATCCGCCAAATATTCTTTACAAACATACCCAGATGATGGATAAAACCAAAAGTGAATTCCGACACAAGGCATTACCTAACCCCGCGGCAATCTTTCGGTTTTTTTTTAAATAAATTATTCAATGAGCGATTTTTGTTAGAACCCTACCCTAAACAAATGTCTTTGTTAACGCGCTTGTCCTCAAGTAACCCCAATTAACGAATCCCACAACGAAACCTACATTGCATACAAATAAGGTCTTCAAAGAAGTGAATTCGTAAAATCGAGAGGCATATCTTATATCTTTCCCACTGCATTCGGTCTCACCGAACAAAGAGAACAATTCACACAAACAGACGACATCAGGACAAGAAGTCATCAGCTTTAATCTGTCGCCTCCGAAGAAGATCGTGTTGTAACTCCGTAATTACCCACACTCTGCCGCCTTATCAAGTACTCATAAGCCACTGCTGCTGTTGTTGCCGTATCTAAAACACCAGGGTCTAACGATATTCATGCTAATTGCCCCCCACCGTGCTACGAAATACCACCCGATCGGGTGGAAAAGAGAATTTCCATTTCTGATCGAGTTTTGATTTAAGAAATCCGAATCGATGACGTAGCGATCAAGCTCGGCTTACCGAACAACATGATCATGAATTGAAGGTAAGCCTACGGGTACGGGTATTACCATCACCAAGACACCACCGGCAATGCGACAAATTGACTGCAGGCGGGGTATGGTGGGGGTTCAAAATCCCATAGACAACCTGTTTAAACCTGTCCCCTGATTTGTAGGAGAGGTGGATGTGGATAGTCGGCTATTGGGCTCATTCACCAGTTTTGATTTTTTTTACCTTCTTGCAGTTTCGCTGGCCAAGTTGGACTTTAGTTGACGGTGTGATTTCGTATCGGTACGATCGGAATCGAAGGAGTTCTTAACAAAACCACTTGAATACGTGTCGTGTGTGGTATAGTGTGCTATCGATCGCGAGCTAGATACATTCCTGAGTGACAGCTAAAAACGTATCTAGGCGTTTTAGTTCGTGTGTGATTTTTTTTGTTATTTGCAAAATGGTGCGTTTATCCGTTGGATTAGCTTTCATAGCGCTTGGTCTCCTTTGTGCCGTTGCTGTAAATGGTAAGTTTACAGACTTTCATTTTAATTTTCTGCTTATTATTATTCCTGTTTAATATCTTTCTGTACGTGTGGCAATCAAAAGATACAACTCGTCTTGACCAAACGAGAGTGAAATTCAAGGAATGTCAATGTATCTGCATAACGTAAACGCGTTTTTTTTTTTCTGAACAAAAGCGAAACTTATTCTCGATCAGAGATTTTAGATTAATTTTTTTTTCTTGTTTCGTTATGCAATATTACCTACAACAATAAAATAACATCAAGTCCCGGATGAGGTGTTAATGTTTATCTTGAATCATCTTGTGAGCATTTTATGTTGTGCCACACGAGTGCTTATACGAGTGAAAAAGAAAGTTTTCATCATCCCAAACCCCACCTGTAGTCGCACAGATAATCTGTATCTGCATTAATATATACATATGTAGATAAATATGTGCGGCTGTGTTGCATAAACAAATAATTGATTTCTCATTGCTGGAGGGTAGGGAGAGGTAAAGTAAAGTATTTACCAATGCATGCCTCTACTGTCTCGTCTCCAAGCGGCAAATCATTTCAATGGATTAAAAAAAAAATGTAGCAGATGGGGGCAGACCGCTTGCCTTAGAGCCTTCATAAATATGTCCGAAAATTTATTAACCAAATTATGAACATTGATGTCCTTAATCGTAAAAATATTTTTTAATATTCAATGGATTTTTTCAAGGCTAGATCAAGACCGCCTGGTAGTTGATGGTGTGCGTTGGCACAGTTTTATACTCGTGACTTGAGGCGATAGATGCGCTTGACTCTCAGTAGGTCTAATGTGAATTCTGGGTCAAAATAAGCAAAAGGGTTGAAGGAATATTAAAAACTTAAGTGGAATATTAAAAAAACTTAAGTGCAACACCTTGATCCCTATTCTTTCCTCAATTGGTAAACCTAGTTTAAAAACCCCCAGCTTCCTGTAAAATGATTTAAGACACCGATGTTTATATGTCAAAGAAAAAGTTGTCGAGGTAAAGCCGAGCAACAGAGAGTTTTTCTCTTCCTCGTCACTGAGATAGCTTCAGTCATTACAGTTGAGGATCATTCTTTTTGCGTACAGCCCTTTATGGGTGCAGTGTCCTAGTCATAAGTGATTTCCCTGGTTAATATTGTTAAAGTGACATCAGCTATGTTTTATTCCCTGCTCCAACCCTTGCAAAAGATTAACCCTGTCATGGAAAGCTTCTCAAATTTTCTGTTTGAATTCGGCGTTAAGCAGAAGGTCCTCTGCCATGTGGCAAAAATAATGAATGAAAGTTTGAAAGTTGATGATTTCATAAATTTTTGTTATTTGGCAGTAGCCTTAGGAAATCGATGATAGTACTGATAGATGATCATATCAGCTTAATCGAACTATATCTCCTTTGGACTTTGGTCAGCATTGGCTGGATAATTGACAGATTATGCCAATTGGTCATCTACGTTTGCAGAGTAGATTGCATCCAGTTTAAGTAACTGGAGGCATACCTAACAAATCCATTTGTGGAAGAAAGTCTAGAGTGGTGCCTCAACAGCTTTAGCGTTCCCTACCATCGTTAAGAGATAGTTTTCATTTGTGTGTTGTTATTGATGTCGCTATCGCTGGAGATACAGAAATTCTTCGATATCACGGTACACTTCAGCCAGGACAAGGTTTCTTAAATTGGTATGATTTCTATATGGAAAATTCTACACTCATTAGGATGGCTTATATGCTTAACTTGGGCATCTCGGAGAAGCCACCTCCATCAGAGACAGTTTTGTACCCATTCATTTAGATAGATAGTGTATAAATAAACATTACAAATAAGTTGCGCTACAGTCCGCAATGAACCTGTGGCTCAACCAACACAACTCTCAAAACGAAGACTTTGTGAGCCAAGGTATAGCCTATCCATTTTATACGTACAATGCGGAGTATTTTGACCAGGTCTAGTCGCTCGTATGGTCCATGGTTGAATCAACTTCTGCATAGCCTGCCAGCGCAAACGGGACCAAAGATTTTCGAAGAATTTTTCTTTTTTTTTGTGATTTCTTCATCTGCTTTTGGTACGGTCCATGTTAAAGCACCGTAGAGCGAACTGGGATGTTGACGAGATTTATGCGGTGGAGAATTCTCGCTGCTCCATCAGGGTCGGAAACGACATCACCGACGCATTCGATACCAACAAATTTTTTAGGCAAGGCGATGCGATATCATATTCTTCAATTTGATTCTTGAGAGGATTGTGCAAGACTCATGAGCCAGCCCCAGAGGCACAATTTTCAATAAATCGGTAAAACTACTAGCACACGCCGACGTTTATTAGTATACGTTTGTTAGTAGTAGCTGTCAACACGAAAGGACACACAACATCAACGAATTGACAGATATAGCTTTGAGGTAGTACGGGACTTTGTCTATCTCGGCTCCGCTATTAACTCTGATAAACTCGGATGAAGAAATCTTCGGTCGATTTTAGAGAAAAATTCTTCGAAAAATCTTCGGCCCCGTTTGCGTTGACGGGCTATGGAGACAAAGATTTAACCAAGAACTATACGAGCTGTGCAGTGAGATGCCCCTGGTCAAAAAATTTCGCAGTAGACGTTTAAGATGGCTAGGACATGGACAGGACACATATATCTCGGCTCGCAGAGTATTCGATTCCCAGACGTCGGATGCAGTAGAGCAAGACCTCGCCTTAAGTGGCGCGCACAGTTGAAACCGACCTCAACCAACTTTGAGTGCACTACTGAAGGCAGTTAGCTAAGGACCGGGCTAATAATTGGAGAGGCATGTTGGTTGAGGACCTGGTTCATTCCCGACTGTAGCACCACTTAAGTAAGTAAGTAAGCTGAGGCAGGTTCAAATGGTTTCCTTTTCCATGGGCCGGGTAAATGATACTGCGATTCCATTCTTTAGGCATACTTTCATCCGACTAAATGTTGCTTGTGAGTTGGTGACTCTTACTTTCCAAATCATCTCTACCGGCTTTAAAAAGCTCAGCATGAAGGCCGTCAGTTCCGGGAACATTGTTAGGGTTATGCTGATATATTGCTATCCTCACTTAACTTAGGCCGGATGGTTGACAGTTTTCTCTGACTTCGCCAATATTATTCGTTCTGCTTCACAGCGAGCTGTTGTTCGTCCTCGCCGTTAATAATTTGCAGAAGTTGTTCTTCCATATTCTGAGCATCTACTGTGTCATAACTATGATTTTTCCTTGCTCACTTCGACAGGAATTTGTTATCTCCTTGTATCAATCAATTTTGCGTTTAGGCTAATTCTGGAATGCCGTTAATTCCACCTTGGGGCGGTAGACTGGTGTTGCAAAACATTGCTCTAATGCTTTATATACCAAGTAAGGCCAAAACACTTGACCTGCATTGATTCTCCACAGGGAATGGGCTTCCAAAACAGCCATTGGTGGCAGCTGTAATAAATGTCGCATGTTCTTCTTTTTCGAATACCGAATACTTTTCAACGTATTTCTGGAAGAAGCGAGAAAAGTTTTTTGAGTAGCAGCCGAGGTGACAGCATGCATATTTTCCAGCTGCACAGTCGAAAGTCATAGCATGTGAACGCCACGGCTCTGATTTGTATTTAGGAGAATCTGTTATTAGGCCCACCATATATGTGCCTATGACTAGATGACCAGTTGTCAAAATATATCAGATCAGCACATGTAACTTGAAATGCCAACGTTGACTCCATTTTGAGAATTCTTCCGCTGACATCTCCGCTTTTTCTATAAAATCTAAAAAAAAAAAAACTCAAAGATCAGTCAAGACATTTTTGAGACCCATATTTTTATTCTAGATAATTAAATCTAAACAGCAAAAATGTCATCCTGGCACAGCCCCAATTTGGAGAAAAGGTTAAATTAGCTTGTGCTAGCTTGGGCCGCGCTTTCGTCTCCAGATTTAGTGGGCTCATCCGTCACCAAACCTTGCGACTTGTTGACAAAGTAACTTAATGTTAAATTTGTTCTGTCATATTGCCGCTGAAAATGTCACTGCTAAATTTGTCTTTCTTGAGAATTCAAACCTTGCTCCATGAGGATCTGCCGCCTTGACTTCATAAGAAGTTATGCAACGTATAAACTAAATAATATCTGAACCTGTAACACGCGAATATAGATTCAAGTTGATTACCCAGTTTAGGGTGAAATATTGCAATGAATCAGGTTTGAACACTTGTGTTTTCATGCAATTTCATTCGATGCAAGGCCTTATAGCACACAGGTGTCAAAATTGCAAGTAACTACCAAAGTAAGTATCAATTTAAACTGGGCTTTAATTTTATTTTTCCTTTTGCTGGTTATTCAGTCGTGCAAACTTCTTCTCGGTTGAAATGGTCGAAATTAAATTTCGATAACCAAATACCTTCATCACACCGCCCATAAATTTCTCTTTGTCCTGAACTTGCACCTTTGATCCTTTAACAGAAATACGTTAGTTAATACCCCACTGCATGAAGAAAAAATGTTTTTTTTTTTTTGGTTAAATTCAGTCAGGACTATTACATGCTACCAACTGATGAGAGAATATTTTCCAATGATTTATATCGCCCTTAAATAAAAATGTCCACGCAGAAAAAAAGCACACACGTCCACTATTTATGACACATCGATATGTTTTGACAATTGTGTATGAAATATCGTTAAAAACAAAACACCCAACGTTCGCATAAATAAATTGCAATCTAAAAATGAATTGTATATATGGCATGAATGCATTCACAAACAAAATAAAGGACACACAACCCCTATCCGATAGCTGTGCAAAGTTTAACGGATAAATCGAGAAAATTAAATTCAACATATAGCGACATACAATTTTAATAAATAAATATTTTTATTCGGTTTCGAAAAAATGCAAAACAAAAAGGCTATACACACCCAGAATCAACATCCTTCCATTTTTCCTATAAGCACTCTTGAGCACCCTTGAGGCCTCTTTTGGCCACATACCAACCAAGGGTTTACTATACTCACACAAAAAAAAAAAATATTTTTTGTAATGTTAAATATTGTCCTGTGGGGGAAATAATACGTTCGGCAATGTGCGGTATGAATAATGACGGTGTGGTTGGTTATTTCGAAAAAAAAAAAAAATACTTTTCGCTGTATAGGGCCACGGATACCAGTTCAATATAGGGCTAGGACCGCGTGCGATGATATCACAAGCTCAGTTAATTTTAATTAAGCCCATTTTTATAGTTGACAATATTAACAGCAATTTTCGATAATTATTGTTGGTTAATTAAAAAATATTACCACGCTTACGGTACCTTAGTGATTTTCATCGCGGCATGTAAGCCTGGCGAAAATTTCAACGTGAGATTTTTCCCGCACTAAAAGAGAAGAAATGGATTTTATTTTTGGTGGTGTCCTTGTTGGAAGGACATTATTTTTTTATACGTAGGTATGTATGTATACAGTTTTTTTTTTTTAATGAATGACTTCATTTTTTGGGTCTATACGCTGGTCAATTTTCTGGCGTGTCCGCGCTCGAAAATTTATCTTTTACCAACAGAAAACAAAGCTGAAGCGGTTTTTTTTTTGCTGTTTTTGGTCCTTTAATCTTGGGAATTTATGTTGCGTTAAGAATAATAAATCGTCTGATATGTGTGGCATAAACGTATTTTTCTTCGCGGTGCTTAATTTTCCATTTTTCTGTTGGGGTAGTTTATTTTTTTTGGATTGTTGTTGTGTATGAAATGAAAGTGTGTCAAGGTATTAAATCGTTAAGAGTCTTAATGGTAAATTTAAGCAAAGTGGTGATTTACTTCTTGTCTTAAAGGAATATACGATTTACCTTTGTTCTGGGCTTTATGTTGTTCCTTTTTCAATGGGAATTAAATCACGTTTGATGGTTCATTTGTGTAAGACACCTGTGTGTACTGCACGTCGTGGTGACGCAATAATTGAAAGACGGATCTGTAAACTCACTAATAAAGGGTGATCCATTTCGAGGTTCCCTACTTTTTTAAAGAAAAAAACGCAGAAAATTCAAATTTAATGGAGAATGTTTATTATCATTTGAAAGAACATTCGCTGGCATTTATTTTTTGAAGATTATGTCTATCAAATGTTGGCCGTTGCTACGTCGCAGATGGTTCATCCGTTGAGTCCAATTTTCGATCACTCGTTCGAGCATTTCGACTGGTAACTGGCGAATGATACGCGTGATGTTTTCCTCCAAGGCCTGAATCGAAGCGGGTTTGTCGGCATAAGCTTTTGACTTTACATATGCCCACAGGAAGAAGTCTAACGGTGTGATATCACACGATCTTGGTGGCCAATCGACCGGCCCAAAACGTGAAATTATGTGCTCACCGAAATGTTCTCTCAATAAGTCCATTGATTGATGCGATGTGTGGGAAGTGGCGCCGTCTTGCTGAAACCAAATGTCGCCGAGATCACGAGCTTCAATTTCAGGCATCAAATAATCGGTTATCATGGCACGATAACGGTCGCCATTGACGGTTACGTTCGCACCGGCATAATTTTTAAAGAAATATGGACCGATGATTCCACCGGCCCACAAACCACACCAAACCGTTGTTTTTTCTGGATGAAGTGGCAGTTCTACAATCTCTTCAGGTTGCTCTTCGTCCCAAATGCGGCAATTTTGTTTGTTTACATACCCATTGAGCCAGAAATGGGCTTCATCAAAATTTGCCTCGAAAACGTCGGATCTTCTTGGAACTTTTCAAGAGCCCGTAGAGCGAAGCGATGTCGCTTGGGAAGGTCGAGCGGCTTCAGTTGTTGCACAAGCTGTATTTTGTACGCTTTCAATTTAAGATCTTGACGTAAAATGCGCCAAGTCGTTCCATACGTCAGTCCGAGTTGCTGCGAACGGCGCCGAATCGACTCTCTACGGTCTTCGTGTACACTCTCAGCTACGGCCGCTTTATTTTCTTCACAGCGTGCTGGACGTGGTCTATTCGGTCGAATATTATCCAATAATGAATGCTGGGTCTCAAAATGGGTGGTGGTGTTGCGAAGTGCACGAAACACATTCCTCACAGAACGTGAATTTTCATAATAAAGTTGAACAATTTGTAAACGTTGTTCACGCGTAAGTCTTTCCATTATGAAATGCCAAACAATACTAAACAAAAATAACATGACAGCATGACACGACTCACACGTGATCTGTCAAAAAAGGCTATTGAAAAAAGTATCTCTACTTGGAACACCCGTAAGAATTTCAATCCGGTGGCATTTAAAAAAAATCAAGAAATGTTTACAGTATTGATGCCGTCCTTTTCACAAAAAACATTTGTTCCCTAAATAACGTTGTTTAGGCTGAACGTATGGCAATAAGTAAAATGCCACAAGCAAAATAGGGAACAATGGCACTTGAACGGTAAATGTGTTGTATGTTTTCTTACAAGTGGAATGTTTTTTTTTTGTTGTGCTATGTTATTTTTAAGGAAGAAATGAATAATCTGGATTTTTAGTTAAAAATGGACTTTATTCTCTAGACTTTATTATAGACTTTATATATTACAAGTCCAATACCAGGAGAGTGCGAAAATTATTCTTCTTGCTACATGCAAAGCTCGCCTTGAAAGAGGAGTTGGTCAATAAAAACCACAGCAAATAGTCACATGTACAAATAAATTCTAGGTGCAGAAGCTAACGAAGTTCCTTTCGAGGCTCTTGGATGCTTCGTAACAACAATCTTTTCCCAACTTGGAAGGACAGCTCCAGTTTATTACATACCCCAAGTAAACTGGGCGATCAGTATCCACTACGAGTTTGGCCGCTGCCGTCAGCCTTTCAGGACTGACCTACTCTTGAGATTCCTCAAATAAGTTGTTAACTTCGTTTATCGTAATCGGGACTGTTGACACCACCGATGACTTCATCTTGATAGCTAATTTTGGTCCACGAGTAGTATATAATATCCAACCTACCCCGCATATCTGCAGAAATTTCCTCTATCCGCCTTCTGAGGACGGGTCAGATGGTAGACAAGTAATTTCAACCGGAAGTTCCAATATTCAGAAACGCGTTAAAAAATCCTTGTAGTCTTTTTCGCATGTTAAAAGACAATCGTACAGAAATGGTGTAGATACGCAACCGCTCACATCCTTGAAACGATACGTGGCCCTAATTATACTCCTGAATGGTGTTTTCCTCTGGTGGAATGCTCTATATATAGCCTTGAGCTGGCCCACCTATAACATTTCAACACCGCTTTATAATATCGGGATAGTTTGCAATGGTAAATGAATCGAGGAATGAAGATGGATCTATGCGGTATCACAACGGACCTACTAGGTCCAAGCTTTATTCTACTAAAATAATAGTGCCCCTGGATCGCAGGCTGTGCAGATGTAAGACTAAAAGTCTCACACAAACATGCTCATGACCTAAGCATCTTAGAAAACATTCACCATTTTCAAGTAAGCAGGCGTGACCGCATTTATTTCGCTAAACCAAAGTAGGATCGATAATTTGTCATTGGCGGGTTTGATGTTGACTCCAATTAAAAATGACGCACTGCATACCATTGTTCTCTGGTGGGTCGTACTGGCACAGCCCGATGTTTCTCATTTCTCATGTATGCACGTGCACACGGCCCGCCCGTACCAAGAAGCTGGAGAGCAAAAGTTTCTGTTTTTTGTCCTCAATGCGTCATCAGTATAACTATATATATAATCTTTGCTCCAAGGTACATGAACACTTAACCTCAAAGTTGTTGGTGTCAAAAATGGTGATTGTTCCAAAGGTTGATGATTTTTCACTGGCCGTCCTCTCATGATGATGTTACAAAACATCCGAATAGTATCAGTTGTCAAGAAAAGCTTATCTCAAATTCGCCTTTCAGAGTCGGCATAAAACACGAGATCACGCCATCGTGCTAGAAGGATACATGCACACATTAATGGTTGTGAGAAAGTTCGGCCCTGATAACTAACGAGCCTGTTGCGCCAAAAATTTGTATTTGTATTTTTTTGTATGGCTAACTAATTCGTTGTTCGTCGTAAGGATGTCCTTAAATTTTTTTCAAACCTGTTTACCAATTGCCTTTCCGCAATGGAACCATGGGAGCGACGGTTGATGTCAATACCGCCTGAACGCCCCAGTATATACACAGATTAGCTTATAAACGTGTTTTCCGTGCTTACAATTGACTTTCATTCTATCATGAAAGTCGGAATCCCGACTTCAAATTCGCTCTGTTAAAATTGATTGTTTGTTAGAGGCAGCCATTGTGAATGGATTTTTCAGAGTTTTATGAGTGGTTGTGGGAAAAAATGAGGGGTTAAAGAGAAATGGAGCCACATCTCATTCTTTTTTTTTGTGAAGAACAACATCCAGGAACATTTCGTGATTGTTTTTTGAATCCCTGGTTCTCACTCATTGTTTAATGGTGGATTTATTTAGCAGCACGAGAAACTTAAGACCACGCAAGCCCTAGAAGTCTAATATAGACGTGGATGATTTTGGTCGCAAAGTGTCGAGTGAACAGCCCTAACTTTGTTGTAGCTGAACTAACTTGAAGAGCCATTACATTTACTCAATGTCACTGCAAGGTGTGCCGTTCAAGCTGGAGTAGTCATTAGATGATTTTTTTGGGAACCTTGCTGGACAAACAGCCATTGTGTGAGGTCAGCACTACAGCATCATTTTCGCAATGCATTCAATTTTAATTCGCATCCGAATATCGATTTTTGTTTGTGGAGGTTCGCTGGAAGGAAAAATCGTTGAAAGACATTGCAGAGGATGTATTGCCAGGGACATTCTACAAAAGTGAGGGACTTTAACCCGTTCTTTAAGACCTCCAGAAGACTGACTTTTTTATGCCTTCAGGGAATCACACCTAGTCGTTAGAATAAAATAAATAAAGAAATTTATGGCGCAACAGGCTCGTTAGTACCCAGGGCCTAGCTTTTTTCTCACAACCATTCATGTGTGCGTGTGTACTTCTTAGCACGATGGCGGGACCTCCTGTTTTATGCCGAATCCGAACAGCTAAGTTGAGATAAGCTTTTCATGACAATTGATACTACCCGGATGATTTGTCAGATCATCACGAGAGGAGGGCCAGAGAAAAATCATTTAGGTGTTGTTACGGCTGGGAGTCGAACCCAGACCTTATGCGCGCAGTTCATCGCACTAACCATCGCGCCACTGAGCCCGTCAGTTAGACTAATCAGCAATTTGTTTTTCAGATGTGTTATGTATTACAAAAATATAAAATTTAAAAGAAACGCCGCCGTTCGTCGGATTTCTTTGTGTCTAGTTTGTATAGAATTTTCATTTTATTTTTATTTTGTTTTTGTCTCTTTAGCTACACAGATCCAAATGTTTAACCCGCCTTAGTTCATAATAGCTGTGATATTTCTAAATTAACATGGCTGAGAAGACTTTTTCTGTGTCTTAAAGCGATTTTTTTAGCTTCATCTTTAACCATTTCTATATAAAGATATCTATGTAGATCGGTGTTACGTATGTAGATACTACGCTGCGTTAACTATGATCCGCAGCACTTTGTTTAGAAAGGTTTGTACTCCTAGTAAGTTTGTCTTGCATGTGCATGCCCACAGCTGAAGCCCATAGATCCATAGTGGTTTAAAAAATTGCGTTAACTATGCTCCGCAGTACTTTGTTTAGGAAGGTTTGTACTCCTAGTAAGTTTGTCTTGCATGTTCCCATTCAAAGTCCAGTCCGTGCATCAGCTGCTGCCAGTCGACCGCCAAACGCGTGTAACCTACGCCCAAGCCATCCTCAATCTCGAGGACGAAGTGGGCGATTTTTCGACCAAAATCATAATGAGCGATGAGGCTCATTTTCACCTGAGCGGGTACGTGAACAAGCAAAGATCGCTTCTGGGGCACCGAAAATCCACGAGTAATGTACGAGGAGCCATTACACCTGCTCAAAGTTACTGCATGGTGCGCAGTTCACGCTGGAGGAGTCATCGGGCCATTTTTTTTTTCAAGAACGCCGTTAGTCAATCGACAACAGTAGACGGTGCGTGCTATAGAGACATATTAACCGAGTTTTTTGTGCCGCAATTGGACGAATTAGAACTGGAGGACATGTGGTTCCAACAGGACGAAGCAACGGCACACTCTGCACGAGCCACAACCGATATTCAGAAGGTGGCGTTGCCGGGTCGTCTCATCTCTCATTTTGGCGAATTGCACTGGCCTGCAAAATCGCCCGATTTAACCGTTCCAGACTTTTTTTGTGTTTACATGAACCCGAGACCCTAGAAGCCATCAAGGACAACATTCGACTCGAGTGCGAGAATCTGTCGCCCGAAGTTTTCGCTGAAGTGGTGAAAAATGTCATAAAACGAGCCCGTAAGGCAATCAGTTATGACGGCGCCCATTTTGCTTCTCTACTTGACCAATAGAATTCTAAAAGTTCAAACAAACATAACCAAAAAACAGAATCGAAGTTTTTCATTTAGAAAAAAAAAAATGAGAGCCAAACAACATCGGATGGATTCTTTTGGCCCACCTTGTAGTTGCATATTTTTTCAACCCTTAAAATTTTAGTCGTTTCCATGATACAGTATTCATGGAATAGAAGAACATCCAACGTGCCTTTCAAATTCATGAACTACTTCCATAGATTGACTGATTTTACAACCCTTCTCGAAGCTAGATAAGGATTTTTTTTAAAGCCATTCCCTGATGATCATCTTCCTCTTGGATATAACTAAAAGCTTAAGCGATAAACTAGATTAAGGGAACAAAAAGAAACCCAAGTCATAGGGTTGCTCGGCAATAGCATAATGCGATCGTAAAATCAAACAAAGCATAAATCTCTGCAAGGATATGCGACGCACGAACAAAACCAACTTAACCTCGGTACATCTTCGAATATTGACTCTGCCACAGCACCACCGTGTCTATCGTCACAGAGTCGATAGATTTTTTTTATTGGATAGGATTTTATGGTTTCATAAAAAAAGACCGGTGGAGTCAAAAAAGGACGAGTATACGAAGTGAAATCTTAAGGCTCATGAAACATTTATGAATCAATTTTTTTTATTTTTGTTGCCTTACGCTTACCCTTGCCATACCCTCTGCGTAGAGTCCTTGTTATCGTTAGTGGAGCAGCACATGACAATAGACAGCCGCCGCGGCCAGGATGAACAAAAAATGAAAATATACTGTGCTCATATTAGTATAAGTGCAGTTAGAAGGCAGCTATGAAAGACGACAATATCGACGGTAACTCAATTCAATGACAGAAAGGATGAAATTTCCAAGTGGAAAACAAATCGCAGTACACATTTTTATGCGTTTTTAAGCCTTAATAATGTTGTTTCGAGGGGATTTATATATGAATATGATCAGATGGGGATAACAAATAGTATAATGGCGGCTGTATAATATGGTTGTGTTTGTGTGTGTATGGTAGCAGGGGGGATGTTCAGTTTTGGTTTACGTGCGACGATAGATTTTATGGCCTCTTGTTTGTTTTTCCAGCAGGAAGCTGTTGTGTGCAGAGAAATGTCATTGGAGGATTAGATTCGGTGAATATATGGTGGGCTTGATGTTGACGGCAATGGAATTATTAGTAGACATGGGAGCAGATTTATTCAGGAATCTCGTTATTGATGGTACTATGTATGATGGTAGATTTTTTTGTATCCATTTATGGACTTTCGTTTTCGTTTGACATTTATATACCTATAGAATTAAATATAGCAATTTGTGTTATGAAGGATATTACAGGGCATCCCCTCTTTGGAAAGCTCAAGTGTTTTAGAGACCATTAATCATTAATATCAACTACCATCAACCGAGATCCGTACTATCAACTATGAAGACATTGAATATGAAATTAAATTCTTGGCATGTTACAGTCGAGATGTATTTTCTAAGGATGCAGTCACATATCTTCACAATGCAGTGTCTGTTGCGTAAGCAATGTGAAAATTATTTTAAACATCTTTCCTGCCATAGCCAAAAATCAACATTTAAGGGATTATTGACTAAGACCCTTGGTATCACAAATTAACTACTTACTTAGGTTCGTTAGGTTGGTGGGTTGATGAGGTAGGTGGAGTACCTTTTCCCTCATCAAACTCAGGTCTATATAGATTCATTGCGATGCCCCCTTCATTTTCCCGTTTTTACCATTATTATTCCCTTTCCATCCCAGTCCTGATCTACGGCGCTGAAGCATGGACCGTCTCAAAAGCAGATGAAGAAATCCTTGGTCGATTTGAGAGGAAAATTCTTCGAAAAATCGTTGGTCCCGTTTGCGTTGACGGGCTATGAAGATGAAGATTCAACCAAGAACTATACGAGCTGTACAGCAACATGCCCCTGGTCAAAAAACTTTGCATTGGACGATTAAGGTGGCTAGGACATGTTGGACACCAATACCCCGGCTCGCAGAGTCTTCGATTCCCAGCCAGACGTCGGACGCAGTAGAGGAAGACCTCGCCTTAAGTGGCGCGCACAAGTAGAAACCGACCTCAACCAACTTGGAGTGCGCAACTGGAGGCAGTTAGCTAAGGTCCGGGCTAATTGGAGAGGCATGTTTGTTGAGGCCCAGTTTTATTCCGGACTGTAGCGCCACTTAAGTAAGTAAGTTCTCTTTCCAGCCATTCAGGTCATATTGCAAACCTGAAAACATTAGAGAGATGCATTTGGATAGATCCGTGAGCTAGTGGAAAAATTTTTTTCGTAAATTTCTTCTTCTTAGTTGATTGATAAGCAGTGGCACAGAAAGTGGAGAGCATCCTTGTGTATTTCTTTATAATGATGTGTCCACTAAGTATTTCCACCAGATTTCGTATTTCTTTGCTGAAATTGTTTGGTACTGCCTTTTTCATACTGGGCCACATGTGGGTGTTTCAAAACTGGGGTGGGAGTTCCACCTGTTTTGGAGTTATCCAGTGTTTTCTGTCCCACACGTGATTTGAGGTCACATAGTGGTGGTTTGACAGAATGGTCTGCCTGATAAATGCTGTTGGCAGATCATTTCCTCGTTAGCTCAGTAGCAATTTCATTGCCCTGTACGCCTCTGTATTCGGGAGCCAGCTGAGCTTAACAATATGTTGGGCGGCAAGAACCTTCAGCTCTTCGCAAGCTTGGACTTTTTTTTTCGACAAAACTGCCTTAATTACAGCTTGTCTATCAATAATGATGGTGATAAGATCTGATGGTATCGCTAGCATTTAAATCGCTTTGGCTGCCTCTGCTTCTACCAAAATTTCAGCCTGTAAGACACCGCTATGCTCGGGTACTCGAATATTGCTATTCAGCTTTAGTTTTTCGGAAAGCACTCATGCTAGGAAGATTGACTGTTGAGGATTTAAATTTCAGTTCAATAATCCTAAATTATTTTGGAAAAATCTGCGAATCGTTCAGAAATCTTTAAGTGTGCAAGACTTTCCTGCCGCGCTGATGAAAATAATTTTATCTTAGTCCAGGCATTGGATATAAACCGAAACTTTGACAGCTTCTTTGGATACAGACTGGGACTGGTTTTAAATTCTGAAAACACTTTCCAGCTTTACGGAGAGATTGTACCTAGATTATATGTTCTACCTATCCCCTGCTTCTTATTCTTATCTACTTCCATTTGGGTGGATGAGAACACCGATTTTTAGTGGAGATTTGGAGATGAATTTTTTGCAGAAGATGATTTACGATCTTTATTGAGGTTTCCTTATATCCTTTAGTAGAGCAGTAAGGTGCTTTTTTCGATCAGCCAATTCATTTAATTGACATTGACATCACAGTAATTCGCACATGAATGCATCGAACTACAGACACATAACAGCACTGGCGACTGAGGCCATCGGCTGGGACAGATCAAGACATTAATACAACAGAGAGAGAGAGAGAGACAGATAGACACATAGAAGGAAAGACATATAACATAAACCTACGTGGCACAGAGGAGGAGACATAGATTTATATTGTCCCATATTATCGCACAGGTAGCCTCAGGTAAGCTGGCAATTTTCGTAGAAAACAAATGCTGCCGAAGCTAGGGCTTGAACCCGCAGCGTTTGGCTTAGCATTCAACTATTTATTCCTCTGAGTCTTGGCCACCTGGTAATCCATTTCAAGTATATTGAATATTGAGCTTAGCTATGCTAAACTGGTTTCAGGATGTTAAGCGGACAGATTATAGCCCCTTAATCCAACAAAGGCTTATCGTTTAACCTCTTTATACCAAATATTGTGTCATACTTCGGTAAAAATGTTAATAAATGATGGATGTAAGTTACCACATTGTTAAACTTATTTACTAACCTTTTAAGCCGAACAATTCTCATTATAACACCTTAATGCCTTTAATACATATAAATGTCATATATGGATATGGATACCTATTCTCTCGAACCATATGATTAAACTAGAGCTCCAACATAAGTTCGGATTAGCTGGGTATCATATCAGAAGCACTCATAGAATATGAATTAAACTGATGATTACAAAAACCGAGAACAAAAGCTCCATTCATCATCAAAAACAACACCAACAATAAAAACACTTAAACACATTTGTAAAGGGATGATTATATGCAATTATTTTTAACAATTTGCTAGGTGGGACGATTAAGCCCGCCAAACATGCCGATTTAATCCGCATGTATTAATGACTAATAATTAAAATTGAATTTGTTATCAGTCCATTTCAGGGACCAACTGTTATTTAACACTAACCCTGTGGCATAAAAACCCTTTAACATCCTGCAAGTCAATAAATCATTTTTTTATTAATAAGCCTCTAGCCATTGAAGGTTTTTTTTCACAATTGCATTTCTATTTGCACTGAATTATGTATTGACAAAAGAGATTTTGATATTCATACCGCACTGTTATGAAGTGTAGATAAAATATTGACACTCGCCACCCTCTGTTTTTTGTAAGCCATCCAATTTCACCCGTCCAATATTTGATTCAATTGTGTATCTCATTGGTCCAGAGTCCATTTACACGGGAAAAGTGCAGAAAAAAAGGGAACAACAATTTATTCACTTTTCGGTGTGTACATTTGTTGTTTGGAAAAGTCTCTCCCGCTCGGGTAAACTTCACCTGAGTGAGGAAAACTTTAGAAAATCAAAAGCGATCTGGGGGAATTCTGACAGCGAGATAAAGTAACGTTATGAATGAGAATGAGGTGTTTGGGTCATAACTCTTCTAGACAAGTCCAGGTTTCCTTACTTAACAATGGAACCCTTAGAAAAGTTTGCGTGTTTATGTTTTGCTCAACAAAAATAACGCAAACACTCTATAGTCGGGTGGGAACATAATTTCCCGAGGAAGGGAAGAACTCACTTCGATGAGAAGCAAATTTTTTCGAGAAACAGAAAGCCAACAATAATTTTCTTAAAAAACAAATGTTTCCTCATAGTAGTGGGGTGCAAAAAAAAAATAGTTTCATTGAACTTTAAGGTAATTGGGAGTATCTTTGTATCGGTGGTATGGGATGAAGATTTTGTGAGGGAAAGAAGAATTCAAATATTTTAGAAATATTTTTTCAACTATGCGCTATGATCCAACACTAGACTGAAAATATATCCTTGCCTAAATCCGAAATTATGGGTTGCGCGGTATAGTGGTAATATTTTCACCTGTTGGTAGAAAGCTGTGCGTCTAATCTCAGCAAACATTCATGAAACCATTATCAAACGATTTTTTTAAGGGCCGATGTTCATTTTGAATAAAACATAAATTATTTAGGAAATTGTTCTCTTTTCTTTTTATTGCGATAATATTGGTATGGTTCAACTATGCATGGAACAAAATATCGGGCAAGTGGCCGCCGCGACCTCGGATGCACACCTTCTTTCGATGGTACAAATTGTCGATGAATTTGAGGAATAATTTAGGTTTGGCTGGCTTATCGACGTACACCCTTTATTTCAAATAACCCCAAAGAAAGAAGTACAACGGTGTCAAATCACTTGATCTTGTCGGCCAATTGATGTCGCCACCACGTGAGATAACACGGGCATGGAATTTGTCGAGCCATTGTTTCATTAGCTGTGTGGCAAGTTGCACTGTCCTGTTGAAACCACATATCGTCTACATCCATATCTTTCAATTCGGGCCAGTTCGTTATCATCTCGCAATAGCGAACACCATTCAAAGTAACTGCCTGACCGGCCTCATTTTGGAAAAACGGCCCGATGATGCCGCCAGCCCATAAACTGCACCAAACAGTCATTCTTTGTGGGTGCACTGATTTTTCGACAATCACTGTTATCATTCGCCCTAATGCGGCAATTCTGCTTACTGACGAATCCACTGAGGTGACATTTTCACCTCACTGAAGATGATTTTCTTCGAAAATTGATCATCCATTGTTGCCATTTCTTGCCACCATTCTGACCATTGACGACGCTTGAAATGTCCAAGAGGCTTTAATTCTTGAGTCAATTGCAACTTGTAAGCGTGTAAATGCAAGCCTTTATGCATAATGTTGAGAGGTGCAATGGTTGGGCACTACGACGAGTCGAGGTGGATGGCTCTTCAACCACACTATCGCGAACAGCAACAATATTTTCTGCAGTACGAGCTGTACGAGCATGCACTGGTGTTTTCACATCTCCTACAGACCAGGTTTGCTTAAATTTTTGCACAATTTTTCCGATTGTACGCACATTTGGACGATTAAATTGACCGAAAAAATCGAGAAGTGCACGATATGCATTTTGATTTGAACGCCCATTTTCATAATAAGCCTGAATACCTTTGACGCGTTGCTCGATTGTGTATCTTTTCATGGTTCAAGTTGAGTTAGTCTGAAATCGAGAAATTTCAAATGAAATGCAGAAAAACTTGACGTTTAGGTGTGGCTCACATTCAACATCGTTTGTTAAAAGAATAGTTCTTGTGCGTTATGAAATAAAAACATATGAGAAGACTACAATCCGCTGTGCGAATCGTTTAATGCTCTATCCTATCTCATCCAATACCCCCAAAAAATGGACATGGCTTAAAACTTTATGGGGGTGATATACCGAAAGCTTAAACAGTTTATTCAACTCGTTTATGTTTCGACAAAAAACAACGTTTTTCTATGGCTTATGCTTTTTTTTAGGGAAAACCACAAAAATGTTCATATTACCGAAGTATTTTCATCGAAACTTTTTTTTCGAATTTCCTTAAAATTGGACCGAAAAGCGTTTCTACTGAAAACAGCCCAAGAAGTGGTCGTGACAAACAACTTTATATGGACGAAATAAATATATTGGTAATGTCTTAAAATGTTGTTCAGATACTTTTTCAAAATTCTTTACGGTTTGACGAAAAACAAGGTTTTTCTGAAAAGTAAGCGTAACAACGAATGGACTTGAAAAATATTTATTCCTGTACTAGGTTAATATAGACCCTTTGCGACGCCCGTTGGGGTGGTGGTTGGTTCCTTTATTTGCCCCATTACTGTCCATTACCGTTATTCCCTTTTCAGCCATCCAGATGTTGTAGCAAACCTACAAATATGAGAAAGGGGCTTTCGGATAGATACATGAGCTCGATAATAACAAATACTTTCCTAGAGAATTTATTCTTAATGACTATGCATCAAGTGCTTATTTTCAACCTCCAAGTGGTAACCATCGGGTACTGGTCTCATCCATTTGACTTTCTAAACGATAAGCGCGAGTGTAGATAACACGACGAAAAACAGCAACTCTATAAAAAGCCAGGTCAGAATGGCACGGAATGAATACCCGGCCTGCTGTCCCAGGCGAACCTGCTTCGACATATTCGGACAAGAGGTTGTCTAGGAATTTCAAGGGTTAGTCAGGCCCCTTCGACAGAGATGGTGGCGGATGAACCGAAAGGCCAACGGCAGCTCTCAATCCCGTAGTGGATACTGATGGCCCCGTGTTCTAGGGGTATCTAATAAATTGAAACTGGCCCAACCATGGAAAAAAACGAACGGTTACGAAGAAACCAATAGCCACGGAA
Organism: Rhingia rostrata; assembly: GCA_949824845.1. Lineage (NCBI taxonomy): Eukaryota > Metazoa > Arthropoda > Insecta > Diptera > Syrphidae > Rhingia > Rhingia rostrata. The sequence continues at coordinate 196,097,841 of OX463755.1, read as the reverse complement.
GGACTGATTTTATTGTTGACGACCATGCTAAACGAAAAAAGGACAACGACGTTCGGATCTGCACCTGAAGGTTGAGAGCATTAAACAGGAGAGGAGCAAGCGAACAACTAGCGGAAGCCCGAAACCGCTACAAAGCAGACATTACTGCCATCCAGGAAATGCAATGGGATAGGCCGGGCAAAAAGAGGATGAAAAACTATGACATCTACTAGGGACCGTATTATAGCGAGCAGAAAAAGCGACTATTCGGATGTGGATTTGTTATAAGTGCCACCCTTAGGCAAGGAGTCTTATGTTTCCAAGACATTAGCGAACGCATCGGAACAATCAGCATAAAGGCCAAATTTGCCAACATAAGCTGCGCACACGCATCCAGTATTTTGGATGTCCGAACATTTCGAGAAGCTTACATCGACTCGGATCACTCGGATATCCATCATGCCACAACAATCCAGAAATACTGTGACAAAATTTAAAGTGAAAGACTGCAATTGCAAGAGATCGCCATGACCTTCGCGCAACTTTGTCTATCTTTGTCTATCTCGGCTTCGCTATGAACTCAACATCTCGTCAGAAATCAAACGAAGAATTACTCTTGCCAACCGCTGTTTCTCGGGCTAAGAAGGCACTTCAGTAGTAAAGCCCTCACTCGAAATACTAAGGAGATCATGTAGAAATCCATGGTCGATTTGAGTTGAACATTCTTCGAAACATCTTCTGTCCCGCTTGCGTTGCCCTGGTCAAAAAAACTCCGCATTGGACGTTTAAGGCGGCTAGGACATGTAGAACGAATGGACACCAATACTCCGGCTCCCAGAGACTTCGATTCCCAGCCAGACGTCGGATGTAGTAGAGGATTTGAGATGAAAATTCTTCGAAAAATCTTTTGTCCCGCTTTCGTTGACGGGCTATGGAGACGAAGATTCAACCAAGAACTATATGAGCTGTACTGAGACATGCCCCTGGTCAAAAAACTCCGCATTGGACGTTTAAGACGGCTAGGACATGCAGAACGAATGAACACCAATACTCCGGGTCGAAGAGTCTTCGATTCCCAGCTAGACGTCGGACGCAGTAGAGGAAGACCACGCCTTAAGTGGTGCGCACAAGTGGAAACCGACTTCAGCCAACTTGGAGTGCGCAACTGGAGGCTAAGGACCGGGCAAATTGGAGAGGCGTGTAGGTTGAGGCCCAGGTTCATTCTGGACTGTAGCGCTACTCGAGTAAGTAAGTAAGTTCTGAAATATTAAACGTGGCAAAAAATCATTTTTTTTGGAGTGCGGATTTTAAAATTTTTTTAACTAGTTCTGCTGGGAGCAATAAAGTACTTAATATTTGTTTGGTTTAGTAAAGCAAGCAATTTGACTTTGGCTACGCACATCATATACTATATGGGCCGGTGTTAAATATTTAAATATTTTAGTCTCAGAAAAAATCTGTGACTAACTACATATTTACTTCGTTAGCCCTTGTTCGATGTGTTTACATAGTCAAAAAATTAGTCACTGATTAGCCACTCAGCGTTTATTAATACGGGGGTAAATGCCTATTAGAAGATTTAAACTATTACCACCCTATTTCTACAAAACAATGTCACCATGTTTCACAATTGCCCTCCAAATGTGGATTTATCCAAACTGCGAACAAACAATATACGACCAGATGCACTTAATGTACGCGAACTTAATGCATCAACCGCTAGCGAAACTAATCGCCGATTAACTAAAGAGCAACAGATCTTGACACAATTACCCTTACCTTAAACGAGATAAATACTTGTACTAGTACTCCACTTTAGAATCAAATTCTTTGAAAAGTATCTCGAATTGCACAAACATACACACTGCGACCTCTATCCGACCAAAAAGCACTCTTTGGAATAATTTAGTCCGCCAAAGGTACTGATCCAGTACAAAACTGACAAACGTATCAAGCTTGATGGGGCTTCGCAACGCAACGATAGCAGCCTACTCATACATATACACTCGGTAAACTATTCGCACTTATCTATCTGAATGTTGAATGTTTTCGATGACACTTGAGAGTGTGTCAAGAGATTTGTATTCACCCCAGGCACAGTCACCATACAGATGCTATTCACATATTTGCACGTTTCTGCTGCTACGGCTGCTCCATTCACCATCAGTCCGGGACGACACAATTAAGTAGCCGCTATAAAGTGAAATTTCCCACCTAGACAGGGAGATGGATATGAAAACAATTTAAATTCAGAATACAGAGGCACGATGAAAAAAAAAAAACAAACGAAACAAGTGTCAGATGTCGAGGGAAGAAAGTTCTTTCTACCCAGAGAAACCCCGAGCTGTCCCTCTAATAAAGTGGAAGAGTTGCACATGCATCTCCACTCTGCACTTATATTTCATTTCACCACCATCTGGTCGGGAACTCGTACCGTTGACCATTTGCAAATATATATGTGTATGGATTTTTTTTTTTGGCTCATACCTTTGGTCACAGGAGTTCACCTGCATTTAAGCGTCAGCCATACTCGTATAAATGGTGGTAGGGATGCTGCTGCTGCTGGTGTAAGCATAAAAATGATAAATTAGATGTTGAGACGTATCCGTACGTACCCGTACACAGGATTCATATGAAACACCTGAGGAGTTTGAGTTTTTAACGCCTTAAGTGAAGGTGTTGATAAAAAGGTGGCGAAAACGCTCCAATCTAGGTCACATCTGATTCATATGGCAATTTCTCAGAAATGTGATGTTTTTTTTTGAAGCCGCCATGTTAGTGAAAAAAAAAACTATTTAAGCGATTTTTAAAGTTTAAAAAATATTTTTTTTGGGGGAATTAGCATGCAAATGAAAATTTCAATTAGGAAATATAGGAACTAGTCTGCCGGCAAGAGACAAAAATATTGCAAAGTCGGCTGATGACTGCAGAAGTACTAGGCGAGTGCTGATCGTTTGTGTAACTATGACTTTATATTAAATGTTAAACCGCATGTCTTTGTTGGTTAAGGTTTTTTTTACTAACTCCTAATTGAGCATAAGTCTATGTATGGCTGTAGTACTGTGACTGTGTGCAACAAGTCTAATTCTTCATCAGCCGTTGTATTGTCGGTAATAATGAGACATATACCCTATAAGTTATGCTCCTCTTGGATAAATGTTTTGGGGCCAAACTCCAAACATGAAAACAGTACTTAAGACCTAGCTTAAGTACCTAGCTGGGCTGGTTTATAGTGGGTGGTTTAATTTAAAGGGCTGATGTTGTTTGTGAACCACACCTTAACGTTAAGTTGTATTCTGCATTTCATTAGAAATTTCTCAATTTCAGACTAATTCAATTTGAACCATGGAAAAACACACAATCGAGCAGCGCGGTAAAGTTATTCAGGCTTAATATGAAAATGCGGGTTCAAATAAAAATGCATGTATTGCACTTCGTGATTTTTTCGGTCAAATTAGTCGTCCAAATGTGCGTACAATCGGAAAAATCAAGCAAAAATTTAAGCACACCGGGTTTGAAGGAGATGTGAAAACACCAGTGGAATAGTACTGCAAAAAATATTGCTGCTGTTCGCGATAGTGTGGCTGAAGAGCCGGCTACCTCAACTCGTCGTCGTGCCCAACAATTGCACCTCTCACGCTAGTCGTTGATGAACATTATGCATGAAGGCTTGCATTTACACTCTTACAAGATGTAATTGACTCAAGAACTAAAGCCTCTTGACCATTTCAAGCGTCTTCAATGGTCAGAATTGTGCCATGAATTGGCCACAGTGAATGATCAATTTTCGAAGAAAATCATCTTCAGTGATGAGGCACATCAGTGGATTCGTCAATAAGCAGAATTGACGCGTTTGGGCAAATTATAATCCAAGAGTGATCGTCGATGCACCTACAAAGAATGACTATTTAGTGCGGCTTATGGGCTGGCGGCATCATCGGGCCGTATTTTTTCCAAAATGAAGCCGGTTAGGCAGTTACTATGAATGGTGTCGTCAGATGATAACGAAATTTTTATGGCCCGAATCGGAAGATATGGATGTGCACGATATGTGGTTTCAGCAGGATGGTGCCACTCGCCACATGGCAAACGAAACAATGGTTCTTTTGCGCTGATAAGTTAGCAATAATTCAAGAGCTAAGGGATGAGATAATTCGGCACATTAACGGTGTGGATCCTCAATTATGCCTCAGAGTCATCGAAAATTCGGACCATCGGATGAAGGTGTGCCGCCGAGGGCGTGGCGACCATTTGGCCGATATTTTGTTCCATACATACTTGAACCATACTAATGTAATCATAATTAAATGAAATGATAGTAATTTTTTTAAATAATTGGTGCTTCATTCAAAATCAACATCGGCCTTTAAAAATTTAACCACCCTTTCTTATCCCTTATATCTAAAATCGTATCTTAGTTAAGACGATGCTGATTTAGCAGTAGAGATTAAATGTTTTTGGTTTGATAGACTCGTGTATTCTTGTTCTTGTTTATCGACTGAATTCTCCATTTAGACTGAATTCACCATTTCATTCTTCAAAATGTTGTATACTGTCTTTCGTCTTTGTATAATCTGTTGTAAGTATTTGTCGATAATAGGAGTGTCTTTTGTGTTAAACGCTATCATAGATCTTTCATACTTAAGTGGCGCTACAATCCGGAATAAGCCTGGGCCTCAACCAACATGCCTCTCCAATCAGACCGGTTTTTAGATAACTACCTTCAGTTGCGCACTCCAAGTTGGTTGAGGTCGGTTTCTACTTGTGCGCGCCACTTAAGGCGAGATCTTCATCTGCTGCGTTTGGCGTGTTTTTCCGATCGCTTTGAGTACTAAGCGACCATTGAAAATTGGCGGTCAAGAAAACAGTTAGAAAATTCACGTTGCGCAGAAATCGATGACAAATTTTTCTTCAAAAACAAAAACATTGTTCTTCTATGCGAAGGCGGAAATTCGTATTTTATTTGGTCCACAAATGTCAAAACCGACGCATTTTTTTAAATGTCTAAAACTTTGTGATAGGATCATGCATGATGGTACACATCCAAAGTTAGCTATTGCTTGCAATCTCAGGGTTTTCTAATTCCGTATTCAATAAAATGAATCATAGATTTCTAGTGGTTGCTTCACTAATTTATACATCTATCTCTAAACGATAAGAATGCATACCGTTGCAATTGCAAGAATGTTCATTTTTTTTTTTTTTTTTTTATAATTTACATGTACTCAAGGGGTTATGAATACCCTTTTATATGTTACCATAGTACGATCGTTAGAGAAGGGGAAGAAAGAGAGGATAGGAAAGATTTTGGATGTAGTGGAGACTTAAACTCCATGGGTGGGTCCGAACTAGCTTCGGGGAGTCACTTTTTCTTGTGTTCGTTAAATTTGAAGAAATTCAAGATGGTGTGCATACTTTTAGGTACTACACCGACCTTTTATTTCTTTTTAAATAAAAGTGAAATGGATTTTGGTTGGGATTGAACGCGCAACCTTCCACTCAACAGACGAACACATTACCACTACACCGCGGCCACCCACAATCTTCCTGGAATAAACTTTTGCATCAGCATTCATAGCCCTACTCAAAGGAACAATTTTACAAGTTTCAATACAAATCGAAATCTTATATAGCTACTGAGAATCCTATGCTACTCATAATGTATCCGATGTAGAATTGCTCTGCTTTTCTCTCGTATCCAATTATATCACAGTTCAGTGAACTACAGGGTGTTTTATACGGTCAATTTGGATCCTCAGGAAAGTTGGTATGGCTTTCATTTAAATTGAGAAAACTGCACACAAGCGTTAATAGTATCCAGAAATATAGAATGTTCCCTCTTTTTGTTAACACCGTATCCAAAAGATACGTTTTTGTGAAACACAATTTATGTTCCCTTGAGGAAAACCATATACTAAATAGAAAATACCCTCCTCAACTCAAACTAATTTAAAAAAAAATCCATTAAATATCCTTTTCCATTATTTATTTACAGGACAATCAAAGGAAAAGGAGGAATTCGTATGCCCCTCATCAGTAGGAAATGGAAACTTTGCTGATCCCGCAACATGTCGTCGATTTTATCAGGTTTGTATTTCTCAAGAAAAATAAATGTATTCCCCAAATTGTTCTCATTATGTCATACGGTATAACTTTTTTTTTTCGGTTAAATTTAATTTTCCTAATCGAATTGCTTATCCTTAACCTAAAAATCATTCACTTATTCTGCATATTCTGACTCACTCTGCCCCTTTTTTGCAGTGTGTGGATGGTTTCCCCTACATAAATCGATGCCCGTCAGGATTATACTTTGATGACGTACAGAAATACTGTACTTTCAAGGATGAGGCGAAGTGTGGACCCCTACCAACCAGTAAGTTTTCATCTCGTTTTTTACTCATGCTACATGTACTAACGCTTGGATATTGGGATGTTGTTACACGATATCTTCCGGGATAAAAGCGTACACATGCATACATAGAAAAGCGAAGGCAAACATGTAACCTTTTCATAAAATTCCAAAAGCCACTCAGTACTGCCACTGTAGGTTGCTTGTGTGGCATTTAAAGAAAACAAAAACAAGTGGAAAAACGAAATCTACTTCACATAAGCTAGAGTAATAAAGTTGAGGTCCAAATCACGTAAATGGATTTAGTTGCATCCACGCAAACTTAGACATCACAGTGACAACTTGATGCTGCACAGGGGGCCAATTTGGTAATATGAGGAAATTGTTTTTTTTTTTTTTTTGTTAGCCCGAATCAGTAATTCGGTGTAGTGTTGAATTGGTCTTGTAACAAAAAAAATTTGGAAACCAGATAGTTTTTTCAAGGTGAAAGATTATTTCAAGAGGAAATTCAAGAACCAAAAATTTACCAGCATAAGAGATTCGCCAACAAATAAGAGATACAAGGATAGATTTTTAAAGGTAAAAGATTATTCCAAGAGGAAATTCAAGAACCAAAAATTTACTAGCATAAGAGATTCGCCAACGAATAAGAAATACAAAGATAGATTTTTAAACCTGACAGGCAATCGGAAAAATACAAAAATTGGTGACCAAATATAATGGAGGTAATGTATGTAAAAGTTATGTATACACTTTCAGTACAAGGATTAAAGAAAAATGGATATTTCGAGGTTCCCTACTTTTTTAAAGAAAAAAACACAGAAAATTCAAATTTAATGGAGAATGTTTATTATCCTTTGAAAGAACATTCTTTGGCATTTATTTTTTGAAGATTATGTCCACCAAATGTTGGCCGTTCCTACGTCGCAGATGGTCCATCCGTTGAGTCCAATTTTCGATCACTCGTTCGAGCATTTCGACAGGTAACTGGCGAATGACACGCGTGATGTTTTCCTCCAAGGCCTGAATCGAAGCGGGTTTGTCGGCATAAGCTTTTGACTTTACATATCCCCACAGGAAAAAGTCTAACGGTGTGATATCACACGATCTTGGTATCCAATCGACCGGCCCAAAACGTGAAATTATGTGCTCACCGAAATGTTCTCTCAATAAGTCCATTGATTGATGCGATGTGTGGGAAGTGGCGCCGTCTTGCTGAAACCAAATGTCGCCGAGATCACGAGCTTCAATTTCAGGCATCAAATAGTCGGTTATCATGGCACGATAACGGTCGCCATTGACGGTTACGTTCGCACCATCATAATTTTTAAAGAAATATGGACCGATGATTCCACCGGCCCACAAACCACACCAAACCGTTGTTTTTTCTGGATGAAGTGGCAGTTCTTCAATCTCTTCAGGTTGCTCTTCGTCCCAAATGTGGCAATTTTGTTTGTTTACATACCCATTGAGCCAGAAATGGGCCTCATCGTTAAACAAAATTTGCCTCGAAAACGTCGGATCTTCTTGGAACTTTTCAAGAGCCCATAGAGCGAAGCGATGTCGCTTGGGAAGGTCGAGCGGCTTCAGTTGTTGCACAAGCTGTATTTTGTACGCTTTCAATTTAAGATCTTGACGTAAAATGCGTCAGTCCGAGTTGCTGCGAACGGCGCCGAATCGACTCTCTACGGTCTTCGTGTACACTCTCAGCTACGGCCGCTATATTTTCTACACAGCGTGCTGGACGTGGTCTATTCGGTCGAATATTATCCAATAATGAATGCTGGGTCCCAAAATGGGTGATGGTGTTGCGAATAGTATGCTCAGTAGGCCGATTATGTTGACCATAAGTTGAGCGAAGTGCACGAAACACATTCCTCACAGAACGTGAATTTTCATAATAAAGTTGAACAATTTGTAAACGTTGTTCACGCGTAAGTCTTTCCATTATGGTCACCCGTTCCATTGGATCACCCGTTATATGATTGAATTTCTGAGAACGTAACGTCCAATGAGAATCCATTGAGACACATTTATTTATTTTTCCTTTAATTTTAAAGTTGACGTAAAAATAAATTTTAATCTTGAGTCCATTACATCATCTCCAAAAATCACAAGGATCAAAAGGATTTTGCCATAGTATGTGTGTGAGTAGTATTTATTTGGAAAGGGTGACTAAATTTTAAGGGCCGATGTTGATTTTAAATAAAACACAATTTTTTAAAGAAATTGGTGTCATTTTTGCTTATTATGATAATATCGGTATGGTTCAATTATGTATGGAACTAAATATCGGCCAAATGGCTGTCACAACCTCGGCGGCACACCTCCATCCGATGGTCCAAATTGTCGATGACGCTGAGGCATAATTGAGGTTCTATGCCGTTAATGTGCAGAGTTATCTCATCCTTTACCTCTTGAATTGTTGCTGGCTTATCAACGTACACGTTTTCATTCAAATAATTCTAGAGAAAGAAGTCCAACGGTGTCAAATCACATGATCTTGGCGGCCAATTGACATCGCCACCACGTGAGATAACACCGCCATTGAATTTGTCGCCCAAAAGAGCCATTGTTTCGTTAGCTGTGGCACCGTCCTGTTGAAACCACATATCGTCCACATCCATATCTTCTATTTCGGGCCCATAAAAATTTCGTTGTCATCTCACGAACACAATTCACAGTAACTGCCAGACCGGCTTCATTTACGAAAAAATACGGCACGATGATGCCGCCAGCCGATATATCGCACCAAACAGTCACTCTTTGTGGGTGCATTGGTTTTTCGACAATCACTCTTGGATTATCATTCGCCCTAATGCGGTAATTCTGCTTATTGACAAATCCACTGAGATGAAAATGTGCCTCATCACTGAAGATGATTTTCTTCGAAACTGGATAATCCACTGTTGCCATTTCTTGCCACCATTCTGACAATTGAAGACGCTTGAAATGGTCAAGAGGCTTTAGTTCTTGAGTCAACTGCAGCTTGTAAGAGTGTAAATGCAAGTCTGCATGCATAATGTTTATCAACGACGAGCGTGAGAGGTGCAATTGTTGGGCACGACGACGAGTTGAGGTGGCCGGCTCTTCAGCCACACTATCGCGAACAGCAGCAATATTTTCTGCAGCACCGGTGCACTGGTGTTTTCACATCTCTTTCAAACCCGGTTTGCTTACAGTTTTGCACGATTTTTCCGATTGTACGCACATTTGGACGATTAAATTGACCGAAAAAATCACGAAGTGCACGATATGCATTTTTATTTGAACGCCCATTTTCATGATAAGCCTGAATAACTTTAACGCGTTGCTCGATTGTGTGTTTTTTCATCGTTTAAATTGAGTTAGTCTGACATTGAGAAATGTGAGGTGTGGTTCACTTTCAACATCGGCCCTTAAAATTCAACATTTCGTTATTTTAAATTAATTAAACAGCCTTAAGTCAGCATTGGCTTGACGGACTTAAAAAATTGCCTAGTTCTTTATAACTTGCCCTGAAACTAGGCAATGCTCAAACGTCCATTGAATCATCTCCAAAAATCACAAGGATCACAAGAATTTTGCCATAGTATGTATGCCTGGAGTATGTATTTATATTATGAATATCTTACACGAGTAGCCTAATGTAATTTTTAATGGCGCAACTTACTGGTTGATTTTCAGACTCGTATCCTATGCATTTCCACCACGGAAATAATACCCATGGGCTTTATTCCAAACAAAAATGAAACAGCCCTTAGGGGCTATCATCTCAAATCCAACAGTAAGCCCGACCAGGGGTTACAGGGGGCAGCATGTCCCCCCACTCACATTCAAACTTTACAAACACCAAACTTGAATATAAATCCAATTTCAAATGGCAATAAAACCAGTGGGAGTTAATGCTTTTTCGTGGCAGGGCTTCTTTCCACTTGAATGAAGGGAAGTGTCCGAATTATTTGACAGATAAGCATGTATTGGTAAAATTCTGCTGTTACAAAGCACATCATGAAGATTGTTTGCGGAAAGATTTTTGTAAGGAAAAGAGTTGGTTATACCCAGTTGGTGAGTTTGGATGTAATGTTGTAGGGATGCATTTATTGGAAGATAAGGCACTTTCATTAGATTGGTGGTCCACAATGGTCAGCTTTAATATTGGTTAAGTTGAAAATCCTGACATTTTGACATAGGCTGTTGAAAACTGTGGATTTTTCGATGGCTAAGCTGGGACACTCCAACACATTCGTTTTACGTCAAAATGCATGTTACCAACTGCCATTAGGCCACTGTAGCTGTTCATTTTTTTTTTATTTACACGTACTCAAGGGGTTATGAATACCCTTTTATATGTTACCATAGTACGAGCGTCATAGTGTGCTTACCGTGTCTGATTTAATCCTGTTCTGGTGTTGAAGAAGGTACAAATAAATTTCAAACCTTTACATTCATCAATAGATGTCGCTACAGTTTGAAGTTTAATGTTCACAGCTCTCTACAGCTCCTAACTCCCTTAATGAACTTATTTTTATGATTATCAAAATTAAAGGGTCAAACGGACTAGAGGTAAACAAGGAATTGATTCAGCTACTACTGTGATTTTTGGTTGTGGGGTTGCCAACCAATTTCAATTTTGAGTTTTGCTATATGGGGAAAGAATGAGAGTAGTAGCACAGCCAATAGCCTTTATAGCCATAGGGAGGGTACTCCTTGCTTTAAGGAGTCTCTGTGTACACTTTAATGATCTATTGATTGTTGCATTGCATTCCTGTCTTGGGTTGTTGCGTAGTATTCCCTAGAAAACTGTATAAAATGTTGTATTGGTCCATAGTTAAAAAAACATGACCCGAGCCTTAGCCCTGGTGGTCGAGATGACGTTTATTCGGTCTGTTCTTCTTTTTTTGTATTCTTGAACTGCTGATCCTGGCTGAAGCTCGAACTTGCACATGTATTTCATACTAGTCACGGCGCCGTAAGACGTCGTTTCTTTGGAAATTGTAAAGCAAGATTTTAACACGCTTGTCTCATGTCAAATCATTATCGTAGATCATCTTTGGCCACTATTTTAAGAGCTCATCTCCAGTGGAACCTGTTTATAAAGTAAATTTATGCTACCTAATGAATCCTTACAATTTTAATGAGGTGAAATGTAATTTCACAGTTGTCTCTGAGGATAAATAAGGATAAAATCGCATAATGTATTCACCTACTAACGATTGTTTTTTAGAATTCTTGGGGCTCTGTAAGATCAGCTAGAATCAACAGCTAAATTCAACGGACTATCACACAATTGAATAAGGGTGAGGTATGTCTATAAGCAGGTTCAATGTCTAAGTCTATCCTAACCTACTTGTGCCGATAATTGGCATAATAAATGCGAAACAATGTTTAGATAACCTAACTTGAATTGTGATCTTAATAAGGGCCGGTACTTAAGACTCCAACGGGTTAGCCCCTTGCGTTGTTTTCACCTCCACTGGAAGGAGCTTTAACATGGTTTTAGTAGAAATGAACGAGCTTAGCTAGCCATGCAATCTATGTTTTAAATCACATAATTTTTTAGTTATGTATCCGGTAGGACTAATTAAGGATCTGGTATTATGCTACATGCTGAAATGACTCTATTTCAATAATTATTACTAAGGGCTTCTCATGGTTTTGGTTTTCACGGTTCATCTGAGGAAAATTTTCATTAAAGCATTTTAACTCATCTATACCATCTAATCAGTTCTCGTTCAGAAGATATGAATGACAGGCTTAATTTGTCATGAAAAATGTCTCAAAGGCAAAAATAAGTCTGATATTCCTGCACAACTACTCATTTTTGGTGCAACATCCATGTTAGAAACCAGGGGTTATTTTTTTGGAACGAGATTAGTTATTTAAATTTCATTAAATTATTTTTAAGAACTGTGCAGTTTGATAATCTCACCTGCGCTTTCTTCATCCCTAACGTGTGAGGTACTTCAAGTCAAAATTCAATTTCAAAACCTTTTTCAATTCATGGAATGGTTAGAATGGTTAGAAAAATACAAATTTTTGGCGCAACAGGCTCGATAATACCAAGGGCCGAGCTTTCTCACAACCATTCATGTGTGCGTGTGTACTTTTTGCACGATGGCGGGACCTCCTGTTTTATGCCGGCGAATTTTAGATAAACTTTTCTCGACAATTATAACTACTTGGATGAATTGTCAGAACATCACTAGAGGAGGGCTAGTGAAAAATCATTTTAGGTGTTGGGAATCGAACCCAGACTTTCTGCGTGGCAGTTCATCTCACTAACCACTAAGCCACTGATTCCGTCAGAGAATGGTTAGTTAGTAGTTTTATTCAACTTAAACCGAAAATTCGAACTTCAGGACTCCTGCTGTCCTGTACTGGATTCAGGTATGACTTGTTCTTAAATGACAATAATATACGTGTTCTGAAGGAACTTTACTCTTGAGGGAACTACCCTTTGAATGGACTTATTATATTGACATGTAATCATCTAGGGATGCAGTGGTATATTTTTTATTGCGTTGAACTACTTACCGCGGAGTACCTGGTCCAAATCCCTCAAGTGACAACACTGCTCTACATCCTGCGAAAAATCTGACAAACATCTACCTTCATAAGAAGATTCTTAAATTTGTGTCTCGGAGTCGGCGTTGGAGCCTTTGCACACACAACATAAAGCCAGAAGCAAGGTTTGAAGCCATTTATGAGCCGTAAATGCCAGATATTTGATTTGTTTTGCTATCACGAGATACCTTCTTGGGAACTTCAAATAAGTCCAGCTCGTCGACCAGGAAAATTTCCTTAACATAAATTATATACAAGTGCCCAGAACTGATGTCTAAATGCCTGCACGTGTCTTCACCGTTGTTCACCTTGTTGACCACGGAGCTTTTCTTAACATCGCTTATACCCCAGTAGCAAGGTTTACCAGCTTGCTGTATCCCATTTCCGATTCCAAGCACGCTAATGTCAGTTGATGTTCAGAAAAATGACCTTCATAGCTGCAGCCAATTAACGTCTTCCTCTAAAGGGGCGAACATCATTCTCTGAATCATAGAATCTTTATGGCGACCTATGCTCTTCTTTTTCCTGCTTTAGGAACAATTTAAGGCTTAAGTATCCTAAAATGTGCAACTTTTCAACCAAGTCTATGTCGATATATAGCTCGTAAATTTTGTCGTCGAAGCTTCCTCTCCAATTCATATTGGACCTTACAATTTTTGAATAATTTTGTGCTCGAACCGACTAATGATTTCTTCGTTCGCTCTTGTTTGGGTCAGTGCTTTACTGTCGCAAAAGGGAAATGGAAGAGTTTGATTAGGCCCCTCCTCTGTGGTTGAAAAAAGACAGTAGCTATATCTCAATTGGGTTCTTATCCGAAAATATAAAACAAGTGATTGAAAGATAGTTCTTCGTTTTATCATTTCTTTAGTAAACCTATCCACGCATGATACTATTGCTGCTTCAATTTTGTTTCCCCTTCCATACCTACTATGCCCCACTGTCAACTGCCATCGCTCGTCATTAATCTAAAGTAAAAGTTTGCATATGCGACCATGAGAGCTCTGAAAAAGGGCATCTATCTCATGTCGGTCCCAATAGATCTACCACATCAGTAGCAACAACGACACATACGACGACAGAGTCGAACGAACGACCAACATCGGTGCTCGCCCAAAACCATCGGCGCACCATTCTACTCGTCAGATAGAGATATAAAATTAGATTGAGATTGAAATTGGTCCAAAGAACCTCTATGCATCTTCAATCTCGAGCTCATACCATTTATTAAGTCACTCGGAGCCATCGGTCGGCGTCGTTGCATGTGCACTCCCCACTTGAATCGATAACCCTTTCAGAGTTCAGTCGGGTATAATACGGTAGCCTCATACAAGACGACACCCCAACCTTGCTATACTTTGTGTGGAAATTAATTTGAGAGCATTTTCCTGTGCTGAAATAAATTAGAAAATTCCATCCAGTACATTTTCCAAGCTATCACATCCTGTTTGGGGTCCTAATGGTTGCATTTAGATATTTTTGTCCTTTTCATCTTCGCTTGTAATTTCATAACTCATTGAGCAACAGTGGTTCCATTGGCAAAAGCGCGAAACGACACATATAGCGCGATAAAGATGTTTGGCAAATGAACACCATCACACGAGGAAATACACAAAAAGGATATCACATCCCAAGGAATGCATTCTTCAATCACACTCGCGAAAGGCTCACACTCTGATGGCAGCGGAATTCCATGCACATTCTTAGGATTGCTAAGCACACAAAGCAAAGTAAAGGACGACATTACATCGGCATGAGTTTCCCAGAGGAGACGGTCATTGTCCTGTTTTGGGAAAATGTTCAAATTGATTCCAGTTTACTATGTCTCTGCGCAGTACTTATGTCCTTGTTTTATACCTTCTTTTTTTGTGGGGTGGTGCGGGAATTCAAATATGCTCATTTGGGGAACGGGACAAGGGAATTCCAAAACTATTTGCATATACTCGTACTCCAAAGTGAATGTGTTCTTTGTCAATGTCTCGTGTATAGCTATAGCTGTGACAGTAGATGTTATTTGAGACAGTCTTCTGTGGGGATTTAAGCTCGCACTCTTCAAGGACTTTGGTTGAGATGGATTTTCGAGATTTTCATGTAGTCTCGATTGATTGGAGAATTTGTATCGTAAATGATTTTAAAGGAGTTGAAGTATCTCCCAGTGGAATAGAACGAATCTCTATGCATATGTGTAGTTTCTGTTTCACAGCATGGGAATGTGTTGGTATACTGGTTGCTGCTGTGCAATATTTGCTGATGAAAGTGCAATTGAATATTTAAAGACGCATCCATTCAACAGTCGATGTGCACTTTTATAGTAAGGATCTATGTAATGCAATGTGTATGTGTTGTAGTTATTGGTTCCTTTGTCAAATATGATAAATGTTTGGAATTTATAAAGAAAGATACACACTTTGACTCTGGAGTGAATGTGAGATTTTCCTAATATTCCCTTTTGGGGATGGGACTTGGAATTTTCATTTTTGAAGCAAATATTTATAAGGATCTGCTTCAGAGATATTTACATATGTTATGTATTTTGAATGGAACATGATTCGACATCAAACATATGGCTTTATGAAATACGCATTTTATAACTAAAGGCGTGTGTTTAGATTTATGCAAGACAGAGTAGTTTTGAAATTTATATTACCCGGAAATAATGACTGAGTGTTATAAGACTGATATGCAAACCCAGTTTGGCTCATTAAATAATTTAATCGAAAGTATTTTAAACATTTTGATATCAGCTCTCCTTTGATTAAATTGCTTATAATCGAAATCATATTGCGAGTTAGTTACTTCATTTTATAAAAGGACAAAACATCGGCCCATCAGTAGGAATTTCAGTGTTATTCCCTCGTACAGTTTTAAGGGCCCAGTTATAGCTATTATTTAACGACTTCATTGGAACACAACACATGATGGAATTGAAATGTCACCTCCATAGCTCTTATAGGAAAAAAAAATGTATGGCGCAACAGGCTCGTTACTACCCAGCGCCTTGCTTTTTTCTCACAGCCTTTCATGTGTGCGTATGTAATTCTTTGCAAGATGGCGGGATCTCCTGTTTTATGCCGAATCCGAACGGCTAAGTTGAGATAAGCTATGCATGACAATTGATACTACTCGGAAGATTTGTCAGATCATCACGAGAGGAGGGCCGTGAAAAATCATTTAGGTTGGGAATCGAACCCAGACCTTCTGCGCGGCAGTTCAACGCACTAACCGTCGCGTCACTGAGCTCTCATAGGAATCATTAGAAAATTCCGGTTCGGTGCGGTGGAATGGCAATCATTACTTCATGGAAATAAACGTTTATCATAGAAAAATAAGAATTGATTTTCTGCCAAAACTAAACCGTGTTCAAAAATGTATAAGCTTTGTTTTGAAACCAACTCGCCAAGGATTGAATTTATAAAAAAGCCACAAGAAGTAATAGAACATTTCCAATGAGGGTTTTCAATTATAGCTATAACTGGTCTCTATCCATGAAGCTGGAGGGCTGTCAAAATAACTTAGGAACGACCGGGAATCAAAACTTTTTTTTTTTTTACCTCGCAAAGCATTATGCTTTCAGTATCGCTTAAACAACTGGTTTTTGTTGCGAGACTTTGATGGTCATCTAGCGATTTTTCAACCTTTAAATAAATAATAATTCAATTTAAGAACTTTGAATATAAACAATTTTTAAAATAGCAGGTGGCCATGGCTCAGAGGAATGCGTAGTTGACTGCTAAGCCAAGCGCTGCGGGTTCAAGCCCCAGCTTCGGCAGCATTTGTTTTCTACGAAAATTGCCAGCTTATCTGAGGCCACCTGTGCGATAATATGAGACAGTATAAATCTATGTCTCCTCCTCTGTGCCACGTAGGTGTATGTTATATGTCTTTCCTTCTATGTATCTATTCGTCTCTCTCTGTTGTATAAATGTCTTGATCTGTCCCAGCCGATGGCCTCAGTCGCCAGTGCTGTTATGTGTCTGTAGTTCGTTGCATTCATGTGCGAAGTACTGTGATGTCAATTTTTAAAATCAACTCAGCGCAAACAAAAATCAATTTCGCTGCTTACCAAATTACACATGCATTATGCAACTTGTAAAAGCCTCATTGGTGCTGTAGTTGATTTTATGAGAGTTCGATATTAACACATTTCGCTCCCTAAGTGTTTCATTGGCAGACTACAAATTAATAAAAGAAATCAATTTCGGTCAAACAATATGATAATTCAGAATATCGAGAGCAAACATGATACAAGATGCTTTAGCCTGAAATTTTGGGCTTAAAAGCCTATTTGTTCACATCTTTTATCATAATTAGGCAACTCTTCAAACGTAAACAAATTATGGAATGCATACCTCGTGAAATTTTTCTTAATTCTTTCTAATCTAAGTACCTGCATTATGGCGAATCTCGTATGATGGATGTGTATTCCAACTGCGGTCTGACTAACGAGCAGTATATAGTTATAAGGCTTTATACATCTCGAAAGTCCTTGTAATTTCGTTCTAGAAAGCCTAACATTGAGTTCAGTTTTGCTATAGTGCAATCATAGTGAGATGAACATTTTAATTTTTTCTGTCAAATACTACCCCGAGATCTTTAACTTCTTCCATAGGCTGATATCTGAGATCGTTCATATAATAATCATTTATAAGAGGTTCATTTATACGGAATGCTATAAGCATTTAATATTTTGAGATATTGCGCTACATAGCGTTATTATTTCACCATGCCGACAAACTATTTATATCAAACTAAATCTAGATACAGCTTGTTATATTACTTATACGAAAAAAAAATTTAAATCGTCCGCAACAGTTAAAACGTTGTAAAATTTAAAAAAATCATAAACATCATTTAAAAACAAAATAAAAAGCAATAGGATTTAATGGCTACCTTGCGGGACACCGAATGTTACATCGATTTCGCGAGAAGTATAACTTTCGATCTTAACCACTTGCTTTCTGTTTTTTTTAATTATTATGAAATCATTTAAGCATTGAGGAATGAAAACCCAACGATTTAAGTTTTGCTAAAAGAAGGATGACATATGTAATGCACTCTATCAACTTGGAATCGTTGCTCAAAGCATGCTTTTATTCGAGGTTAATCCTACCAATTTGACTGTGTTCATTATTTTCGTATTTAGTTATCAAAGTTAAATAGGTAGCACAGGATTTACCTCGAATAAACCATTTTGTTTATTCGATTTACCCCTTTAATACCAAAAAAAGCTTTTTATTAACAATGCTTTCAAACAAAAAAGGACTTGCAAAAAGCTTTGATATACGTCGATAGTTCTGTACTTTTTGTCTTAAAACGTTTTCATAGATCGAATATTTTTTAAAAATATTTCCATTCTTCTAAAATCTTTCCAAAAAAAATAGTGACTGCTTAAATATACTTCTTAATAGATCCAAATAAGAAGATTTTTTAATTTTATCTCTGGTATACCGTCCGGATCAGGGTGTCTGTTCAATTTCAATTTTTAACTTTCTCATACAAAGAGAAAGATTTTGTTTTCGTGATAATTTTCGACCTCGAGATTTTGATTGATTCTAAGATAACGATGATAGCGGAACACAAAAAAGGGGTTTTTGGAATTCCGTCCGTCGGTTCGTCGGTCCGTCTGTCTGTACAGGTCTCTCCAGCCTAAACGACTTGAGCATTTTCTTCAAACTTTTTATTCAGCGTTTTTTTGAAAATGAAAATGAAAACGGCGTAACGGTAACTGTGAATGGGGAGCGATATTGCGATATGATTGAAAACTTTTTAAAGCCACAACGGCTTTCTTTGGGCTTGATTAACATGTTGTATCCTTTAGATTTCCAAAGCGTGATTGAATGCTGCTCGTTCTAGGCTTATCAGATCAACGCGTTGGAGTAATCGATCGTGGTCACTGGCTTGGTATCAACGATGTCTAATAAAAGTAATCCAAAGTGGATATAAAAATACGCTTATCCTCTTAGCTCAATTCTCATTGGTGATGCTAAAACAGTCCCAAAAAGTGGTATTGTCTCAAAACAATTTAAATAAAATTTTTAAAATCTTCTTTTGATTTTATCAATATATGGCAGTGTTTAAAAAAATGTGTATTTTGATCATTGTAACTCTGTTCATGTCTCAACAAGGACTCACAATTTCACTAGATTTTCTCAATCTTAATCATATGTGGCTCTTTTTATTATTTAAAATTTATATACAAAAACGACCATTTATGAAGAAACAAGTATATACACCAATCTCTACGAGATAGGCAACCCTATGCTACTTACAGACTGATGACATAATATTAATTATGCGCAATATGAAACAAATTTCTCAACAGAAATATCTAATGCCTTTGTTATTAGTGTATCATACTTTACGTTCCCATTCTATCTGCACCCAAGTCACGACCCCCCAAACTATATTCCAAATAAATCAAACATTTTGTCTTCTATTTATTACAACAACGTCTGTCAAAACCAATTCAACTCCAATTATTTCACAATGACAACCGCTTTCAATGACAAAATGTCCATTTCAAGGACTCGTCCAAAAGCTCAGCAAATATGTAGATGTAACAGCATCAATTTGTCTCAGCGAATTCGCTTTCGATTGATGGCATGCTTTGTCATTTCTCTTCGCATGTAATCCGATATTAAAAATGTTCGTTACCCCCAAAAACGGCATGAAAGCGAAATGAAAACAAAACTCAATTCAACACACAGCACGACTCCACTTCCGTTCTCAAAGGCTCTACGAAATACCTATCTACTCACATAGAAAACATCAACACATCCTTATTTTTTTTTGCCTTGACTTATAACAAGCACAAGAAGAGTTTGTAAAGAAAAATACAAAAGTAGAGATAATATTGAGCTAGAACTTCACCCGAAATGGATGCTTAAACATTTATCACATCCGACAATCAATTTAGACAAAACGACGCAAATATTTATTTCCCCCACCCCCACACCATCATCATCTACACAGCGGTATGCATTCGCGTATCACGTCGTATCTATTGTACTAAAATCTGCCCTGACGACAGGAAACCTCGTTCCAAAATGCCAACACACGTCGCAAGGGGTGTATCAGTAAAAAAAAAGACAATAAATGTAGGTAGAACATTCCAAAAAGATACATCTCTAACATTAATGCTCAATTCAGATTAAAAAAAAAATCATCGACATTCGAACGCTTAAATGCTTGTACGATGATGGTACTGGTGCAGTAGGATATTAATCGGCCTTTTTTGAAGTATCCTTTTGTATTTACAGTACCTGTTTTTACAGCTCCTGCAAGCATAACGGATGCTCCAGCGGATTTGGCTGTCAGGTGTGATACGGATGAATGTCAATTGCCGTATTGTTTCTGTTCAAAGGATGGCACTAGTATCCCCGGCGATCTCGAATTGGACAAGGTAAGTGGAAAACAATTTTTTTTTCTGAATTTTATTGAAAATATGAATTAAAACTTAAAATGAACAATCCCTACTGTGAAGAGAATAGCCAATCCCCCCAAAAAATGTTCCACCATATTCTATCATAATAGAATCCTCATAATCATTGTCCTCGTGGGGGACATCCGAATGTATTGAGTGAGAGTTCATGCATTAGACAGAGAGGCAGGATACACTTTTAATTAAGGCCAACTTCTTTACATGGATGTTGGTATTGTGTGCATGTGGACGAGCGTACACTCTTTGGGGGCCTTAGTTTTGAAATGTAATGGAAGTTTTCGCCCATTTCCAAACAAAAAGGACTCTGGGACATGAACTTACTAACTGGAAGTCAAATTACATTGGAGACGAGAGTGGCAGTCCCTGCCCGCTGCCACTTTCATCTCCATAGTGGATGGCAACAATCTGTCAGGATATTTAATCATGTCCTTCTAGAAGGCGGATTGAAGTTGTGTGTTTAAATGAACAAACTTAATTATGAAATATATGACAAATTAAGGAGCTTTTCGGAAGTTTAGGATGGACATATGGGGATTGTAGGGTGAAATTCATTGGAACTGCTTAAGGAATGTACAACCTCTCGGGGATTGCTATGAGGGATTGATGGAATTTAGTAAAACTATGACAAGGAGGAATATTTGATATCAATTTGAAATTTATTTTTAAATTGGGATTCGCATACACTTGTGGATCAGGTGGAGAAGATATGTCCTTCCTGAAGTTGGATGTCCTTAGTGTGTTGGGATATGTTTTGGTTTACCATCGAGAGGTATTCAAAATAAATTAAGCCTTGAAGTTTAAACATTAAATGATGTAGAACTGTCTGATGGAGTGGTCACGCCCTTGCGTTTTTAGAAACAGTTTTTTAAGTGAGTTCAAGAAGTTCACTCAGAACATTGCATTGTATCTTCTTTGGTACGTTTAGTAGGGAAATGACTCGTGCTACCTTCGATTCTTCATGGCTTCTCATCGCTTTGGATAGTCGAACTGGATGTCCCACATATTTTTATGAGCACATGGTCCATTTGGTTAACGGTTCAACAATCTTCGGATCTGCAGTTAACTTTTAGGAATTGATGTCAAGGAACTCTTGTGTTTCTAATCATTGTATTTACTTCACTCTGCTTCAAGGTCTGCTTTACGGAATCGAAATCCATTTTCAGGTGTCGTTTCGTAATGGCTGCGATTCTTAATCAACCTGCCGCAGATGTTTACCTTAAAGATTTTTGCGTTAAGGCCCCAAGTTTGATCGTACTCAGGACATTCTCCTGTTTTTGTAATATTCCTCTCTAATTGGATCTTTAGTCTGTATGGTATTGCAAAATGTTGCTCTGACTTGGGTCACTGCCAGGCAGTCACAAACCAGGATATAAATAATCACTTTCGGCCTACATTTTCTCGCGGTAAAGAAACCGCGTCCTTACAAGTGAAGCGATTCCTGATTCGCAATAATATCGGTCATGGACTGAGGTTTATAGTTGACCTGTTGTCTAAATATGTCGAGGTAGCTCGGTAAGATGGTCGCTTGTCCACTCTAATTGGAATCGTTGACACCATCATTTGACATCTTCCGCCTCCGTCTTGAAAAAGGAAGAGTTACCATAGTTTGAAGAAACATCTATGCCCCGCTCTCATCTGCTGCATAGTAGAGAGTGTCCGCCGGGAAGGTATACTACTTTGTTTTGCCGCCATTTTGGTAAACATTAGGCGTGACAGTTCATATTTGGCAGTCGTGAAGTAGACATGTGGCAAAATTTATTATAAAAAAATATTCGATTAACCAACGTGTTTTAATAGTTAAAAGATTTTATCAAAATCAATCATCGAATACTGTGACGATGAGAAAGTTACGTGAAATTTTTGGGAGAAACAACGTGCCAACAAAACGCACTATTTATCGTGTAGTGAATGATTTCGAAGAAAGAGGGTCTGTGGTTGATAGGCCCAAGAATGGACCACAACGTACTGCAAGATCGGATGAAAACATTAGGACGTGCCAAAACAATCCATCAACCTTAATTCGACGCCGTGCTCAGGAGCTTGGTCTTCAAAGAACAACTTTGGCCACAAATTTGCACAAGGATTTGCATTTTTTTCAATTTAAAATTCAGTTGACACAAGAACTTCTTCCACAAGATCATTAACGCCGCCGTACATATGCCAATAGGATGTCACAGTTAGCCCATGACAACCCCGATTTTCATGAAAAAATCATAATGAGTGACGAGGCACATTTTCATTATTTGAATGGATATGTGAATAAACAGAATAGTCGGTTCTGGGCAATGTAAAACCCTCAAATTTTTCATTAGTTACGTTTGCATCCATTAAGAGTTACAGTACGATGTGCAATTTGGCCAGGAGGAATCATTGGACTTTACTTCTTTGAAAATGAAAACGGCGAAACGGTAACTGTGAATGGGGAGCGATATCGTGATATGATTGAACAATTTTTAACGCCACAACTGCATGCTTTGGGCTTGATTAACATGTGATATCAACAAGACGGTTAAACGTCGTATACAGCCAGGATTACAATGGAATTACTGCGATACCTCTTTCCTCAACAAGTTATTTCAAGAAATGCTGTAGTAATAAATGCCCTTGAGCTCCATTGGTACATATTTTTCGACAATGTCCTTCAAGTAGAAATAAACATATGCAGCAGACGATTCTCGTTACCCCGGGCTTCCAATGAGATTGGAGTCACCACAAGTAGTTTTTTTTTGTATTCTTTGCTACGGAATTGGGTGGTAAATGAACTACATATTAATATTCAGAGTTTTATACAATCGAAGATCTGTTGAATTTACTACCCTTTGTCTACATGCTGAGTGATCTGACAGAACATTAGAATACTCATACGGAGTGTTACACTCAGCATGAACAAATCCGACAGAAAAAGAAAACACATCCGTGCACTCTTAATGATAAATGAATTTTCTTTGTGTATTTAATCGCATGTACCCTTCTGTCGTTCATGTTGCATATGTATATGTTTTGGATTATAGCGAGGGTGTTTATGTCTGGCTGTCTGCCTCAACCTTACGGTTGAACTTTGGCAGCATCATCGATTGACTTTGCTGATGTGATTTTGTTGCAGGGGCAAATGCTAAAGCAGTCTCTTGTATATGGTTCACTTTAAGACTTTTCATATCCAGAAGACAAGGTGAGACACGTTCAGTTAGGCATCTTTTGGGAGGCGATTTTTGTTGCGGTATGTGGTATGCTTTCTGGACCGGGCGTTAGTGACATATTTTTTTTTTGCTGGCTATGCAAATTCGGAGGATCTTCTACTGATACGAGTGGTATCTTCTTTGTTGTCAACTATCTAAAGATCTTGCATATTTTAAGAAGACTCTGGAAAACTAAGGTTCTCTTGTGTATTCAATTGCATCGTCGTTCAGTTTACTAATGGCCATTCTGTAAGCAGGGTCGCACTGTTATTCGTTTTTCTAGGAGAACTGCAAATTAGCTCTTTCTGGCTTTCAAGCACTAGGATCTTATTGTTTTTATTATGTCATCCCACCAAAAGCTTTGTGCTACTCCGATGCAGCTGGTTCTATTTGACATGCTTGCTTTGGACAAGCTCAGTTAGTGCGATGAACTGCCGCGCAGAAGGTCTGAGTTCGATTCCCTGTTGGAGCATGACCTAAATCATTTTTCACTGACCCCACTCTCTTGACGATCTGAGAAGACGTTCGGCATAAAACAGGAGGTCCCGCCATCATCGTAAAAGAAGTATACAAGCACACATGAATGGTTGTGAGATAGATCTAGGCCCTGCGTACTTACGAGCCTGTTGCGACGAAAATTTGTATGTTTTGCGTTTTGCGATTAGGGATCACCCTCCCTAATCCATCAATCCATTTCGATCGTTCTCATTGAGACTGCACGTAACAGAATCGCACTATTTACTGGTTGAGTTGACCACATTTGCACTTGCTAAAACTATTTATGTTGCACTTTTGTGACCTAAAGGTATTACACGAGTAGGTAAAGTTGGATTTTTGCGATGACATCGATGAGGTATGTCATTAACGCATACGACGGAGAGTTCTTCATATCGTTACACCGCGTCTCCACGAGCAATATTTGATAGCTTACTGTCTGTCACTTTTTATAGTTTGAAATAATGATAGAATGCTATGAAATGTAGGGTGGGCATTTCCATTGCTTACTATCTCAAACAATCTTACAACCTTAAGCAGAAATGACAGCCCATAGCATACTATCCATAGAAAGCAATAGAGTGAGCAATACATAGTAAAAAATTTTTCATAGAATACTATTTGAGGTCTCCACAAGCAATTTTCATAGAATGACACATTGCATGCTATGAAATATTGCTCGTGGAGACCCCGGCTTAGGTAGATATAATCTGCCCTAGCGAGGCATCCGTCGGAGCGGACTATTTTCCGAAACGCATACTTCGTCGGAGTTTGAAATTCCATTCGAGGTATTCGTCATCGGAACAAAAATCACTTCACTACAATTCATATATAATTTCCGCGAAGAAATTGTGTGGGAGCAAATCGGAAGAAAAATTGCACTTAGCTGTCAAAAATTTCACGAAAAATGCACCTGAACGTACTTCAATGCAATTCGACGGGATGCGTTACAAAATGTCGGAGAAATATTCCAAACAGCTTTTCGGAAGAAGTCCTCGAAGCTAAAATCCTCCGAATCGTACAAAATCGGAGAATTTTCCATCACATGAGCGTACAGCTTGGAAATGGGCAATTTTCCTCGCCTTAGCTCTCCTTCAAAAAATTGAATATAACCTTTCAATATTTCGAGATTTCACCTTTTGAAGAAGCTTCCAAAGAAAAATCCTATTTTTCCGTTCTCATTGGAAAATATTTTCCCATCGAAATAACCCATTTACAGGAAAGCAATCTATCTTACGAGGCCATCAAGTAACAATCTCAAACACACAATTTAAAATGAAATACACTCTTAATTTGTCTGCCACTACAATGCAAAACTATGACAAAGCCGAAGGACTATCCTCTTTCAATGGCCACATGATCAAAAACTGGGTTTATCTTCCGGCGATATTTATTTCCCTTTCTTCCCCCAACCACATGTCTATTTTTCCAATCTCTTATCCTTTCGATTGTTCCTCACCAGGAGCTGGCAAATGAAAGGTTATTGATGACGATACCACAAAGAAATTGAATTATAATCATGCAATATCCCTTTTCAGGTGTTTACATTCACCACTACACACTTAACGGAAAAAAAAATGAACCCAAGCGACTGAAAATCATCAATTACAGGTTTCACATTGTCCACTCCCAGGACAAACCCATGTCCTCTTCCTCGGATGATCTGGCCCATTTTAACTTTTGTAATTAGATTTTCTTCCATCCATTCTGCGTGTTCTTTTTTCTCACATCTCTCCATGTTTAAAAGGACACGTGAACCTTGCGCAAGGATACCTTTCAATTCGAGACAATTTCCGATTAAATAACGTATATAGGGGATCCACCAGTAGGGACTTCGGTTCCGTTTTTTTTTTCTTCGCTGCTTGTTGTAGAACATTTCTCCATCATTGTTAACATGGGCGATTGTTGCTTGCAAAGGACTTACTGAATTAAAGGATAATTAGAAATCGATCCACACAATGCAGGCGTCTCCCACCGCTCTGTGTGCCTTGTAGTTGCGGTTGCTGCCAACGCGAGTAACAATTTCCGTTGAGGGCTATTGCTGTCCACTTACCGGACGCTGTACGATTAGTGGTGGCGGTGGTTTAGTCGGGTGTTGTTGCACTGGTCTGACATTTATATTGGCCATTTGCGGGTGACACCAAGTGGACAATGATAATAATTTGTATTTGCCGAGTAATTATTGCAATTAAACGTCGCGGAATGAGAATCGAATGGGGTGGTCAAAGGGAAGGATTGATGGCTTGTCTCGTTATGTCCTTATAGATGCATTGGGCTGTTTTTGGTTGAGCACTTAGTTGACTGTACTGGTCAATGTAAATGATTAACTGTGGTAGCTGGGAATGCGGTTTTGGGATGAATGTCAAAAGGGAGCTTTTAGCGGTTTGCGAGATTTCCAAACGGATGTCTAGGCTTGAATGTGGGGGCATTATGACTGAAAAGCAAGTTTTGAATTATGTTAATCGGTTTTAAAATGTTGGTATTTATAAAATATGTGTAGGTGAACAACGGGGTTGCTCTTAAGTGCCGCTTGCTCAAGTAACAAAGGACTTACAAATAAGCTTTGGAGAAAATGCCATAATGCTTCTTGATTGATGAACGAACAGTGACTTGTTTGTCAATTAAGGACCATTACAGCAATGGAATCATAAATCGGACTGGCATTCAAACGTTCATAGTGTCATGTGAACCATTCCATGCATTTATAAACGATAGGGATATTCTTATGAGAACGGATTTTACTCAACCGATGTTTGGGTGTTGTAGAACGAGGGTAGACTCTGATTGGGACTTGGCAATGTCCAGTGGCTGTAAATCTGACTACACATCAAGTGCTTATTTTTTACCTCCAAGTGGTAACCATCGGGTACTGGTCTCATCCAACCGGATTTGACTTGCTAAACGATAAGCGCGAGTGTTGATAACACGAAGAAAAACAGCAACACTATCAACAGCCAGGTCAGAATGGCTCGGAATGAATACCCGGCCTGCTATCGCAGGCAAAACTAGACAAGCTGCTTCGACATATTCGGACAACAGGTTGTCTAGGAATTTCAAGGGTTGGGCATCTTGAACAGAGATGGTGGCGGATGAACCGAAAGGCCAACGGCAGCTCTCAATCCAGTAGTGGATACTGATGGCCCCGTGTCCTAGGAGTATCTAATAAATTGGAACTGGCCCTCCAGGTTGGGGGTTGTGCTTTGGGTTAACTACACAACCATGGAACAATCTAACGGTTACGAAGCAACCAATAGCCTCGGAAAGGACTGATTTTATTGTTGACGACACGGCTAAACGAAAAAAGGACAACGACGTTCGTATCTGCACCTAGAATGTGAGAACATTAAACAGGAGAGGTGCAAGCGAACAACTAGCGGAAGCCCTAAACTGCTACAAAGCAGACATTAATGACATCCAGGAAATACGATGGGATGGGCCGAGCACGGACCGTATTATAGTGAGCAGAAAAGCGACTATTCGGATGCCGTTTTGTTATAACTGCCAGACTTAGGCAAGAAGCCTTATGTTTCCAAGACATTAGCGAACGCATTGTAACGATCCGCATCAAGGCCAAATTCGCCAACATTAGGCTTATATGCGCTCACGCCCCAACGGAGGAAAAAAATGATATAGCTAAGGACTGCTTCTATGAGCTCCTTGACAAAATCTATAAGCGACTACCTAAGTACGATGTTAAAATCGTGCTGGGAGATTTCAACGCAAAGGTAGAAAGAGAAGACATCTTTAGCAGTATTGTCGGAAACCATAGCCTACACGACAAAACGTCTGGCAACGGACTTAGGCTAATTGACTTGGCTACGGAATGCCGAAATGCCACTATAGCTAGCAAACGGTTTCCTCACCTCGATATCCATAAGGGGTCATGGCGGTCGCCAGATCAACAAACGGTCAATCAAATTGATCACATAGCGATAGACAAGAGTCACGCATCCAGTATTTTGGATGTCCGAACATTCCGAGGAGCTAACATCGACTCGGACCACTACCTTGTTGCAGCCAAGGTTAGAATGCGGATATCCACCACGCCACAACAATCCAGAAATACTGTAAAAGAATTTAATGTCGAAAGACTGCAACACCATACCACCAGCATCGAATGTCGAAGAACTATGGCAACGATGTCAACAAGCCATTACATCAGCCGCAACTGATGTGCTAGGTTTCTCGCGCCCACCAGCAAGAAACCCCTGGTTAGATGAGGAATGCCGACAGATGCTCGCAGGCAAGAACGAGGCCTATAAGGCTAAGCTGCAGGTGAAGACGAGAGGTGCCGTTGAGCTCTATAGGCAGAGAAGAAGGGAAGAACACCGGCTTTTTAGAAAGAAGAAAAAAAACAGCAAGAAAAGCGCGCGATCGAGGATATAGGGGTGCCACTCCAGGAAATATGTTCGCAAGTTTTACCAAAGTGTAAAACGTCAAAGCCAAGGATGCAAGGCTCGAACAGAATCTTGTCGAAATGAACAAGGAAATATCGTAGTTGAGACACATTCGATGCTGAGGGTATGGAAGAACCACTTCTGCAGACTACTAACGCCTGAAACCGTTTACCAACAACCTGATCGGCCCTTATCTGTGTGGTTTTAGGCCAGGAAAGTCCACAACCGAGTCCAAATCGATACCCATCACCTATTCATCGATTTCAAAGCCGCATACGACAGCATTTATAGAGACGAACTAAACAGAGCCATGTCTAGTTTTGGTATACCGCCCAAACTCGTCCGTTTGTGTAGGATTACGATGGAGAATTCTCGCTGCTCCATCAGGGTCGGAAACGACCTCACTGACACATTCGATACCAAAAAAGGATTTAGGCAAGGCGATGCGCGGTCCCGTTTGCGTTGACGGGCTATGGAGGCGAAGATTCTACCAAGAACTATACGAGCTGTACAGCGACATGCCCTGTTCAAAAAACTCTGCACGAATGGACACCAATACTCCGACTCGAAGAGTCTGGCTGGGATTTGAAGCCCAGCCAGACGTCGGACGCAGTAGAGGAAGACCTATCCTTAAGTGGCGCGCACAAGTAGAAACCGACCTCAACCAACTTGGAGTGCGCAACTGGGGCAGTTAGGCAAGGACCGGGCTAATTGGAGAGGCATGTTGGTTGAGGCCCAGATTCATTTCGGACTGTAGCGCCACTTAAATAAGTAAGTATGACAAGTGGATATAACGTAAAACTGTCTGTCATTGAATAGACCATAAGCCTGACACTGAAAATTGACTGGCGTTGTGCGTGATGTTTGGTCATTTGAAAGACATTGATGAAAACCTAGAAATAATATTTGGAATTGAGATTGAAGTCACCGTTTGGCCCTCAGATGCTTATCTACGTTGTTCCATACAAAAACTGTTACCAGTCTGCGCAGATTCAATTTGCCTACTGGAAGCGTAAATTGAATTAAGTGTGATAAATAAATAAACTGAAAGGCATTATTTAAAATGTTTTGCTTATTGATTTGACCAGATTTTTTCTCAAAAATTGACTTTTAAGTGGGAAGTTGGTTATTGAGAAACAGAAGAACTGTCTTACGCTAACACTTAAAGATTTCAACTCGTTTCTTTCACTCGAATTGCTTTGGACGTCCTCTGCTTGGTTTCCCTATATATCTTTTTCGCTGAAAGGAAGATTCCATTGATACACTAGCTACCCTTTGAAAAACATCATTGCATTTATCAAGGCGGTATTACTTTTATTAGAACTGTTCACCATTATGCCAAAACGGATCCTAATTCCTTCCAAACAAAACTACCCTGAGTCGTAACGAGTAGCAGGCAAAAGAAAATCATATGTCATTGGATCAAGAAGCCTTCTTCGACATATCAAAGGTTCGATGAAAACCTTCACCAAAATCCTCTCATACTGCCGTAAAAATAAAAAAAAAGAAGAACCAACAAGTACTAACCCTAACAAAAAAAAACCCATGCAAGCCCTATCACTTATCGGTAAATATTTATCTGTCCCACTTTCGCCATTAAATGTCCCTCATCACCATAATCCCCAAATGCTAGCTCACACAACCAGCAAACTCTCAATCTAAATCAATTCCATTATCGCGCGAAAGTTCCGTTCCCCAAATATACTCATACCTCGCACTACCACTTAAGAGACGCATTTCGAAATCAATTTCAATAATCCCTAGACTAACAGCCATACTGCAGCAGTCCTGCCCCGCCGCTGTCGTTGCATCCATTTGACCAGATGTTGTATCCGATCCGCCTCAAACAAAATGCAAAATCACTTCCAATTCTTAACCATCATCGCTATCGTCCTCGATGACAGAGGTAGTGGTGTGTGCTGGTGGTTTGGTGCCGGTCATGGGAATCCTTCGTCGTCATCATGATCATCATCATCGTCATGATTCAAGATTAACGAGCGTATAATATTCTGAAATGATTGCCCGCCACCCCACCAATAGCAAGTGCGTCCACAGGACATTCTTGGGGTAGAATTCCATCAGAAATCAACGCAAATGCCAACGTCGGAAAGGATATGCTAGTTCGCGATTCCTATAGCGTGCGCGATTTGTTTGCCATCGATGATGGTTCCCGATTTCCAATGCTGATGATGACCCACATTTGTGGCACTAAATGAAATTGGATTGCATTAGGAATGCATTCATCCAATCACATTGTACCGTCGTCGTAGCGTCGTCCTCCCATTCTATGTTGACGCATCCTGCCTGAATGGCGAAAATTGAAATAGTTTTACCAACTCATTGGCATAATCCAATATCGTTGTCGTCGACGTTTGAGTGCATAAAGCCTCTCTATCTCTGTCTCTATCGTTGGACGACGACGACGATGACGATGGCGACTATTGAAAAGGTTTTGTTGTTGTTTCCGCTTATATTTTTCCAACTAACTTGCTCTTCCTGATTATTTTGCCATCGTCCGCCGACGAGGACATCGCAGACCAGTCATAGAGTTTAGCATGCCTGAATAGATTTCAAAACGACATTTGAACGCGATTCCATTCGAATTGGTCGTGATTATTGGAAGAAGTCACGGAATTTGTGACTCCTTTTAGGATGATGACAGGACATTTCTACTGTGGATTAAGTGAATTTCTTCTCATCTGTTTATCTTCTATAGTTTTGTATTCTTGAACTTTAGTTGTCCATTAAAAGTGATTAGGTGAGGGTAGGACTCAGGTCGAATCCTTAATTGAAATGCGAACTAAAAATTCTGCTCATGTTTGGTGGGAAGTTGTTTTCAGATTTTTGTCTATTTGGAGGGATATGTTTAGACGTTTAGACAACACCTGGCTGGATATTTAATAGAATTAGGAAAGTTTGACCGAAGATAGATGTACAGTTTGAGTTGCGATGATATGCGGGAATATGATCATACAACGTCTTTCATGTAAAAGCAGAAATCCTCTCTTGTGTTGCCTTTGCTACATTTTGTCTTTCTAATGAGGAGACACTGTAGACAAAGTCCAGTTATGCGAAGGTTTGTCTGAAGTGTGCATTCCTTTTATTTGATGAGGTGGAAACCTCATGGTAGGCTAAGATCATGAGCGGGCTTGAAGTCGACAGAAATATGATAGCTGTAGACTCGAAACTTGTTGGAATCTTTCAGGTGGGCTCTACAAGTGTGCTGCAGAAAAGCACTTTGCGGAACCTATGTCAATATTTTTAAAATCCGTTATTTTAGCGAACTTTTTAAGGGCGTTTTCTGTAAAAAAAAAACAGACGCCATATTTTATAAAACGAATATCGTTGAAATCACTTCGTTCTCGTTTAAACTCGATTACATAAAACGAGTATTGTTTTACGATACTCGTAATTTCTTACGACTGGCATTTGTCAGTTGAGCTATCATAAATATTTCTCGTTTTACATAATCGCACTTTGTCGTGACTATCCTTTACTTCTGTATCGTTTACTTGCGGGTCGTTTCATTTTATACAAGGTGACGCAAAAGTAATCCTCCTATCAGAAAATGCTATAAATTTTGCGATTGGCCCCTAATGTCAGTTCTGTTTTGACATTTGTGTAGTAAACACATGCGAAATACACGTTAATAAACAATGTTACGCTACACTGCTCCAGAACGCGGAATATTGGTGACTATTTATTTGAGCAATAATCGGTCGGTGACTTTGGCACAACGTGAATTTCGTCGCAGATTTCCTAGCCGTCCAACGCCTACTGGTGAAACACTGCTACGTTTAGCCACTCGCTCGAAGAGACTAGTACAACACGAGATGCTGCCAGGCGTGGCAGACCCCGGAGTAGCCGTTCTGCAGAGAATAATGCTGCTGTAGCCGAAGTTGTCATGGAAGCGCCGTCGACATCGACCAGACGACGTGCCATGCAAATGGGCTTCAGTCGACGGTCTTTACAGCGAATTTTGGTACGAGATTTGAAGATGTTTCCGTAGAAAGTCCAGACGGTGCATCAGCTGTTAGCTGCTGACCGCCAATCGCGTCTAACATACGCTCAAGCCATCCTTAATCACCACCAAGAGGAAGATGATTTTTCATCAAAAATAATCATGAGTGATGAGGCCCATTTGCATCTTAGCGGGTACGTAAATAAGCAAAATTTACGCTTCTGGGGCACTGAAAATCCGTGTGTAACCCACGAAGAGCCATTACACCCGCTCAAAGTCACTGTACGGTGTCTTGTTTTCGCTGTAGGAGTCATCGGACCTTTTTTCTTCGAAGACGTCGCGGTCCAAACGGTTACTGTGAATGGTGAGCGCTACAGAGCAATGATCAACGAGTTCTTTTTGCCGCAACTTGATGAATTGGGATTGGAAAACATGTGGTTCCAACAGGACGGTGCAACGGCACACACTGCACGTGCCACAACCGATATGCTGAAGGATGCATTTCCCGGGCGCATAATCTCCCGTTTTGGCGATTTGCACTGGCCAGCAAGATCGCCTGATTTGACCGCTCCAGACTTCTTTTTGTGGGGCTTTTTGAAGTCGTGGGTTTATGTCAACAAGCCTCAGACTCTTGCAGCTCTTAAAGACAATATCCGTCAAGAATGTGAGGACCTATCGATGGAAGTTTTGGCCGAAGTGATGGAAAATGCCATAAAAAGGGCTTAAATGACAATCAACTGTGGCGGCGGCCATTTACATGACATCATATTCTCGACTTCATGTAAAAAAAAAAAAGACCAACTAAAAATAATCCACAAGAAGAATCAAAGTTTTTAATTTTTTTTCAAATTACAGCCAAAAAACATCGGAAGGTTATTTTTGCGCCACCTTGTATTATAAGGGTCAGTCTTCACTTATGAAGCTACTAGCTGCACGCTACGTGAGGTACACGAAGGAACAACGTATACAAATAATTTGAATTTATTACCGAAATTCAGAGTCGATGGTCGCAACTTTAAGAGTGTAAACGTCAAACGTCGCAAACGAGAAAAATCAGACCATTTCACGGCGTTCTCCAGAATTTGCAGACGCTAATTTTGCGTAAGGATCTTGCCCTACACCCTTACAAGATCAAGGTGATTCATGAACTTACGCCACTTGATCATATGACGTAAGTTTTACAATTGGGCTCTGAAAATGATGGAAGAAAATGAGGAATTAATCAGGAATCATCTTTGGCGATGAAGCGCATCTTTGGTTAAAGGCTTTGTCAGTAAGCAAAATTTGCGTTATTGATAAGGTAAGGTAAGTCACTGTATGTTGTTGTTTTCATGCCGCTGGCGTCATCGGGCCGTTTTTTCGTCGATGAAATAGTATTCGATGCAGAGACATGTTGGAACGTTATTTCTTTAAGTCAATGCATGAGTTGACCATCAGTGGTTCCAATAAGACACGGTGCCACAAGATACACAGCGAGTGCAACAATCGCGTTATTGAAGTCCCAATGCAGTGAACGTGCTATCTTGAGATAAAGACCCTTCGATTAGCCGCCGAGATTGTGTGATTTAACGCCAAACTACCGCAAATTTGAGAATCTTATTCAAGTTGAGTCTTTTGATCGATCAATACATGAGGTGACGATACAGACTAATTTGATGTAGCGAAACATGCAACTTACTTGTTTTAAACTTAAGGCTATCACTCGTAGTTTCTTTCAGGGTGATGGCGATCGTTTGTTTCGGTAGAAAAAAGAAATGCAAGGCCATCTCTTACCAACAGGACTTGAAAGTCTCATAACTTTCTTATCTGTGAGAATAAAAGAAAACATTTCTGTTGTGTTAAAGGCTACGTGGTAGCCGGTCGCAAATTAAAATATAGCTTCGAGTAGCTATGGTTAAAATGGTTAGCCTTACCTTTGAGTTATTCTAAAATTGTATCCTCTGTAGTGAAATTAGTTTTTGAGTTATGCATAGTATTCTATCATTCTTTAGTTTATTACCTGGACCTCAACAAACATGCCTCTCTAATCAGACTGGTCCTCAGCTTACTGATCAAATATCGAACTTCAAATTGATTGAGGTGGGCTTTTACTTTAGCGCGCTATTTCCTCGTATGTATATGGTTGTGTATGGAATAGAAAGCTTCTAGCTGAAAGGTATCCTACATGTGCCCTAGATTTTGTAATTATGTATGGTGACAGAATCGTATTTTATTCCCTTTTTTTATTCTGAACTATTAATGAGAATATTTCAACAACTTTGGTCCTTAACTTAGCTAAGACATAATTGATTTGGCGACAGAGATTCCACTTTTTGTTGTGACACATCCGAACCAGCTAGGTGACTCATGTATCCCAGTGAACAATGGGATATTTAAAAAAAAAAAACAATTCAATTTTTTGGCGCAACAAGCTCGTTAGTACCCAGGGCCGAGCTTTCTCACAGCCATCATGTGTGCGTATTTACTTCTTGCACGATGGCGGAACCTCCTGTTTTATGCCGACTACGAATGGCGAATTTAAGATTAGCTGTTCTTGACAGTTGATATTACTCGGATGATATGTCAGAGGAGGGCCAGGGAAAAATCATTTAGGTGTTGTTACGGCTGGGAATCGAACCCAGACCTTCTGCGCGGTAGTTCATCGCACTAACCATCCACTAAGACTGTGGGTTATATTTACCATTTTGATTTCTTGAAGTCTGTTTAGTAATTTTATTCTTCTGAATGTCTGAATTATAATTGCTGGGATTCGTGGACATTGGACATCACAGTACTTCGCACATGAATGCAAAGAACTACAGACACGTAACAGCGACTGAGGCCATCGGCTGGGACAGATCAAGACATTAATACAACAGAGAGAAACATATAGATACATAGTAGAAACAGCTGCTGCGCTTAGAGAATAATTAATAAATGCCACAACATGACCACAAAATCTGAGTCGCGGTGGAGTGGATAGATATTCGTTCCTACTTGATGCGCCTCATTACATACACCTACGTGGCACAGAGGAGGAGACATAGATTAATATTGTCTCATATTATCGCACAGGTGGCCTCAGATAAGCTGGCAATTTTCGTAGAAAACAAATGCTGCCGAAGCTGGGGCTTGAACCCGCAGCGTTTGGCTTAGCAGTCAACTACGCATTCCTCTGAGCCATGGCCACCTGCGTTGCTGGGATTCATTTATGGAATGTTTAGCAGACACGCCCTTACATTTGATTTCCACAAAATGTTAAAAAACATCCCACAATTTTTCTAATTCAACCTTCTAATTGTAACGAAACGTTAAACTCACGTTACTCTGGGACCTATTTAAATACATAGTTACCTCACTCGTCACCGGCTCCTTTCCGTTCTCTTAACTCAACAAAACATGATGTTCATCCTCTGTTTTGTGATAACAATCGTTCATTTCAACCATTTTTTTAAGAGAACAATTCGAAAATGAGAAAATTATCAGTGATGGTTGCGAAGAGAGCATGCTCAGAATCCTATAATTACCGCTTCGATGATTTATGACTATTGGCTAAACACTTGAACTATTTGAAGATTTGTATATGATTCGATGGATTGTTTTCCAATTTGCTTAGATTCAGGAAAACGCAAGGCCAGGGTTAGTATTTTAAATGAGAAATTTGATAAAAATGTGTGTGTTTTGATCTCTTTTTACATCCAATATACGTCACTAACGTCTGCTTCGACGCAATCCTTCATGGCAGTCTCCAAAGCCTTCGTTTGTCTTCTTCACTTGTATATGATGATATTATAAACATCCAACCAAAATGATATATAAGTATATATACCAACGATAGTCTACGACGCGTTTTGTATTATAAGCTTCAGACGAAATGCTTCGAAGAAAGTATGCTATTGATTCGTTCATGACCTTATTTAATATTGCAGAAGCCCATTTATTAAGCCTTTGACCCAGTGTACCGAAAATCATCCTATAATCCGGTATTTATTGATCGTAAAAAAATGGCCACTGGGCTTCGGGAATCAACTCTTCAAATTTGTAGCTATTCACGCGTCCAATCTACCGATACTTCTAAAAGTAACTTCTGACTTGAAGCATTTCCGAAGCTATAAGAGAAAATGGTTTCATATTGTTACAAATTTTCGTTTTGTTAAACTCTAATCTACTAAATACTATCAATCTTCAGGCAAAGCCCATATTGGGACCGTCATCAACATTACTTGAGGGTGGTTACCACTTGCTATTTCCTGTTGAAACTTTACTTTTTCGATCAATTCGTGCTTCGTCCACTAACAGGTGTCAATAATTACTATCGCAGTCCTCCTTCCTTTGATTTTGGAGGTCTACATACTTTTTTCCGTAAGGGCTCTACGAGGGCTACTCAGTATTTGTATTCCAGCCAAACATTTTTGTACTTTTCCTTCTTGAGTGATTAAACCTAGATCTACCAGCCATACCGAATGATAGCTTGCGTGAATAAATAAGAAGTCAACTTATGCCCATTCTTGGGCCTCCTGTGATTGCCGTGATCTTGTTGAGATAAGTTGTTAAAATGTAGAGCTATACCCATGTACTTGACACCATTTGCACTGGTTATCACATCTAGTCCGATTTGGAATACGTCTTTTCACCTGCTGCAAAGAAGCTATCAGGTTGAGAGAGACAAACTTTCAGTTATACAAAACCAATCCAGCAGAGGAGAACCGAAAAAAATTCAAAAAAGCCAGAAATGACTGTAAATTCCATTTAAAACGTGCCAAATTCCTATACGACTAAAAGTTGAGGCAAAAAATTCTACAATGTCCCAGAGGTTATAAAAACTTTTGGTCATTTGTAAAAAATATAAAAAAAATCGGCCTCATCATCAGTTCCAAGGCTCATTCGCAATGACATTCCAGCTTTCAGCTCTTTAGACAAAGCCAATCTGCTTGCTGCGCATTTCGCAGCCAGTTCTATGTTGTCAGATTGTGCTCAGTCTCCTCCTGTACTTGAGAACACAAATCATTCTATGGGAAAAGTTCACTTTCGTACACAAGTCCGCTGGTCCAGACGGTATCTCCCCCATTATTCTGAAGAGGTCTTCTTACAGGTCAGCAAACCCACTGCGTAAGCTTTTCTATCCATCCTTCTCATCAGATCTCTTTCAGGGTAGATGGAAAACTGCATTTGTACAGCCTGTACCAAAAAAAGGCGAATCTTCTTCTATCTCCAACTACCGACCAATTGCACTTACGTCCCTTCTTTCCAGGTCATGGAAACGCTGATAAATCGTCAGCTTATGAAATATCTCGAAACACGAAAACTTCTTAATGACCGGCAGTATGTTTTTTCGCAGCAACAGGTCCACTGATGATTTGATGACTTATCTCACCGAAAAGTGGAACCAATCGATCTACCATGGTGGAGAAAGTAGGATTATTTCACTTGATATTTCAAAGGCATTTGACAGGGTTTGGCATCAAGCCCTTTTTTCGAAAATGCGTGCATTTTTAATCGATGAAAAACTTCTTCTATGGATTAGAAATCATCTTTCGAAACTTTCAATTCAAGTTGTTTTGGACGGATTCAAGCTTGCAACTCACCTAATAAATGCCGGTGTCCCTCAAGGCTCAGTTTTGTCTCCGACTCTCTTTCTCATTTTCATCAATGATCTCCTGTCTGCAACTTCTAATCCAATTTAGTTTTTCGCTGACGACAGTACTCTCAGCTTCTCATATTCGCTTTCAGGTCCACGTGCCTCATCTTCGAACGTGGGTTCTAAACGACAAACTTTTGTTAAGCTCATTTAATTCCGACCTTGACAGCATCATCAAATGGGGTAAATCTAACAGAGTAGAATTCAATGCTTCCAAACCACAATGCTGTCTTCTGTCGTTAAAGTGAAACCAAATCTAGAGACATTATCAATAAATTGCGCTTACGTCGAAGAAACCGAAACACTTTCCATGCTAGGTATGAGTGTTACTAACGACCACATATTCCAAGTCGCTAAAAACGCAGCAAAATATCTAGGTTTCCTTAGTCGATGTAAAAAATACTTCACCCCTTCTGATCTGGCCACAACATTTAAAGCGTTTATACGCCCTAAATTTGAGTTTAACGCCCATATCTGGTCGGGTGCACCAATAACAATATTGCACCTCCTAGATAGGATTCAAACGCGTGCGAAAAAAAACGTATAGGAGACATTAGAATATCGAACTCTTTAGTTTCTCTTGAACGCCTTCGAAATATCTCCTGCCTTACATCGCTATTTTCACAACCAATGCTCAAATGAAATAGCCAGCTGCATTCCTCCCATTCAAAAATTCAGCCGCAATACTCGTTACGCTATGAATGCAAATCAGTTTACCCTCAAGCTTATCTTCGGACGAACGATGAAATATAGAGATTCGTACATAAACCGAACAACATGAAAGTTGGAATGCTCTACCAAACGCTGTTTATACCCTATCCCATAGGGGTATATTAGTTTTGACATTAAAATTGCAACATAGTGAAATAATTTCGCTAGATATACCTCAAAGTATATGGGTCGACTTAGAGTAGCTAGCTGAGTCGATTTAGCCATGTCTGTCTGTCTGTCCGTCCGTCCGTCTGTGTGTCACCGATTTTTGGCCCTTAAATTTTGAGCTAGAGTTTTGAAATTTGGTGCACAGACTCTCTTTCCGACGAAGCAGAACCAGTGTAAAATTTTTTGAAATCCACCTACTGACACGCCTCTTTTTTTTTAGAAAAACGTTGTTTGAGGCCGAACCATTAGAGATATTGAAAAAGTGTCTGAACAAGATATCGAGACAATCTAAAAGTATATATTTCGTCCATACAAAGCTTTTTGCTGCGCCCACGTTTTGGGGGCGTTTTCATACAATAACCATTTCTATACAGTACCTCATAGCATAACTAAGCGAAAATCATTGTTTTTTGTCGAACCATGAAAGATTTTGATAAACTGTCTGAACAATATGTTATGACAATGACATTTTCTATATTTCATTGCCATAAATCCGATATTTTGGGGATATTTGTCTTAAGAATGGGTACAAAACGATCCACACAGTGGATTGTAGCCTTCTCATATGTTTTCCTTTCCGAAGAAGTTTTATTCACGGCTCTAGCTAATGCAAAAGTCTGACGAACATCAAAAAAATTGTGATGAAAACTTTCTAAAATTTACCCTTCGGAATCGGCGTTGAACAGGAGGTCCAATTCTTTGTATAACCCTGCACACAAAATTTATCGAGATGTTCTAAGCTATGCATGGGCCATAAATGCCAGATACTTTATTTCATGGCTACAAGCGTACTGACTCTCAATTTCTACAGAGATCAAAAAATTGAGTTTCTTTTTATTCAGACTGTGTATTTACTGTTCTTTGGTGTTACCAGGATGTTGCCAGATCCAAAAACCCCCAGAAAATGGACATGGCCTAGATATCTGTAAGATTATATGTTTAAACTGCTTGAGCTATTTTTTTCCGGTATTTAATGTCGTTGGTCTATGCGGACGACGGGCTCAGTGGCGCGATGGTTAGTTCGATGAACTGCCGAGCAGAATATCTGGGTTCGATTCCCAGCCGTAGCAACACCTAAGTGATTTTTCACTGGCCCTCCTCTCGTGATGATCTGACAAATCATCCGAGTATAAGCAATTATCATGAAAAGCTTATCTTAACTTACCCGTTCGGATTCGGCATAAAACAGGAGGTCCCGCCGTCGTGCTAAGTAGTACATACGCACACATGAATGGATGTGAGAAAAAAGCTAGGCCCTGGGTACTAACGAGCCTATTGCGCCATCAATTTATTTTTTTTTTTTTTGGCCTACGCGGACAAGCCAATAACTATTTCATCCTTCGGAGACAAAATTATTCGCACTTTGATTCATGATATACTTCTCAAGGTGGTGAAAATGTACAGCTGCGTAGTATCAAAGAGCACAAAGCTACATAGTGTACGCATCGCAGCTAAAAAATTTTGTAGCCGTTTCAGACGGGAAATTTCGTAGATCGTATGCGTCGGCAAGGCTGTTGTTTGATTCTGGGGTAGCAATGTGAACACTGGGGTATCAATACCAGTTCTTCACATAGAAAATATTCGTTGTGTGAAATGCGCACTATATGTAAAGGGTTTTTCAATAAGAGCGCTATAACAGTTTTTTTTAAATAAAACAAAAACGGTTTTGGATATCAATGAAATTCTTTATTACTGTGAAAGTACATTCGATGCCATTATGTATGGAACTCGATTTCTTTTGCATGGCCACCACGGGCATGCTTGCAGATGTCCAGATGCTGAACCCAATTTTCGACGGTTTTCAAGCATAAATCGGCCGATACTGCTGCAATTTCAGGCTCGATATTCGTACGAAGTCCATCAAACGTCGCTGGCTTGTTGGCATAGGCCATAGACTTGACGTAGCCCCACAGGAAATAGTCTAACGATGTCAAATCGCACGACCGAGCCGGCCAAGCGACTGGACCATTTCGTGAGATAACACGTTCTCCAAACTTGGTTTCCAATAAATTGATTGTGGTATTCGCTGTGTGGCTTGTGGCGCCATCCTCTTGGAACCACATGTCCTCCAAGTCCATATCATCCAATTGGGGCTAAAAATATTCGGTTATCATTGAACGGTTGCGATTCCCATTCACAGTAACGTGCCGGTCTTGATCATCACGGAAGAAGTACGGCCCAATGATGCCGCCGGCCCATAAACCACACCAAACCGTAATTTTGTCGGGATGCAATGATGACTCATGGAGTACGTGTGGATTGCTGCCGGACCAATACCGCATATTTTGTTTATTGACGAAGCCATTCAGCCAGAAATGAGCCTCATCGCTGAAGATGATTTTTCGATGAAAATCCGAATCATTTCAAGTTGTATGTTCGTGAATTGGGCTGAGCAATTCACGAACATACGACGCTTCTGGTGGTCAACCGGCTTCAGTTCTTGCGTCAATTTAATCATGCAAGGATGTAGGCCATGATCTTTTCGCAGAATTCGCCACAACGACGTCACAGAGATGCCCAACGCTCGTGAGCGACGAGACACATTTGCGCTTTCTTCAACTGAAACCTCAGCGGCAGCAATATTCTCGACACTACGGGCACTTCTTTGTCTCACTGGCACGGGAACATTTTGTACTGTGCCTGTGGATTCAAATTTTTCCACTAGACGCTCAATTGTTGATCTGCTAGGACGATTATGACGACCATAAATTCGACGTAGCGCCTTAACGTTGAGGCCACTGACTCCGAATTTCGGTTGTAAATTTTAACAATTTCGACTCGTTGTTGGATCGTATATCTTTCCATCATAAAATGGCAAATCTTACTGAAGAGAAATGTCGAAAGAACGGCAAGAAATATGGTGTCGTTTGCTGTCCCTGTCGCTCAGCTTTTGTAGCGTCCCTGTTGAAAAACCCGATAGTTTTTTACTCTTCGGTAGTATAAAGTACTTCTGACGTTGTGGCTCAGTGCCCGAAAATCATGTTTGTCAGTAATGCTAATCTCATTTATTTCTTCAACTTGTAATGCAAGTGGTATACCACAGGCACTCCTTTATATGCTCAAGGTAAATCAACTCCGTTTCCTCTATATATGCTACAAAAGTTGCAAGTAAAATACCCGTACAAACAAAATACTGTAGCTAATTCAAAATGGTTGTCACTGGAAACAAATCTCCTGCCTCTCATCCTTATAAAACCTAACGAAAAAAAAAAAGCGAATAAAATGATGAAATGATTACATTTGCAG
The DNA here is from genome assembly GCA_949824845.1 of Rhingia rostrata. NCBI lineage: Eukaryota > Metazoa > Arthropoda > Insecta > Diptera > Syrphidae > Rhingia > Rhingia rostrata. The sequence continues at coordinate 196,055,758 of OX463755.1, read as the reverse complement.
ACTGCCTATAGAATCTCCATTCATTTTCCTCAATTTTGTTTTTTGCAGATTCCCCAAATGATCCTGCTAACATTTGACGGTGCGGTAAATTTGAATAACTACGAACACTACCGAAAGATTTTCAACAAAAAGCGAGTGAATCCAAATGGTTGTGAAATTAAGGGCACATTCTTTATTTCCCACGAGTACAGGTAAGTGAAGAAATAGACAAAAAATTTGGACTGTTGCCAAAAATGCAGCCATCTAGAGCGTCCTTGATTGAGGTAATGCCGAGTAATTGCCTGTGTATTGCGACAAAATGGTGTTCCCTGCTTATTTAGTTAAATGGACGGTGACTTTTATTTTTCCAAGTGGAAGTAAACTTCAAAGAAAAAGATACAAAAAGTATCTATATTGTTTAAACAGGGTATACATTAGGATCGTTGTCCATACTATACTAAACTGTATTAAGTTGCTCCATTTCCATTATTCAAAACATTGTCTTATCTGTCATCTTCAAAAGGACATTAAATAAATTTCCATCCAAACAAACAGTCCTTTCATACTTAAAGCAATTTCAACCTAACACACTTCATAATCCAAAAAATCAGCAAAACATTAAATCCTCGCTCTCTCATTTGATACCTACCTACCTAACAGAACAACTTTCTCTGTGTAAGTATAGCCGTCATTTGATGACAAAATTTATTTCAACTTTTGTCTATCTGGACTCCGCATGCAGTTCAACAAAATACAACAACAACAAAGGGACGAACAAAAGCTTACCGCATGCCAAAAAAATGTAAATGATTTCCATCAGAACTGATGATGGTGACAAACCCATTTCATCATCAGGACAACACTTACACTACTCTACTCGGCCATTGTTCGTTATTACCTTCCTAGCTTGTATGATGGTCTATGTTAGTACCTACGAGTCAGAGGACGAAAATTTTCAATTAACGTGAAACTGCGAATGACCAAAGTTAAAGACAAAAGAACAAACATGGGAATTGGGTCAGGAACGGGGGCAGGGATATGGGAATCAGCATAATGCAGCCGGTACGTCATAAAAATGGAGCAGTCCCATCCATAACAGTAAAGTCGTCAAAGTCGTTTGGTTTTTGTCTGGTCGTGAAATAAGTGCCGAAGGGTGTCAATATAGTGTGGGTTGCAAGGAAGGTGACACTTACCAGACAAAGATAGATCTATATATTAAAAAAAAAAACTTGACATTAACGGCCCATACAGGACCTCAAACCTAGCTTCTCGCTTGATTTGTATGTGCGAAGTTATTTTTTTTTGCTTTCAAATCTGAACGGCAAATTTAAGAAGCTTGTTGTGACACTGTTACTCTTGGAAGTTTGGCAGACTTTTTAAAGAGGTGAGGAGACTAAAAAAAGGTGTCCTCGCTACCGGGATTTATTATTTTTTCAACTATTAATGTTCTCACTATCAGGATTTGAACCAGGCACAACGTGCATGGTAGTCTAATGCACTAACCACTAGCATCTACTTACCTCCTTTGGAATTGCCTTGGATTTTGTTAGATAAGGTATGCTGATATAAGAATAGTAGGTTAGGTTTTGTGGGCTTTTAACGCTTAGATGAGTCATCAAACTCGCATTGGCCTGCGTGGGCCATAGCGATCCCCTTTGTTGATATTGAAATAGTGTAAGATGGTGAAACTTATGTGTTGATTTGTGTTGTTCCATCTGATTTAAATAGATAGTTGCCGATCTACAGCAGAATCAGACGATCTATGCTATAGGGATTAGTGCTATCTCCATTAGATACTCTTAGTAGAAGCTATCTCCGACTTAATACAACTGGTGATCTACAGTAGAATCAGACGACCTGTACTATAGGGATTAGTGCTAGCTCCGTTAGATCCTTTTAGTAGAAGCTAACAACGAGCTTAATAAGGCTGTTGATGATCGCACGACAGTGACATAGTAAATTTGGGATGGATCGTCGCATTTCCTGCATTGTTAGTATGTGTCAGTTAGTTTAATTTTATTGGAGTGCTTGCCAGTGCTTATACCTATTATCACTCTCAGCGCACTAGAAATGAAAGATCTATCCAGAGGAATGAACTTGCTGTATTCGCTACCGCTTAAGTCCGGCCATATTTCTTCGGTGTGTTTACATGTGTTTTAAAAGCAAGCGGGGGGCTTACCCTACCATGAGATAAGAAGGTGCAGCTTCACGATCCTGGTCTGGCTATTTTATCTGCTTTCCCATTTCCTAGAATCTTTTATGTCCTGGTACCCAGAACATATGGACTTTATTCTGGTTACATAAAGCAATTAGGTCTATGTGGCAGCACAATGATTTTACTAAATTGGATGCCAGAGCTTTTGTGGCCACTTAACTATTTACGTAGATCTAAATATCTTGATATGTCGAATACTCTAGCCGATTCGGTAGCATTCAGTATGGCTGGATCTTCATTTGTTCGGAAAAGACTCCAGAGCCCACTCCTATTCCTATTTTAGACCCAAGTGTCTAGATTGCTGTTTCAGTGTTTGGTACTTCACTGTTTGACGACCATTCGTTTTTGATTGGTATTCTGATTGATTATTTAATTTAAGAATCATGATATGGAATGGTGTATTCAGATATCCCATTCTCATATGCTATTGCTATGACCAAAAGGTTTAATTCATAGGTTAACCGCTTCTTTGAGTCGTGCTGCGCTTTGGGCCGCCACTAAATATTTAAGTATCAGACTTTTCTGTTAAAACCGTACAAGACCTAATATCTAACATTTTTCGACGAACGAAACTTTCAGTGACAAGTAATATTACTCGAATTATTTGTTTTAGACGAGGTGGGCCAATGCAAGTTCATAATTAGAGTGCTCCAATTGAGAATCGAACACAGACATTCTTACTTACCTTCTTTTTAAAAAAGCTACTTACCATGCAAGTCTGGTACAACGGCAGGCATTTTAAATTTCAGTGTCCACTGTCCTGTGACAATGCCACAGATTTCTTTAAAAAATATTGCTCGGCGTTAGTACAATTTAATGAAACTGCAGAACACACTGTGACTCGAAATAGGTGTGATTGCATCTTATGAAGTTAGGGGTTAGAAGTGCTCCATATTAGATGACTTTTGAAAATTGATAAAATTGCCTTTTACGTCGAAAAAAGCTTTGTCGTTTCTGGTCAACCATTTGAAGGATGCAGAATTAATTTTGCCATGCTAGCAGCAAAAATTAAATCTTTGTGCAGGATTGCTTACAGTGGCTGAATGCTGATACCCTTTTGATCAGATAAGTTACTTGTCGAAATGCCTGGATTGACATGTGTAATTGCAGTTATATAAGCAATTAATGCTATAGACACAAAGAATCACGCTAGCAAGGCTTTTGATGAAGTATCCCACGTTTGACATAATGGTGCTCCGCAAAACATGCGTCGAAAATTCCTTTTGCTCGAAAATTGCAGACCCCAGCTCGGGTTTTGCAACAGGGACGCTGCAAACGTTTAGCGACAGGGACAGCAAACGACGCCATATTTCTTGCCGCTCTTTTGACATTTCTCTTCTGTAAGGTTTGTCATTTTATGATGGGAAAGATATACGATCCAACAACGAGTCGAAATTATTAAAAATTTTGAAAAATTCAGAGTCAGTGGCCTCAACGTTAAGAGCTCTATGTCCAATTTATGGTCGTCATAATAGTCTTAGCAGATCAACAATTGAGCGTCTAGTGGAAAAATTTGAATCCACAGGCACAGTACAAAATGTTTCCGTGCCAGTGAGACAAGGAAGTGCCCGTAGTGTCGAGAATATTGCTGCTGCTGAGGCTTTAGTTGAAGAAAGCCCAAATGTGTCCCTCACACGTCGTTCTCAAGATCTTGGCCTACATCCTTATTAGATTAAACTGACGCAAGAACTGAAGCCGCTTGACCATCAGAAGCGTCGTATGTTCGTGAATTGGGCTGAGCAACAACTCGGATTCGGATTTTCATCGAAAAATCATCTTCTGCGATGAGGCTCATTTCTGGCTGAATGGCTTCGTCAAGAAACAAAATATGCGGTATTGGTCAGGCAGCAATCCACACGTACTCCATGCATCCCGAAAAAATTACGGTTTGGTGTGGTTTATGAGCCGGCGGCGTGATTGGCCAATACTTCTTCCGTGATGATCAAGACCGCACGTTACTGTGAATGGGAATCGCAACCGTTCAATGATAACCGAATATTTTTGGCCCCAAGTGGATGATATGGACTTGGAGGACATGTGGTTCCAACAGGACGGCGCCACAATCAATTTATTGGAAACCAAGTTTGGAGAACATGTTATCTCACGAAATGGTCCAGTCGATTCGCCGCCTCGGTTAAACGTTACCTTATTATATAGACGTACGAGCAACATTCCATGGAATTTAAGCTTAACACTCCAAGATAAATTGTTGTATAGATGTGATCCTAGCATATTTTATAATGTTTTCTAGTTTATTAAATTGTTGGAAGCCGTCGTCAGCTTCGAATGGTAAAGTATACAGCGAATTATTTTTAAGTCATTTTCAGCTTTGTACGACTTTTGCGACTTTTGTAATAAACAATATCAATATCTAGATAGCAAATTAAAATCTCCATCCAGCGGATCATTCAATTCTTAAAAAAAAATTTAATTCGAAGCCTCAAATTTTAAAACTCAAAAGTCACTTTAATTTATGTGTTGCTCATCTTTCGCACACACTGTTCCATTGTCTCATGATGCAATCTCATTCGAGATCGAATCTAGGGAATTTATCGCCGCACCATCTCACACCCTTCCTACGGCAATAAGAAGAAATATGTAAAAGCTAACCACTGAACATTCACACTACACCGAAGACCAGCAATAAACCAGTTTAAGACGTGTCCTTCGGACCAAGCACAACGTCAGGTGATAGTTAATAAAAGCAAAAAAAAAGCCTATCAAGGAGCAGATACAACCAAACCACATCGTCTATCCCTGACATATTTTTTTTTTGTACTGTCTTCAAAGAAAATTAAGCGCCCGGTAGTTAGGTTAAGTTAAGTGCTGCGACGAAGGTGTCCTCGCACGTCTTCATCACTAACGTAACCCACATCGACAACACCTCCGGGCCAACGTCAGACTTTAGTCATCAGCAACTCGTCTTTCAGTGAACGAGCCAAATCATCATGTAACACTAAAGTGCACATCCGCTTAAGGATTTTTACCGTTGTCCTATTTTTCTTTTTCATTTTATTTTTTCTCCGTTCGGGGAAGGAAGGAATTTCCATAATATTACTTCAGTTAGGTCCTTTCACGTAAGCAGCATGATAGGTGTGTGCTTTGCAAGTCTGGTATGAGCGGGGGGTCTTCGAGTGTATGGAATCACGTAGTCGTTCGCGCTTAGCAATAATGTCGGTGAATGTAAAGTTCTCTGACAGCTGTTAAACTTTAGGTCATTATGGGTAGTGGCTCCTGTTTTTTTTTTTTTTTGGAAAAGGATGAAATGGAGGACAAGAAAAAAACAGCCCATTTGTAAAAAAGAGGTATTTTTAGGACCTTAATTCCTTGGTCGGTCGTCGCCTGGTTGGTGGTGGTTCAAATTGAAGTACTGTACGACTTAGGGATAAAAGGAATTCTGAAACGCTAAACTTTTATGAAAAAGGAACCATACTCCCTATACGAGTGGCAGCGGTTGGCCAAGGTATAAAAGGAAGTGACGACGTGTCTTGAGTTTGTCATCGTGATGCTTATGTGAGGATTTATGACTGTCATCCGAAAGTTTTCTTATCCGGCCCGGAATGGAATTTATCTGAATTAGAAAATTTTTGAATGCGGTAAACGGCGATGGAGGCGTTTGAAAGAGTTGAGGCTTAGTTATGGTTTAAAGTAACGAAGGCATTATATTTGTGAATAGGGATAGATAATGCCGCTTAATGTGCAGCACAGAAAAGTGGTCATTACCACAAATGTGTGGAGTCTAGTAGAGGTCTTTTATAACTTTTGGGCTTCTCCAAATGTGGAGGAAGCGTTTGGAGGCTTAAGCAGAGCAGGGTTATGTCGGTAGTTGGTGGTGAAATATGTCCATTATTGCAATGATTTGCTTATGAAATTTTTATTTCATGAAATGGCTTGCCAACAAACCAGACTTAGCCTTTGTTGAATGAATGCGCAGGTACCTGGTAAAGTTACAAGACGTGAGTTTTTAATCTCCCACCTCTTGCAAAAGTCTGAGTAACATCCAAGAGATTCTCAAATTTTTAGTTCAGAATTGATGTTGAAGCGGAGTTCGCATTTTTTGTGGTGAAAATATAACTTCACACCCACAAATATATGGGCAAGCTAGATTTGAGTAAACGCCAGATATGAATTTGATTTTGATTAATATTCAGCCTAGGTAATTGAATTTTTTTTGAAACGTTCCTCCTAATTTTGGTTTGTACGATGTAGAATAGCCACTTCCCTTTCACTTGGCATTTGTTAGCAACATACGTGCAGAGAAGCGTCTGTATATAGCTATAAGTTAATACTCGACACCGCCTTGGGTGGCTTTTATTTTATTTCCACTTCAGGTTTGACTAATGATGAGGTAAAAACAAATAATGCTAGGCTCCGGGAATAAGTTGATACTACATTTCGGACTTTAGTTGATTGGTCCTTCGAACTGGGAACAAAAATCATGATGGCACACCTCGGTAGAACGAATTTCGGAACTTTACTTGTTTCCCACATGGATCTCTGAGAGAGGCTGTTGCAGGGTGAACAACAGACTAGAGAAAAGTTCATTTTACAATGAGTGTGCGAATATCTCCATACGGGAAGTCTGGACATCTAATCCTGACTTAAACACGATTAAACTCATCGACAGATCAAACTTTTCCTTGCTGTTGTTACTATGAATTGCATGCACGTCTTCGTATTAAGGGTGATCATGTACTATACATGATTTCGTCTTGCATGTCAGAGAGAGCAATTAACAAAAACTCTTAATCCTAATGTTATCTGGCTTAAACAAGAATCGGCTTAGTAAAATAAGACTGGTAGGATTGGGATACCGTATTTTGACTATCGCATTGAGAGTCTTGATCCCATTTGGCGACTTTTTTGAATGTATTGCTTACAATATTTACCTCAGAAGAAATCGTATGTAGAAAAGTTCAGATGAGCTGCTTTCGAATATCGTGTGCCCCTTAGTATTAGACGACATAGCTGTGTCATTGGTCTATAGAGCTCTAGATAATGGGTGCTATTATATGCAGCCTTAAAATCAATGGCAAAAAGAACGCTTGACTTGAAGTTCATTTGTCTTTTTCTGGGTTATCCTTAAGTAAACATTTGATCTACTGCAAATCTGCTGGTCTTGAAGACACACTGGCTTCTTCCGATCAGTGTGTTGCATAAAACCTTCAGATGTTAATAGAATATAGGGGAGGGAATAGAGTCTCACAATGAGTTGTTTTTTGTGAAGGCTGCCTATTTCATGTTCACTAAGACGACTTATATAAGCATTCGTTGGACAGTCGAGTTTTAAATATGGCTTGGAAGATTAAATGGTAACTTTCAAAATTTGCCTCTCTGACTGTATGCTCTCCAAGGATGTTGTATCTGTGCCTCACATCTATAAGAATAGAGTCGAATTGGTTGGCGGTTTGATAGCAGTATCTGAAGATCGCCAGTTTACCAGATCCGAAGTCTGGAAGCTGCTTATCAGAGCATTTATTTCTCTTGTGGTTTCCTTGAGGATCTGCTTTCCAAGATAATTTCGGTACTTTCAGTATGAATTCCATTTCATATTAAAAACAACATGATCCATAGGCGGAGGTCATAACATTCCTCCTTGGTATTGTCTTCGGTCTCATTGATATAGGCGTATGTACGTATAAGGCTGGCATTTCAAAACGTTCCTCCGATGCAAATTACAAGCAGGCAATCACTTACCGGTTAAAGTCATTCCGTGTTGACCTGATAGAGGATACGTATGTTCCAAGAACACAATCCTAGGTTGATGAACTCGTTCCAGGTCTGGTTGGTATATCATGGGATCGATGATACGAGTCTGTTTTGCCTACCTTATAGTAATTATATTAGAATTTATAATTTATAAGTAATCACACCGGAGTTGGACGCTGCCATTGCATCACTTGTACTCAATTCTGCTTAAGGGGCCTGATTTACCCTAGAAAACCATTTGTCTGAATATGTAGGTTTCTCATGTGGTTTTTGCAAATTATCCATTCTGAAACCGTAGACGCCAAGCAGAGTCTTGCAGGTGGCCATGGCTCAGAGGAATGCGTAGTTGACTGCTAAGCCAAACGCTGCGGGTTCAAGCCCCCAGCTTCGGCAGCATTTGTTTTCTACGAAAATTGCCAGCTTATCTGAGGCCACCTGGGCGATAATATGAGACAATTTTAATCTATGTCTCCTCCTCTGTGCCACGTAGGTGTATGTTATATGTCTTTCCTTCTATGTATCTATCTGTCTCTCTCTGTTGTATTAATGTCTTGATCTGTCCCAGCCGATGGCCTCAGTCGCCAGTGCTGTTACGTGTCTGTAGTTCGTTGCATTCATGTGCGAAGTACTGTGATGTCCAATGTCCAATGAGCAGAGTCTTAGCTGTTATTATTCTTGCTGCTGGGAGCTACCTATTTTAAACGGTTCTAAGACTTCCATGTTTTTTACCACGAGAAAGACGTATGTGATAGCCCCATTTAGCTTATGATATTTAAAGACCATAATTATGATGAGAATAGCCTTGGATATAATTATTCTTTTTTCCAGAAGCTATGTTTTAGGAAACCTCCAGATGTCCATATATTTTACCCAGGAAACAACCCGTTTTGATAGCCCCATCTATCTAAAAAAGATTTTTTAGTATGACCTAAGATTCCTTGCAGAAATGTAAACATGACGATTCTTCGCCGATCATTGAAATTATCACTCTTGGTCGGAATAATTGTTGGAACGTTTGTTTGTGTACAATGAAAAATAATTTGAAGGTCTTCTTCAACTTGACAAGTACCAGACTAAGTGGGTAATTTAAATTCAAAAACGACATTAGAGTGAAACCCTGTAGAACGTCTTTATTTGAGGATATATAGATAATATCAGGCTAATCATAGAAACAATGATTTTAGCCAATTCTTGGGCAGTTTAATTGTTCACTAGCAGCCAAAAATTGGACTATCGTACAAATTTATTACAAAGTAGGTCATGTTGATAACACGACGAAAAACAGCAACACTATAAAAAGCCAGATCAGAATGGCACGGAATGGATACCCGGCCTGCTATCCCAGGCGAACCTAGACAAGCTACTTCGACATATTCCAACAACAGGTTGTCTAGGAATTTCAAGGGTTAGTCAAGCCCCTTGAACAGAGATGGTGGCGGCTAAACCAAAAGGACAACGGCAGTGCTCAATCCCGTGGTGGATACTGATGGCCCCGAGTCTTAAGGATATCTAATTAATTGGAACTGGCCCTCCAGGTTGGGGAAAAAACTAACGATTACGAAGTCCTCGGAAAGGATTGATTTTATTATTAACGACTCTGCTAAATGAAAAAAAGACAACGACGTTCGTATCTGCACCTGGAATGTGAAAGCATTAAACAGGAGAAGTGCAAGCGAATAACTAGCGAAAGCCCTAAACTGCTACAAAGCAGACATTACTGCCATCCAGCAAAAACAATGGGAAGGGCCGGGCAAAAAGAGGATGAAAACTGTGACATCTACTACGGACCGTGTTAAAGTGAGCAGAAACAACGACAATTTGGATGCGGATTTGTCATAAGTGCCAGACTTAGGCAAGAAGTCGTATGTTTCCAAGACATTAGCGAACGCATTGTAACTATTCGCATCAAGGCCGAATTCGCCAACATCAGCCTTATATGCGCTCACGCCCCAATGGAGGAAAAAGATGATATAGCTAGGGATTGCTTCTATGAGCTCCTTGAGAAAACCTATGAGCGACTACCGAAGTACGATGTTAAAATCGTGCTGGGAGATTTTAACGCAAAGGAAGGACGAGACGATATCTTTAGCAGTATTGTCGGAAAACATAGCCTACACGACAACTTGTCTGGTAACAGATTTAGGCTAATTGACTTCGCAACGGAACGGAATTCCGCCATAGCCAACACATGGTTTCATCACCTCGATATCCATAAGGGGACATAGCGGTCTCCAGATCAACGAACGGTCAACCAAATTGATCATATTGCGATAGATAAGAGGCACTCATCCAGCATTTTGGATGTCATAACATTTCGAGGAGCTAACATCGACTCGGACCACTACCTTTTTGCAGCCAAGGTAAGAATGCGCATGTCCACCACACTACAACAATCCAGAAATACTGTGAAACAATTTAATGCCGGAAGCCTGCAATCGCAAGAGACCCCCAAGACCATCGCTCAACGCGTATCCCTTAACCTGTCGATTAAAACTATACCACCGGCATCGAATGTCGAAGAACAATGGCAACAATGCCAACAAGATCAACCGGAACTGATGTGTTAGGTTTCTCGCGCCCACCAGCAAGAAACCCCTGGTTTGATGAGGAATGCCGACAGATGCTCGCAGCCAAGAACGAGGCCTACAAGGCTAAGCTGCAGGAGAAAACGAGAGCTGCCGTTGAGCTATATAGGCAGAGAAGAAGGGAAGAACACCGGCTTTTCAGAAAGAAGAAAAAAGAGCAAGAAGAGGTGCCACTCCAGGAACGATGTTCGCAAGTTTTGCCAAAGTGTAAAACGTCAAAGCCAAGGATACAAGGCTCTAACAGAAACCCGTCGACATGAAGAAGCAAATATCGTAGTTGAGACACAGTCGATGCTGAGGATATGGGTGGCCGCGGTGTAGTGGTAATGTGTTCGTCCATTTCACTTTTATTTAAAAGAAATAAAAAAAGGTAGGTGTAATACCTAAAAGTATGCACACCATCTTGAATTTCTTCAAATTTAACGAACACGAGGAAAAGTGACTCCCCGAAGCTAGTTCTTACACCACCCATGGAGTTTAAGTGTCCACTACATCCAAAATCTTTCCAATCCTCTCTTTCTTCCCCTTCTCAGTAACGCTCGTACTATGGTAACATATAAAGGGTATTTATACATAACCTCTTGAGTACGTGTAAATTAAAAAAAAAAAAAAATATGGAAGAACCACTTCTACAGACTGTTAAACGGCGATGACGATCAACATTCCGCTGTCAGACAGAATGAACCATTCAATATTTGCAACAACAGCGAAAACCGTCAACCACCCGTCCTGACTGAAGTGAGGATAGCAATATTTAAACTCAAGCTTAATAAGGCTTGGGAAGAAGACTTGGTAAGAAACATCCACCAACTCATAACCCAAACCTGGTCGGAAGAAAATATGCCAGAGAATGAAACCTCAGCATTCTTTGTCCGATCAACAAAAAAGGAGACAAGATCCTATCTGCCGTAATATGTGAACGTCTGAAACTGTTTACCAACATACTGAGCGGCCCTTATTAGTGTGGTTTTCCGATATTAATTTGACAACAACATTCCAATAGAAATTAAACGAAGGATTACTCTTGCCAACTGCTGTTTGTTCGGGACTAGAAGGCAATTTAGAAGTAAAGCCCTCACTCGAACTATATAAGACATTGATCAACCCAGTCCTGCTCTATGGCGCTGAAGCATGGACCGTCTCAAATGCGAATGTAGAAATCCTTGGTCGATTTGAGAGGAAAATTCATCGAAAAATCTTCGGTACCGTTTGCGTTGACGGGCTGGGGAGATTCAACCAAGAGCTATACGAGCTGTACAGGGACATGCCCCTGGTCAAAAAACTCCCCATTCGACGTTTAAGATGGCTAGGACTAGTATAACGAATGGACACCAATACTCCAGCAGAGTCTTCGATTCCCGGCCAGGCGTCGGAGGCAGTAGAGGAACACTCCGCCTTAAGTGGCGCGCACAAGCAGAAACCGACCTCAACCAACTTGGAGTGCGCAAATGAGGGCAATTAGCTAAGGACCGAGCTAATTGGAGAGTCATGTTGGCTGAGGCCCACGTTCACTCCGTGAGTAAGTATGTAAGTAAGGTCATGATTATCAGAGTCGAACGCTTCCGAATTATCTAGCACGGCTTGCTTCCATCTATGAGCTTTTATCTTCAGATACTTTTTAAAAGTTCTAATGCAGCAGGACTAAAACCAGACTAATCACAGCAAGCTATCATTCTCACAAATCAGAGAATTTATTTCCTATCCCAAGATCTTTGGAAGGAATTGTAAAACTGATGGATTGATGGTAAAATATCTCCGAAGAGCCCTTATAAAATTGATTATCCAATACGTTTTTGTTGAAAGTCTTCTTTCTCTCTATGTTATGAAGAAATATGATGAATTCAGCTAAAGTCAGCATTCATTCTCAAACACTAATGCAAAGATGAAATGGTAGAAGTAAAATACTGAAACCCTTTCATTGGTCTTGAAATACCACTTACCTGATAGTAAAAAGGTGTTAATAGATGTAGATATTTCTATATATTTTATATCCTCCATCAAAGCACTAAGAGCCATTTTCCATTTCTTGTTTTGTTCTTGTAGTTCTCCATTGATGCACTCAGATTCAACATTTTACCAACAATCGCATTTAATTTTGTAAAACCTCATATTACGCCACATCCAAGCCGCTTTTATTTGCCGCAATACCATGCCTTCAGCAAAATATATATATGGATGTATGCATATAGCTCTACTTACCACAAATACGTATCTAAATCCAATCTGCAAACACCAACATGCACCTTTAGGAAGTACCTAATCCAACTCGTATCATAATGTTGAGGCTCAATTCCATTGCAACAATGCAAAACCCAACTTTCCGACATGGTTTCAAATTAATTCCCAAAGAATACTATCCATGCATCCTCAATTTCATTAACTCCCAGAACCGCACACAACCATTCTGATGCGGCCCCTAATTCGCATCCAACAAATGCACTGTGATCGTATTTTTCCGAAAATGCACAAAAATAAAATTTCACACCCCCATACACTCGGCTGGCATGTCTTCAACCATACCTGGTTGCACTTAGTTAACTGCACTAAAAACAAGATCCTTTTTCACCACATTAAAGGATTTATCTAAAACAGCCATTTCAACCTAACTACTCTCCAACATAAACTCCCATAAAAAATCACACACATACACAGGAAAACCGCTGCGTTATAGCGAATTTCAACTCGAGTCGAGGATATAAATTCAACAGCAGGACTACATGAAGCTACACCTGCAACAAAAAAAAAAAAAACAGAAATAATAGAAACTATCACCTCCTCCATGGAGAATATAGGATACAGCCCACCCTTAGAAGCGCCAGCCACCCGCCTATCAGTAAACTTAACTTTTCACGCAATTAAAAGCGTAGTGCAGCAAGGGATAGGTCCCTGTGGTAGGAGCACCTCGCTGCAAACGAAGAATGCAAAATTACTTTCTATCTTATCGTGGGAAAAGTTTTTCGAATCTCTCCACCATCGACCAGCAAAGAATGCGCTACCATTCAGGACCAATTCTCGGCTAAGGTTCGCACTTAAAAAGGCGGTGAGATACTTTTCATTGTCCCTGTTGTTATTTTTGTTGGCGGTGTTGTTGTTCGTATTGTTCGTAGTTGGCTTTTTCCACCAAAAGTATCTATCTACATGTAGATACTCTAACTCATGCTGTTTGTTTGGCTAGTTGCACTCTCTACTTGAAAAGTGTAACTTCTTCAATTAAAGTTTCGCTATTGTTCGCAATGAAGAATGGCTTCTGGTGCGGGAGCGCAATGGAGCACCACTCTTTGCGCTTGCAGGCTGCAACAATTCAGCGGGACAAAGGATGTATTGTCATCAGTTGCACTGGCAGTAAGAGCGCATTCAAACAATACGCGAAATCTCGGTATGTACTTAAGTCCTGTTTTTTTTTTTTTGGAAGGAGAGAAATGAGACTCATTTCCGACAAGAGTCCCCACAACGGGATGACATTTTTAAGTACGCAAACAAGAATATGTCTTCTGATGCCGCTATTGTCGGCTAGAAATTGTACAGTTGGAAAGGACATGTACTAGTTAACACATCAAGAAGGGAATAGCGGAGCGCTTTTAATTGTAAAATTATGAGCGGATGCAGTAGAGGTCTCTGTCGGATGGTATACCTATAGAGGTCGGCTTTGTTGAGGTTTTGGTTGTTTTATGATTATTTTCAAAATTGGGTCGGAGGAACTCATTATGGGGTACTCAAGTGCAATGTCTTGAATTGAGCTTGTCGTTTTTATAAATTAATCGGATGGCAGCTTTTAAAAGTTGAACTTTAAGCCTTTTGACAGGGTGACACGGCAAGAAGTGAGATATCTTATCAGGCTATCAAGCAGTCAAAAAATTGAATATAAGGCATTAACGACCTAACGTCCCATTCCTTGTAGCAAATATTCAAATATTTTTGCAACAAAGAATGGGACCTCCGGGGATGCCGATTTCGAACTGTAAATTTTAGAAGCTTCAGACTTTCGCAAAAGTTGGAAATAACTACTACCTCACTGACAGGGCGAACGAAATTAGCGTAATTAAGTAAGTTAAGGTTGCATTGTTAACGTGAGCCTTGTAAGGTGAGGACTTCCTATGTGTGCCGATCATCTGACTCGTGGTGAAATTTAACTCAACCAACATGAATCCGAAATTAGTCCGGTTTCCCCATTTGACGACGGGCTCAGTGGAGCGATGGTTAGTGCGTTGAACTGCCGCGCAGAAGGTCTGGGTTCGATTCCCAGCCGCAGCAACACCTAAAACGCAGGCCGATTACTTACTTACTTGAGTGGTGCTAGAGTCCGGAATAAACCTGGTCCTCAACCAACATGTCCCTCCAATTAGCCCGGTCTCAGTTGCGTACTCCAAGTTGGTTGAGGTCAGTTTCTATTTGTGCACTCCATTCCACTGGGAATCGAAGACTCTGCGAGCCGGAGTGTTGGTGTCCATTGGTTGTCCTTGCCATCGTAAACGTCCAATGCGGAGCAGCAAGCTTTCTAAATCGTCATCCTACACAAACGGACGAGTTTTGCCGGTATACCAAAACTAGACATGGCTCTGTATAGTTCGTCTCTATGAATGCTGTCGTATGCGGCTTTGATATCGATGAATAGGTGGTGGGTATCGATTTGGACTTCTTGGGTTTTTCCAGAATATGCCGAAGTGTGAAAATTTGATAGGTTGTGGATTTTCCTGGTCTAAAACCACACTGATAAGGGCCGATCAGTATGTTGGTAAACGGTTTCAGGCGTACACATATCACGGCAGATAGAATCCTGTAGGCGATGTTGAGGAGAGTTATGCCCCTGTAGTTGGCGCAGTTTAGAGGGTCTCCTTTTTTGTGGATCGGACAAACCATGCTGAGGTTCCATTCTTCAAACATACTATCTTCCGACCTGATTTGGCTTATGAGTTAGTAGGTGCTACTAACCAAGTCATCTCCTCCGGCTTTATGAAGCTCAGCGGAAAGGCCGTCATTTCCAGCAGCCTTATTCAGCTTGAGTTCAGATATTGTTATCGTCACTTTACTCAGGTCGGGTGGTTGGCAGTTTTCGCTGTCGTTGCCAATATTGAATTGTTCGTTCTGCCTGACAGCGGAATGTTGTTCGTCATCGCCGTTTAACAGTCTGCAGAAGTGGTTCTTCCATATCCTCTGTATCGACTGTGTCTCAACCATGATATTTCCTTGTTCATTTTTACAGGATTCTGTTCGAGCCTTGTATCCTTGGCTTTGACGTTTTACACTTTGGTAAAAGTTGCGATCATCATTCCTGGAGTGGCACCTCTTCTTGCTTCTTTTTCTTCTTTCTGAAAAGCCGGTGTTCTTCCCATCTTCTCAGCCTATAGAACTCAACGGCAGCTCTCGTCTTCACCTGCAACTTACCCATGTAGGCCTCGTTCTTGGCTGCGAGCATCTGTCGGCATTCCTCATTAAACCAGGGGTTATGGCTGATCCAATGGCTTGTTGGCATCGTTGCCATTGTTCTTCGGCATTCGATGCTGGTGGTATGGTGTTAATCGAGAGGTTAAGGGATACGCCTCTCTTGCGATTTTAGTCTTTCGACATTAAATTTTTTCACAGGATTCCTGATTGTTGTAGCGTAAGCGCATTCTTACCTTGGCTGCAACAAGGTAGTGGTCCGAGTCGATGTTAGCTCCTCGAAATGTTATGACATCCAAAATACTGGATGCGTGTCTCTTATCTATCGCAATATTATCAATTTGGTTGACCGTTCGTTGATCTGGAGACCGCCATGTCCCCTTATGTATATCGAGGTGAGGAAACCGTGTGCTGGCTATAGTGGCATTCCGTTCCGTAGCGAAGTCAATTAGCCTTAGTCCGTTACCAGACGTGTTGTCGTGTAGGCTATGTTTTCGGACAATACTGCTAAAGATGCCTTCCTACCTTTGCGTTGAAATCTCCCAGCACAACTTTAACATCGTACTTCGGTAGTCGCTCATAGGTTTTCTCAAGGAGCTCATAGAAGCAGTCCCTAGCTATATCAATTTTTTCCTCCGTTGGGGCCTGAGCGCATATAAGGCTTATGTTGGCGAGTTTGGCCTTGATGCGGATTGTTGCAATGCGTTCGCTAATGTCTTCAAAATATAAGATTTCTTGCCTAAGTCTGGCACTTATAGCAAATCCGAATAGTAGCTGTTTCTGCACACTCTAGCATGGTCCGTACTAGATGTCACATCTTTTCATCATCTTTTTGCTCGGCCCATCCTATCGTATTTCCTGGATGGCAGTAATATCTACTTTGTAGCAGTTTCGGGCTTCCGCTAGTGGTTCGCCTGCACCTCTCCCGTTTCATGTTCTCACATTCCAGGTGCAGATACGAACTTCGTTATCATTTTTTCGTTTAGCTGGGTCGTCAACAATAAAATCAGTCCTTTCCGATGCTATTAGTTGCTTCATAACATTTTAGTTTTCCCTTGATTGGGTAGTTAACCCACAGCACAACCCCGAATGCGGGGGCCAGTTCCTATTCATTAGATACCCCTAGGACACGGGCCATCAATATCCACTACTGGATTGAAAGCTGCCGTTGGCCTTTCGGTTCATCCGCCACCATCTCTGTTCACGGTGCCTGACTAACCCTTGAAACTCCTAGACAACCTGTTAACCGAATATGTTGAAGCAGCTTGTCTAGTTTTGCCATGGACAGCAGGCCGGGTATTCATTCCGAGCCATTTGACCTTGCTGTTTATAGTGTTGCTGTTTTTCGTCGTGTTATCAACACTCGCGCTTATCGTTTAGCAAGGCAAATCCGGTTGGATGAGACCAGTACCCGATGGTTACCACTTGGAGGTTAAAAATAAGCACTTTATGTGTAGTCAGAGTTACAGCCACTGGGCATTGCCAAGTTAAAGCCATTCAGAGTCTACCCTCGTTCTACAACACCCAAACCACTCAGGCCGATTGCATTAGCTTTATTGGTGCCTCTTTGCAGCTGATCTTCGTTTTTTTCTATGACTCAGCCGTAGTTCGTACTAGACTTAATAAATTTATGGGGCATTTGCTTCCAACAGGACCACCCCCACTGGGGCTTGGAGCCTGTGTGGGTGCTTTCAAAAAAGTGCGTTACATTTGACCACCATAGTCCTAACGACAGCAAAAGAAGACATCCTTCCTATGCTGGTTGATCATCATATCATCATTAGTGAATATAACGATTAAAATCCCAATTTATCTGCTTAAACTTAAACACTAAAAACGTTCCTCAACACTCTGCAAGCCGACAATGTAGCCTCCTGTTACTTTAACAACTCGTTAGCAAATTAATGCATGTTTCTCCATTTAATTTTCATATGCAAGCCACATGCAAAAAAAAGGAATTCTCCAAAACAAACAAATTCACACACCTACCTTCCCATGTATCCGCAACTAAGTCCCTATTCGCATAGAACTTTGAGCTTGTTCGAAAAACCCTCCCGAGGGCACAACCAATTGCAAATTGTATTTTTAATCAACTCGCAAACACACAAAACACATTACGGTTACCCAGTGTCCACAGTGTGCCACCGGTACCCTCTATATCCCCACCAAATACCACCACCACAACACACATATTCATTTCAAACGGACGAAGGGATAAAGTGCATCCCCTTGCTTCGGCTCTACTCTGTACCGCTCCAAAATCTGAAATGTATTAAAATGTTTTCTAATTCTCATCGTCTGTGTTGAAAAGGTTACTCCTGTGTGTATGTTTGTATTGAATGTGTTTGCAACTTTTATGACTTTATTCCTGGGAGCGGGTACTGGCGAGTGCCATACACACACACCCGCGCAAGGACAAACTATTTGCAAAACACATCCCGTATGTAAATCCCTCGGCCAGATATACATCTGGAGACATTCGGGCCAACACAAAATTGCCAAAATGGACCGTAGGGGTTATGCACTGCACACATACACACACACAGAACAACCATTATCATCAGGACCTCAAGGGACATTTGCATTCGGCGACTGCTGCTACTTTAGTTGAAACTCTTGTGTCAATTGTGCTCATGTTCTTATCTCCCTTGCAGCAACTACCAACAGATCCAGACCTTGGCCTATGAGGGACATGAAATCGCCACCGAAACCATCTCGATGCAGTCCGGTCTTCAGGATAAGGGCTATGAGGAGTGGGTCGGCGAAATGATTGGAATGCGAGAGATTTTGAGACATTTTGCCAATGTGACGACCGCTGATGTTGTCGGTATGCGAGCACCGTTCTTGAAGCCCGGCAGGAATACACAATATAAGGTGGGTGGTTGTTGTTGTTGTACATTTTAAACGTTTATAACTGCGTTTTTGTTTTAGGTCATTGAGGACTTTGGATACATTTATGATAGTTCAGTGACAGTGCCTCCAGTCAATGTGCCCATCTGGCCATACACCTTGGATTTCAAGATCGCTCACGAATGCAAGAGCGGTACCTGCCCAACCAAGAGCTTCCCCGGTGTCTGGGAAGTACCTCTTAACACACATTTCATCGAAGGCTATGAGGGCGGTCACTGCCCTTACATGGATCAATGCGTCCTCCACAATTTGGACGAGAATGAGGTTGTTGAATGGCTTCAAGAGGATTTCGCCCGCTACTATGACCAAAACAAGGCTCCCTACATGCTTCCATTCCATACAAATTGGTTCCAGACCAAGCAATTGGAGAATGGACTGCACAAGTTCCTCGATTGGGCCCTCACCAAGTAAGTATTAATTTAAATTAAACCTTACTTCGGTTGTACCGTAGAGAGGTTTTTTTTTTTTTTTTATGGCATTAGAGTACCTAAGTCCCAAAGGCTATAATGAGAAAAGTTAAAATGGGTTTGGGCGTTGAAGGCGTAAGGGTTGGAATTTTTAATTTCATTTTCAAAAAGTTCGAAAATAATTTGAAATTACGGCTAAATTTGTGTGCAACTATGTTTTTTTTTTGTCGAAAAGGTGAGACATAGAATCAATGGGATTTCCCCTTTCTGACACGTATGTCAATAGGAAACAAAAATTGTTTTAGCTAGAGATGCAGACGACACACAGGAAGTTTTCAACTTTGTCGGGCGGCATGAAGCCATCGGATACTCCTTCCAAGATCAACTTCAATTCAAAGTTCCAGACATGGGCGGGACGATTTTTCGACATGGGAAACAAAGTTTTTCTTTCGGGGCAGGACAAAGTATTGGAAAATATTTGTTGTTGACCAAGTTGTTGAGTTTTGTTTTTTTTTTTTGTTTGTGTGTCGTCAGATGGTGACAAGTATTTAATTTGTTTACGTGCTTTTACCGGGAATAACATAAGAGCTGAAGTTTTTGGGGCGGCAGTCCCACAAATCACCTGAAGTCATATGGTTGTAATATGTTGAGAATGGTCGGTGAAGGTGTTTGCCCAACATGGTTTTCCAATTAGAAAGTTTTTCTAGGACGGTGCTTTTTTTGTTTGTCTACGTTATAGGTAGGCAGGGTGGTGAGTCTTGGATTGGACAAATGGTTTTATTATTGATTAGGATGGGGTGCAATTAAAAGGTCATATGATGGAAAAGGTTTGAGGATATTTTATTTAATTAAAACTACATGAGGATGTAGATAGATAGAAATTAGATTGGAGGTTTGACAGTGTATATCGGTGATGATAAAAGTTGGAACCCTTAGAGAAACGAAAGAGCAGGTTTTGTTGATGTTTGTTTTTAATTAAGGTTTTTATGGTGTTGCTTGATGTGGCCTTGCATATAGTTGCATATTCCAAGAAGAGAACAGGATTGGTGGAATAGGACACCGAACACCTTGTTTTTTTTTACTTCGATTGTACTAAAGTGACTGCAGAAGTCTTCAGCTTAGCCAAATTCAATAGAATAGAATGTCCGTGAAGACGTATTTAGCTTGGAAAAAGTGCCCACTAGGTCTTATTAAAATTAGCTGCTCGTTCTGATCTCGTTTGAATACACTGGATGCAAGTATAGGTTCATTGAACTGATAGAGCACAGCTAGTTACGTCCACTTAGCGGGTGCAGTGGACTAGAGATTTGTACGTTGGACTACTAAGCGCGAAATTGTGAAAGTGATAATACCTACATGTTTTTCACTGCTCCAGATCTTGAAAAATCCTGAAAAACTGTCGAACAAGATCTCTTACACTCACATGAGAAGTTTAGGAGGTGCTCTTTTTCTGGGGCAAAATACTAACTTTGCAAACACAAATTATCTGAGAAGCTACGTTTGAAGATCTATATCGACCGTTAATGTGAGGTTTTTCATTTCATACGTTCACCTGTACATAACTAGCTCTGATCAACTTAATATTCTAGTTTCAGTAATAAGGATATGATGTGTCAGTACTTACGTTATGAAGATATCCGCTATTTTGGTAAAGTGATCCTTACTATCCAGTTGTTAGCCGAACAGCTTTAGAATTCCATAGTATCCTACAGCCTAAAATAAAACCTTTTTGTATTAAAACCATTTAGTACTTCAGATTTAGGGTGGCGTATAATAGTTCGTCACAGTACTATTGCTTGGTATTATTCCAAAAAATTTGATTCCTGTATTCAATGATCAATTCCAGTACATTCAACAGGATCTTAAATGCTACTTTTAACACCTAAATTATGTGAAAAAGCATTCTCTAAATGAGCTCAAATTTTTTTTCTTTTCAGTGATGATGTCTACATTGTAACAATCACCCAAGCACTCACATGGATCACCGATCCAAAGGAAATTCGTGACTTGAAATCCATTGAATCATGGGACTGTCAAAAGCGTGTCCCAACCGCAAGGAAACCATGCGTGACCTCAAACTATTGTGGTCTTAGCTTCAGCAATCCCGAAAAGAATATCTCAGATACCCGGTATATGGAAACATGTCGGGATTGCCCCAACAAATACCCATGGTTGGGAGATGCTGAAGGTACCGGAATTGTCGGACGAGACAATTACATCTACACGGGCTCCAGTCAAGGAGATTCACAGCCAGAAAGAAAACGAAAGTAGATGAGTTTTAATCGTTAAAGAAGATATCATCCATCGAACACATGGTGAAGTCAGAGATCGCTAAAAATAGTCCTTATTCTGATGTCTCTTTCAAAAACATTTTTTGACTTTCCTGATCCAAATAATTGTTACGTTCCTCGGTCCGTATTTTATTTTTAATATTTTTTTTATATCAAATGTTTAGTTTATAAGAGGAAATAATTTGTCACTAGATGTGTAAAATGTTGTAATATTGTTTGTTTGTTTATTTTTTGAATAAAGAATAAATGATAGTTATTTTCAGAAGTGAATATTGCGAGTTGTTAAAGTTTTTTTGTTATGATAAAAGGGAGCTACCCATTACTAAAGGGTGGTTTGTATACGAGTCAAATGTTTAGTTTACTTTCTGTTAAGAAATTACTTTCATTCTGAGTTACAAGTTAAAAAAGGTATTAAGGATATAGGAGCCTTTTAGGAAAATGGACGTTAAAAAACGCAACGCTCATCTTATACTACTGTAGTGGGTCCAAAATTCTATCGTATTTAACATTGCCCTCTAGAGCTGCACATCTATCGGAACTATTAACAATAAGATTTAATCCCATGAAGAATGGATGCATGAGCAAACATTAGTCAACCTTACGCAGAAAATCTTTGTCTATTATGAACTCATCAAGAAAAGAGAAGATTATTTTGGAAAACATCTAGTGCTCCTAGATATTTACGGCAAACAGACTTTGTGAGACTAATGGGCACCAATTCAAGGTGAACTGAACATAAAATTATACTAAATCACATTGACATTACAGAAAACACCGACCGCATATAACTACCCAACTCAGGTTTGAGCAGACAAGGGAGTAATATACTAATGAAATTAGAAATAACATTATCATTGGGTGAAAATAATTATTTCATTTTTTTAAGTGGCGCTACAGTCCAGAATGAACCTGGGCCTCAACCAACATGCCTCTCATCCCCTCTCTCGTATAGTTTTTGGTTGAATCTTCGTCTCCATAGCCCGTCAACGCAAACAGTATAGAAGATTTTTCGAAGAACTTTCCTCTCAAATCGACCAAGGATTTCTTCATATGCTTTTGAGACGGTCCACAGAGTGGCCAATCATATGAAAAGTTGGCAAAAATTATTTGTTTAATTTTTTTTTATGGAAATGATACCTTGAATAGAGACAAATGAAAAATTTTATTAGGGGTACCATGGATTCCCAATGGCTTCGGCTTTTCTTTTTTGGAATTTTTTTTGTCACATATTTCTCTTCTTAATATTTTATTTTTTCATTAATTCACATTGCGAAAAAAATATTTTAGTCAATCAAAATTAAGGCAGAACATTATTTATATATCTGCATTTCAAAAGAATTTCATATAATCCTTGTTTGAAAAAAAAAACATTTCGTTTTATTAATACAATTCATTAATTCCAGTGTACATATGTATTCCTATTAGCAACATATTTAATACAAAAAAAAAAGAAAAAAAAACTTCATATAGAGATAAATAAATAAACAAATAAGAAAAAGCAAATGAATTTAATTAAAACAAATTAATTCAAAACTAAAAAAATTTCCACAAAATAATTTTATTAGTCATTAGTGTAGGAATCGAGTTCTACAGGTGACAATGATAAATGTGCAACATTAATGTCAGGAGTTTCCAATAATTGCAAAACATCTAAGTAAAAATTGGATTTTTTTATTTTTGGTGATGAGAGGATCTAAAGAAATTAGAAGTCGATGGAGTATATCCTCGTAAGTGTGTTCACGCGAAATTTTAAGTGAAAAATGTTTTATTTTAGTTGATGAGAGGATCTGAAGAAATTAGAAGTCGATGGAGTATATCCTCGTAAGTGTGTTCACTCGAGATTTTAAGTGAAAAATGTTTCCTGCACCTTTGAAACATTTTATTGTTGGCCTCTTGTGCTTCCTCACTTAATTGCCCTATTGGAAGTTATGTTTTCTTTATAATTATGGGCCCATGAATTAAAACTTTGTGTATAGTAGGAGGCATTGGGTACCAAAAATATTTTTTGACAAAAAGATGAGCCGTTTCCAAAGCATAAGCTTCAAAGAGTGCCAAGTTTATGGTGTGTCCGCTGGCCATAGTTTTAAGAATAGTTCGAAATCGTTTGATGAGCTCTAAATAAATATTAGTTACACTGCTTGATATTTCAGCATTCTCAAAAAATCGTCTAGCTGTATTTCCATCGTTACTATTCCCAAAGCCGGGCTTAGGTTTGCCCACAATCAAACCAAGCTGCGATTTAAATTTATCTTTAATGGTTTTTTTCGAAGATTCAACTATCAGTTTTTCGTTTGCACTACGCGCTTGCCATTTTTTTAAAGGCAATTTGTAAGCCAAATTTAATAAGCATTCAAAAAATCTTATCCAAGCATGAAGTATTGACATGCCAAATTCCAAACTAGACTCGGATACTATATTAGTTTTATTTATTTATTTATTTATTTATATATATCTACCAGGTAAGACCTTTACAGATTTATTATAATGTTAATAACTTAATTCTATTTATTTAATATCTTATATTTATGCATTTGATAAGTAATAATTTAACAAAATTTAATATTAATTTATTAAATAAGCATATTTGGATTTTAAAGTTTCAAGTGCAATTCGTTTAAAACAATCGCGATTTAAAGTTAAATCTAGGTCAGTGGTTACTACCGAATTGTATAAATTAACGCAACGCGTGATGATTTCACATGATCCATAGTTTGTCCTATGTAAAGGTGGAATAAATAAACTTGGTTCTCTTAGATACCTTATAGGAGCATTAAAAGGTAACGAAGAAAGCAACTCATCGCAATTTACGTGGTTATTAACCACATCACTTAAGAATACTAATGATAGCATTTTTCTTCGAACAAAAAGAGTTTGGAGATTAATTAATAAACAACGTGACGCTAATGGTGGTAATTCGTTATCTCTGTTAAACCTTCGTAAAGCAAAACGAGTAAAAGATTTTTGTATTCTCTCGATTCTGACAGAGTGAACATCGTAAGTAGGGTCCCAAATTAAACAGCAATATTCCAATAAGGAGCGATCTAACGAACAATAAAGTGTTTTTAAAGTATACGGATCTTGAAAGTCTGTGGTATTTCGTTTGATGAACGCTAACATTGAGTATGACTTACTAATAATGTAATGAATGTGCCGATTAAAAGTCAATTGATTATCGAGCAGTATTCCCAAATCATTTACTTCTGTTTCACGGGTAAACATTACACCATTCGCAGTGTATTGGTATTGTAAGGGGCTTCGCGATCTATATACTGATAATACTTTACATTTGGGCAAATTAAGTTGTAACTCATTTGCTTTACACCAGCGCTCGAGAATAAACATTTCATTTTGGAACAGAAGACAATCACTATTATCAGATATCTTCATAAATACCTTAATATCATCGGCGTATAAAAGACATTTGCTGATTGATAGAAATGATGGAATTTCGTTAACAAACAAAGTAAATAGCAACGGTCCAAGGTGGCTACCCTGTGGTACTCCAGAAGTCGCAGTAAATACATCTGAGTAGAAGTTATCAACTTTAACCCTCAACGTTCTATCTGTTAAATATGAGTTTAACCACAGAAGTATTTCAGAATGAAAACCAAGTTTTGCCAATTTTTGTTTTAGAACATCTTGGTTAATTCTGTCAAAAGCCTTTGAGAAATCAGTGTACAAAACATCCACTTGTGCTCCACTTTCAATTGTTTCAAGGCAAAATTTCGTAAAGATGGTTAAATTTGTGGTTGTTGATCTACCCTTAACGAAATCATGCTGCATTGGAGATATATGCTGCTTGATATCACTATAAAGTTTTTCTTTAACTATTTTTTCTAAAAGTTTAGGAATGCATGAAAGTTTAGTAATTGGTCTATAATTTTCAATAAGATGTCTTGCGCCTTTTTTATAAATGGGTGAAATATATGCAATTTTCCATTGGTCTAAGAACATTCCAGTTAATAATGACGTATTGAATATTTTTGTTATAGGAACAACCAAAGACTCAGCACATTTTTTAAGTATAATTGGATGTAAGGTGTCTATACCTGGGCTTTTACTAGCCGCTGTAGAGCAAAGTGTTGAAGAGGACCCTAAAGAATCGATTCGCCAACGTGCGCAACAATTGAAGCTTTGTCCATCAACTTTATGGAAGATTTTGCGCAAGGATCTTGGCTTGAGACCTTACAAGATCCAGGTTGTACAATAACTAAAGCCGCGAGACCATGCAATGCGTCGTGATTTTAGTTGTATGGGCTGAAAATGAGATTGATCTCGATGCTGATTTTCATCGCAAAATTTTGTTCCTATACGGTGCGGTATCCTATCTACCTTAATATGTGAACTTCGAAACCATTCACAAACAAACTGATCCGAACTTTTTAATGGTTTTATGCTTTGAAAACCTTCGTAACACTTAAAAGATCCTGGAAAAATCAATACCAATCACCTAGTCAGCAATTTCAAAGGATTTACAGAGACAAACTACACAGATCCATGTCGTTCTGTCAAGTATGCATTCGATACCAACAAATGATTTAGATATTGACGCATTGTCGTCCATGTATGCACAATAACGAGTTCCAATATATTACCGACAGCTTTGACCTTGAGGTAGTTAGACTTTGTCTACTCGATTCCTCGGGTCCGATATTTCAACAAAGAATTACTCTTGGCAACCGCTGTTTCTTCAGGTTCACTTTTCTAGTTTGGAGCGAAAAATTCAGCCGAAAACCATCATCCCATGTTTGTTGACTTGCTAGTTAGGCAAAGATTTAACGAAAAACCTTTTTTTTGTAATAAGCACTCGCTAGAGGGTTTATGAATACCCTTATAGTGTTTGGACACAGCGCGGCCATTAAGGAAATTGAGGAGAAGAAAAAAGGAGATACCGATGTGCATTGGTTTTAAAATTTTGTAAATTGTAATGGGGAGGAGAGACTGAGTTTGGTAAAGCATTCCAAATTCGTGTTGTTCAGTTTAGGAATGCATCTCTATATTTCATAGTACGTCCGCGGGTAGGCATGATGGTGAATTGATTAGCATTCATGGCATGGCGAGTATCACAGTTGAATATTTGAAGGGGTGGAATGCAGCTGGCTATTTCGATTGAGCATTTCCTGTTAAAATAGCGGTAAAAAAGTGTTAGGCAGGAGATATTCCTACGATGTTCAAGCGAGAATATAGAATTCGCTACGGTTAGATCTCCTATCAGCTTTATCGCACGCTTTTGTATCCTATCCAGTAGGTGCAATGATGTGTTTACTGCACCTGACCAGCACAAGTATCTGGAGCTCGTCAAGACAGAATTCAATAAGCTATTTCCGTCGACTGTTCCAAATAGTTTTCCTTTAGCTTCGTATTGACCTGTACTCTTGAAATTACCGGTGTTATTTTCGATGTATTCGGTAACTTTGTCAATGGTCAGGCAATTATCAGTTACATCCCGTCTTTCTGCATTTAAACTCAACTGATCTGAATAAATGTCCAATAGAATCCTGTATGGGTTTTATGATCAATGGTAAGTTTGTCTTTTATGTTGTCAAACTTTGTACTCCATCTATCAGGCGGTATATAAGAGGCAAAATAACCTTCTTTTTTTTTTAAAAAAACGTATTTCTCGGGAACACTTCAAATAAGTTATTTACCAAATCCGATTAGGCTAGGTAACCAAAGTAATTTTCGTCTTGTAATATAGTGACAAGAACACTATATTGCCTTCTCATGACCTGGGAAGGTATAAAGGAAATGAGCTCCAAAAAGATCTTAATTTTTTGAAAGAACTGAGCTTGAAGAATATTAATCGCCCTTTTTTATTCATAGTCTTATATACTCTACAGATAATGTTCAATCAGCCTTAAACGAAAAAGAAACGCTAGCCAAAAAAAAAAATAAAAATGTATACATATAAGTCCACAAACAATCTAAGGTCCGCTTTTATCTTTATTTTAATCAGTCCCAACCTTTCTTCAATTCAAACGAAAAAAAAATCCCGAAACTGTGGAGAAAAGCAATCATCTGCGGTGTCAATGAAGTTCACTAATTTAGCCTGTTTCACGTTTGTTTCCTTTCACTCATTGTATGTCCTGCCGATTACATGGTCTTAACCTGAAAACCTTAAAGTAAATTCCTCAAGGGATTTTTACTTTCTAAAGAAAGAACCCCTTATTGTCATTTTCACTTTTGAATGGGAACATTTTAATTATCCTTTGGGGTTTCTTTTTGTCGAATGGAAGGTGCAGTGGATTTCGCTATAGACAGCAAGTTGGCAGCTCTCTTTGAAATGAGGAAATAAGCTCAGATCTTGACATTTTGGAGCAATGAGCGATTTCATTGAGTTGATAGAAGTAGGACGTGAGTTGTTGTGTTTTTTTTTTGTTTTTCAAAGAATAGATATGATGTCAGATGTGGATTATTCACTTCTAAATTCACGCCTTCAGGATAATTAACTATTAAGGCATTCAAGCGTCAATATTAATGAACCTATTGATGGTGTATATGAAGTCGACGATTCTTATAATGACTCAATTCGGACCGTCGCTATACCAAGGTTAATTGCCTAATTAATGGTGTCTGGGTTATATAATAAATGACTCACACAAAATGTTATATATAAAGGACCCATACAAAATAAAACACAATCCGCTTATAGCAATAATAGTCAAAGTCCCTTTTTATCACCGTTACACTTGCAACTAATTGAAATCAGCAGTCATGCCTCTTAAACCTATAGGCTTAGGCAAACTTACCTCCAACCTAGCTCCACTATGCATAGGAAGCAATTAAAAATTTATTACTTACAAAAGCTTGTCATCACAATCGATTTTTGTAAAAAAAAAAACCAAACGGTGTAAGGAGAGCCGCAACGGTTCTCATCGACTATAAAGCCTCATCTAATAACTTCACCACCACATTCCAAAAAATAATAAATTCGAAGAAGGAAAGCGTACGAGTTATGGCTGAGGCCAATGTCAATTGCAGTATACCCCCATGTCTATGTGAAGAGCAGTATGCGAAAGGATGTCAAGTATCCCATTAACATGGATGATGTGCTTGGGGTAATATATCTAATATTTTTTTTCTCATCTGGGGTCGGGGTCTTTTCACTGTTTTTTTTTTCATCTTCCTTGACTGATATGAGTGTCCTTATAATTTCATTATCACACTTTTGCTTTATGACCTAGAGGTTGAGTGTTTTCTTGGTAACGTTATGTTTACACTCTTGGCCTAAGGACATTAGTGGACAAATTGAAAGTGTGTTTGCACTGTTTACTTGGTTTACTTTGTTGTTGTTTTTAATGAGGTTCTAGTAGACAGTTGATAGTAAGAGGATGCCTTGAAATTGTTTGCTTATTAGCTTTTGTAATTTATCGTTCGGTAAGGATAAGCATACAATAGTCCATTAACTATTTAAACAGCGTGATTATATTAAATAAGCGGTGTAAGTTCAAAGGAGTTTATGAGGTCGGAAATAACCTGGGTCTTTGAATTGGCATATAACTTGATATGTGGGAATATTCCTTAAATTTAAACTCCCCTCGTTGTGGGATATACGTTTCTAACTTTGTGAGAGAGAATATCCATTTAAAATCCGACACTACAGCCGTTTTTTTCGGGTTATTTTTTTTTTTAAGAAATTGGAAACGTAATCCTAATATATGAAATATGGTAGGCCCAAATGGTAAGGGTGGTCAAACGGTAGGGAATGCGATTATATATAACCACAAGTTTCACTTAGCTGATGCCTACCAGCTGCAGTCATCACCGTTGCGTCGGTTGAGTGCCTAGTACCTCAACCCCTGTGTGAAGTCTTGGCGGCAGCAGATGCGAGCGGGGAAAACGTGTACTCACACTGATTCATATATTCTATTTCCAGGAGAAAGCGGATGAAGTCTCAAGATGGACTCAACGGAGGCATATACAGTCACAGTTAAGATGGACAAAGACGGACAGCAGGTCATTTAGGAATCTCAATGGTAAATCAGGTTCCTTATACAGTGATAGTGGCAGATGAGACGAAAATCCAACGACAGCGTTAAATCACTTAGTGTATACTGAATTCCCTATTTCAAATATATTGGATCTGACTTTCCAGTTGGTTTTGCTTTGGGTTAACTAACCAACCCACGCAAAAAAACTCTTGTTACGAAGTAACCAATAGCCTTGACGGCCATGCTAAACGGAAAAATGACAACGACGTTCGTATCTGCACCTGGAATGTGAGCACATTAAGCATGAGAGGTGCAGGCGATGAACTACGAAGCAGACATTACTGCCATCCAGGAAAAACTATGACATCTACTACGACCGTGTTATAGTGAGATTATTCGGATGTGGATTTGTTATAAGTGTCAGACTTAGTCAAGAAGGCTTAATATGTATTCAAGAAATTAGCGAACGCATTGTTATAATTGTCCAACATAAGCTTTACATGCCCTCACGGTCCGATGTAGGATAAACATCATACGGCGAAATCGTGCTTCTACGAGATCCTTGACAAAACATATAAGCGACTTTCAAAGTACGATGTTATGTTATATTATGATATTAACCCGAAGGTAGGAAGAGAAGACACTTAAGCAGTATTGCCGGAAAACACAGTCTACACGACAATACGTCTCGCAACGGACTGCGAAAAGAAATGCCACTATAGCCCGCACACGATTTCCTCACATCGATATTCATAAGGGTACATGGAGGCCTCTATTCAACGAACGGTTAATCAAACTGATCACATTGTGATTGACAAGAGGCACGCATCCAATATATGGGGTGTCCGAACCCAAGTGAAGTGAGGAGATTCTAAGTAACCAATTCATAAACAAAATTTGGTTTTTCGTGATCTTAGAAAAAGGGATCCTCTTAATACGCGAACTACAGAGGCAGAAGTATCCTCAAAATCGCCTGAATCCACCTGAATACCTCATCAGCCATTATAAGTTTGGTTTAAGGATAGGAAAATCCACAGAGACATAGCGTTTCGGTATACTGCGCAAACTCCTTCGTCTGTGTAGGATGACGATGGAGAATTCTCGGTGCTCCATCAGGGTCGGAGACGAACTCACTGACACATTCGATACAAAAAAACGCGATGTACTGTCGTGTGACTTCTTGAATTTGATTCTTGAGAGGAATTTTCAAAACTCCCGGGCCAAAATCGGAGGCAAAATTCTCCATAAATCTGTGCAACAACTAGCATACTCCAACGGTATTGGCATCGTTATTCGGGCGCAACGTGATGCCATAGCCACGCTTACTAGGGTAGATAAGAGAGCGCCAGAAATGGTTTTAGCTGTAGGACTCAGTATATGCTGATAACACACAAAGATGAATTGGACAGAATGTCACCATTGACAGGCTTAACTTTTAGGTAGTGTACGGGACAAGCAACAACATCTCGTCAGCAATTTTGGGAAACGTGTATCATTGGATACACCTACGTCAACCGAACCATGAATCCGTGCATTGCCCCCCGTAGTCCACAGAAAATTTTTCCACAAGATGACGAAGAAAATTTGAATCGAAATCGTCCACCATGGCAGCAGAACCAAGACATCCATTGGAGCTTCAGAAATCTATATTGCATTTTAGTTCAAAGAAAGGATTCCCTGCAACCAAAGGCGTGACAGGACTTATTGCCTGACGGTTACACTAACCCGAGACGACCTAATGCACGTGGGAAATCTGAGAGAAGGACAATTTTTTAGTTCACCACTTTCCGCAACACAAGCATGGGATCATCACTTTATTCCGACATCCGGATTGTCCCCTTGCAATGGACATCCCAGGAGTAATGGAAACTCCAGTCTGTACACGTCACATGGTAAGTGGAATTAACCGAAAAACCAAACAATTCGTTCATCTTCCCTGCTTAGAGGGATCCCCTGTAGAAAAATCCTCGAGTCACTTTTGAATATATATATAGAGACAACACAACTACAGATTCCACCAGACTGCAGGCAGTGTCCTCACAGTCACACCGCATAACTGGGTCGGGTAATTGTTTTATGGACGCAATGTTAATTGAAATACTCTCTCTCGTGGGAATGCCACTTTAACCCTACTTTTTCTGTGGACTAAGACACACAACAGCTCTACATAGTGTTAGAGGTGCAGGGGCCTCCAAACAACAGAAAATCGCGCAGCGGTCAGCACTGTAACACAGGAGGCTAGAGGAAGGATAATTATTTTGCTTGTCTAAATGGATTTAACGAGTTAACAAGCTGTGTGGACTGTGTGGAGCAATGGTGAGGCAGCTACTGCTCTGGCGACGATGATAATAGTGATTATGGTTATGAAGACTAATTAGGTTGTTGTCAAGGTGATCCTTATGGAATTTTAATTTGCAGAATTTCTCGCTGCAGGTGGCACGCAAAAGGATGCAAGGCATATCCTGTATCTGGGTTTGATGTTGTTTTTAGGCAGTGGTGCATTCTATGTGATGATACGTCGTTGTGTTTGAGTGTGTCAGTCATTCAGATGAATGGGCCATGGGAAATTGCATATAAGCGCGGATGTGATTGATGGAAATTTGAAAACTTTTTGAATTTCAATCTGGAAGTCGAGGTAGCCGGTATGAAAATCAATTATTAAAACAGTCAGTTTCACTTGTTTTGCATTTGATTGACTTGGTAGAGATTCCTTGGAAATCATTTCATTTGACCTCTTGCGTATGGAAATACCGTCGGACCGTGGCTACGGAAACGTGCTTAACGCCTCCAGTTCCGTACTTTAAGTTGATAAGGTTCAGTTTCCTTTTGTGAGGGACACTTAAGGCGACGTCAACCATCTAGCTGGAATTGAGAATCTTCAGGACATTTCTTTTATACAAGGTGGCGCAAAAATAACCTTCCGATGTTTTTTGGCTGTAATTTAAAAAAAAATGAAAAACTTTGATTTTTCTTGTGGATTATTTTTATTTGGTCTTTTAATTTTGTTTCCATGAAGTCGAGAATATGATGTCATGTAAATAGCCACCGCCACAGTTGATTGTCATTTGAGCCCTTTTTATGGCATTTTCCATCACTTTACACTTTCACACGATAGGTCCTCACATTCTTGACGTTTGCCGTTGCACCGTCCTGTTGGAACCACATGTTTTCCAATCCCAATTCATCAAGTTGCGGCAAAAAGATCTCGTTGATCATTGCTCTGTAGCGCTCACCATTCACAGTAACCGTTTGGCCAGCGACGTCTTCGAAGAAAAAAGGTCCGATGACTCCTCCAGCGAAAACAGCACACCATACAGTGACTTTGAGCGGGTGTAATGGCCCTTCGTGGGTTACACGCGGATTTTTAGTGCCCCAGAAGCGTAAATTTTGCTTATTTACGTACCCGCTAAGATGGAAATGGGCCTCATCACTCATGATTATTTTTGATGAAAAATCATCTTCCTCTTGGTGGTGATTAGGGATGGCTTGAGCGTATGTTAGACGCGATTGTCAGCATTTAACAGCTGATGCACCGTCTGGACTTTTGACGGAAACATCTTCAAATCTCGTACCAAAATTCGCTGTAAAGACCGTCGACTGATACCCATTTGCGTGGCACGTCGTTTGGTCGATGTCGACGGCGCTTCCATGACAACTTCGGCTACAGCAGCAATATTCTCTGCAGAACGGCTACTCCGGGATCTGCCACGCCTGGCAGCATCTCGTGTTGTACCAGTCTCTTCGAGGCGAGCGGCTAAACGTAGCAGTGTTTCACCAGTAGGCGTTGGACGGCTAGGAAATCTGCGGCGAAATTCACGTTGTGCCAAAGTCACCGACCGATTATTGCTCAAATAAATAGTCACCAATATTCCGCGTTCTGGAGCAGTGTAGCGTAACATTGTTTATTAACGTGTATTTCGCATGTGTTTACTACACAAATGTCAAAACAGAACTGACATTAGGGGCCAATCGCAAAGTTTATAGCATATTCTGATTGGAGGATTACTTTTGCGCCACCTTGTACCTCCGATACAGGTCGTAGATTTTATTGTTAGATATTCATCTCGAACAGAATTCTGCCGAGAGGAACAAAGAAATATCGTAGTAGAGCCACAGTCGATGCTGAGAATATGGAAGAACCACTTCTGCAAAACGGCGGTGAAGAACAACATCATGACGACCTATTCAATATTGACAGCGACAAGGAAAACTGCCAACCACCCAACCTGAGTGAAGTGAGGATAGCAATATCTAAGCTCAAGCTTAGCCGAGCTTTATAAGGCCGGCGGAGAAGACTTGTCAAGAAACATCCACCAACTCATAAGCTAAATCTGGTCGGAAAAAAGTATGCCTGAGAATGGAACCTCAGAATCGTTTGTCCGATCCACAAAAAAGGAGACCCTCTAAACTGCGCCAACTACAGAGGCATAAGTCTCCCTCAACATCGCCTACAAGATCCTATGTGCCGTTATATCTGAATTTCTGAAACCGTTTACCAACAACCTGATCGGCCCTTATCAATGTGGTTTTAGGCCAGGAAAGTCCACAACCGATAAAATGTTCACTTTTCGGCAGATCCTGGAAAACCCCAAGATGTCCAAATTGATACCCACCACCTATTCATCGATTTCAAAGCCGCATATGACAGCATTTATAGAGACGAACTATACAGAGCCATGTCTAGTTTTGGTATACCGCCCAAACTCGTCCGTTTGTATAGGATGACGATGGAGAATTCTCGCTGCTTCATCAGGGTCGGAAACGACTTCACCGACACATTTGATACCAAAAAAGGATTTCGGCAAGGCGATGCGCTATCATGTGACTTCTTCAATTTGATTCTTGAGAGGATTGTGCAAAACTCACGAGCCAACACCAGATGCCTGGTTGACAAGACACCTGGTCAAAAAAAACTCCGCATTGGACGTTTAAGATCGCTAGGACATGTAGAAAGAATGGACAGCATTACTCCGGCTTGCAGAGTCTTCGATTCCCAGCCAGACGTCGGACGCAGTAGAGGAACCCCTCGCCTTTAGTGGTGCGCACAATTAGAAACTGACCGCAACCAACTTGGAATGCGCAACTGGAAATAGTTAGGCAAGGACCGGAGAGGCATGTTGATTGTTTATTCCGGACTGTAGCACCACTTAAGTAAGTAAGTTTCTGAGATCTCGAAATGAATTACTTATCTCGAGATCTGAAAAACAAAAACAGGACCAAAACTGTTTTGAACAAATATTTGCTTTAAAGATTTCTTAATCCGCTTGTAATACCCTGATTCAACGCCATTGAGCAGGATTTTCATGATCAAGAACTTAAAATGGATCTCCTTAGACATTCGAGTGACGGATTTTGATAAATTCCTTGCTTAACCCGAAGAAACAGCGATTGGCAAGAGTATTTGTTGGTTTGATGTCTGACGAGATGAAGCTGTTAGAGTTAATTGATGAACCAAGGCTCACAAGGGCTATTAGTATCTTAAAGTTGAAGCTGTAAAAGAGACGTTTCTTATAAAAGATGGCGCACCCTGTACATACATTTTCTTAACATAACATATTCCAAATATCCAAAATCGCTCTATCCGTTCGCCACGAGTTTTTGGTCTTCATTTTTAGTTAAAATGCTTAAAATCGGTACACGAACTCTTTGTTGCCCACTATCAGAAAAAAAACTTGGATTTTGGTTAGACGTATGGTATTTTGATAAAGTTTCTGCGCAAGTATGCGATATGATAGGGTATTAGACGATTAGCGCTTATTATACATAAAATTGGTAGATTTGGCCGCCATCATGAACAAATGTCATGATGGCAAACGCCGAAGGAAAACTGGTGCCCCTGTTGGTTCTCAACATTAAAACCAAAATCTTGATCCCCTGATTAAGGGTCGTCTACATACATTTAGAAGAACTGTCTTAGCAATCGAGAAAGAAGAATCAGTAGAGCTTGGTTACACAGTCGATGTTATATGGCTTAGACTTGTCTATAAAGGAATATTGTCGTCCTTGTAGGAATCCGGTACATGTTTCAAAGTTTTCATATTTAATGCTTTCAAACAGAACATTGCAGCGCTTGTCTTGCAGTGTTAGACAAACTGTATCAATTTTGGAATCCCGAATTCTGTCAGAGCTCTTGAGGATACATGCTATCATAACATATGCGGCCTTAAAGTGCATGAAAAGACTATAGGAACTGATTTACAATCGTTGGTTGTTTCCATGATTTGTATTGGCGTACAATTTGGTCTATGGTCGATTTCCTGGACCGATGACACAATGGTAATTCCCGATAAGTGTTTTGCGGAAAGGCTTAAGAAGTTCACTCAGTAATTTTAGTTTTTTTTTATAAATTTTTCTCTTGTGAGGCGTACTAGGAGCGCCCTGAGATTATGCTACATGGCCCTTGTAAGGTCAATCATTTGTCTACGGTTGTCCCTTGTGGCTGCTTGAGAGGCGTTGTCTCCGATCCTGCTTACGATTGTACTGAACGCCATTATTATTATTTGGAAACCAATTCAACGTGTATAGATGTGATCGATGTTCGAGTTCTACTGGGCTAACTAGAGGAGGTGGTGTACTGATTGCTGTTCGATCGCAGTTTGTGAGTAGGCAAATAACTCTAACAAATTCTTCAGGTTTAATTGAACAAATTTGTGTACATTTAGTTTTGCCAATATGTAATAATGCAAATCAATCAAATGACATAAGCATTTATTTTTTCGTTTCGTATATTCCTCCGAATTCCGAATTCGATATTTACAATCAGCATATAAACAATATTCAAATGTTTGCAACTGAATTAGATAATAATTCATATGTTATGGTATTAGGAGATTTTAATCTTAGTAATGTTAAATGGCTTTTTTCTGAGGATGATAAAAAATTACTTTCATTCAATGTTGCTAAAGATAATGAAATGATTGTATTGGACACAATGTCGGCACTAAATTTAATACAACAGAATAATGTAGTAAACTCAATTGGTAGAATATTAGATTTGGTTTTTGTAAATGAAGATTTAGATGTGGTTATATCGGAAGAAAAATTCCCACTTTTAAGTAATAGCATACATCATAAAGCATTAGGTATATTAATTAATTGTAATATGTTTGATATAATAAATAGTAATTGTTCTTTTGTGAATTATAGTTATGATTTTATTAAGGCCGATTACAATTTCATCAATAACTATTTATGCTCAATAGATTGGGATGTACTTTTAAGTCATACCGATTTATTATCAAATTATTGTTCATTTGAAAGCAAAATAGAAGACATATTTTCAAAATTTGTTCCTTTAAAGCGGGTAAAGCAAAATAACAAACCAGTTTGGTTCACCAAAAGTCTATCGCGCTTAAAAACTGCAATGACCAGATTAGGTGGTAAGAGCAAGGTTGATTCAACTTATCGTAGTGAATATTGTCGTTTACGAAGAGAATATGTATATTTAAAAAACTTTACGCATAAGCAATATCTATGGTCATTGGAATCTAGAATTAAAAATGATGCAAAGGCCTTTTGGCAGCATATAAATGTTAAAAGGAAATCATTTGTGATTCCTGCTAATATGTGGTATAAAACTAAAGTTAGTAGCGATCTTTCTAATATATGTAACATGTTTGCATCGTTATTTCAATCAAACTTTACTTTGGATTCTTTAAAGTCGATAAATGCATTGAATGTCTCTAAAATTGTTGACATTGGTTTAATAAGATTAACAAAATGAAATTCTCAATGAACTAGGTAACTTAGACACCAATCTTAGCATTGCACCGGATAACATTCCAGCAATGTTCGTAAATATGTGTAGGTTTAATCTATTAAAACCTCTTGAACAAATTTTTAATGCGTCTCTAGATTCTGGGATATTTTTAGATTGTTGGAAGTTTTCATTCATAACGCCCATACATAAATCAGGATCCAAGCAATGTATAGAAAACTACAGACCCATTGCCAAACTACAATTGATCCTTGTCAAAAAAAGATTATATATTATGGTTCGAAAACACATTTCAATATTTCAGCATGGGTTTATGAGTGGAAGATCCACTTCCACAAATCTATCCCTGTTGACAAATTTTTGCACTATTAGCATGCAAAATAGGAAACAAGTAGATGTTATATTTACGGATTTTTCAAAAGCTTTTGACAGAGTAAACCACTCAATTTTAGTTCAAAAACTCAAAATGCTAGGTTTTCATTCTAATTTATTAAAGTGGATTGAATGTTACTTAACAAATAGAGTTCAGTTTGTTAAAATTGGTTCAAGCAAATCGAGAAAAATATTTAATTTTTCCGGTGTACCTCAAGGTAGCCACCTGGGACCTCTCTTATTTCTTCTTTTTATAAATGACTTACCCTCACAAATAACTTCTTCAAAGTGTCTAATGTTTGCCGACGATGTTAAACTATATAAAATGGTAAATTCCTTGTCGGATTGTATCGCCCTACAAAAAGATATTAGTAACTTATCAAATTGGTGTGATATAAACAAATTGCCATTTAATATATCTAAGTGTTCTGTCCTTACGTTCACAAGGTGTCATTGTCCTATTATCTTTGATTACACGATCTCAAACACTGCTCTTAAAAGAGTTTTTAATCAAACAGATTTAGGAGTAATTTTAGATTAAAAATTAGATTTTAAAATGCATTTTGATTACATTATTTCCAAAGGAAATTCTATGCTTGGGTTCCTTTTTCGAAATTCAAATGATTTTCGCTGCCCATACAAATTGAAATCGCTTTTTGTTAGTTTTGTTAGACCTATACTCGAATATTGCTGCGTAGTTTGGTGTCCATGCTATAATAATAGCATGATTCGTATTGAAAAAATTCAAAAAAGATTTACTCGGTTTGTTCTTCGTAAGTTAAATTGGTCTCTGCCTTTGCCACATTATGTAAATAGATGCGCTCTTATAAAATTACAACCTCTTTATACAAGAAGGAAATTCTTCTTTATTTCACTTGCAAGGGATGTTGTTACGGGTCATATTGATTGCATCCCCTTACTATCTTTGTTTAATGTTTATGTTCCAGCACGTCCACTTAGACATAGGCTGCAGTGTTATTTTGCCATACCAAGACATGAAACAAATTATGGTCATAATGAACCTGTCACAAACGCATGTCTTTATTTTAACCAATATGCAAATGCAATCGACCTTAATTTGAGCAGAAATGCTTTTAAGATTAAGATTTTCGAAGCAATTAAATAATAAAGATTATGTATTACTTAATTTTATATATAATATTACTATATCATTCTAGTCTAAGAAAGTAAAATGTACTTATAGATGAATTAAATAAATAAATAAATAAACAAGGTCCTTTATAATGGGGTTACTATACATATGAAAAGGCAACAATTCGCTGAACGAATAATTAAATATCCCATTACATCCTTAGATTTAATATACACAAAAAGTGGCCACGGCTAAAATCTTTACGAAGATGTTTCAATAGAAAATGCAACCTTCACAATATATTGCTCAGAGAGTTTCTGAAAACTTTTTTATTGTTGGACAGAAAAACAACGCTTTTATATTGCATATATTATGGAGTAGGGTATACAAATTGTTTTTATAAGAAAACGCCCTAAAAAGTGGGGTTCGGGTTAAAATGATTTATCAATGATATCCGACTATTGGTTGCTGGTAAGCGGAGTTCCGAATAGTCGTAAGCTTCTTCCCCTCTCGGGAACCATCGTTTTTAAAAGCGATTTTTGTTTGTTTCTTTTTGCTCCAACTAAGGCTCTGTTTGGCTCCTGTAGCCGAAAAATACAACACTGATGTCAGGTGTGGGGTGAATGAGGAAAAGAATGTTGGCCTTCCATTGGCGAGAAGACTTTTTCGGCAAAGGTTTTCTCCAGCGCAGTCATTCGCTCTCTTACTTGCTGCTGCTACTGAGAGAGCTCGGATTTCCACTCTTTCAGTTTGGTCTCCCAAAAAGTGCGGTCGTGGATGCTTCTTATCCATGATTTGGAAATTACTAGTAATTTCGTCCGTAAAAGGACGCACCGGACACCTTACAACCTCCAACAAAACTTAGCTGTTCACATTGTGGTATGCTACAACACGAACAGCAGAACAACTTCGCCCGATCGCACATAAACAGAAAAGGTGACATACAAATAACAAAAGTATTCGCCGCAGGTAGACCGAAAACTGTCAAACAAACAGCTGATAGCCACTACACTTGAAGGCTGAACTATAACAGTCGGAAGCAATCGGAAGGTAATGTCAAATTCTACGTTAAGTTTTCCTCTATTACTTAAGTTGCCCATAAAAGACTTATGTGAATGGAAGCTATTGTCAGAGTGAGAGTCGTCTTGCCAAGAAAAAATCGTTGCTTATGAACTTACAAATTAAATGTACAGAGCTGTTGAAGTTAAATGTCAAATTTTTGTATAAAAGAACGAAAGAAAGAGAAAGAGCGAATGAATTCGCTTTTTCGCAAGTGAGCAAGTGAGCGAATCGAAGCGAAAAGCTATTATGGCCATAAAATACAAATTGCATGTATTTTCATTTTTTGTTGGTGAAATTCAGGTGTGCTGCAGCGGTATAATTTTGTTTTCCTGCTTTTTTTTTTAGCTGAATTATACCTCAAATGGTGATTGTCCACAGCACTATTATGGATTCGACTCTTTAGTACAATACTGCATCACTGATACTTGCGGTTCAGAATATTTTCGGATCACAAAGACGACCATCAGGAAATCTCTTTTCCGCTACGAAAAAATGGGCAGAGTAGAAGTTTGCCTCTCTCAATATAACAGGTGATCCAAGTAGAGATACTTTTTTTAATAGCCTTTTTTGACAGATCACGTGTGAGTCGTGTCATGCTGTCATGTTATTTTTGCTTAGTATTGTTTGGCATTTCATAATGGAAAGGCTTACGCGTGAACAACGTTTCTAAATTGTTCAACTTTATTATGAAAATTCACGTTCTGTGTTCTGTTCTGTTCCCACACATCGCATCAATCAATGGACTTGTTGAGAGAACATTTCGGTGAGCACAAAATTTCACGTTTTGGGCCGGTCGATTGGCCACCAAGATCGTGTGATATCACACCGTTAGACTTTTTCCTGTGGGGATATGTAAAGTCAAAAGCTTATGCCGACAAACCCGCTTCGATTCAGGCCTTGGAGGAAAACATCACGCGTGTCATTCGCCAGTTACCAGTCGAAATGCTCGAACGAGTGATCGAAAATTGGACTCAACGGATGGACCATCTGCGACGTAGCAACGGCCAACATTCGATAGATATAATCTTCGAAAACTAAATGCCAAAGAATGTTCTGTCAAATGATAATAAACGTTCTTCATTAAATTTGAATTTTCTGTGTTTTTTTCTTTAAAAAAGTAGGAAACCTCGAAATGGAACACCCTTTATGTTGCTCCAGAATGTTGAATGCGTGCCTTGCATATACGATGATTTTAATTTTGTTACGATTTGACAGTCTCATCGTAATAATAGCTCTGATAAACAAGTTTAAGTAACAGGGAAAAACATTGTAATAATAAATATTTAAAGTTTGGTGACGTGGTCCTCGGGACTTTTAAATAAAAATTTATACGAATGATTTAATTTGCAGTTGGCACAATAATATAGATGAAAACTTATTGGGTTTGCAATATAAAATATTTATTTATTTATTTATTTCATCAATTAGATTAAACATTTATATATATATACAACCATATAGATTACAGAAAAACATACATAGATTAACCACCAAGTTGGCTTAAAATAAATAGCAAATTATGTTTAAAATGTTCTCTACTTAGATTGCAAAAGAAATCAATGGAATCACATATTGAATTTGCTTCTCTTAGACAACGGGAAATAGGTTCATTTCTTCCATAATTTACTCCGTGAAAAGTTTCACTAAATAAATTAAGTGCCGTAAAGCAATTAATGGAACTCTTAAGTAAATGAGAGATAAAAAATAAGGACAATTGACTTGGAATAATAATATGTCTCTTATAAATACAATTGAGTAGTATTTACACGCCGTAAATACTTCAAGTGTTTGTAAACCAATAAGTAAGCATCTTGACCTATATGAAGGCATTCGAATATTCCAATGAAGGCGATAAATTGCTATTCTAGTAAAGCGTTTTTGGATGCTTTCAATTCGCAAAAAGTGAACTTTGTAAAGCGGGTTCCAAATTACACAATAGTATTCAAGAATGGATCAAATAAAAGATGTACAAAGCGATTTCAAAGTATATGGATCATTAAAATCCTTGGAGTTACGAACTAAAAAACCCAACATTGAATTAGCTTTGGCTATGACATAGTCAATATGTGATACAAATGTGAGATTTGTGTCAAAAATAACACCTAAGTCCTCTTTTTCGGAAATTCTTAAAAGGGGTGTGTTACCAATCTTATAATTAAAAATGAAAGGACATTGTTACGGCAGAAAGGTAAACACTGACATTTTTAAACATTCAGAAATAATTGGTTTGATACACACCAATCCTCCAGTTTGTTTAAATCATTTTGAAGGAGTTTGCAATCTTCAATAGATCTGATGCGCATAAAAAAATTTAAATCATCTGCGTACATAAGGCAGTGAGAGTGGGAAATTATATTGGGTATATCATTTATAAGAAGTAAAAACAAAAGAGGTCCCAAATGACTTCCTTGGGGAACCCCAGATGAGACAAGAATAGGATTCGAAAATATATTATTTCTGCGAACCAACTGGGTTCGTTTTGAAAGGTAGGAATCAATCCATTTTAAAAAAGATGCATAAAATCCAATTTGTTCTAGTTTCATTAATAGAATACAGTGATTTACTCTATCAAATGCGGACTGAGAAGTCCGTATAAACTATATCACATTGGTTTCCATTTTCAAAGTCTAAGGCTATCACACAAAATAGCTAAATTTGATGTAGTTGACTTCCAAGGTACAAATCCATGTTGAAATGGAGAAATAATTTCTTTAAGGAGAAACGATAATTTATTAGAAACTATTTTATCAAAGAGCCGAAAGCCTTTGCTGCTAGTTTGCTCTTATCAAATATATTTTGTAACAATTTTAAATTGTATATTAATATTCTAATAAATAAATAAAAAAAAAAAATTATCAAACAACTTTGGAATGGTAGACATTTTTGATATTGGTCTATAGTTACAAACATTTTGTTTTGATCCTGATTTATATGTAGGAAAACGTACGAAGTTTTCCAATCATCTAAAAATATTACCCTCTCAAGAGATGCATTAAAAAATATTTTTAACGGTTTTGAAAGAGCAACTACTGATTTTTTTTAGAAAGATTGGAGGAATGCCATCAGGGCCTGGATTTGTGTCATCTTTCAGGGACATCAGGGCGTTTTCAACATCTGAGATGCTTAAAACTAAGCTACCAATGTTGACAGAATTAGTGTCAATATCAGGAGCCGTTGTTCTTGTTAAAATAGAAGAGTGGGTATACACGGATTGGAAAAATTCAGCAAACATATTGCAAATTGTTGGTATATCAGATGACGTGTTTTGGGAGAATTGCATACAATTTGGGATTCCATTCGAATGCCTTTTGAGATTTTTATAGCCCCAAAATTGTTTACAATTTTTTTTTATTCCGACATATATTCCCTTCATTTCGACTGCCTTTGTAATACCTTCGTAGTTACTGAAGTTTCTTTCTGACTGTACTCATAAAAAACCGTTCGACTCGTTGATTGGAAATTGAGGATCAATTTCCAAAAAACCGAAACAATTCTGTTCAGGAGCCCAGTGCAGAGGGCTTCTTACGATACCAGAAAAAACTGGAAAAAATTGTGTATCCTGGGACAGCATGGACTGCCGTTGGCGGTGAGAAGTGAAGTCAAATACCTTGGCATCTGGCTTGACAAGTTTCTGTATTTTAATAAAAATGTGGATGCTTGTCTGGCCAGGGCTAGGGGGGCTTATGCTCTGACAAGAAGATTGTTTCATAGCAGTCAACTTGATTCAAGGGTGAAAGTCATTTGCTACATGGCCCTCATAAGGCCGATCATCGCTTACGGTTGTCCCGTGTGGTTCAATGTATCACCATCCTACATTTAAAGGATACGGCTGTTTGAGAGGCGTTGTCTCCGATCCTGCTTAGGATTGTACCGAACGCCGGACTCCGAGTACTTAAAATATTATCGCAACGAGGTTCTGTACAATGGGGCTCAGTTGAATAGAATTGACAATTTCCTAATTAAGGTGACTCGAAGGCACCTTCAAGGGCGATGAGTAGCGACAACAGCCTGATATGCGGGGCTTATTACCCCAATGAAATGTACATGGAGAGTGCGCTCATGTCCGGCTTTATTCCACCAGAGGCATTCATTTATATCGATTCGTTAGGGTTAATACAAGACAGGAATGGTATCCCGGTTTTATACCATCGCTATCGTGACGCGCGGGACAAGCGGCTAGACCGCGATGGGTACGTCGACAATGCTCCGGAGCTCCTCCGCCTTAGCACGGCGGTATCGGATCGCGATAGGACCGACGCTGAAAAGCAGCGCACCGAGTTTTGGTGGCTAAATGAGGAAAGTATTTCCACAGTTCCTCAGGTCTTTGCGGACTTTTAGTCCACTCCTTAGTACTTAAGTAAATTAAATTTAGGTACGAGGTCTGGGGCTGGGCTTATGCACCATATTTTATTTAATATGGTTGCATAAATGCTTGCTGGACCCAATGACGCAATCGGGATGGCAAACCCTCGGGGCATATGCAACGAGTGCTTGCCACCCCGAATATAACTAAGTTAGGTTTAAGTAGTTAAGTAGTCTTAAGTAGTGTTAGTTAGGTTTAACTAGTATTAAGTAGTTTAAGTTAGTTTTAGTCTAGATTAAGTTTTTATATAAAACAAAAAAAAAATGGTTACTGTTAAAAGTTTTAAATTTTTTCTTTGAAAAATCAATTAAATGTCTTTATATTAACAATAAGAAACAAATGACAAATTTAGGCTGAA
This sequence comes from Rhingia rostrata, assembly GCA_949824845.1. Lineage (NCBI taxonomy): Eukaryota > Metazoa > Arthropoda > Insecta > Diptera > Syrphidae > Rhingia > Rhingia rostrata. The sequence continues at coordinate 196,011,387 of OX463755.1, read as the reverse complement.
AAGCAAAAGAAAAATGTTAGTTATAAGCTTACAGCGCCCGCTATGGGCCGATAAGTTAGATTAAGTAGATATGTTATTGATAAGTTAGATTTAAGCATTTTTGTCTAGTATTAAGTTGTTATTTTAAGTAAATAAAAAATGAATTAAAAAGTAAAAAAAAGGTAAAGTACCGTTCGACTCGTTTAAGACCCACTAAAAGGAGTTAAGTGGTTTTTGAAAATTAAATGAACAGTACCACAATACTAAGCAGCTTAACAATATTTATTTTAAGCTTAATTAAACAGAAAAAATCGAGTTATTTTTTAATTCGCCCCCTTGATAATTTTTTCAACATTTTGCCAAAACTTTTCAGACTTTATCATTGTTAATCACTTCTGTAATATCTCATGTACAAGCACTATGCTAGTTGATGCAAGTTGTAAACCTTTTCGAAAACCTCATTATTTGGCTCCTTAAATTAAATCATTTCCTAATGATTTCACCTAAGGCTGACATTGCCAATTCTCTATTTCTATTTGAAAATCTTGTTAATGGTGGCTCAACCCCATAAAACACATCTTATAATAATTGTTTTCATTTGATAGGCCTCCCTTTCTTCGGGTTACCTACCTGAAGCTATTGTTTCACTTCTTGGCGTTCAATTTTGTTGGGTGAATTCCATTGAAGACAATCAAGTGGACCAACAATGGACAAATAATTGTGTTTAAAGGATCATTCCAAATTCAATTGAATGCAAGGGAAGGGACTTTATTATGGTTTCCAATTCGGTACGAAATCTTATAAAGAAAAATTCGCAAAACTAAATTACTTGGGCGTTTTCATTTCTCCTGTCCTTATTATCCTATTTTGGGGAAATATGAATTTAATTTTGTTTCTTTGGTTTGTTTGTTTTTAACTCGAAAACGTACCAAAGCCAGATGAGATATTTAAAATCTTGATGAAACGTTGTACTGATGAGAAAAGTTTTGCGGTCATCTGAATGGGATATCGTTTTGAGTATACGTGAGTTCGAGAACGGAAATGAAAAAAAAAATTTACATATTTGCGTGTTTCGTCTTCCAGGATATCTATATCTTTATATGGATTCATTTTTTATTTGGTGAGGTTAAATAGAGGGATCATAATTCTCAAATTTTTTTAAATCCCGGGTGGGTATTAAATCTTTAAATTCAAGTATAGAGAGCTTTTTTATTATTATTTTTTCTTTCGTGGGCTGGTGGAAGTCTCGAAAGACACGATGAGCACGTGTCCAATGTAGTGTGGGACTTTAACGCACTTAAACCACCAGCCTTGTTGTATTTGTATTGCAACTAAGTATGCGACTTATTTAGCAATTTTTTTATCACGAGTAAAGAATGTTTGGCAGGTAACTTTCCTTCGAGAATTCCTGATTTTCCGCAATTTATAGCGCGGTTTGTTATTGTCAGGCCAAATCTAAGGGCTTAGTTCTTTAAATACGCCGCAATAAATTTGCTTGTATAATAGTAGCTTGTTACCAAGGTTAAGCTTCGAATATTTTCCAAGGCACCAGTAAAGTTCTCTGTATGAATTTTTAAGTTCTTCGCATTTCTTTTTTACATGCGACTTCAATTTTAATTTTGCATCGAGTGTCATTCCGAGATATTTCGCTTCATTTGCAAAAGGGACTCGAACCGTATTGAGAAATACAGGCAAATTGTTTGTCCATTTATACGAAAAATCTACAAGAATCGATTTGCTTTTGTTAATTGTAATCCGCCAGGATTTTGTCCATTCATCAACCTCGTTAAGAACGTTTTGTAATTTTATATTTGTTTCCTCAATTGTTGTGCCAACTGCTAGTATAGCTGTATCGTCAGCAAAAGTGCCAACTATTGTATCGTTTGTTTGTGCGATATCACGTCCGAATAGGAGGTACAGGAGTGGTCCAAGGACTCTTCCTTGGGGTACTCCAGGCAATATTTCTTTGAACGACGAATATTCATTTCCAAGTTTCACCCGGAAGTGTCTATGCTCAATATATGAGACGAGGATTTTATTTAATTTTCAAGCAGAACTTGTCTTAATTTGTATTGAAGGCCTGTATGCCTGAACTTGTCAAGCTTGCGACACGTGAAGAAATACGGCTGAGCGAATTTTCTTTTCTTCGAAAGCTTTCTCAATGACATCAGTATTTCGATGAACTTGGTCCACAGTCGAATGTTTACTTCTAAACCCAAATTGTTGGTCAGGTTAGAGGCGTTTCTGATCAATAATGGGGTGTAAGTGACCGATCAATATCCTTTCAAAAACTTTTGAAATTATTGAAAGAAGTGAAATAGGTCTGTATGATTTTATTTCATTTGGTGATTTTCCTGGCTTGAGAACCATAATCACTTCCGCGACTTTCCACTCTCTTGGTATGTATTTTTATCTAATTGCTGCACTTAAAATGGAGAGGAGTTTATTTTATGCTTTCCGAGGTAACATTTTTAGAAGTTCTCCTGTAATTGGGTAATAACCCGCAGCTTTATTAGGCTTTAGTTTCTGTATTTGTCATTTAAGCTCGGCAATACTTGCATATCTAATTATATTATTATCGGTTGTAGTCTCGAATAAATTAATGTTTTCTGGACCATCAAATGGTTTGAATGTTTCCTCAAGATGTGCGGTGAAAACGTCTGCTTTTTCCTTATCACTTCTTGCCCAAACGTCTTGAGATAGTCTAATTGTTGGCACAGCTTTTTTTGGCCTTTTTATGACTTTAATTGCTTTCCAAAGTGAATAATTCGATACTTTTCCAGCGGTAAGGCTTTGCAGATAAGTTTCTACTGCGTGGTTTTTGTACATTTTAATCGAATTTGATAGCATGTTACTCAACCGATGGAGATGTGTTTTATCTTGCGGGGCACGAGTTTGGTGCCGTCATTTTCGAGCTTTTCCTTTTTGTCTAACCAAATCTTTTATTTCGCATCTATTTCGCGTTGTTGAGTAGTGCTTTTTGAACGATATCGCTAAAGGAGTCAACCGCGACTTCAAGTTCCAATGGGGATCTAAGCGATACACTCAGTCGAATATTATTTTCAATATCGTTTTTGAAACCTTCCCAATTGATTTTCCCATTTTTTAGTCTGGGTGGGTTTTCATTTGTAATGATTGACTCGCTCGTTGTTAGCAGCAAGTGAGCTACTGAAAATAATTTCATTTGCATAAAATGAAGAGCTTTGCTTCTACAAGGTTATCAGAGGGGTCGTATTTTGAAGGACTAAAAGCGCAACGTTTGCAACTTTAAATTTCTGACAACTCAAAAATGATTGGCGTCAATTTCCGGCTTATTGTTAAAGATCAGATTAAGCCAGCTATACCTACAGACAAAATTCGTCAGAGTGAAAGGCGGTCAAAAAGTATTTTATTAAGTGAATGGGCCATAATTTTCGCAAGTGGCGTCAAATATCATTCTGCTTTCAAATTTATGCTGTAGACAGTTAAAAATTTAATTTTATAGCAAATAGAGAAACACCCATTCGACGCCTTCTCAGCTGGCAGATAAAGTAACTCTCTGTCGACTTAAGGCATGGAAATAAAAACCCAATCCGCGACCAAAATGAGCTAGGTCCTCAATTTAAAACCTGTTAATGAAATTTATATGAAGTTAGGCTGGACGAAGTGAATAACCTACAGAAATTGTTGGGGCATATTCCGACAACAGACCATAGAGAAATTTCAGGGATAATCATGCCCCTTGAACAGAGATGACGGCGGATGAACCAGAATACCATCGGCAGCTCGAAATTTCTAAGCAGATTCTGATGAACCTAAGAGGTTTAAAAAAAATAGCAACTTGTTCCCTATGTTGGACGTTGTGCTTTGGTTTAAATACTCAATCACGTTAAAATCCAACTTAAAGTTATTTAAATGAACGATCCAACTTGATATTGACGACCAAGCTATATGAAAGAAATGTCAAAAACAGACTTATCTGAACATAAAATGTTTGAAAACACATAACAGAAAAGGTGCAGTTGAACAACTCTCCAATAAGCCCTGAGCTGCTTCAAAACATACATCAATGGCATCCTTGAAATAGGATGAACTTCACAAAAAAAGAGAAATCACCTGAGAAGGATACAATCCGCTGTAACACTTGTTTCATATCATATCCCATCATCTTAAGAACTAAAATCCCCATTTAGTGGGAGCGGATGAAAATTGAATGGTGTTGATATTTGTTTAGAAATTGGCATTATCGCAACATATTTCTCAGGTGCAACGGGTTCGTTAGTACCAAGGGCCTTACTTTTTCCCACAACATTTCATGTGTGCGTTTCTGTCACAAGCACAAGTGAACTGTTGTGTAAATAATCGTTAAGATGTTGCTACGGTTGAGAGTCAAACCCTTATTTTTTCTACGCGGCAGTTAATGGCACTAACCCTAATCGATTTTTAAAAAAAACTCCATTGTCGATTTGCTCAGTCATTTTTTTTAAATGAAACGTGTATTGGGACGGTGTGAATATGTGAAACGATAAAAACATCACAATGCCAACAACGACGCTGTTCCGATCCGGTTCTCTATCCAAGAACCGGGTGTTTTTCTTAGAGATTGGTTTTTCGAATAGAGATAAAAATGACATTTTGTGGTCAAATCGGGCAACTCTAATGCCATTTATGTTCAGTTTGGTTTGCCATTTTATCATGAGCAGGTTGACAAAGCAACAACGCTTGCAAATCGTGTAAATTTTTTTTCGTAAGTAATGCTTCAGTTCGCGATGTTTACCGCAAGCTCCGTCAATTTTATGGTCGACATAATCGTTTATCAGAGCAATTATTTCGGCTAACCATGGATCGTTTTCGCATTACGTTTACTCTGTGTGATGATACGCATCCACAGAGACGTCGAACAATACGCACCGAAGAAACAATTACCGCTATAGAGCAAAGTGTTGAAGAGGACCCTAAAGAATCGATTCGCCAACATGCACAGCAATTGGATATATGTCCGTCAACTTTATGGAAGATTTTGCGCAAAGATCCTGGCTTACGACCTTACAAAATCCAGGTTGTGCAAGTATTAAAACCGCGAGACCATGTGCGTCGTGATTTTGTTGTATGGGCCGGAAATGAGATTGATCTCGATGCTGATTTTAATCGGAAAATTTTATTCTGTGATGAGGCTCATTTTTGGTAGAATGGCTAGGTTAACAAGCGAAAGCGACGCATTTGGAGAGAAGAGAATCCACATGAGACCCTTGAGACGCCATTACATCCAGAAAGAATGACTGTTTGGTGTGCTCTATGGGTTGGTGGATTCATTGGGCCATACTTCTTCCGAAATTATGCTGGAGAGCCAGTTACCGGTAACGGAGACCAGTATAGAGCAATGATAACCGACTATTTTCTTCCCGAATTGGATGGCATGCATGTGGATGAGATGTGGTTCCAACAAGAGGGAGCTACATGCCACACAGCGCACGCCACACAGCGCACGCCACACAGCGCACGCCACAATCGATTTATTGAAGGAAACATTCGATGAGCGCATAATTTCGCGGAATATACCACCGGCATTGGCCACCAAGATCGTGTGATTTGACACCATTGGATTTTTTTTTGGGGTATGTGAAGTTGCTCGTCTACGTCAAAAAAACAGAAACGTTAGAAGACTTGGAAGCCAAAATTCGTGGCGTTATTGCAGACATACGGCCCCAAATGATCGAAAAAGTGGTTGAAAATTGTACCTCTAGACATGGCTTTATTCGAACCAGACGCGGCGGCTACATGTCAAAAATTATATTTTTTTTTTTTTTTTTTTTTCTTATAATTTACACGTACTCAAGGGGTTATGAATACCCTTTTATATGTTACCATAGTACGAGCGTTAGAGAAGGGGAAGAAAGAGAGAGAGGATAGGAAAGATTTTGGATGTAGTGGAGACTTAAATTAATGGACTTTAAAACGATTTTTTGTGTTTTATTTCAATTTGAAGTTCTTACCTCTAAAAACAAACAACCTTTACTAAACATGACGCTGTGATTTATTTTGTTTTTTGAAGTAAAAATTCCTTTGTAACGGGTGATCCAAGTAGAGATACTTTTTTCAATAGCCTTTTTGACAGATCACGTGTAAGTCGTGTCATGCTGTCATGTTATTTTTGTTTAGTATTGTTTGGCATTTCATAATGGAAAGACTTACGCGTCAACAACGTTTACAAATTGTTCAACTTTATTATGAAAATTCACGTTCTGTGAGGAATGTGTTTCGTGCACTTCGCTCAACTTATGGTCAACATAATCGGCCTACTGAGCGTACTATTCGCAACACCATCGCCCATTTTGAGACCCAGCATTCATTATTGGATAATATTCGACCGAATAGACCACGTCCAGCACGCTGTGAAGAAAATATAGCAGCCGTAGCTGAGAGTGTACACGAAGACCGTAGAGAGTCGATTCGGCGCCGTTCGCAGCAACTCGGACTGACGTATGGAACGACTTGGCGCATTTTACGTCAAGATCTTAAATTGAAAGCGTACAAAATACAGCTTGTGCATCAACTGAAGCCGCTCGACCTTCCCAAGCGACATCGCTTCGCTCTATGGGCTCTTGAAGAGTTCCAAGAAGATCCGACGTTTTCGAGGCAAATTTTGTTTAGCGATGAGGCCCATTTCTGGCTCAATGGGTATGTAAACAAACAAAATTGCCGCATTTGGGACGAAGAGCAACCTGAAGAGATTGAAGAACTGCCTCTTCATCCGGAAAAAAACAACGGTTTGGTGTGGTTTGTGGGCCGGTGGAATCATCGGTCCATATTTCTTTAAAAATTATGCCGGTGCGAACGTAACCGTCAATGGCGACCGTTATCGTGCCATGATAACCGACTATTTGATACCTGAAATTGAAGCTCGTGATCTCGGCGACATTTGGTTTCAGCAAGACGGCGCCACTTCCCACACATCGCATCAATCAATGGACTTATTGAGAGAACATTTCGGTGAGCACATAATTTCACGTTTTGAGCCGGTCGATTGGCCACCAAGATCGTGTGATATCACACCGTTATGTAATTCCTGTGGGCATATGTAAAGTCAAAAGCTTATGCCGACAAACCCGCTTCGATTCAGGCTTTGGAGGAAAACATCACGCGTGTCATTCGCCAGTTACCAGTCGAATTGCTCGAACGAGTGATCGAAAATTGGACTCAACGGATGGACCATCTGCGACGTGGCAACGGCCAACATTTGATAGACATAATCTTCAAAAAATAAATGCCAAAGAATGTTCTTTCAAATGATAATAAACATTCTCCATTAAATTTGAATTTTCTGTGTTTTTTTCTTTAAAAAAGTAGGGAACCTCGAAATGGATCACCCTTTAGCTCTTTGATCGTGTGTACTAAACAGATCACGGATTTACTTGTATTTCAGGCAACACGTACGTTGGTGTACAAAAAAGGATGGTTTCTTGTTAGCTGATGTACCAAAAAAGTGTGGTGTATGTCAACCAGACCTATCGCAAATAAAAATTTTCCGGAAAATTCTTCCCATCCAGCAATCTGATTTTTATTTCTGTCAAGGGAAACACTCCCGGGAAACTTTTTTTGCGATAGACCTGAATAAGTAAATTTTGGTACCTATCATTGTGTGTGAACAATAACAAAACAACAAGAAACTTATGAAACTTGTCGGTGAGTCCAGAAAAGCAATATCCATTGTTGTAAGGATTCAAATGAAAGTTTATAGATATATGGATGCGACATTTGGAAACATGTATGCGTTTAAATTGGTTATTTCTATCTGAATGTTAAAATATTAGCTGATCTATGGTAATGGCTTTCTTTTGGTTTCATAAATGGGTTTTAGCGAAGGTCCTTCTGTCTGTCTGACGTCAGGAGTCTGTAGTTATTTTTTTATTTAATTATTTAAGCTGAACTTAAGACTAAATAAACCTAACTAAATTTAATCATTAAAAGAGGGGTTAAGGGGTAGTAATGGATGAGGACGACAAAAGTTAGTTTCGTAGAGCAAGTTCGCTACAGTGAAAATCAAAGGAGCTATGGCCATTAGCCATGCGTAGTATTCTAGTCCTTGGCTCGTTGTTACCGTAGTTCGTTCGGTGGAATTTGAGTCGGAAGAGGGGAACAGATCTTATATTCCTGGAGTTGGCGTTGAGGGAAATCATTTCTAGCAGAGCGGGGCAATCAATTTTACCTTGCTAGAAGCTGATGTGCAAAAAGAATTTCGGCTATTTCACGACGCTTTTGTAGTGACTGAAGGCTTAATAATTTCAAGCGATCCTCGTAGGTGGGTAGATTAAAACTGTCTACATGGGGGAGACCATGTAGAGCAAAACGGATACATCTGCGTTGGACAATCTCAATACGGAGGGATTGGGTGTTGTGATAAGGCGACCATACTTGGCTAGCATATTCAAGGATAGGTTTAACAAATGTGGAAACGAGAGATTTTGCTTTACAAACCCAAGTGCGGAGTTGGCTCTGCTGATGGTATTATCAATATGAGAGCGAAAGTTAAGTTCTCTGTCACAGATTACACTAAGATCACGCATGAAAAGCACATTAGGTACGGGCTAACCAAATATTAAATAGGATCTCGCGTCTGATGGGAGATGATCATGGCCAGGTATTTGATGACATTGAGCTCCAGGAAGTTTTTTGGTTGTTTAAATCTCTTTAAAGTGGGTAGTTAAAGCTTGAATCCAAACATGTAGATTTAATGTGTATGTGATTAGTTATAATGAAGATGTATTTTCGTAATTGGAGTGTTGCCTTCAGGAAGGACGGTGTTTCTCATACGACGTTATTTTTAAAACGAGATGCTAGATATCGGGAACGCCTTTAACGTGGGTGTAAATACAATATGCGGTACTTTGAAAAGGACTATTGTCTAAGATTGCCTTTTTAAAGTTTGACGGTTTTATCGATATTTGGGAGTCTTTCCGAAAAATTGGGCGTGCAGCTTTGGTTGGATTTTGTAAGGTGCTTACAATGAATAGAGAACAAATAATGGCGATATTTGTATGATTGTCTTCTTGATATGTAACTTCTTTTGGGATGTTGTGAAATCTATTGAAAGAAGCGAAAGAGTGAAATGAAAAAGACTAATTTGCTTACTTAAGTGGCGATACAGTCCGGAATGAACCTGGGCTTAAGCCAACATGCCTCTCCAATTAGCCCGTTATTTAGCTAACTGCCTCCAGTTGCGCACTCCAAGTTGGTTGAGATCGGTTTCTACTTGTGCATGCCACTTGAGGCGAGGTCTTCATCTACTGCGGGAATCGAAGTCTCTGAGAGCCAGGGTATGGGTGTCCATTCGTTCTACATGTTTTAGCCATCTTAAACGCCCAATGACTAGTTTTTTGACCAGGCACATGTCGCTGTACAGCTCGTATAGTTCTTGGTTAACTCTTCGTCTCCATAGCCCGTCAACGTAACGGGACCGAAGAATTTTCCTCTCAAATCGACCAATGATTTCTTCATCCACTTTTGAGACAGTTCATGCTTCAGCGCCGTAGAGCAGGACTGGGATGATCAGGGTATAAGTATCTCATTAGTAGCTCGAATGAGGGCTTTACTACTGAATTGCCTCCTTAGTCCGAAGAAAAAGCGGTTGGCAAGAGTAATTATTCGTTTAATTTCTGACGAGATGTTGTTGTCAGAGCTACCGAAAAAGAAGTCAAACAAAATGTCGGTTGTCATTTGACCACCGAAACCAAGCAGCGTCATAAAACCGGTAAAATCGGGGTAAGAAATTCTTTATCTGAGTCCGTGCAAGGGTGAAAACTAATCAAAACAAATTTTTCTCCAATTTAACAATATAAGTCTGAGCAAATTTGTAAGACATTCGGCTCTCATATGCGTTTTGTGATTTGAACAGTAAACATCAATATAGTTGCACACAACTCTCACATAAGGCCAAGAGCTTTAGAATTGTCAAAAAATACCCAAGGCTATTGTCAATATGTCAGTTTAACTCATCTCGAATGAGGTGGATACGATATGAAGATGGTAAGGAGAGAGAAATTATGTAGAATACAGTTTCACTTCTACCGCGTATGAACTCACACTAGATTTTTTTTTTTAATTTTTAAGGGTTTAAAAAAAACGTTGTTTTAAAAAGTGGGCGTGGCAGTTGCTTTCTAAACAGATACTCTAGATATAGTTATAACAAATACCAATCTTGTTCAAAATGTAGGCCCAAAAATCGGAGACACTCAGACGGGCCGGGGGGTCGATATGACAGGCATGACTTAATCGACTCAGTTCGCGATTCTGCAATTTATACATCAAATTAAAATTAAAATATTTCTCTATGTTAGAAACTATGTATCAAAACGCATATACCTCTGTGGGATAAGGTATAGGAGTTTTCAAAATCCGCACACTGCTATGCCAACTTTTCAGATTTTAGTTGTTTTGGTTTAACTGTAAGGAGTTTTGAAAAAGATTTTACCCACACCTACCTTTTTTATTGTGTTTTTTTTTTAAAGCATAAAATTATTTAAGAAATTCTAAAAAATAAGTTTGAAAACAATATTTTGATAAAATTAGAATGAACATTCCGTCCATTGATCATTTAAACACACGTCTACATTTTGGGAGGCAGAAAATATTTTGATAAATAGTCTGAAGAAAAATGTTTTTACATTGTCCCCCTCAGGGAATGCATTCTCCAAAGGCCTAGCGATTCATTTGCATTTAAAGTCTCTGATTAGTTTTCAGATGATACAACTGATTAAGGACATTCGAATGACTGCCATTGGATGTATTCATCACATAAACCTCCCTCCCACCCAAAATGCGAGTTAGCCTTATATAATTTTCACTCTGCCTCTCGTTACAATCGGACTAGTAAACCCACTGCCACCGAATGTAAAAAGTTAGCAAGCCAAACGAGTGCTTTAAATGAAAGTGAATGAGTATTTTTTTTCGTTGAGAAACAGGTGGTCTGGATGGAAATATTGATGCCGTTTACGTGTTGTTTTACTATAAAGTATCTACACACGTATCCATCCATACCGAGGGTGAGGCAAAGTGCTGTTTGCAACCGTAACTCGTAATCACCAAACGACTGTTGGTGAACACATATATTTTTGTTTGAGTGTTGTTTTTATTTTTTTGTAATCCTTTTTATGTTTGTTGAAATGTTTTTGCTGTAACAATATTTTATATTTAAATTCGAAGTAAATCGGCAAAGGTTTGCATTGGATACTCCTTGAAACTTCACAACCCTAAACGGGCGTATCCTTCAACGCGATAATCTCAGTTTGATTTTGCATATAGTAATGGTGAGTTCTTTTGAAAGTACCGTTAAAATGTATTTAAGATTTTCGTATCTATAGTGTGTTCATATTTACAAAAATTTTGCAAAAATGTTGGTATTTAATATTTTTCCCTGCCGTTTCATTTGGGACTAAATAATAAAAGGCTATTAATAACAAATGTGTCTACTCGTATAAAGATCCTGGGATTCTTCTGGATTTTGTTTGTGGGATTCCGTTAAAAAAACTTAGTGAGGCCTGAATATAAGAGGATAAATTCAAAATCACGTGTACATACTTAAACAACTCAAAAAGATAATACACTAGGATATACAACCACCTACACAGATTGCGTATAATTGTGTTTCAAATTGATTTCCTGTTGCCATGTGATTACATTTTGTCAAAGGATGGTATGCGGAGAGTTTGTGTGGAAGTGGGTATGATATTAAATCGAGGTTATAGGGCCATATTCATTTTTTTTTATTTAAAGATGGTGAAATGTCATCGGTAATCATATAATTTTTTTTATATAATTTTGTATATGGAATCGAATTTTTTAATTCAATTACTTTTTCTTCAATAAAAAGATTTAATTTTCTTATACATCGCTTTGGTGAAAATGTTCATTTAAATTTTGTTCCCATATCATTACGACTTAAGCTAATGAATTTCATTAATTTACTTGAGTGAAGATATAGTTTAGAATCAAAATTGACATGCTCTCTCCATCCGGTTGAGCGTTTCAAGTGGGTTTAGGTCGGTTTTTCTTCAGGTTTTTCCGTATTCAATGACGAAAACCCTTCCAATGGCATAGTCGCCAACAGCCTGATGCTGTTCGTGCAAAAAGATGAACTCCTGGACATCTTGGTATCATTGAAAAATAAAAAGTCGGCAGGAGAGGACGGTGTCCCAAACGTCGTATTGAGACACCTGCCAATAGAAGCAGTCGATATCTTCACCACCCTGTTTAACAATGCACTGAATAATGCACATTATCCGGTGCACTGGAAAACGGCGGTGGTACATCCCATCCCCAAAAAGGACAAGGACAAAACAAACCCTGCAAATCTTCGGTCAATAAGCCTTCTGCCGAATGTAAGCAAGGTATTCGAGAAGATAGTCAATAGAGCTCTGCTTAAGTGGGTTGAGGAAAACAAAATTATTCCGGATAATCAGTTTGGTTTTCTAGCGAGGCATGATACCATTCATGCCGCGTCGAAACTAGTGTCCGACATCCAATGGAATAAGTCCAAAAAACAATGCACAGAGGCCTGTCTGGTTGACTTTGAGAAGGCCTTCGACACCGTATGGTTAGAGGGACTTTTCTACAAGCTGACCAGACTGGGCATGCGTAAACCCATGCTATATATGATTTATGAAATGCTTATGGGAAAGAAGTTCGTTGTCAAATGTGGCAACGCAACTTCGAGTAAAGTCTTTGAAATTAAAAACGGTTTACAACAGGGGGCGGTGAACTCCCCGATATTGTTTAACATTTATGCAAGTGGTCTTGTAGGTTCTCTCAGACACGCTATAGCGTACGCAGATGATCTAGTGGCGTACAGATCAGGTCCGAAAATCGAGGTCATCAACACACTTTTGCAACGTGACTTCGATCACATTAAGGGATATTGCGATGATTGGAAATTGAGGATCAATTTCCAAAAAAACCGAAACAATTCTGTTCAGGACCCCAGTGCAGAGGGCTTCTTACGATACCAGAAAAAACTGGAAAAAATTTTGTATCCTGGGACAGCATGGACGGCCGTTGGCGGTGAGAAGTGAAGTCAAATACCTTGGCATCTGGCTTGACAAGTTTCTGTATTTTAATAAAAATGTGGATGCTTGTCTGGCCAGGGCTAGGGGGGCTTATGCTCTGACAAGAAGATTATTTCATAGCAGTCCACTTGATTCAAGGGTGAAAGTCATTTGCTACATGGCCCTCATAAGGCCGATCATCGCTTACGGTTGTCCGGTGTGGTTCAATGTGGCACCAGCCTACATGGAAAAGATACGGCTGTTTGAGAGGCGGTGTCTCCGATCCTGCTTAGGATTATACCGAACGCTGGACTCCGAGTACATAAAATATTATCGCAACGAGGTTCTATACAATGGGGCTCAGTTGAATAGAATTGACAATTTCCTAATTAAGGTGACTCGAAGGCACGCAGCCTGATCTTTGGGGCTTATTATCCCAATGATTTATACATGGAGAGCACGCTCATATCGGGCTTTATTCCACCAGAGGCATTCATTTACATCGATTCGTTAGGGTTAGTACAAGACAGGAACGGTATCCCGGTTTTATACCACCGCTATCGTGACGCGCGGGACAAACGGCTAATCCGCGACGGGTACGTCGACAATGCTCCGGAGCTCCTCCGCTTTAGCACGGCGATATCGGATCGCTTCTTCTAATGTTCTAATGTTCTTCTAATGCATCTGACATCTACCTGCGAATTAATGACTCTGTGGGCAGAAGTATTGCTTTCCATTCGCTCTACATGTTTGGCTAAACAAAACGGCTGATGAAAAGTTCGTAAAATTCTTGTTGGAATCTCCATCTTCATATCACACTAATATAAAACAAACATTCATGTCAATGATCCATAGCTGAGGTATCAGCCAACGTCAGCTTATCCGCAACATATTGCTCTCTTGGGTAATTGATGAGGCCACACGTAGGATTCCAATTCCAATACTAATACCAATGCAATGCATTTACATTCACCTTTCCATACCAGACGCTGTTGGTTTTCATTTGATGCATTTCATGGTAGGATCTAGTGAAGCCGGTCCAGAGAAGAGCTTCTATCCATCCAATCCCCAAGAAGTTTGAAACCTCGGAGTGAAGTAAAAGACGGGCGATCCACACAGAGTTGGGATCCACTTTTTCAAGGGTAGATAAAATTCGAAGGGTACCCGATACTTATACCATTTGTGACTCGATATTCGTTAAAGTCACAACCAATCAAGTATGCACTACGCACGGTGGAAGGGTTACACGATGACATGCATAAAAAAAAAACTACAAGCTACGGTTCATTTAATTTTCAACAGATTACCCATTATAAGGTGGTGCGTATGAAATCATTCTTATATGCAACGAAGTCAATGTCCCTGATATTAAGGATGACATAAGTAACAGTCAAACAAATTAATTCATCAGTGAGTTAAATTACGTAGTTAGTCGGGATGAACCGAATACATATTTGAGGTCATGTTACATGTAATCTTTACTTTACGACTTACGACGATTTTACAGTCGCCCACGATGGGCACAGTAGCGTTAGTGCAATTAATTGCCGCACAGAATGCCTCGACTCGATTTCCAGCTAGAGCAACACCTAAAATATTTTTCATTGACCCTACTATTGCGGAAATCTGACAAATCATTCGATTAGCATCAATTGTCAGGAGAAGCTTATCTCAAGTATGACTTTCGAATTGGTCCCCCCAACGGGCAGGAAGTACACACGCACACTTGAATGGATATGAGAAAAAGGTAGGACCTGGATACTAACGAGCCGATGCATCACGATTTTGTATTTAAAGTTATCCACAGGCACAAATTTTCAACTTTATATATATACACAAAAAAAAAAAAAAAAATTTATGGCGCAACAGGCGCGATAGTACCCAGGGCCTAGCTTTTTTCTCACAACCATTCATGTGTGCGTGTGTACTTCTTAGCACGTTGGCGGGACCTCCTGTTTTATGCCGAATCCGAACGGCTAAGTTGAGATAAGCTTTTCATGACAATTGATACTACTCGGACGATTTGTCAGATCATCACGAGAGGAGGGCCAGTGAAAAATCATTTAGGTGTTGCTACGGCAGACGGCGCGGCAGTTCATCGCACTAACCATCTACTATTACTTATAAATGGCGCTAGTATTGGTTTTATAATAAAAGTCCATGAAAATAATGCGAAATAGTGGGTCTGCTTACTTTGTAGGTCTCTGCTTTCAGGCTAAGCGACCGATTTACTTCAAAATTGATATACAACTTTACTGCATTAAGACGCTAAGGTGAAACAAATTTTTCCTCGTGAAGTATGTCCTGTGGCATTTGTACAAACATCATCCAGACTGATTTCAAAATCTCATTTCATTAGTTCCTATTATTCAGTAATATACAACGAAGTGTTCTCCTTTCGAATCATCACGTTGGTATCAGAAATCCAATCAAAGTCGACTCTCATAATGCAACGCATATTCATTCAAATCTCTGTAATCGAATGCCGCCCTGAGCTTTGTTTACTCAAGCGTAGTCCACAACCCGTATGGGATTACATTAAACTATCTGTCGTTCAAAACCTCACTACTGTCCCCAGCTAACCACGGCACCATGTCGACGCCAGTCTTAGTGGACTTGCAACGGCAAAAGACTGATGGGTGACACTAGGACCCACCTCATTAGGAAGCGAGCAGCAATCGCTTGAAACCATCACACATCATCTTGGATACTGCAACTGCATGAGCCAAATTGCAAATTGATTTCCTGCTGTTGTCGTTGTTCCCACAGTCCCCTGCAGCCTGGTAAATGGACTTGCTGACCATTCAGTTCCACTAGTAAACGTTCCTGCCGCTACAACCGCACTGCTAGTCAGCCAACTCATCTCCAGTGCACTCCACCCTCTAGTTGTGCGACGTTCGATGACCCATACACTTTATGACACGAGCCCTTAATCATGGCAATATACTCCAGCTGCAAGGATATTCGGTTTGTGCTGCGGTCACTTGCTGCCTTCTCGTTCAATCTTCACTCCGACTCAAACCATGCCACGTGTCATGCCCGACGACGTTCTCGGGACGACATTTGCCGTAAATTGATTTCCGGCTGTTCAAAGTGCACACGATGACATTGTTATTGTTCGGTTGTCAGTTACAACTTGTCACTCGGGCTGACGCATATTTTTGCTGACGATGACGTATAAGTAGGGATTCGACGCGCCGAAATGTACATCCGAGCAAGGAAATGCATATTCAAGTAGTTTCACAGCTACTTAGCCGAGTCACAGGAAGTGAAGTACACACACACACACACACACACACACACATGACCCGTATCGACTGCTTGTATTAAGGGATGACTGAACGCCTCAACACCATTGAATCTCAGCCCAATGGCATAAATTAAATTCAGGCAAGGAAACATTGGCAAAACGTCTGATTTGCATTTGGTAAAGGGATGGCTTAAATATTTGGACAGAAAAAATCTGTGGCCAGAAACTGAATTTTATTTCCGGATAAACAAAGCTCTAGGAGTGAGACGATTGCAGACTGAAACCGGAACAGGATTAGCTTCGTTCACGTGGTTGGTGTAGGGAATACATCTTCAGAGACGATGCCGCATCATCTCGGGGGCAAGTTAGGAGTTTATTGTTCTTTGGGTGAAAGTTTTAATTGAATTGAAGTTTCGTTCGGGGATTTTATGACTGAATTAGGCGCAGGTGCTTTTGCCGCAGCATGCTATTCGATTTGTCTACCAGGTGCGGAAGATGACTTCAATTTAAATATTTAAACAAGTTTTTGGGTTGATTCCTTTTTTAACCGTAATGGGGGTGTTATGGAATAGGATGAGTCAAGAAAATTATTGGTGAGGATTAAGACTGTCTATCGGTGGACAAGGGAAGTTACCGAGTGGAAGGTCAAACAGGCAATTGTTTCAATCGATTTTATGTTAAGTCGAGCTTATGACTACAAGGAGGTCTACAAAATGATAGGACGACATCTTTTTTAAACGTTTCTTTTGACCTTTAATCGTTTGCGTAAAGATTTGGCTGCTCTCAAGAAATATTACGACGAGGTCTGCACATACTTTGGCGACAATGATTGCAAGGGATCCGTTGCATATGAAATTATTCCATCAAAAAGTAAAAATGCGAAAAAACTTCTTTCGAATTACAGGATATGAGGTTGAAATAAATTACTGGCGCCATTGTGGATTAAAATTTTAACCTTGTAACGCATTATGAGTCGTTTTGTAGATAAGCTCTTAAACACATTCTTTTATAGGCCCATTGTCACGTAGGTGTGAGAGCGTACGCCTACACTCTTTAAAAGGTACCTTGTCGCGCAAGGCTGCGTGTACGGTTGCACCGCTCAATCTGTTTAGTCAAAATTCATCAATTTGTTGCAGTAATAGCTCGTTATTCATGGTTCTGCATCCGTCATCAGTCACAGTAACCGTGTTACCATCGGTGATCAAAAAAAAAGTAGGCCCGATGACATCGCCGGCATATTATGACTTTGAGTGGACGTAAGGGCTCCACGTGAATGATGAGTGGATTCGCAGTGTCCCATTACCGCAATATTGATTGTTTGCGTATCTGTTCAGATGTAAAAAGGACTTTTTGCTCAAGATGAATTTTGAACGAAAATCGTAAGTTGCGTCGTCGGGGTTCAGGATAGTGTATGCGTAGTTTAGACGCTATTGGCTCCATAGACAGTCTGCAGATTGGATGGAAACAGCTTCAAGTTTTGCAATAATATACTCGGCGGAAACAAACGCGCAACGTAATATTTTAGATGTCTCACGAAATCATCAGATCCGAAATTAAAATTATTCCATGTGGAATCAACGACTTAAAGGATAATGGGATATAGGATCTTATCTAGGAGTTAATTTGTTCTTATTTTATATTAATAACATTATTTCTGTGTTAAAATATTATAATTTGCTCGCCGATGATACTCTGCTATACATTGATGGTGAAAATGGCAGTTATATGATTAATAAATTACATGAAGACTTGGACAATATATACAAGTGGTTATGTATGAACAAACTTATGCTTAATATTACGAAAACAATATTTTTAGTCATTAACATTAAGTGTGCTAACATAATTTTAAAGTTACGCCAAATTGAAACGTTTGAAAATAATAAAATTTCATTTTTGCCATATGATAGCAACCACTATGCCATAGAAATGCAGATGGCATTTGTTGAAGACTTTGCGCTTAGATTTGCTACGTTGCACGAGGAACCTTAATTTAATTTTAGAGATACCGATTGGTCCCGATTTTAACGTTCCGCCACCAGAAAATATAGAAATTACCCTTCCTCTTCTAGTATTCTTAGCAATAGAATTCTTTGCAACGAGGAGTGTTATTCCTTTAGCGGGAGCCTAAACACGGTGGTATAACAAGCTATGAATCAATCCCTAAAATTAAATCGAAAAATAGCATTGAATGTTATTTAAACCGCGACATCAAGCTCTACAGACACACGAAAGCGTTTCGATCACTCAGTTAAATCGAATACAACGTCATTTTCAAAACACATCGCACAATTTGGAGCTACAAAGATTGAAGTCCCTTCTGAGGAATGTGAAGACTCTGTTAAGATTGCAGATTCAGAAAAGTGTGAACGATTACTGGAAACAACGTGCTAAAAGCATAATATAATCAGACAGCAAAAACATTTTACCAACGATAGATGAAATGTTTAAGCCACGTATCGTTGTCAATATTCCAAAACTGAGAATACCACTATCTTCTCAGATGCTTCTATCACAAGTAGGACTAATTATCTCAGGTTATCCAAACATGAATAACCATTACATTACAGATTGTGGAGCAGACAAACTCAAAATAATTGGCTCTCATTTTGAAGCGGTTCATTCCAAGGAACTTCAAATCGGTTGAAATAAGAGATGAACTGAGGAGATTTCACAATAGATAGAAACCTACCTTACTGCCATTTTCTGATGGATTGAAAGCTGACGAACTAACAGACGAACAGACATAATATTACCTCACTACTCTTAATGAACTGACTGAAATATTTAGGAAACTAAATACTAAAAAATCCTTCTGATCCTTCTAACTATAGGCCAATAAGTCTTCTGCCGAATATCGCCAAGATCTTTGAGGTAGATAACGGGTGATCCATTTCGAGGTTCCCTACTTTTTTAAAGAAAAAAATACAGAAAATTCAAATTTAATGGAGAATGTTTATTATCATTTGAAAGAACATTCTTTGGCATTTATTTTTTGAAGATTATGTCTATCAAATGTTGGCCGTTGCTACGTCGCAGATGGTCCATCCGTTGAGTCCAATTTTCGATCACTCGTTTGAGCATTTCGACTGGTAACTGGCGAATGACACGCGTGATGTTTTCCTCCAAGGCCTGAATCGAAGCGGGTTTGTCGGCATAAGCTTTTGACTTTACATATCCTTACAGGAAAAAGTCTAACGGTGTGATATCACACGATCTTGGTGGCCAATCGACCGGCCCAAAACGTGAAATTATGTGCTGACCGAAATGTTCTCTCAATAAGTCCATTTATTGATGCGATGTGTGGGAAGTGGCGCCGTCTTGCTGAAACCAAATGTCGCCGAGATCACGAGCTTCAATTTCAGGCATCAAATAGTCGGTTATTATGGCACGATAACGGTCGCCATTGACGGTTACGTTCGCACCGGCATAATTTTTAAAGAAATATGGACCGGCCCACAAACCACACCAAACCGTTGTTTTTTCTGTATGAAGTGGCAGTTCTTCAATCTCTTCAGGTTGCTCTTCGTCCCAAATGCGGCAATTTTGTTTGTTTACATACCCATTGAGCCAGAAATGGGCCTCATCGCTAAACAAAATTTGCCTCGAAAACGTCGGATCTTCTTGGAACTTTTCAAGAGCCCATAGAGCGAAGCGATGTCGCTTGGGAAGGTCGAGCGGCTTCAGTTGTTGCACAAGCTGTATTTTGTACGCTTTCAATTTAAGATCTTGACGTAAAATGCGCCAAGTCGTTCCATACGTCAGTCCGAGTTGCTGCGAACGGCGCCGAATCGACTCTCTACGGTCTTCGTGTACACTCTCAGCTACGGCTGCTATATTTTCTTTACAGCGTGCTGGACGTGGTCTATTCGGTCGAATATTATCCAATGAATGCTGGGTCTCAAAATGGGTGATGGTGTTGCGAATAGTACGCTCAGTAGGCCGATTATGTTGACCATAAGTTGAGCGAAGTGCACGAAACACATTCCTCACAGAACGTGAATTTTCATAATAAAGTTGAACAATTTGTAAATGTTGTTCACGCGTAAGTCTTTCCATTATGAAATGCCAAACAATACTAAACAAAAATAACATGACAGCATGACACGACTCACACGTGATCTGTCAAAAAAGGCGATTGAAAAAAGTATCTCTACTTGGATCACTCTTTATTAGTAAATTTATTTTAATAGTCTGTAATGTAGAGGAGATTACACTGCGAAATCCATTTGGGCTAAAAAAAATCACTCGGCAGTGCATGCAATTACAAAACTGCCTCCGGATGTTAACTGGAATCTTAACGCCGAAAGATATACAGCTGTCAGCCTGGTAGATATCGAAAAAGACTTTGACACGGTTTGGATCGAAGGATTAATTGATAAACTTATTCGATATGAATTTCCTTCTCACCTAAAAGAGATGATAGTATCCATGATACACGGAAAGAAATTTATAGTAACAGATAGAAAATACTCGACAGCTGAAGTTTTTAAGGTCACTGATGTACTTCTGCAAGGAACAGTAACTGCTTCACAGCTTTTTAATATACACATTTCTGATATACTTAGGAAGCTCGATAAGTCACTGGCATTTGCCGATAATGCTACACTGTGGCTCAAAAATTGGCTCAAAAAAACGACGCCATATTTCTTGCCGCTCTTTTGACATTTCTCTTCAGTAAGGTTTGCCATTTCATGATGGAAAGATAAACGATCCAACAACGAGTCCAAAATTTTGAATTTTACAACCGAAATTCGGAGTCAGTGGCCTCAACGTTAAGAGCGCTACGTCGAATTTTATGGTCGTCATAATCGTCCTAGCAGATCAACAATTGAGCGTCTAGTGGAAACATTTGAATCCACAGGCACAGTACAAAATGTTCCAGTCGTTGTGGCGAATTTCGCGAAAAGATATTGGCCTACATCCTTACAAGATTAAATTGACGCAAGAACTGAAGCCGCTTGACCACCAGTAGCGTCGTATGTTCGTGAATTGGGCTGAGCAACAACTTGAAAATGATTCGGATGTTCATCGAAAAATCATCTTCAACGATGAGGCTCATTTCTGGCTGAATTGCTTCGTCAATAAACAAAATATGCGGTATTGGTCCGGCAGCAATCCACACGTACTCCACATGACTCATCATTGCATCCCGAAAAAATTACGGTTTGGTGTGGTTTATGGGCCGGCGGCGTCATTGGATCGTACTTCTTCCGTGATTATCAAGACCGGCACGTTACAGTGAATGGGAATCGCTACCGTTTAATGATAACCGAATATTTTATGCCCCAATTGGATGATATGGACTTGGAGGACATGTGGTTCTAACAGGACGTCGCCACAAGCCACACAGCGAATGCCACAAACCAAGTTTGGAGAACGTGTTATCTCACGAAATGGTCCAGTCGCTTGGCCGGATCGGTCGTGCGATTTGACACCGTTAGACTATTTCATGTGGGCTACGTCAAGTCTATGGTCCATGCCAACAAACCAGCGACGATTAATGAACTTCGTTCGAATATCGAACTTGAAATTTCAGCAGTATCGGCCGATTTATGCTTGAAAACCGTCGAAAGTTGGGTTCAGCGTCTGGACTTCTGCAAGCGTGCCCATGGTGGCCATGCAAAAGAAATCGACTTCCATACATAATTGCATTGAACGTACTTTCACAGGAATAAAGAATTTCATTGATTTTTTGTTTTTTTTTTTTCTAAAAAAAACTTTTGTAGCGCTCTTATTGAAAAATCATTTATATAGAAACACTCCGAGTGTTCGAGCGCAGATGTACAGGAGTGTATATTCCGATTTTAGACACTACATCTTAAACAAAAGACTTTTGGATGCTTCCGGACTGGACCTTGTAAGGAATCACTTTGCTCGTTCGGCAAATTTAAGCGAAAACCAATTAATCTCTGGATTATTTTATCCGAATCCTGGGTACTTTAGAAAGTGGATACATTCCGCCAGAGGCATTCCTGTTTCTAGATGCATATGGCAATTTATCAGACTCAACGAACGTTCCAATCAAGGAGAGCAAGAAATAAAAGGATCCTTTTTGAGCCTTTTGAGTCGGGGTATGGGAATATTGATCGAGTAAGATACTGCACTAGCATACCTGAATGCGATAAAAGTAACACTAATAGATAGAATAGAGACAAATAATGGTGGCTAGATTGGACTGAAGTCGAAACTAAAGATTACGTAAAACTAGGCCCAGGGCCTAGATAGGTTTATAAATGCTTAGGTAGATTTAGCTAGATAAGTTAAGATTGATTTAGATAGGTTTAGATAGGTTATGTTAGTCTTGTAAGTTCTAGTTTTATAAAATAAAAAATAATTGCGACTGCCTGGGCCTAGATAGGTTTATGAAGGCTTAGGTAGATTTAGATAGGTTTAGATAGGTTATGTTAGTCTTGGAAGTTCTAGTTTTATAAAATTAAAAATAATTGCGACTGCCTGGGCCTAGATAGGTTTATGAAGGCTTAGGTAAATTTAGCTAGATAAGTTAAGATTGATTTAGATAGGGGTAGATAGGTTATGTTAGTCTTGGAAGTTCTAGTTTTATAAAATTAAAAATAATTGCGACTGCCTGGGCCTAGATAGGTTTATAAAGGCTTAGGTAAATTTAGCTAGATAAGTTAAGATTGATTTAGATAGGTTTAGATAGGTTATGTTAGTCTTGGAAGTTCTAGTTTTATATAATTAAAAAAATTGCGACTGCCTCTAATAGGTTTTGTTTACATTTTCTTATTTTTAAATAAAATACACAAATATAAGAAAAAATGAATTACAAAATATCAAAATTTAAATCTACATAGTTATAAAAAAAAACAGTTTAAAAAAAATTATTGCGAACCATAATGGTCATTTCCTTTTTTCAACTTCATATGTATAGCTTTTACGTTTATTCAGGCTATTAATTATTAAATAATATATATTACGTGTATAAATAAACGTAAAATTAAATAAATTTAAACACGTATGAGAATGCTGCAGTCCGCTATGCCGATCATTTAATGCCCATTCCATTACATCCTTTAAATTACATCCATAATGGCAGAAAACTAGGGTGTTTTCTAAGAAGGGGCGTGGCTGTGGACGGATTTCAAAAATGTTTGCACTTGTTCTGCTGCGAGCAACAACGAGCACGTGCACCAAATTTCATCATTCTAACTCAAAATTTAAGGCTCACAAACTAGTGAATTACGGACGCACATAAATGGATAAATCTACTCAGCTATCGATTCTGAGTCGATCCATATATTTTGAGATATATCTAGCTAAATTACTTCTCTATGTTACAATCTATGTATCAAAACTAATAAACCTTTATGTTATAGGGTATAAATAGGTTGTGAAATTATTGAACAAGTATAATGTTTATATATTTAGATATTATTATTGACGAGCAATTCAATTTTAAAGAATATTCAAACTATTTATGTTCAAAAATTAGTAAAAAGTTGGAGAAGCAAAATAAGAAAAAGGTTAAATTTTAAAAAAATGCCATTGTGATATATAATAGTATATTTCTACCTCACTATGATTACCTACTGTGCCACTATTATTTTTATGTGTAATGAACAAAAAAAAAACAAGCAATGAGGTCAATTGTAAAGTACAATATTTACACACCAGGTTACAATGTTTAAATGTTAAGCAACGTTTATGTCTTAAAATTCTCATTTTTGCTTTTAATGTTAAGAACTATATTTAATTAAACGCATACTATATGTAAGTAATGTCCAGCCCTATACCCTACGCACTGCGTCCAATTTCAGGCTGCAGAAATGTGACAAAAGTAAAACTCAAAATGCCGTAATGTTCAGAGGATTGCAATTTTAATATATGCTACCAAATAATGTAAAAAACGTTACAAATGAATGCTATTTAAAAAAAAAATCCAAAAATTTATTAAAACTAATATTTGCTAAACGATTCAACAAAAATGTTAATTTAATAATACCTAGATAACAAATTTGTATTTGATGACAAGTTATGCTTTTACTAATAAAAATATTAATAGTAATAAAACAAAATTTGGGTCAATTTCCAACTGCTCCTGGGTCAGTTGAATTTTGTCCGGGTTTAGGTTCAAAATATGACGCGAAATTCGCAAAGTTGTGGTGAAGACGAGTTCTTTTGAGAGACTCGTGCCTCGGATTCTCTTGTTAACTCTCACGGACAGCGGCGATGTTTTTATCAGATCTTGCATTTCGACGACGTTCATGTATTGGTTTATCGTATACTGAACCAGTGGACCCAAATTTATGTAACACATTGTGATAAGTCCTCTTGGTAGGATGATTATTTTATCATTTGCACGTGTTGTTGAACGCTATGAATTTGGTAAAACAGAATTTGGCAGATGTATCTTAAACAATATAACAGGTGGTTAAATTTTAAGGGCCGATGTTGAATGTGAACCACAGCTTATTGTCAAGTTTTTTCTTCACTTCACTTGACGTTTTTCAATGCCAGACTAACTCAATTCGATTCATGGGAAGATAGACAATCGAGCAACGCGTTAAAGTTATTCAGGCTTATTATAAAAATGGGCGTTCAAATCAAAATGCATATCGTGTACTGCGTGAATTTTTCGGTCAATTTAATCGTCCAAATGTGCGTACAATCAGGAAAATCGTGCATAAATTTCAGCAAACCGGGTCTGTAGGAGATGATAGAGCACCAGTGCATGCTCGTACAGCTCGTACTGCAGAAAATATTGCTGCTGTTGGCGATAGTGTGGCTGAAGAGCCGTTTACCTCAACTCGTCGTCGTGAACAACAACTGCATCTCTCACGCTCGTCGTTGATGAACATTTTGCATAAAGACTTGCATTTACACGCTAACAAGGTGCAATTGACTCAAGAACTCAAGCCTCTCGACCATTTCAAGCCTCGTCAATGGTCAGAATGGTGGCAAGAAATGGCAATAGTGGATGATCAATTCCCGAATAAAATCATCTTCAGTGATGAGGCACATTTTCACCTCAGTGAATTAGTCAATAAGCATTGCCGCACTTGGGCCAATGATAATCCAAGAGTGAATGTCGAAGAATCAATGCACCCACAAAGAGTGACTGCTTGGTGCGGTTTGTGGGCTGGTGGCATCATCAGGCCCTATTTTTTCCAAAATGTGGACGGTCAGGTGGTTACTGTGAATGGTGTTCGTTATCGTGAGATGATTGCGATGTGCCCGAATTGGAACATGTCAATGTGGACGATATGTGGTTTCAAAGGGACGGTGCCACTTGCCACACAGCTAACGAAACAATGGCTCTTTTGCGCGACAAATTTATCTCACGTGGTGGCGATGTCAATTGACCGCCAAGATCATGTGATTTGACACCGTTGGACTTCTTTCTTTGGGGTTATTTGAAAGAAAAGGTGTACGTCAAAAAGCCAGCAACAATTCAAGATGTAAAGGATGAGATAATTCGTCACATTACCGGCATAGACCCTCAGTTATGCCTATGCCTATTTTCATCGCCTATGCCTATTTTCATCGAAAATTTGGACCATCGGATGGAGGTGTGCCGCTGACGTCGCGGCCGCCATTTGGCCGGTATTTTATTCCACACATAATTGAACCGTACCAATATTATCATACTAACAAGAAATGATAATAATTTCCTAAAATAATCCTGCTTTATTCAGAATCAATATCAGCCCTTAAAATTTAACCACCCTTTTTCTGCTATCATCTGTCAAAGTCCGGAAGTGGACGTTTTTTTTACTGAAATTGGACTAGTCCTGGACAGAATGGTTTCATGGAATAATAAAATTAAGAAAAGTTTTAAAAGGACAAACACTGCAGGTATAAAGTGGTACATTCAGCAAAATTTCATCCACTTGATCTATGCGAGGGTTGTAATATCAATACTTACCTATGGCATAAGTGTATTTAAGCCTCTCCTTGTAAAGGTTGCACCACAAAAATAACAGTCCAATTTCGTTGTATGTGTTTCGTTTTCTTGCAAATCAGAATAGCAAACTTCAATACTTCTTAAGCGTTATGACCTATTTCTACAAGGAAAGTATGGATACTTTCGACCAAATATGTTAAAAATCAAATTGGTCCAAGAGTAACTTATTTGTATCCCAATGGACCCTTAAGTTCAAGTATTTTTTATTAAGGACAGTCCTAAACAGACAAATTAGACTAATTTTGCAAAATTCAAAGAAAAAGATGGTTGCCTGCTTGATTTCGTGGTTATAAGTCACTAGGTAACAGGAACTAGTCCGCATTTGTAATAAATCTGTCTTTACTTCCTTATTTCTTAATGGTATCAATTTCAAAAGGTCTTATAAATTCTGATTCGAAAAGTCTTTCAGAATCAAACCTACAAAAATCACCGGATTTTGTGTGAATTTTGATTTATCATGACTTTAGCTTGTTCCACACATATAGCTTGCGGTTAAGGCTTACCCATTAAATCGCTTCTGTAGAATTATGTCTTTTTATTGACTTTCATATACAGATTGACCTAGATGCCAACACTTGTGTTTATTCACAGGAATTTATTGCCTTATCAACAAATGCGCCTGCAGACCGTAAAAACCACACAATTGACCCACCCCTGCACCGCATTCACCAGGCTAAAAGCATTCATTCATATTTCATTATATAGACAGCGAAGCTACGAAAGCATTCCATTTGTTGCTCCATCATTCTATCGCCGTTAACACCCGCCGCCCTCAAAATGACCATCAGTACCGCAAATTTTCCAGCAAATAGGAGTCAACCAAACCGCAGTTCAGCCACCACAAACATCTTCTGCGCTGTGTACCCCAACCGCAAAGGACCTTTTCCACAGCGCGTTAGCGAAATCGATACGCAATTAATCATACAATTTAGACACCGCATTGCACTGTAAGGATATTCAATTAAAAGCGATGTCCTGCTATGACGCGCACAATGCACATGGATGTCAAGGAAGCTCTATGAAACAAAAATGCAAGGGAGAGCACAGACAGAACGTGAAAGACTTCGAAATAATACACAAGTCTTAAGGACAATGGACGAAATAACGAAACGAAAATAGACAATGTAAAGATGAGAATCCTTTATGTCGCGTCTGGTCGGTTGCCTAAAGGAATTTCGCATATGATGGGCATATATGATGGGCTCGTGCTGTCTAGTCGTCGTCCTTCATCGCGTTGTACGCAATGAACCTCTTCTTGGTTAAGGTCAGTCAGAGACATGCACACACGATATGTCAGAGCAGAGCGGCAATGATGACATGGTGTAGCTGTAGAGTGTGGCCAACGACTCCCACATACAAATTGGGTTGAATGCCGTTAGTTGTTTGGGGTTGTTTGGCTCGCTCCCGGCGTTCAGTGTCACGGACGCAGTGCGAGAAAACAAACCGAAAAATACTGCATTGTGTATCGAGGAGAGTTTGCGTGAGTTCGATGAGAGTGAGATGCTGAATCTGCCATTTGGAGCTTTCAGAGAGTAAGCTAGACTCGTTGGAACTTGAGAGCGAAAGGGGAATTTTAAGGATACAAACATTTGCATGGGTGGTGGCTCATGGGATATTGTTGAGAGCTGGATTTGATTTACTTCGAAAAATTACACAGAGAAGGTCCTTTGGGAAGGGAATAAAAAGCCAGTGAGTAGGGTAATTTTTTATTTAAATTTCATGAAGCAACAATTTGAATGCTTAAGTTGATGACTGGATTTCGTTTAAAGAGGGTAGACACTGTTTAGCTTGGAATTGGTCAACTTTGAAACTTTGACTACACAGTGGATATTGTGCTCCTGCAATCCGGATGTGACTTGCTTTACATTTATAAGAAGGAGTGTTGAACAAAGATGACAAGATGTCAGTGACAATGACTGATAGGGAACATCTGGCCTACTGACCTACGGTACAAAAACAATGGTAAAACAAGAGAGGTGGGAGTTGTGCTTTGTGTTAGCATTTCAATCAAAGACAGTACTGATTGTTATGAATCCATGGCGTACTGATATGTATGAACCCTTAACAGAATAGCCAAAAAGAGCAACTAGCGGAGGTCAAAGTGCTACAAAGTAAATATTACTTCCATTCAATACGGGAAAAGGGAAGTAAAACAATTAGATATGGAATACCGTATCTGTAATACTAAGTAGTTTGCAAAAAGCAACGGAGTTAAGCGTCATGTTAAAGGGGCAGGAAAATCCAAAACTGATCAAATCAAATTGAAAAAAAAATCCACATGGATACCAACATATTTACCAATTTCAAAGGTTTTTTTGACAGCGTTTAAATAGTAGGACCATACAGAACAATGACCATTTCTTTCTACACCGCCCAAACTAGTGCGGCTGTGAGGATGACGATCGGAAACAAAGAAGATATAGAGAGGTGCCACTCCAGGAACGATGTTCGATGGTTTAACCAAAGTGTGAAATTTCAAAGACAAGGGTACAAAGCTCGAAGAGAATCCTGTCGAGATGAACAAGAAAATTTCGTAGTTAAGACACAGTCGATGCTGTGTAGGATTTGAAAGAACCACTTCTGCAGACTATTAAACGGCGATGACGAACGACATTCCGCTGTCAGGCAAACGGACCATTATTTAATGCCAAGTTTAGCGAAAACTGAAAACCACCCGACCTGAGTGAAGTGAGTTTAGCAATATCTGAACTCAAGCTAATTAGGGCTGCTGGCAATGACGGCCTTTCCGCTGAGCTTTATAAAGCCGGCGGAGATGACTTGGTTAGTACCATCCACCAACTCATAAGCCAAAAATGGTCGGAAGAAAGTATGTTTGAAGAATGGAATCTCAGCATCGTTTGCCCGATCCACAAAAACGAGACCCTCTTAACTGTGCCAACTACTGCGGCATAAGTCTCCTCAACATCGCCTACAAGATCCTATCTGCAGTAATATGTGAACGCCTACAACCGTTTACCAACAACCTGGTCGGCCCTTATCAGTGTTGTTTAAGGCCAGGATAGTCAACAACCGATCAAATTTTCACACTTCTGCAGATCCTGGAAAAACCCAAGAAGTCCAAATCGATACCCACCACCTATTCACCGATTTCAAAGCCGCATACGACAGCATTTAGGGAGACGAACTATACAGATCCACGTCTAGTTTTAGTATACTCGCCCGTTTTTGTATGATGAGCATGGAGAACTACCGCTGCTCCATCAGGATCGGGAGCGACCTCACCGACACGTTCGATACCAAAAAAGGATTTAGGCAAAGCGATGCGCTGTCATGATTTGATTCTTGAGAGGATTATGCAAAAAAACTGCGCCAGATGCTCATTATAACAAAAATCGGTGCAACTTCTATCACACGCCAGTAGCCATGTTTGCTAGTATTAAGATGAAAGCGGTTAAAATGGGTTTAGCAGTAAATGAGGGTAAGATTATATATATGCTATCAACACGAAAGGACATACAACATGGAAAAATTGGACACAACATCAGCTTTAATAGATACAACCTTAAGGTTTATCCATTTCGGCACCACAATTAGTTCTGATATCTCGGCAGAAATGAAACGAAGAATTTAACTTGCCAACTCCTGTTTCTTTGGGCTAAAAAGGCAATTCAGTAGTAAGGCCCTCAAAGATCCTGTATAAGTCCCTGATTATCCCAGTCCTACTTTACAGCGCTGAAGCATGGACTGTGTCAAAAGTAAATAAAGAAATCCTTGGTTGATTCGAGAGGAAAATTCTTTAAAAATACACGATTCCGTTTGAGTTGACGGTATATGGATACGAAGATTCAAACAAGAATCATACGAGCTGTACAGTGACATGCCCCTGGTCAATAAACTATGCAGTGTACGTTTAAGATGGCTAGGACATGTAGAACGAATGGACACCAATACTCCGGCTCACAGTCTTTGATTCCCAGAAAGACGTCGGATGCATTAGAGGAAAACTTCTTCTGAAGTGGTGAAGGCAGTTAGCTAAGCACCGGGCAACCTGCAGTCGAAACGATGATGCTTAAAGTTTGAGTTGATATGCACTAGGTAAAAATGGCGGCGTTTTTGTTTAATCGTTTCATTCCCAGAAAGACGTCGGATGCAGTTGAGGAAAACTTCTTCTGAAGTGGTGAAGCACCGGGCAACCTGCAGTCGAAACGAGGATGCTTAAAGTTTGAGTTGATATGCACTAGGTAAAAATGGCGGCGTTTTTGTTTAATCGTTTCATTAGACTTCATATTTTTAGCTGAGGTTAGGATTCCTAGGCTGTCATTTTGGTGTAATTTTCAGAAATATTTCCTCCGAAATACATTATTACTGGAACGAAAAAAAAAACATTTTTTTTGGATATTACCTTTCTGAGAAAACCTGAATATTATTTTCTTTGAAGTAATAATGTGGTACCTGAAAAGAAATAAATTCAATTTTGTGTGGTATGTTTGAAGAATTATTCGTATACCTGAAAAGACTTACGATAAAGAACACACAAACAAATCAAAGAATGCATTATAAGGGTCTTACTCAAGGAGATTGAGTATTTATGCTTTCATTTTCCTTCACCGATAGACATGATGATCTTTGACCAGAACAATCAGGTCCGTCTTTCAATTTTATTTTCGAATTTTCATCTTAACATGTTCTAAAAATTAATCGAATGGACATGTTTTATTAGAAATTAAATAGCTCATCCATTTGCAATACAGAAGAACAGGATTGATAAATAATTTATAATGGTCTGCCTTTGTCCTTTGTGCCTTTTTACTCCTCTCTTTTGAAATGCTGTTATGTGACATACTGTGAGAGTAGTAACTTTTATACATCAAGCCTTGGAGTTTGTATTTTTTATAAATCTTTCAATTCGTATGCTATTTTTCAATTCGCATGGTAATGGGTGGTTAAATTTCAAGGGCTGATGTTGACTTTGAAAAAATAAAATTTTTTTTATGAACTTACAGTATTTTCTTTTAATTGGTATAATTTTGGTACTGTTCAATTATGTATGGAATAAAATATCGGCCAAGTGACCGCCGCGACCTAGGCGGCTCACCTCCATCCGGTGGTCCAAATTTTCGATGACGCTGAGGCATAATTAGGTTCTATTCTGTTAAAGTGCCGAATTATCTCATCTTTTTGCTCTTTAATTATTGGTGGCTAATCGACGTATAAATAACTCCAAAGAAATTAGTCCAACGGTGTCAAATCACATGATCTTGACGGCCCATTGACATCGCCACCACGTGAGATAACGCGGCCATTGAATTTGTCGCGCAAAAAAGCAATTGTTTCGTAAGCTGTGTGGCAAGTGGCACCGTCCTACTGAAACCACCGTATCGGGCACATCCATATCTTCCAATTCGGGCCGTCATCTCACGATAGCGAAAACCATTTACTGTAACTGAATGACCGGCCTGATTTTGGAAAAAAAAAAATACGGCCCGATGATGCCGCCAGCCCATAAGCCGGACCATACAGTCACTCTTCGTGGGTGCATTGGTTTTTCGACAATCACTCTTGGATTATCAATTCTGCTTATTGACGAAGCCATCATTTTAAAGTCAATTTAAAAATGCATCGACTTGAAATTTATTCGTATTTTGAGTGTTTTCCATGTTTTAGACTCCCAAATATTACCTTTTATGAATGTGATCCATTCTCTTGAATATATTTATATTTTTTTGACTTTCTGATAAAATATTTTTTTATCAGAAAGTTTTATAATATTAGAATTTTAATTTTTAAGCTATCTGACCCGGCAAACGTTGTTTTGCCATATAAATTGTGTTTTTACTATTTTTATTGTTAAAACAACATATAAAAAGGTTACAATCGGCTATGCGAATCATTGAATAACCTGTTCCATTCCATCCTTAAATTAAACATAACCAAAAAGTGGGTGTAGATAAAATATTTACGAAAATGGTGCATTGAAAATGCCATTGTCAAAATACATTGCTCAGACAATTTATAAAGATTTTTTTATGGCTTTACAACAAGCAACGTTTTTCTATTTGAGAAAACGCCCACAAGAAGTAGGCGTATGTCAATATGATCTGTTGATAAAATAATCGAGTTTTTTTTTTAAATTTCTTTAAAATTCGACCGAAAATCGTTTTTATAATAAAAATATAATAAAAGAACATCACAAAAAGTGGGCGTGGCACAACGGCTTATGAAAATATGTGTATCAAATAGATCGATAGAATTGAATGGTTGTTTACCGATCTCATGTCAAAAACACGGTGTTCCTAAACTTAAGCCGCAAACGGATATCCTTCGTGCTTGCGAATATAATAGTTAATTGGATGTATTTACATTTATATAGCACATCTGTGAAATGCATATCAGCAGAACATTTTCGCTTTGGAATTTTCCATTCAAAATGGTGGCTTCGATCATTTTTTCCATTAATTTTTTAATGACTAAACATGGACCCGTGGTGGGTTCAAATTCCGAAGTAAGATAACCAGAGATCAACCTCTAAAATTTTTTAAAGGTGTGGTGTGGTGGCATGCCTGACATATCTAATGAGTTCAAAAACTCTGTTTGATAATTTACATTATCGTTAAGAAATCGTTCGCCGGTTTAACAGTCTGTAGAAGTGGTTCCTCCATATCCTCAGCATTAAATGTGAAAAACTGCCGAAAATCATTTCCTTAGTGGCACCTATCTATAACCTCGATAGTGCCCCTTTTGTTTTCTTCCTGAAAAGCCGATATTCTTCCGTCCTTCTCTTCCTATAGAGCTTAATGCCAGCTCTCGTCTTCACCAGCAGCTTAGCCTAGTAGGCCTCGATCTTGGCTGCGAGCATCTGTCGGCATTCCCCATCAAAGCTAGTAAATCAGTTGCGGCTGATCTAATAGCTTGTTGGCATCGTTGCCATTGTTCTTCGGCATTCGATGCTGGTGGTATGCGTATGGTGTTAGTTGATAAGTTAAGGGATACGTGTTGCGTGAACGGATTGGCGATTGCAGTCTTTCAACATTAAATATCTTCACAGTATTTCTGGTCTGTTGTGGCGTGGTGGATATCCGCATTCTAACATTGGCTGCAACAAGGTAGTGGTCCGAGCCGATGTTAGCTCATCGGAATTTCCGGGCATCCAAAAAACTGGATGCGTTCCTATTGCCTATCGCAATGTGATCAATTTGGTTGACCATTCGTTGATCTGGGTGGGCTCAGTAGTGCGGTGGTTAGAGCGATGAACTGCCGAGCAGAAGGTCTGGGTTCGATTCCCAGCCGTAGCAACAACTAAATGATTTTTCACTGGCCCTCCTCTCGTGATGATCTGAAAAATCGTCCGAGTAGTATCAATTGTCAAGAAAAGCTTATCTCAAATTCGCCGTTTGGAGTCGTCATAAAACAGGAGGTCCCACCATCATGCAAGAAGTACACACGCACACATGAATGGTAGTGAGAAAGCTCGGCCCTGGGTACTAACGAGCCTGTTGCGCCAAAAATTTGTATTTTTTTATTCATTGATCTGGAGACCGCCATGTCCGCTTATGTATTTCGAGGTGAGGAAACCGTGTGCTGGATATATTGGCATTTCATTCCGTATCGAAGTCAATTAGCATAAGTCCGTGTGGGCTATGTTTTCCAATAACACAGCTATAGATGTCATCGCTTCCTAACTTTGCGTTAAAATCTCCCAGCACGAATTTAACATCGTACTTCGGTATTCGCTCAAAGGTTTTGTCAGAAAATTAGTAGAAGTCATCACTAAATGCATCATCCCTTCCTCCGTTGGGGCGTGAGCACATATTAGGCTTCTGTTGGCGAATTTGGCTTTGATGCGTATTGTTACAATACGTTCGCTTATGTCTTGGAAGCATAAGACTTCTTGCCTAAGTCTGGCACTTATAACAAATGCTCATCCGAATAGTCGCTGTTTCTGCTCACTGTAACACGACCCGTCTTAGATGTCACAGTTTTTCATCCGCTTTTTTCCCGGCCCATCTCATTGTATTTCCTGGATACCAGTAATGTCTGCTTTGTAGCAGCTTAGGGCTTCCACTAGCTGTTCGTTTACACCTCTCCTGTTTAATGTTCTTACGTTCCAATTACAGATACGAACATCGTTGTCCTTTTTTTCGTTAGGCAGGGTTGTAACAATAAAATCTGTCTATTCCCAGGCTATTGGTTGCTTTATTCGATACTCCTAGGATATGTGGCCATCTGTATCCACTCCAGGATTGATCGCTGCCGTTGGCTTTTCGGTTCATCCGCCATCATCTCTTTTCACAGATTTCTAAATAACCTGTTGGCCTAATATATTGAAGCAGCTCATCTAGGATTGCCTGGGACAGCAGGTCGGCTCTTCCGTGCCAGCCTGACCAGCCTGAGTTTATAGTGTTGCTGGTTTTTGTCGTATTATCAACACTCGCACTTATCAGGCTCTCGTTATGGAGCCTAACTACCCTTTGACATTACACATGGCCATTTTTTTATGGCCTGTTCGCTGAATATATCAAAGCAACTTAAGCTCCTTTTCACTTCGCCCATTCCTAACTGGGACAGTCAACGCGACAGTTGCTTCTATCTTAGGAATTCTTCCACTAGTTTAATTTCGTTTAAGTTCAGGCAGTAACAACACTCAAAGTTTCTACTCCACCCTCCTGGGAAAGAATCTTCAGAATCGGCGTTGAAGTATAAATATAAAAAAATGGATATGCTATATTTGAGACCCTTATTGATATTTTTTTTTAAAAGTTCCTGACTCGTTTAAGGCTACGATTCTTGCCTTGAAATTATTCTTAATCCCAACAACCAGGTTTACAACTTCTTTTAAATTTCCAAAGGTAAAAGCTGTCAAAGAGACCAATTATATGACCTACAGCTCAACTCCGAACACAATTTACAATCTAGTCTCCAAATCAGCATCATCCCACTTGTAAATTTATATCAATGGAACCCCCTTTCCACTCCTATGGCAATGCCTAATGTTGCAACTATGTTGCAGACTTCAAACAATATGCGCCAATATGACTTTTCCTCTCCACATCCCAAAACCCAAATAAAAAATCTAAAAATTCAGTTTTAGAGAGCGAGAGCACGTGACAATATACCAAAACAAACCATTCTCAGCGATTGCATTTGCGGGGATGAGAGTATATGGAAGCATCCACTATCCACAACACAGCAACCACCATCAGGCAGAACTTACGTTCCACACCAGAGAACCCAGAGGATGGAGTTCTCTGAGAATCTGAGAAATTTCCCCCCAAAAAGAATGACCGAAAATTTCCCTTGTCGCATCGTACCTCATGGAATCAACGCAGCATCTTGGCCGCCCTCTTGTCGGATGGCACGAGATGAAAATGATTCTGGAATTCAGTCTTTGTGTGAATTTTACAAATCGTGGTTCATCCTATGCAAGGGAGTAGCGCCATATCGTATCGCATCGTGAATCGTGTCGTGCATGCCGTACCGTACCGTGTTATCGTGTTGTGTAGTACCTTTATCTCACGTCTTTGACGTGTGCGTTAAAAAGGATTTTGTGAGTGTTGGTGCTCGAGCGAAAATCTTAGGATGCCAGTATAATGATGTGGAAATTCTCGTAAATTTGTGGGTAATAAAATGATATCCCTTAACAGCCGCCATTCCTATAATACCCCATTCTAATGTAAAGGATTACATCCTCAGTGTTAGTTTTTAATCCTTTTTGGGATTACCTTTATTTATTTTACATTGACGTTAGAGTTCTCTCCCACACACTACATGGTGATGATCCTTTTTTGGCGAATTGTTACAACGTAGCTTGTGTAGTACTGCACTTGCTACACATTATGTCATATGATGGGGGGAAATGCCACCCTTAAGATAAGGCAACCTTAATCCATTCTAACCGCGCCTCATTGTCACCACAATTGTCGACAAGTACGTAATGTACATGTTCTCATATCCTGTGGCGGTATTTGAACCCACTCTCCGACAAGAATAACTCGAATATTAAGGATTACATAATAGCGCAGACGATACACTCTTCACATTAGCGAGCATAACATAGAATAGGATATTCTAGAATATCCTTGATATTGGTCTAGTTGTGTGTTTTTGTTGAATCCCTCACCCCTCCAAAAATCGGCTTATTGTGGTTCTTTTTATGAATCCATGTCACGCGAAAGTGTAGCTATCACTCGTGTGGGTTGTCTTTTTGTTGTTGGTGCTGAGTGACGTGTGATAAATCAAAATGAAAATATGCGTGTGTGCCAAAATCAAAATCATACCGAATACATAAATAAATAAATCACAAATCATATTATTGTCTAAATCCGTGTCCTAGTGTGTGTACCTAATCTAATACATCGTTTGGTCTGAAATTAAAATTAAGGATACAATCCAAAAAAAAAGGAAATAAAAAGCAAATTAAAACCGCAAAAGGAGTGTGAGATGGAAAGAAAGAAAAAAATGTGTGAAATAAGTGCGGAGGATATCCTTGCCTAATTTTGTGCGTTTCTATGGTGTGGAGTGTAATCATAATTAATAAGAAATGTGATCTTATTTGTGTATAGTGATGTTGAAGGATTCCTCCTGTGTAACACTGGCTTTTAAATAATTCCAAGGAACCCACCACACGATGAGTGAGATCTTGATGAATTAATTTTTTTTTAATTTGGTTGCGTTACGAATACTTGTACCTAACATCCTTAGCCAACGCCTGGCGTTCGTTATTTTGTGTTCATTATTAATATTTGCATTTTCCTTTTTCTTTTCTCCAAGTTGGTGTTTTTTTTTTGTTCTTTTGTATGTGGGGGAAAGTGTGTAAACAAGGATAACAAGAACGAAGTACGTGTACATTGTAAAGATAACGAAGCTTTTTCTATCTTGAGGTTGGGTTGTTGTTCGTCCTTTTTTTGTTGTTGCTTTGTATTGGAGAGGCATAAAGAAAATATTTACTTAATTAATTGAAGGAGCGCAAGATAATTTGCTAGGATTATATTATTAATTTTTTTTTCTTTTGTTTTGGTATACCGTTTACTCAGGTTACCGATGAGTTGAGGTCTTGGGTTGCCTCAAAAGATTGTAAATATGATATGGTTGGTGAAGAAACGTGCGTCGACTATTTTCTATGTCATCGAAAAAAATATCAAGGGTAAAACAATTTTTTTTCTGTGTAACGTCCGTTTTTGTAATTTACTAGGATCTGTGTAATTTGCCACAGAAGTAGCTCTATTTGGTTGAAAGTAATTAAGTGGAAATGATACTTACACTACGGGGGAAATCGGAGAATACTCTTATTTGGAGGATAGGAATTTGTTTGTCAGCTATGGAGTCCTTGTTCATGTTGCTATAGAATTTATGTTGCTTACCAAGTGTGGGCTGTATTTCAATGAACGATTCCTTTGCTGTTCACAAGTATTTCACAGGTAAGGCGAATACTGTTAAGGTTGGTAATTGTTCTTGGCAATGTTTATTAGGACACGTCCATTTAATATTTGTATATGGAATTTTCTAGAATCTAATTTCATTGGATTTTTTTCACAACAGTTATGCTATTGCGTGTCATTTTTGATGTCAGACGGATACTTGTATACCTATACGGCATGCATAGGGCCAGAAATATTGCTATAAGACTTAATGAGGGTCTCGTGGTGATTCTTTCAGATGAATATTACTTCTCGGAATAAATAAATCTTCTGCAACAATAACTTTTTTAGTAATATGTTGGTCGTGTAAGCTGCTACTGCGTATCTTGTAGTCGTCCAAATGCATGACGTCTGCAGATAATATTACCTTGACCTCTTCTTTGGTAATATGTTGGTCGTATAAGCTGCTACTGCGTATCTTGTAGTCGTCCAAATGCATGACGTCTGCAGATAATATTACCTTGACCTCTTCTTTGGTAATATGTTGGTCGTATAAGCTGCTACTGCGTATCTTGTAGTCGTCCAAATGCATGACGTCTGCGGATAATATTACCTTGACCTCTTCTTTGGTAATATGTTGGTCGTATAAGCTGCTACTGCGTATCTTGTAGTCGTCCAAATGCATGACTTCTGCAGATAATATTACCTTTACCTCTTCTTTGGCACAATAAACAAGACTTTTCACTTAACGCCGTTTCTGAAATCCAAATGTTAAAGGATGTTCGTGAAGAAACGGGGAAACTATGAAAATTTGCTAAACTCGCTCTCATGTTTCCAGCTTTCAAGTAACCATTTCTTGAAATTTTGCAGATCCTACATTGACATGTTAAGCCCAAACGGCTTAGCTTAAATTAGGTTCTTGTCAGAGCATCAGTGCAAAAAGATTGGGAATCCAACCCTGATCTTGTACCTGGAGCGAGCCTCTGATTTTTGCAAGATATGTGGTTACTACTTTGAGAGTTCCAATGAGCTTAACTGCAAATGTAGATTGCGGACATGTCTGTTTTTCTACAATTTTTTTCAGAGGCTTGTAGAAGAAGGAGATTTTTACTTTATCATCAAATCTCAGTTTACTACCAAAACTAATTCTAGTGATGTTTAAGAATAGTGACGTAAAGATAATACAAATAATGTGGGTGGCCGCGGTGTAGTGGTAATGTGTTCGCCTGTTGAGTGGAAGGTTGCGTGTTCAATCCCAGCCAAAATCCATATAACTTTTAATTAAAAGACATAAAAAAGGTCGGTTGTTATAAATAAAAAAATTGGGCCCCATCTTGAATTTCTTAAAGTTTAACGAAAACAAGAAAAGTTAGTTCGGACACCACCCAGGAGTAAGTCTCCACTACATCCATAATCGTTCCTATCACTATCTTTCTTCCCCTTCTCTAACGCTCGTACTGTGGTTACATACGTGTAAATTATAAAAAAGGCAGGTGACGTAGCGCTTCGCTTACACCCTCAGTGACCAAATAAAAAAAATCGTTTACATGCAATTTGTAATGGGAAAAACAAAAACGAACTTGTGGTTCTAGTCCTCCCGTAAAGGATGGTTAAATGTTAATGGCCGATGTTGACTTCGAATAAAAGACAAATTATTTAGAAAAATATTGTCATTTCTTTTTATAATGATAATATTGGTATGGTTCAATTATGTATGGAAAAAAATATCTGCCAAATCCGATAGCCCAAATTTTCGATGACGCTGAGGCATAATTGAGGTTCTATGCCGTAAATTTCTCATCCTTTAGCTCTTGTATTGTTGCTGGCTTATCGACGTACACCTTTTCATTCAAACATCCAACGGTGTCAAATCACATGATCATGGCGGCCAATTGACATCGCCACTACGTGAGATAACACGGCCATTGAAAGAGCCATAGTTTCGTTAGCTTTGTGGCAAGTGGCACTGTCCGGTTGAAACCACATTTCTTCCATATCCATATCTTCCAATTCGGGTCATAAAAAGTTCGTTATCATCCACGATAGCGAACACCATTCACAGTAACTGCCTGACTGGCCTCATTTTAGAAAATTACGGCCCGATGATGCCGCCCGCCCATAAGCCGCACCAAACAGTCACTCTTCGTGGGTGCATTGGTTTTTCGACAATCACTCTTGGATTATCAATTCAGCTTATTGACGAATCCACTGAGATGAAAATGTGCCTCATCACTGAAGAGGATTTTCTTCGAAAATTGATCAAGTACTGTTACCATTTCTTGCTACCATTCTGACCACTGACGACGCTTGAAATGGTCAAGTTCTAAAGTTCTTAAGCTTAAGTTCTTGAGTCAATTGCACCTTGTAACATGTAAATGCAAGTCTTTATGACATTGACATTGACATCATAGTACTTCGCACATGAATGCAACGAACTACAGACATATACCAGCACTGGCGACTGAGGCTATCGGCTGGGACAGACAAGCCATTAACACAACAGAGAGAGACAGAGAGATGCATAGAAGGAAAGCCATATAACATAAACCTACGTGGCACAGAGGAGGAGACATCGATTAATATTGTCTCATATTATCGCACAGGTGGCCTCAGATAAGTTGGCGATTTTTGTAGAATAAGAATGCTGCCGAAGCTGCGGCTTGAACCCGCAGCGTTTAGCTTAGCAGTCAACTACCCATTCCTCTGAGCCATGGCCACTTTATGAAAAATGCTCATCAACGACGAGCGTGAGAGGTGCAATTGTTGGGCACGACGACGAGTTGAGGTGGACGGCTCTTCAGCCACACAATCGCGAACAGCAGCAATATTTTCTGCAGTTCGATCTGTACGAGCATGCACTGGTGTTTTCAAATCTCCTACAGAACCGTTTGTATGATTTTTTCGATTGTAAGCACATTTGGACGATTTAATTGACCGAAAAAATCAAGAAGTGCACGATATGCATTTTGATTTGAACGCCTATTTCCATAAAAAGTATGAGTAACCATAACGCGTTGCACGATTGTGTATCTTTCCATGGTTACAATTGAATTAGTCTGATATTACGAATTGTCAA
Source organism: Rhingia rostrata (assembly GCA_949824845.1). Classification (NCBI taxonomy): domain Eukaryota; kingdom Metazoa; phylum Arthropoda; class Insecta; order Diptera; family Syrphidae; genus Rhingia; species Rhingia rostrata. The sequence continues at coordinate 195,970,823 of OX463755.1, read as the reverse complement.
ATGGAATGCAGAAAGCAACTTGACGTTAAGGTGTGGTTCACATTCAACATCGGACCTTAAAATTTAACCACCCGCTATTAGTGTCTGATGCCTTTATCCAGTTATTTTATATCTATGATCTGGAGTCGTATAATGATACTATGGCCCAAAGTACTAGATCAATTTGAAAGACATTTTGGTTATCTATTTATTTTTTTTTTTCGGTAAAAGGTTTTTGCATGTGAATTGCCAGTACTTATAAGTTTACGGCTCTAATAATGCTGAAAAAAAAACTTACAATGGAACTTCTACAAGTTCATTTTGTTATGGCAAAACACATAGCTGCACTAAACTGAAGTAAAACAAATACATAAATAAAAATGAATACTACATGTGGGTGCAGTGGCTTAGTCCGTAAGTCCGTTGGGTAATATCAAAGATTACAAAAGTACATAGAGTGCACATCTCATATAACGAAAGTTTTTTATGTGGGGTACTGATATTGATACCCCAGTGTTCAAATTGCAACCCCAGCAACAAGCTACAGCATAGCTGACGCATACGATCGACGAAATTTCCCCTTCGCACTTACCGCCTCCGTCAGAAATGGCTACAAAACTTTTAGCTGTGATGCGTACTCTAGTTCTATACTCTTTGGTAATATCAACTAATCCAAAAGTAACACTTTCATGACAAGCTACACAAATGTTCCGTTAAGAGTCGGCGGTAAAAATGAGGTCCTCTTTCTTTGTGGCAATATAATTATATGCGTTATTGCTAGATATATTAAATTTGTCACTATTTTGATTGGACGTTCGCTTATTGTCTATGAGCCCACACATATATTTTTCTTGATTGGACGTTGGTTCGCTTACTAGTCTATGAGCCCACACCTTTATTTTACTTCAAAAAAAAACCTCATAGATTCAGAATCATTAAAAAATTCTATTTGAATTTCTCACAAAATGATTTTACCATAAATAATTACTAGCCGAGTTAGAAGCAATTTTTTAAAGATAAAAAATAGAAAATATACTCAAGTCGGCTGAAAGCATGTCACCTGTAGCATATTCTTCGTATGAAAATAAACTATGTTTACTGTAATGTAAATTTTACGAATGTGAAAAAGTTGTATTGTCATACAAGAATTTTTCAAATTAAAATAAAAAAACAAATTAGGTGACAATCTGAAAAAAGGGTTGAGTCAATATGATTTTGCGATTGATTGAAAAATTGTTGCTTATTTTTTTTTTAAATCAATTAATTAAAGTACATATGTATCACTCGCGTAAATAATTATTAACTCAACTAAAGCATCACCTATTGGTTTTAGATTTCGGGATTATCTGGCAGTAAACCACCTTTTATGTGGTTAAAGAAAACCTTTGTTTTTGTATGAAATCGAAGGATTCATATAGCTAGCATATTATTATTATTATTGTTGCCAATTTTAAGATAATTCGACTGAGACAGTTGCTTTTCAAAAACCACACTCACTGTTGAGTCGAATTTTCCACCAGCAACTTCGTTCGCAATGAGCATGAATAGTTGGTAATCAGTAATCACAATTCCACTCATATTGGTCGAAGCTGGAACCTTCTTGTTTTCGACTTTATCGAATAAAAATTGTTGTTGGCAACACAACATATTTATTACGCCCAACTGCTTAACGCACGGTTTGACTTATTTACTGGCTCAGCGGTTTCAAACTCTGCTACAATAATGGCGGAGTGATTAAAATGTTTGCTTAAAATATCATTATCTTCACAATATTCACTGAAAATACCCCTTAAAAAACAACAAATATTTTTACAATTCACACTTTTGCCTACCATAACCTTGACCAGTAGCCCGGGGCGCTTTACAACAACGTTACGTTAAGATTTTACGTTTTTTATTTGAAACACGCCAAAGCGTGACCTCGTTTCAGAGAGTCTCTGAAGTCCGAAAATGCATCCCATTTTAAATACATTGACTGCAGTGCAACCTACCTGATCTACATAATATAAAAGGTGGGCCGAAAGAAGTCATCCGATGTTGTTTGGCTCTCATTAATATCGGTTGTGGCTCGAACAGTGTGTGCCGTTGCTCCGTCCTGTTGGAACCACATGTCCTCCAGTCCTAAATCGTCCAATTGCGGCAGAAAAAACTCGGTTAACATGGCCCTATAGCGCGCACCGCCCACTGTTGTCGTTTGACCAGCGGTGCTCTCAAACAAAATGGCATGATGACTCCTTCAGCGTGAACAGCACACCATGCAGTAACTTTGAGCGGGTGTAATGGCTCCTCGTGCATTACTCGTGGATTTTCGGTGCCCCAGAAGCGATAGTTTTGCTTGTTCACGTACCCGCTGAGGTGAAAATGAGCCTCATCGCTCATTATGATTTTCGTCGAAAAATCGCCCACTTCTTCCTCTAGATTGAGGATGGCTTGGGCGTAGGATACACGCGTTTGGCGGTCGACAGGCAACAGCTGATGCACGGACTGGACTTTGTATGGGAACATGAGCAAGTCCTTGACCAAGATTCGCCTTAGAAACGACCGGCTGATGGCTAATTGCGAGGCACGACGTCTGGTCAATGTTTCCGGCGACAGCTCGACAAAATTCGCCTTAGGGATGACCGGCTGATAGTTAACTGCAAGGCACGGCGGCGTCTGGACGATGTTTCTGGCGACAGCTCGATATCCTCGGCAACAGCGGCGATATTCTCGGCACAACGGGCGCTACGGGGCCGTCAACTCTTGGCAAGGTTCACGGTTGGTCGCCAAACGGCGCAGTATTTGCGCAGTCTGTGTCGGACGGCCGGGGAACCGTTGTTGGAATTCGCACTGCGCCAACACTACAGATGGTTACGCAAAAAACAGACACGATTATTCCGCGTTCTTGGGGAGTGTATCGCTTTACGGCCTGTTCACTTGTATTCTACATCTGATTAGTCCACAAATGTCAAAACAGATTTGACATTGGCGGCTATTTGCAAAAGTTAAAGCATCTTCCAGTAGGGTGATCTCTTTTGGCCCACCTTGTACAATATTGTAAGTGTGTTTTATGTTCGAAAAATGTTGGTTTATCTGTTTACTGAATCTTCCGATAGGTTGATGACTTACAAAAAAAAAATTTAGCTTCACTCAGGTTCATCCCCATCAAGTGATTGCTTATTTAATTTTGTATGAAAACTAATTTTATAAGGGTTAACATTTAATTTAATTTTTTTTGTAATTTTTTTCTAAATGGGTCTAAATTTTTTTTATTAAATTCTATAACTGTGCGTAAGTAATTATTGGGCTCGTTTTTTGAGGTTATTGAAAAGTGTTTACCCAAAAATAAGCTCTAAGTACATATTACGAAATATATTCTCGCAGATAGCTATGTCTGTTTGTTTTGGTATCTAAGTCCAATAAGCGATTATTGTTATAAAAAATTTTTTTTTATCATTTCATTCACCTAAAACATCGTATTATGTCGAATCATTTGTCATTTCTCTTCTGCAAGCTGGAAATTGTTTTTTTGTGTACTAAAAATAAATACTGAAAATATTATGTTGACAACCAACTTTGAACTTATGAAATTGATTAAATCAGCAAATCCGGGGTGTTATGCTTCAATTGGATACAGTCCAGGTGTGGTGGGAAAAATAGGCTCGTCTGTCGGTAAACTTTTTTATTGTATTATTATATAATTATGTGTTACTAAAGATGTACCGATATTTTTCAACAAGCTATTTTTTCTTAATGGTTCCCGCTGTAATATTTTGTGCATATTTTTTAAATTAATCACTCAAATCCCATTCCCTTTCATCACTCACGCTTCAAAGTACAAGTGCTAAAATTGTCCGCCCAACACAACGAGTATCTGCTGACGAAATTCCACTCTTAATTTTGCAACCAAATGCAATTATGAGATCACTGGAGCAGAAAATGGTAATGCACTTCCTAGAGATGAGTTTGGCGGAGTTCGGATAGTTGCATGTTATGTTTCTGTTTCGTTGTGTGCATTGCCAGCGCATGTTGATGTCGCTCTTGGGATGGGACAAGATGCACGACGCCAGATTGCCATCCGTTTTGCTGAATGTAGTGTTGTTGCCACCAATTTTTGTGACACTTTGTGTACCTACTTAGTTTAACTTATTTTTATGTTTTATTTTTACCACAATCAGATTGAATGAAATTTTATACGCTATAGCGGTCTAGAGTTTATTCTTCGTTGTCCATACTAATTATATGAGTACAGTTTTCCTCATCAACTATAACTGAGTTAGGTGACTAAAAATACTCAACACTTGGTTTGTGGTGGTGATGTCAATTATTCTCAATTAGGTTGTATGAGTTTATTTTGGACGCAGAGTTGTGGGTGGGATTTAAAAAAAAAAGAGTTGGTCTTACTGTTTAAAAATAAATTAAAACGTTTCATAGCAAACATTTGCTTTTATTTTTTATTTCATCGCCGGTACAACTAAGTGTTCACGTTAATTAAATTTGTCTTCACTGCCATTTTGCCAATCGCGTTTCTATTAGCAGAAAAATATCCATCTAGGGATTCCTAGATGGCGAATGAAAGCTCTGGAGTAGACATGTCTCCCTATTTAGCAATCTGTCTTTTGATTTCGTGATCAAATTACGCTTTAATTTCACTGTAAATGGCATCAAATTCAAACTGAGAGTGTGCTTTATAAATTTGATTGTAATAACTCCAAAGATGAATCGATAAAATGGCAAATTAACATAAAATAATATTAATATGCCAAACGTAATTTAACAGTGCTTGCCAATTTCATCTGTCCTCTCGTTATTTAACTAATTACTGGGATGTACTAAAAATACGTTTGGTCTTAAAATATGCTCTAATAACTATTATCACGAAAAAAAAAACAAAAAATAATATTTTTTATAATTTGTATTTGAGGAAACACACATTTCTTTGCGGTCAATCGAGTTGCATCGTTGATTATGTCGATATATGTGTTCAAGTGTTCAAGCGAAACTAAAGAGTTTGATATTCTAATGTCTCCTTTAAGTTTTTTCGCACGCGTTTGAATCCTATCTAGGAGGTGCAATGCTGTTTTTTGTGCAGCCGAACAGATGTGGGCGTTAAACTCAAATTTAAGAAGGGGTGAAATATTTTTTACATCGATTAAGGAAACCAAGAAATTTCGCCGCGTTTTTAGCGACTTGAAATATGCGGTTGTTCCGTTCAGCTTTACAAGCCAGTCGATGTTTTTAATTACCTCGGTCAAGAAATTATTTTGCAGTTTTGGCTACAGCGATGAAGAAGATCATCGAATGATGGAAAAATGTTTACAATTTTTCATAATTTTCTGCAAACTAAGAAACTGCTTCTATCCAGGTTCACTAATGATTTGTAACTGGTTGCGGAGAAAGTGATAGATCTAACGAATGTTGAATGTGAACCACACCTAACATTTGGTATTTCTTAATTTCAGACTATTTTAATTTGAACCATGAAAGATACACAATCGAGCAACGCGTTAAAGTTATTCAGGCCTATTATGAAAATGGGCGTTCAAATAAAAATACATTCACTTGGTAGAAACCTCAAACCAAGACCAAAACGTGATGCTTGCTTAAATTGTAAGGGCAAGTCGCAGAGTGATTTCCTGAAAAGTTGTCGCATAGTATATTTTTCCGGGATGTTACTGAAACCTTGCCCAATACAAGTTTTTAACATTTAAATGTTAAAAACCGAAAAAATAATATCTTCTACTATGCTGGCTTCTCGGCATTTTCGAATATCAATAATTTTTGCAGCTTTCAACAGTCAAATCAGACATTTTTGCTTAAATTCGTACTTCATGTTGTTTACTTTGCTCGCCTTCCTCGCATACAGTATCAAACATTTGACAACTAATTTTTGGTTCGAAAATGCCTAAAAATTGTTTCATCTTCATATTTTTCTTCAATTCGATCATATTTCATATTCTATATTGTTAATATCATTTAAAATCTGTTTAAATAATCGTGACGAACTCAGTGGTGCAATGGTTAGTGAGATGAACTGTCGCGCAGAAGGTCTGGGTACAATTCCCAGCCGTAGCAACACCTACAATGAATTTTCACTGGCCCTCGTGATGATCTCACAAATCATCCAAGTAGTATCAATTTTCAAAGATAGCTTATATCAACTTCTACGTTCGGAGTCGGCATAAAATAGGAGGTCCCGCCACTTTTTTTTTTTATTAATTTGTATTTTTTTGTTGGCTAATAATTATTGTATACTGTGCACTAATAAATAACAAAATTTCATATCATAATAAATGCAGGGTTTCCGCCGGGAAGCTATACTACTTTGTTTGTTTCAATGAAAGAGAATGGATCTTATATTGATAAATGTTTTATTCAATGTCGGCAATTATGTATGAAATACAATACCAGGTTAATGTCCGCCTCTGTTAGTTTAAAAATGCTAGCCGTTTTGAGCAAATTTTTCATTACATTCTCACACATTTCACGCGGTATTTCATTAATTTCATCACGAATATTTCGCTTGAGTTGCTCAAGCGTTTCAGGTTGCATAAGCCTTGCCCACAAAAAGAAGTTCGAAGCAGTCAAATCAGGCGACCGTAAGGCCAATCAACATGACCATTTCTTGAAGTAACTTGTTGTGGAAAGGTCTCGCAGTAATTCCATTGTAATCCTGGCTGTATGCGATGTGGCACCGTCTTGTTAATACCACATGTTAATCAAGCCCAAAGCATGCAGTTGTGGCGTTAAAAAGTTTTCAATCATATCACGATATAGCTCCCCATTCACAGTTACCGTTACGATGTTTTAATTTTCAAAAAAGTAAGGTCCAATGATTCCTCCTGACCAATTTGCACATCAGACTGTAACTCTTAATGAATGCAAATTTGACTGTTGAATATTTGATGGTTTTCCATTGCCCATAACCGACTATTCTGTTCATTCACATATCCATTCAAATGAAAATGTGCCTCGTCACTCTTTATGATATTTTCATGAAAATCGGGGTTGTCATGGGCTAACTGTAACATCCAGTTGCCATATGTACGGCCGGCGGTGTAAATGGTATTGTGGATGAAGCTCTTGTGTCAACTGAATCTTAAATGGAAACAAATACAAATCCTTGTGCAAAATTGTGGCCAAAGTTGTTCTTTGAAGACCAAGTTCCTGAGCATGGCGTCGAATTGTGGATTGTCTTAAACACTTCCTTGAGCAGCAGTTATGTTTTCAGCCGATCTTGCAGTAGGTTATGGTCCATGCATGGGGCTTTCACCTATAGACCCTCTTTTTTCGAAATCAATTACTACGCGATAAATAGTGCGTTTTGTTGGCACGTTGTTTCTCCCAAAAATTTCACGTAACTTTCTCATCGTCACAGTAATCGATGATTGATTTTGATAAAATGTTTTGACGATGAAAACGCGTTGGTTTATCGAATATTTTTGCATAATAAATTTGCCACGTGTCTACTTTACGACTGAAAAATATGAACTGTCAAGACTAAAGGTTAACAAAATGGTGGCAAAACAAAATAGTATACCTTCCCGGCGGACGCTTACTGTCTAGCTATCTGTTCAGTTTGCTATAAGCCTTCTTGATATTTCCATTCAGATGTTTTTTGAAGGGTTGATGTTAACTCCAAGATAGATTAACTGTTTGAGTACTTAAAAAATGTTGCATTTAAGAATTATATTTTGTCCAAAATCGTTATTCGACCATACTTTGTTTTTTCCCCTTTTTAACTTTAGGGTGGGTCAAAATTCTTTTTCCTACGCATATCTGTAATAAATTCTAAAAGAAAAAATAAAAACTAGTAAAATAAATTACAACGGTTGCGAGAAAATGCTAGGCCCTGAGGCTGTCTTTCCTCAACAAATTTGTATAGTGAATTTCGTTACATTGAACTCTGCTACACAAAAAAAAACAAAAAAACAAAATTAAAGGTGTTTTTTATCTTCACTTTTGACAAGATGAACACTGCTCCCCACCAGTCCAAAATCCCTTGGCTTATAAAGCCGATGATATGAAGCCTCTGTTGGCATAGATAAAGTGAATCACCAATTCCACATTTATGAATGGTACTATATATTGGTTAGCATGTAGCGATATTGAGGACAGGAAGTAATCACTGCTTGACCAGCCATTTTTTCGAAGAAATATGATCCTGCGATGCCTCAAACCTTAAATTTACACCAAACAGTAACACGTGGGGAATGTATTTGGTTCACGAAAGAAATAATTTTTAAATTTTAAATTGGGAAATAATCATCATTCCTTAGAACGATTTTGCCTGAACTTTGGCAAGGAAACTTGTGTATTTTATTTACTGACCCTAAATTTTAAGCTGTCTAACTATTTTTTACTATGTTACAATTTTTTTTGCCAAACTTTCATATGCTATCGATATAAATTGTTCATTACCCTACTTGAATTTGTAAAACCGACTATTAGCAGAAGGCTAACTTTTAAGCCTGAGACGTATTCTTTGCTAGATAATCCCGTTTGGCTCTGCTGGTATCTACTTAGCTGCTGCAAAACAATGGCTCGGTTTAAGTGTTTACTACCAGAGCTCAGTTTAGCTAAGCTGCTCCCGTTCAGGAACTTTATGCATGTTTTTGTATCTTTTTAGCGGTCGGTCCTCCACTAGATCTGACTGCCTTATAGTGTTGCTCGCCGATGTCGACTTAGCGACTTTGATTGTCTCTAAACATGTGTTGCCATTCGACTTGTTCATCTTCTCAATAATTGTGTCCCTGTCTATTTCTTTTCTTCTTTCAAATGGACAGATGCTTGCACTGATAGGCTATGATATGTAAAATTCATTGGTTATCGCAAGAAAGGTTTATCTGTGGAGGATCTAAAGAAGTGTATTTCTTTCTCGAATAAATTTCCATTTTCAGTAAACTGAGAGCAAGTTTACTGAAAATGGAAATTTATTCGAAACTATTGGTCCCCTGCTACCTAAAGTTTAAAAAAAAGACAACATAACGTCACATATGAATTGAGTGTTTTGTCCTTTAGATCCGTCAAATTCCTCTAAAGGAATCCCACACAAGTTCGGGCTCTTCACTAAGTATAACGATCTTAAAAGCAACACTCCTCTGGTTTTCCTGCCACAAACCATGACCACCAGCCGATTACATCAATCTTTTAACGAAAACTTATCAAAAACCATGTTTGAGAATATATCCCGACACCCGCATGCTAGTTAACAATTATCGAAAACCCAGAACATTTTAAAATCCCATTTTTAAGTACCTTCGTACCAATTTAATTTTGAGGCTGATTTTTATTAATAAATATGAACGTATCGCAATAATCTGATCCTTAATTAAAGGACCACACAACATTCATAATCACAACATTGGAATCCAAAAAAAAAAATAGTCCTGTTTATTCACACTTGACATCCCCAGGCTTGACAATTATTGCATTTGATATGAAGAGTATAATGCTCGACATCGCAATTCATGGTCCACGCAAAATCACGCACAAAAAAACATTAAAATTATGAATTTCCGCGTATTGCAAATAAAACAAGTGGGCACATCCATCAACAATTATGTCAAAACAGATTGGCTCTTTCTGATTGTAGCCGATTACTCAATGAATCAGAACCCTCTTAAATTAATTAATATGCACATGCAACATAATAAATTGAAGCGGCAAAATCCCAAACTGATATATCACAGAAGGGGTGTCCTTATAAATTTTTGTTTTAATTTTTTTTTGTTTCACTCCAGCTAATGGAAATGTTCCATCTGAGGCTTCAAAAAGCTTTGTGGTGAGCTTTTTTTTTTAATTTCTGCTACCGATTCAATAATTTTTTCGATTTTTTTTTAAATGAAATAAATCGTACAAATTAATCACAACACCCACCGTCCGGCACAAAGCGAACCCCCTGTGGGACTATCAATTGCAACTGCAATATAATAAATTATCCTCTACCAATGCAATAAAAATTATCTCACTTTTAGTTTGCAAATCATTTTGTTTCTCGTTGTTCTGTATTGCAATTATTTTCTGTTTGGTTTTGAGGTTAATATTAATAACTCGGTTGTGAGACAAAAAAAAAAAAACTTTACAATCTGAAAGCATACCTAACTAGCTATATGACGTATGTATATTTATTAAACAACCACGGTAGTTGCAATTATTATCCTTCAAATTTCGCTCCTATGAAAGCCATCCTTTCCACACTGACCTCAACTAATGAACTGTCATGACGGTAATTGTTGGGTAAATATATGAAAAGAACGCACAAACAGCATAGATACACACTGGGACGTATCTAATTTGATATTTTGAGTCAAAAATCCCCTCGCATCAGTGGTTAATTCCAGTTTGTGAGCGAGATAGCTTAGGTCCTTATCGGTGTGTCACACTCGAATTAGTTTTGTACAGTGCAGTCAGACACAATGCAATGTTTGCTTATCTCAACGATTACCAGGCGAGAGAAACTAAATTCCTCCAACAATATGGTTATGCAATATCAATCCTTTTGTTGGGATGATAGTCCTCTGCTTTGAGCTAACTCTGGAGCCACAGAGATGTCAGGGTTACCGTTGATACATTTTAAAGAAGTCACACAAAAGCACTATTCCTGTTCGTTCTGAATGAATGCAATGTTACAAATAAAAAGCTGGAAAGAAAAAAGTCCAATGGCGGTAAGTTTCAAGATCTAAATTGCCAATTGCTATCGCAAAAACTGCCAATTACACGATTACAGTTATCGAATTGTTACACTGGCTGTATGGCATGTGGCTCCGTCTTGTTGAAACCACATGTTGGTCACATCAATTCTTTCAGCAATACTGTCGTTGAATGATAAGGTTCATAGAACAAGCCATGCTTTCTGTTGAACGACTTGTGACAGGACACCCAAGGTGCTAAATATAAATAACTGATCCAGTCTCCATCAATTTTTTTTATTATTCTCTTCACAGGTGGTTTTAAATTACGGCCATATTTTGTATGAAAATTGCGGACTGTAGCTGACAAACCTTCATTATATTTGAAGTATTGCTCAGCAATATTATGTGTTGTTATCTCTTTTACCTTTGGCAACACAGTACTAAGAAAACGGCGCAAAATTAAAATTTTGCATGAATTATGGGATACACTTTACAAGGTGACGCATTTATAGAATCAACATCAACGTAAGGATACATGTTTTGTTGCATCCGACATTGTTAATGTGTGAAATACCATAGAAATACACAGGCTATAAAAATGTTGCTATTAATATTGCATTTGACTGGTAATGCAATGGACATTAAGGAGAATAAATTTCTCGAAAATTCTTAAAGAAACAAATTGTAGAAAACAATCAGCAAATTAAAGAATCGTTTAATTATGATCAAGTTTAAGATTGGGATTAAGTATATTTTAAATAAAATTATTACATCATTGTGATACAATTAGTAAAATTAATAAAGCTTATTTTTTACATTCAAGGATGCAGTGGCCTAGTGGTTATTGTATTATACTAATAGTCGCAGAACCAGGTATCAAATCCATAAAGTGACAACGCCCAAGTTGTTTACAACTGCCTCACTTTTACGAAATTTTGACAAAAATCCAAGACGAAAATCCAAAAGTATAAATTTGAGAATCTAAGAAATTCTTAAATTTTCCATTCGGAATCGGCGATAAACAGGAAGTACCATACAATGTGGCAAAGATAAAACTTTGCATACACAAACGAATGAAGTAGCTAGTCTGACGCCAGATAGAAATAATTCCTTGAAAAAATGAGAATCAACAAGAACGGACTTTTTTTTCGCCGTTCTGAATGAATTAAATAGTTGTAACTTATGTATGAAAATTGCCTAAAAAAAAAATAGCCCAGTGAATATTTTTTGACGTTATTGTGTTGAATGTAGATTTCAATTTTGTAACCTGTTTGCGGCTAATTTTTGAAGTTTGGTATAATTACAGAAGATTGTTAGGGATAGAAAGCACACTCGTGGATTATTCCTCTTATTACCAGTTCGAGAAAACAACACATCCTTCGGATTATTAACCAAACGGAAAGTGCATATTATATCAGAAAATCTAATTAAAGTTGTAAAATAACAAAAATGATTTTTTGAAAAAGGGCAGATTTTTGAAAAGATAGTTCTCTATTTTGTACGAGTACTTGGTTTGACTTGAAAAAAATTGGATGGATATCTTCAATCATAAAACAACATTCAATTTGCTGACAATAATAAGTAGTCAAGGGTTCTTTCAAGAATTCTCTGAAATCTATTCTGTATTTTTGTATTACAAGAAAATATTTATAAATTAAGTAAATATGGTGTAATTCTGTTGGGAAATTTTATCCCTCTACGAAATCATAAAAACTAGCTAGTGGGTTAGTTACTATACAACAATCGGTACATGACCTTAGTTCTGTTAAAGTATTGAATTCGCGAAAAATACCTGATTGAATCTACCCTATCCCATAGGGGCATATTAGTTTTGACACGTAGTTTGTAACATAGACAAATAATTTAGGTAGATATCGCTTAAAGTATTAGGTGGTCCAGAAGAAGTCATCCGGTGTTGTTTGGCTTTCAGAATATCGGTTGTGGCTCACGCATGTCCTCCATTCCTAATTCGTCCGATTGCGGCAAAAACACGGTCCCATAGCGCGCATCGTCCACTGTAGTCGTTTGACCAGCGGCGTTCCCGAAAAAAAAGAATGGCCCGATGACTCCTCCATCGTGAACAGCACACCATGCAGTAACTTTGAGCGCGTTTTATGGCTCCTCGTGCATTACTCGTGGTTTTTCGGTGATTGTTCACGTGCCCGCTGAGGTGGAAATGAGCCTGATCGCTCATTATGTTTTTGGTCGAAAAATCGCCCACTTCGATTATTCCGCGTTCTTAGGGAGTATATCGCTCCATGACTTGTTCACTTGTATTCTACATCTGTCTAGTCCACAAATGTCAACACAGATTTGACATTGGCGGCCGTTTGCAGCAACTTCCAAAAGGTCTCTTTTGGCCCACCTTGTATTTACATGTCCGTCCGTCCGTCCGTACGTCACCAGTTTTTGGGCCTTCAATTTTGAGCTAGAATGATGAAATTTGGTACACGTGTTTGTTGTTGCTAGCAGCAGAACAAGTGTACAATTTTTTGAAATCCACCCACTGCCACGTCCCCTTTTTAGAAAAATCGTAGTTTTGGGCCAAACAATTAGAGATTTTGAAAAAGTGTCTGAACAAGGTATCTAGAAATCCGCATAGCGGATTGTAGCCTTTTCATATGTTTTTTTTGGGATTTAAAGAATACCATACGGGATCGTGCCTAGCTGAGTGTCTAGACACATGTCATTAATCTTTGTTAGTGAAGACCAGGGTGGGCCACTTTACATAAAAAAAACAGTTGGCTTGTGGGTGGTATATTGTAGTTACTATCAATCGAGGAATCCCCATTTTCAAACAATAAAGTAAGAACGAATATAATTTATTTTCGCAGTAGGGACACTACTGCGAGGATGGATATCTTCACTAAATATACTGATATTTTAAGTCCTTTCATTCATGGCAGTCATGCTATTTTCAGCAAGCCTAATATTTAATTATATCTGCGTAATGTTTTAATCAGCCAATATAAACGCAAAAGGATACCGTCGTGGACATAAACTAAAGAACACCAGCACGGTTATAGTCTGAAATACAGATCGATTAAAAGTTATAATTTCATATACGAAAGGGTGTCACGCTAAGGTGCCGTGAATTAACGCGAAAAATAAAGCCGTGATATTAAATTCCGCCTTTTTACCCAGTAGAAGGAAAAATGAGGTTAAGTTTCAAAACTTGGCAATCATTTGCTTTCATAAAAGTAATAAAAGCTCAATTTTCAAAGTCTGACTATTTTTTGTAATGTGTTGCTAACCGAAAAAAATAACACTGACAGCTGACAGTTCGGTGTAAGTAAATATGTAGCGCTAAACAAAAGTGTTTTTATTACTAAGCAATATTTCATTGCTGTTATTGTGGTTTCGCAAAAGTTTATAATGGGTGTCCAATAATTCACGCAAAATTTACTGTTTTACCAACAGCATAAAAGGTAACAGCGTGACAGCTGATAGTTCGGGGTTTTTGAAAATGTAGCGACGTTGGTCGGATTTCTATGAGTTTTGTTTGAAATTATACTTAAGTTTCAGTATTTCTTTTTTTTTTCATATATATATCTTAAGCTACATAGGTCAATGGGGTTTAACCCGTCTTAATCTCCTGACTTTATTGTCGGTTCTTAAAAGCCGTGCTATTTCTAAATTAACATGGCTGAGAAGCCTATCTCTATGTAGATCGGTGTTACGTATGTACCACGGTGCGTTAACTATGCTCCGTAGTACTTTGTTTTGGAAGGTTTGTATTTTTAGTAAGTTTGTCTTGCATGTGCATGCCCACAGCTGGAGCCCATAGGTCCATACTGGTTTAAGAATTTGCTTATATAGCAATAATTTATTGTAGTTGGATAAGGGTGAGTATCTCCCAATAAGCCAATATATTTTACTATAGCGGATGTTTAACTCATCTCTCTTTTTCTTTACATGTGCTTTCCAGCGCAGTTTGGCGTCTAGAGTCATCCCTTAATATTTAGCTGTATTTGAATATTCCACTACATTACTATTTATGTATTCTGGAATGTGTGGTACATTTGGCTCAGATAATGTTCAATCATCTTGCGAACTGTGTGCCTCATATTTTCAAACAGTTCATTTAGATGACGTTTTTACCTCCGTGGTTAACCAAGATGATGATATTTCTCCTATCAACGACTTGGGAATACTTTCCTTAACAGAAGATGAAGTATTGACATCATTTTAAATACTTGAAGCCAAATTAAGTCCGGGAATTGATGGTATACCACATTTATTAATTTTAAAATGTAGTTCAACGTTTTTTTTTTAATATTTTATGACAAAATAAAACAAATTCTAATTTTGGTATAGTCTGGCAAGCCTTTCCGCAACTACAATGTTTAACAGTTCAAATAAAATGTCGTTTAAAATTTTTAAAAACCCAAAAAGTATCAATCAGTGTCAACTAAAAAAACATTTGTCGCACAGTCTCTGGGTGCTAAAAAAAACTCTGACTGTGACCAACTTACCAAAGCTAAATGGTAACCCTACTAGTATAGTATATAACGATATTTTTAGACTGTAAAAGCCATCAGCTCTAAACATTTTGTTTGTATCATTATTAGGTTTTCTAAAATGAATTTCGCGCTAGCGAGTGGATCCTTATGTTGGATTTATGCACTAACCAATACCACCAACCAGATGCGACTAATTGATATCATGGTCAATCGTTACTGTTTTGGTGGAACATTAGCTTAGCTGGGGGAATAGATTGTTGGTCGAGTGATCGATGGGCGGGTGCGTTCCTAGTTCCTATTACATCGTTCGGCGGATTAATTTAATTTTATTATAAAATTGGGATTCTGCCGGTTACGGGGTGGTGGGTGGCTGATGAGCAAAATTTAATTTACGAAAATAATTGCAATGTACTATGAGGTGGGGGTAGGTTGTGGGATTGAAGCAAACAGATTTCGTATAGTTTATGGAATTTAATTTGCAGGATTTATTGGACCTAGATTTTGGATGCTAAAACAATTGGCTTATAGGGAAATTGAATTGGTTTGGTTATTGTTATTTGATTTAAACTGGATTAGGTTTCCAATCAACCACACAAAATGAGTAATGATAAGTTTTAATAAAAATCGACGTTTGACTATTTAATAAATGTCATTAAAATTGATATGACATATCTGACTTGCCAGTAAATATAATTAATGTGGAGTATTTATTTTATTAAAATCTGTTTAATTTTGGGAAGTGCTATATGTAAATGGAAAAGAGAATTATGGTTATGGTATACAAAAATTTGGAATATGTTTAATTTTTGCAGACCACTTCCTTGGAACTGTCTTCATATGCACTTTTTGGCTCCAATAGAGAATTTATTTGGAATTGGAAATCTACTCCGCAAATCGCAGCCTCGCAAATGAAGGTTTTCTTAACGTAAGATTCTGTTGAAAACTTCTTCAATGATGGAAATACTATTTATTTTTATTTTCATTTTAAGATCAAAAACAATCGGTGCCTTCTTAAACATCAGGTTTTTAAAACAAGAAAATTATCTGAAGTTCAGTGATTTACATGAATTTTAAAACGCAGTACCATTCAATTTCTGCTTTTACTGATCGACTTTCTAAAATGTAGGTGTTGGTGCTTAATTCAGGCCTGCACCTATGCCTACAGTACCAGCACTTCCCGATACGTGGGATAAAATGATTTCAATGCCCTTTTCGAACTGCCCATCAAGTCTTAACTTTGTATACGACTTGAAACAGTGCTGCTATTGTTCAATTTAAAAAGTAAGTTCAAATCTCTTAAGCCATGTCGAGGGCATCTTAGATTTTTGACAGTCGTTACGTCCTGTGCAGATCGCAAGCTTTTTCCTTAAATCTTAGTCTTTAAAACACGTCAACTCAAACGGGACCAACGAATTTTTCGTTCAAAATGGCTGCTTTTATGTCCATTCTTCGGCTTTGTTGAAGTGGACTAGGTCATCTTAGAATATCTAAAAATGTATAAAATACATCCTATTGTATCTTTTAGACAATATATGACTCTATATATGATGCAATTCAGAGGTAAAATAATGCTAATTTTCATCCGTCCGAATTTCAAAATACTCATTTGCATTTGGGTGGCCCTCTACCAAATTATATCACTGACTCCTAGCTGAACGTATTTTTCAGTCTTTTTAATGTTAGGATGTTGCTATTCAGAAGAAGCCATGCTCGAGTTGTGGCCTGTTGTTGCCAATGTTGAATGATAAGAACTGGCAGCATTTCCGTTTTACATTCTGTAGAAGTGATTCCTTCATACTTATATTCTTAAGTGGCACTGCAGTCCGTAATGAACCTGTGCCTCAACCAACTTGCCTCTCCAATTTGCTCGGTCCTTAGCTAACTGCCTCCAGTTGCGCACTCCAATTTGGTTGAGGTCGATTTCTACTTAAGGCAAGGGGTTCCTCTACTGCATCCGACGTCTGGCTGGGAATCGAAGACTTTGCGAGACGGAGTGTTCGTTCTACATGACCAAGCCATCTTAAACGTGCAATACATGCTTTTTTGACCAGGGGCATGTCGCTTTACAGCTCGTGTTTTTGTTGAATCTTCATCTCCATAGCCCGTCAACGCAAATGAAACCGAAGATTTTTCGATGAATTTTTACTCGAATCGACCAAGCATTTCTTTATCCGCTTTTTATACGGTCCATGCATCAGCGCCGTAGAGCAGCACTGGGATGATCAAGGTCTTATATAATATGATCCCCTTAGTAGTTCGAATGAGGGCACGAAGAAACAGTAGTTGGCAGGAGTAAATATTCCTTTAATTTCTGACGAGATGTTGTTGGCAGAGTTAATAGCAGAGCCGATGTAGACAAAGTCCAATACTACAATGCTATATCTGATAATGGTGACTTTCTGTCCAATTCGTCGATGTTGTGTGTCCTTTCGTGTTGACAGCATATACTTCGTCTTGCCCTCATTTACCGCTTAACCCATATTTTCCGCTTCCTTCTCTATATTACCAAACGTGGGTATGACATCACGTTGAGTCCTACCAATTATGTCAATAATGTCGACATATGCTAGTAGTTCCACTGATTTTTGAAAAATTTTGCCCTTGCCTTAATCCTTTTTTGGTATCGATTTGTCGTTGAGGTCGTTTCCGACCTTGATGGAGCAGCGAGAATTCTCCATCCTCATCCTTACAAGACATGGCACTGTATACTTCGTTCATATAAATGCTATCTTATGCGGCTTTGAAATCGATTAATAAGTGGTGGGTTACGATTTTGACTTCTGTTTCTTTTCAGGATCTGCTTAAGGTTGAGAATTTGATCGATTGTGGACATTAAAGGCATAAGACCACACTGATAAGGGCAGATCAGGTTGTTTGTAAACGTTTTCAGGCATTCAAATATTACGGCAGATCGGATCTTGCAGGCGATGCTGAGGAGACGTATGCATCTGTAGTTGGCTGAGTTCAGACGGTCTCCCATTTGTAGATCGGGTAAACGATGCTGAGGTTCCATTTTACAGGCACACTTTCATCCGACCAGATTTTGCTGATGAGTTGGTGGATGTTATTTACGAAACCATCCCCGCCGGCTATATAAAACTCAGTAGGGAGGCCGTCATTTCTTCTTTGCCTAAAGAACCAAATGGCTGCGTTCTTGGCTGCGATCATCTGTCGGAATTCCTCAGCAAACCAGGGGTTTTTGCTGGGGGTCGCTGGTGCTCAGCATAAACTTCATATTTTCCATGTTTGTCTCTATAGAATCATAAAAAGCTGAACAAAGTCAAACGAATTCGGTTCAAAACTGTCGTGCCACTATCCAGCTGGAATAATACACAATAAGCTAGGGCATGGGTCATGATGAGTCCGTAAAAATTTGAAGCGTTATTTTGTAGGTTGCGTGTTTTTGGTTGCTGGTGGTCAGCATAAACTAAAGTTATCAGTAGCGGCAAAGCGGATTTGGGCATCCAAGTCTATGTAGCCCACTCCTACCCATGGTTAGGATGGAAGCATTTTCGTTTGAATCCCAGTTGTTTCAGGACAACCTTCGGTATAACAACTTGTGTATTTCGGACCATGTTCTCCGATCCTCTTATGAAGTATAAGTTTTGGGAAGCCATGTGCGTATTAGTGTATTTGTATACATAGAATTAATTTTATGAATTAGCTATATGTAGTTAAGATTAAGTTTGGCTGTTGGTTTTAGTTTTATGTAGTTGAAGCTCAAAACATTCTAGGGATCAAGGTCATTGAGTACTTATTCTTGTCCTCTTTCCAGATTATGTCTTTTTTCTATTTCTCATCTCTTAGTCCACCTGAATTTCTTTCGTTTTGCTTTCTTTTTCTCTTGCTTGAGGCATTAGGTAAGATTTTTGTTGAGCAGGTATTGCATAGTGGAAATGAGTCGCTTGAGCTAAGTCAAGCTACTGCAAGCTGCTGTTGTACACTAGAGGGCTCAGTGGCACCAAAGTTAGTGCATTGAACTGCCGGGCAGCAGTTCTGGGCTTGAAGGCCAGCCGTAGCTAGTCCTAAATTTATATTTCACTCGCCCTCCTCTCGTTATTCATATGAATGGTTGTGAGAAAAGGCTAGGCCCAGGAACTTACGAGCTCGTTGCGCCAAAAATATGTATTTTTTATTTTTCTGTTGGGAAAATCTTGATTTTCTTGATCATATAATTTCTCAGACATCAACTTTTGATTTCAAGCTAAACGCAGTATTTTGTTGGCTTAGAGAAACGTGTTTTCGTTTCTGTTATTGTTGGGAGAGTATTGTATATTTAGCCCCCAGTGTTACCACCACTGTTGCTCTTCCATTGTTGCATTGGTCATCAAACCTGACATTTTTTCTTGAGTTTCTGATGGTCAATCTGCATTGCGCCTCTGGTGCTCTTCCGTCATCTCCTTTACCATCAAGCGAGTCTTTTCACATTTTGCGCCGATGATTCGATGCCGGAAACGATTAGGGTTGAATGTGGACTCTCCACCAAGATAAATGGACATTTGCTAAGCCGGTTATTCAAGAAAGTATCGACCTTATCAATTGATCTGCATGGAATTAAGGACAAAATATTCCGGGCAGTGATAAATTGCTTATTGATTCGCTAATGACCTAGCCTTACATTTAAAAGTCACTTATTGATAGGGAAAATCAACCATCCGAGTCGCTCTCCAACTCCCGAAGTGGTTAGACGGCTTAGTTAGCGGAAGTGATTTAAAATCTAAAAATTAAAGCAAATAGTTTCAACTGGCAAGTTGGCCAGCCAGAAATTTGTAAGCCATTGGTGCAGTGCGTGTAGCATTCGACTGGCATTCGAGCTATCCCTGGTTCAATCCCCAACCAGGCGAATGATTATTATTATTATTTTTTTTTTTTTTATTTTTTTTGTGTTTAACAAAAAATTATAATAAAAAAATAACAAGTGTTTTTTAAGTCGTCCGTGGCGAAACGTGTAGTGGTGTCGGACGGGCAGGCGACGGGTCAAGGGTCCAAACCCAGGCCAAGTCAAAAATTATTGGAGGCGTTTTTCCACAATCGCGAAATAGCTAATTTCATCGAGTGGGAAAACCGCCAGATGGAGAAACAAAAAATAGCGGGGTTACCCGCTAATACGGGACCGACGTCG
This sequence comes from Rhingia rostrata, assembly GCA_949824845.1. Taxonomy (NCBI): domain Eukaryota; kingdom Metazoa; phylum Arthropoda; class Insecta; order Diptera; family Syrphidae; genus Rhingia; species Rhingia rostrata. Next base: position 195,950,646 of record OX463755.1, on the reverse strand, counting down.
ATGATGACAAAAAGGAAGAAAATGATGATGTGTACGCCGAATTTAGTGAAACGGCGTGCAAACACAGCTTCAGCCCCGCTGCCCGCTGAAGTGAAGGGGACGTCAGGGCCTACGACGTCAGCGGCAGCAAAAAAAATACAAAACCAGCTTGCCTTATCAGTGGATGATGCTGTAGAGGAAGTGGGATATGTATCCAACGAAGGTGAAGGTCGGTACACTACAGACGACAGCAACAGGTTTGCGGTACTATCGACTGATGATGACGATGAAGAGGAGGAGGATTTTCTAATATCAAAGATCGATAATCTTAAATCCCAACTAGAGCCACTCATTATGGCTCTAAAACAAAAACAGCAGGAACGTCGCGATAAGGAAAAAAAAGCCAGTGACGAAAAAATGAGAGAAATGAAACTGCAACAACAACAACAAACACAAACAACAGCGGCACAAACCAGTGGTAAAACTGCGGCAAAACCAAAAGCCCAACAACCACAGCCAATGCCAGCAAAACAACCACAGCAACCGCAAACCCAGCTTAAACAACAACAAAAACAGCAAGCTGAGCAGCAGCAACAACAACAGCAGAAGAAGCAACTGCAGCAGCGACAACAACAACAGCAACAGAAGCAGCAACAACAGCAACAGAAGCAGCAACAACAACAGGAACAGCGGCAGCAGCAGCAGCAGCAGCGAGGACACCAGCAGCAGCCACAGCCGACTCAAAATAAAAAAGAAAAAGTGCCACCAATAAATACCTACAAAATGGACCTCAAGGAGACTATTGAAATATGTAAGTCGGCCATAGGCTCCAATTTTACAATTAAACGATTGAGTCAAGATAGGCATGCTATCCTCTGCCTAACAGTGGAGCAGTATAAAATAGTTAAGCAATTGCTTGCAGACACCACAACGGAGTTCTTCACATTTACTCCGAAAGTAGAAAAGTGCCAGACGGTTGTCTTAAAGGGCCTAGATTCCTCAACGGATCCGCAGGCGCTGTTAAGTGAGCTCCGCCAAGTAGCGGCGGACGAGCTCGAAGTCGTAGGTGTAAAGCCATTCACCACAGTGAAGGCCAGACGGGAGAATCGGAAACTACCGATCTTCCTAGTACAGCTATCGCCCCAAAGCAAGATGGAAAAGTTGAAGAGTATCTCAGTCCTCAACTTCCAGGTTGTACGATGGGAAAAATTAAAAAGAGGTGACAGCATGCTTCAATGCATGCGTTGCCAAAGGTTCGGCCACGCCTCAGCTAACTGCGAAATGCGGTCACGCTGTGTCAAGTGTGGAGAGAACCACAACATAGGAGAGTGTAGTTTAGGAAAGGAGCGGGTCGATGACATGACCCTACTTAAATGTGCACTATGCGGTGGCGGCGGGCACCCCGCAAACTATCGGGGCTGTCCAAAGTTTCAGCAAATTAAAATTAATAAAAAAGCGAAGCAAACGGCTGTGTCGAATCAACCAGCCGTTCGCCCTCCCTCAATGTCCGTCAATCCCCAAATTTCCTACGCCCAAATGGCGTCAGGAAAGGGAAAAACGGTACAGCATCCACCTAAGGAAGCCAGACAGGCCCCCGTGCCTCAGGCTCCAGCAGTGGATGCGGATTTGTTGACTGCGTTGCGGGCCATTCAAGGTCAGCTAACCGGTCTTCAAAACCAGTTACGGGAGCAGGCGTCAAGAGTAGACTATATCTACTCCTTGTTGCCGAGCTTAACGCAAATTAGATCGTAATGGGCGCGCTGTCAGAGAGACCCTTAAAGATCCTGGCTGTGAATGTAAATTCACTGATTAGGATCGAACGTAGAGCTAATCTTTTCCAGTTGCTTACAGACCAAAGTCCCGATGTGCTTATGGCTAGCGAAACTAAGCTTAACCAGAAGCATAGATTGACTAATAGTAATTACAATATCGTAAGAAGGGACCGACCCAACTCCACTCAAGGAGGCGGGGTCGCTATCTTTATACGAAAAGGCATTAGTTATAAGGTCATATATAGTGGTGAAGTGCGCCGATTCCGGCTGCTGGAAGCCTGCGTCATATGCATTCCTCTCCAACAAGGGAAGCGACTGTATGTGATAGCGGCCTACGCACCGGAAGCACCTCAGCCTACACTTTTTACAACAGAGCTCGGAAAACTTTTCGAATCTCTAAGACTGAACTCAGTGGAGAACTTTTATCTTTTGGCCGGAGATTTAAATGCCAAACACGAAGATTGGGGAAATCAATTACAAAATCCTCGGGGTAACCATCTTTACAATTGGATGGTCCACTACAATGTTGAATATAGGATCGACATTCTCGCCACAGATAGGCCATCGTTTCCGAGAAGCGGTGCTTTCCTGGATCTTTTACTGCGAGACACAAGACTGACAGTAACTAACAGAGTAGGTCAACACCCGCGAAACTGTTTACGGACGATTGAGTACGACAGTGATCACTGCGGACTCGCCGCCGTAATACAGCTTCCGAACGAGCTTGTGACGCTGGAGGAGTATGTGCCTGTGCATTCTTACAACTACGGTAAGATGCGCTGGCCTCGCTTCACCAACGCCTTATCAAGAGAACTACGTTCGAGGGCCATTTCACCCCCAAACAACAGAAACCTAACAAACAACGAAATCGACGAATACTTACAACAAATGGACGAAGCGATTCAACGAACAATGAACAGGACGATACCGAAATACAAAGAACATGACATAACATCTACGTCCAGAAACGCGACCATTGACGCACTACACAGACAAAAAAGCGGACTTCTGACAAGACTTAAACTCTTGTACAGACGACTGACAAACCCACGCGACCCGGAGATTAGAACACTGAAGGCGTCGATCAAAAACATCAACCAATTGATCAAGGAGAACTATCGGTTGTCCATTAATTTGTTTTGGAATAACAGAATTCGGGCCGTAAATTCCAGCGACCCGAGTATGTTTCCACAAATTAATAAGATCTTTAGGAGGAAAAGTCATAACGACCTTCCGTGTGTTAAGCTCCAACGAACAACTGACAATACAAACATACTTTTGACAGCAGGAATTGATCCGGGAGAAGCCGTCTTCGACGACGATTTCTATGTTATTGAAGATCCTCAGGAGAAAGTGGAGGCAGTGGGGGCTGTCTTTCAGGAAGTGTATAAGGTGAATGATAGCATTCGCCCGAACCGCGTCCTGGAAAACAATGCCCTACTCCATCATTTCTATCTCCGAAACGACATTACGCAATGGCGATCTGAGAACCGTGGTTTCACCCGGTTTGATGACGAAAACTTGGCAAACGCCATAGTCGCCGAGCGAAGTGGGTCTAGTCCCCTGTTAATCTCGAAGGTGGAACTCCAGATCATCTTCGATTCCATAAAGAAAAAGAAGTCAGCGGGAGTCGATGGTATATCCAACATTGTACTGCGACACTTACCACCTGAAGCTGTGGACATTTACGCCACTCTGTTCAACAACGCGCTGAATAATGCATATTATCCAGTACGTTGGAAGACGGCGGTGGTTCATCCTCTCCCGAAAAAGGGAAAGGACAACTCCAATCCGGCGAATTTCCGGTCGATAAGTCTCCTTCCGAGTATCAGCAAGGTTTTCGAAAAGATTCTCAATCGAGCACTGTTCAAGTGGTCTGAGGACAATAATATTATACCAGAGAACCAGTTTGGTTTCAAGGCTGGACATGACTGTATTCATGCCGCCTCCAAACTCGTCTCTGATATACAATGGAACAAAGCCAAAAAACAGTGCACGGGTGCATGTCTGGTTGATTTAGAGAAGGCTTTTGACACCGTATGGTTAGAGGGCCTCTATCTAAAGCTGACCAGACTTGGCATAAGTAAACCACTGTTATATATGCTTCATGACATGCTGACGGGTAGAACGTTTGTTGTCAAAAGTGGCAATGTAACTTCTACCACAGAATTTTTCATTAAGAATGGTCTGCAACAGGGAGCGGTAAACTCGCCGATTCTCTTCAGCATTTACACCAGTGATATGATAGGTAGTCTTACTCAGGTAATTGCGTATGCGGACGATCTTATCGCGTACAGAACAGCCTCTACTGTCGAAGTCATTCGAACTCTTTTGCAGCGGGACTTTGACAAGATCCAGAGATATTGTGATGACTGGAAGTTAAAAATCAACTTTCAGAAATCAGAAACTATCCTGTTTAGGACACCGTTGTCTAGGGCCTCTAGGGATACGAGAAAGAACTGGCGAAAGCTGGTGATCGTGGGACCAAACGGACAGCCACTGGCGAGTAAAAGTGTAGTAAAGTACCTTGGCATCTGGTTAGATCAGTATCTATATTTCGGAAGACATGTAGATGCTGCTCTGGCTAGAGCTAGGGGAGCATTTGCCCTGACAAGACGATTGTTTTATAGCAGTCGCCTTGACAGCAGGGTGAAGGTGATTTGCTACATGGCCCTCATTAGGCCAATGATTGCCTATGGGTGCCCGGTGTGGTTCAACGTTGCCCCATCTCAAATGGAAAAGATACGGGTGTTTGAGAGGCAGTGTCTGAGGAGCTGCCTTGGACTTCACAGAACACCAGTATCTGACTACACAAAATACTATTCCAACCAGGTCCTATACAACGGGGCCAACATAAACCGAATAGACAATTTTCTGGTGAAACTCATTCGGTTTCACGCTGCAAGAGCGATGGCTTCGAACAATAGTCTCATCTTTGGGGCCTTCTATCCCAATGATGAATATTTTGAGAGTGCGCGTTTAAGCGGCTTTATTCCACCCGAAGCTTTCCTATATTTGGATAGTCGAGGGCTGATACAGGATAGATCGGCGGTTCCGCTAATCTACCACGTCTTCCGACGAACTGTGGATAGGCGGCTCCTATACGACCGAGACGTCGTCGCTCAGGGCGGAGGAGAGCGCCTGCGGTTCAGCAGGAGTGTGTCCGATTGGGACCGTCGGAGTAGGTCAAAACAGGAGAACCTGTTGTGGTGGTTGAATGATAGATAGGATAGTTGACTTAAAATTGTAATTTTATGGCCGACTTACATAGTTTTAGTCTTAGGTTTAGGTGCAAAGCAGCCATGGTGGCACAAAAAAAAAAAAAAAAAAAAAAAAAAAAAAAAAAAAAAAAAAAAAAAAAAACGCTTGCTGTGGCTGTTCTAGTTTTTAAGTTATTTTTAGGTAGTTTTAATTAATTTTAATTAGCTTAAGTTAGTCGATAAGTAGTTTTAATTAGTATGTAAGTTTAAATAAAATAAAAAAAGACGAGGAACCAAGTTTTTCAAAGTTTTCTTGGTAAAAATTTTGTTAATTTTGTTACTTTATATTTTTATATATTAGATAATAGGCCGAAAGGCATTAGAATTAAGTTATCGTATAATTTAGGGCGCCCGCATAGAGCAAGTAAGTTAGTTAAGTAGTTGATAAGTAGGCTAGTTTTTTTTCATGAATTTTTGTCTAGCATTTAAGATAGTTTTTAAGAAAAACAAAATAAAAATGAATTGAAAAAAAAAAAAAAAAAAAAAAAAATCAACCATCCCAGATATTAAAAGCAAAGACACGAATCAGCATACGAGGGCGTATACGTAATCATTTAACACCCTCATATGTTTCCCAACGTCAAAACTCTCTGTCATTTTCCGAAATCTGATCCCCACGTATAATTCAATAAATTGTCTACGCTCAACAATATGTGAAGTTGGTTTCCACCCCTCGCTTTTGGAAATCTGAGATGAACGGATGTGTATGAAAAATAGTGAAAAAAGTGAGTTAAGTTTTTTTTTGTCACTTCCTTATAGAAAGTCCTTCATCATCACTTGTGGTGATGATGATATGATGATATGGTTAAGATGAGTCATTCATCTTTGATCCTGTTCTCGTACTCCTCCATCTGCACTATTTTACGGGAAAGCGATAATAACAGGCAAAACGAAAATCGTATCTTCCGAGAAATAGCATCCTTTTCCGCCTGGAGTGCTCTAAAGAGTTCTAGGTATAATGACGGAAAATTTCAGCTAATTTTTGGGTTCACACAAAAAAATATCCCCTTCCTAGCTACTCAAATGCTTATACCCTCAATATTCCCTAAAAACAAAACGGTTATGTAGTCCTCAACGAGAGGGTGGAGATAACACAAAAAATATATACATACATATATAAAAAAAAAAAACAAGCAAAAAAATAAGAAAGGATCATTAAGAAATCATTTTCCACTCACCGAGTGAATGGGTGTCTGCGATCCTGAATAAAAAAACAGCTTCGAAAAAAAGGCCATCCTTCAACTGACAAGGACTGCCGAACTACACCCTCTCACTTTTCTGAAATTTGCTTCATCATATTCGATTTTATAAATTTTCTCGCATAAGGACATGCCTTCATACTTAAACCGATTTTCCTCTTTCTTGCTCATATTGAAACATTTCAAACACACATTTAAGAGAGGGTATCCACTTAAAAGGCATAGGATCGAACGACGAAGAAAAGAAGCACAAGCTGGAGATGTGCTGAAATGAAATGAATGCTCAATGGAACGAGAGCTTTCACCTTTTCATCTTGATACGTCTGTATATACTGATGGATTCTTTTCGCCACACAGAAGCGTGTGTAGTGTATATAAAAGAGTAGGTATGCATAAAAGGCACAAGCATATCCTTATAGCTGAGATGAACAGCACAACAACAAAAGGAAGAAAAAAAAAACAAAATGAACGCACAGCACACGTTTAACCTAAAATGCATTTAGGAAACGTTTCCTCGATTTTTTTTGTTGCTCCTTTTTGTTGGTCTTTCCTTTGTATGGAGGGTTTGTTGCGTTTTGGTTAGAAGTTCAACGTGTAGATGAAATATTTTTGTTATTTTGAATGCATATACTCGTATCCTGCAGCAGATAGTTGTGTGATTGCCAAGTAGGTAACTCTCTGCTGATGGAATTGTTCTGATAGTAGAAGGTTTCGAATTCGAGGTTATGTTGTTGTGATCCTTGTTTCCGTGATGGTTTACAGATGATGTTTGCATGTTGGGAAAACACTTGAAAGATATTTTAGTTTTGTTGTTGAACTACAAATGGCTCCGTGTAAGTGGAACTTGGTTATTTGAAAAAAAAAAAACATGTACCATTGCGTTTTTTTTCCACTTGGGGTACGGTCTTCCATTAGCGTAGTGATGGATTTTCGGTATATCGTTTGTGGCAGATTTGAAATTTAGTTTTTATTAATGAATTTTCATTTAAAAAGGGGTACTTGTGGCCCCATGTGAAGTATAGCTTTCAACTGCAAGAGGTTGTGAATTTATTTTAAAACTAAAGCTGATGTTTTCGAGTCCCAACTATGTCCCTTGATAAATGATTTGTAACCGGACTATGACAGAGGCCAAACTCATAACCATGGTTGGAGAAATATAAAATCTGAGAAAAAAATTGGAGAAGAAGTCGTTCTATAAGAGTAGATTTATACTTTAAAAACTTCTCTATAAAAAATACAAATTCTTGTTCGTTAGGCCTTGGCAGGAATTTCTCGCAGCCCTTCATGTTTGTAATTGTACGACGGCTGGACCTACAGCTTTATATCTTATCCTGGTTGCTGAGGCGTAGTCTTTTCACGCTGCCATTCAAATGTGTGTTTGTACGTCGACGGAATCTACGGTTTCTTATATCCTTATATGTTTGAGTTGAGATAAACTTTTTCTTTTGAATTGATAATAGTCACATGATTTGCTAGGAGAAGATCTCTCAGCTCGATTTCAACATCGTATTTTGGTAGTACGATGTTGAAATCGATATCGGTATCATCTTTCCAATTCGTCGGGGTGAGAGCGCATAAAAGGCGTTGGCGTATTTGGCCTTGATGTGAATTGTTTAAATATATTCAAATGTCTTCAAAATATAAGACTTCTTGCCTAAGACTGACTAAAATCCACATCCGAATAGTTAATGTTCCTGCTCTCTATATTATCTATTTCCTGAATGGTGGTAATGTCTGCTTTGTAGAAGCTTAGGATTTCCGCTATCAGTTTAGGGTTTAGGAGGCAGACATTAAAATAGGTCCACTGTTTTTCGTCTTGTTATAAACGCTCGAATTTATAAGTGTAGCAAGACAAATCCAGTTGGATTTGGCCAGTATTCGACGATTATCACTTGTAGGTAAAATGAGCACAATTAATGTGAACCCAATCTACGTTGAAAAACCAGACTCTCAGTGGTGAAACACGTCGAGGCTAAGAGTCTGAGTTAGTTAAAAACGCTTATGCTTTCAAGTTATCGTTTCTACTCGTGCGTTTCTACTCGTGCGCGCTATTTAAGACAAGGTCTTCCTCTATTTCGTCCGTCGTCTGGCTAGGAATCAAAGACTCTGCGAGACGCAGTATTGGTGTCCATTCGCTCTTCATGTCCTAGCAATTTATAACATTCCATTCGGAGTTTTTTGACAAGGCGAATGTCGATGTACAGCTTGGAATAGTTCTTGGTTGAATCATAGACTTGAGAGACGGAGTATTGGTGTACATTCGCTCTACATGTACCAACAATTTTGAACATTCAATTCAGAGTTTTTCGACAAGGCGAATGTCGATGTATAGCTTTGCATAGTTGTTGGTTGAATCTTCATCTTCATTGTCCGTCGACGCACAGGGGACCAAACATTTTTGGAAGAATTTTTCTTTAAAAACGACCAAGGATTTCTTAAACACTTTTGATACGGTGCTTCAACACCTTTTTTGCCAGTGAGGTCGTTTCGTTTTCCCAATGAAGCAGCGAGAATTCTCCATCGTCATCTTGCACAGACGGACGAGTTTGGGCGGTATACCATGGCTCTGTATAATTCGCCTCTATAAATGCTGTCGTATGAACCTTGGAAATCGATTGGTATTGGACACTTTAGATTTTAATTCGGATCTGGCGAAGTGTTGCGATTTGATCAGTTGTGGACTATCTTGGCTAAAAACCATACTGGTAAGGGCCGATCAGGTTCTTGGTTTCTGGGCAAACGATACTGAGGTTCCATTGTTCCGGCATACCTTCATCGGACAAATTTATACTTCTGAGGTGGTGAAAGTTACTAACCATGTCATCTCCACCAGCTGTTTAGAACTCGGCGGGAAGACCGCCATTTCCGGCATCATTGTTAAGCTTAAGTTTGGATATTGCTGTAGTCGCTTCACTTTGGTCTGGTGGTTGGTAGTTTTCTCCGTCGTCGCGTCAGCAATACTGAAGTTCGTTCTGCATGAGAGGTGGATGTTGTTCGTCATCGCCATTTTACAATCTGAAAAGGTGGTTCTCTCTATATCCTAAGCATTGACTGTGTCTGAACAATGATATTTCCTTGCTCTTCTCGACAGAATTCTGCTCTAGACTTATACTTTGACTTTCTATACTTTGGAAAAACTTGCGAACATAATTTCTGTCGTGGTACCTCTCTATATCCTCGATCGCGCTTGTTTTTCTTCTTTCTAAAAAGCCGTTGTTCTTTCCGCCTTTTTCACCTATAGAGCTCAATGTCCTTGTAGGCCTCGTTATTAACCGCGAACATCTGCCGGCACTCTTTATCAAACCAAGGTTATGGTGTTTACCAAGAGATTAAGGGATGCGCGCTGCGCCAAGGCCTTGGCAGTCTCTTGCGTCCCACAATATTTCTGATTTGTTTTGGCGTTGTGGATACCCGCATTCCTACAAGTCGATGTTCGGAATGTTCGGATATCCAAAATACTGAAGGCGTGCCTCTTGTCTATTGCAATGTGATCATCTTGATTGACCGTTCGTTGATCCGGAGAAAGAAGTGAAATTTCGTTCTTCTGCGAAGTCTAATAGCCTTAATCTTATTGGTTTGCATTAGTAAGCACTGGGTCGATCGTTGTTTCAAATCAAAAAAAGTTACAATACTTAAGTTTTCAATGGCCCTCTTCTTGCAAAACTCGACAAAATTCAAGCGTATAAAGCTATTATGCGAAGATTTTAAACTCATTTCTGAGATAAGAATTCTTAATAAAAATCCTTGAACTTATTATTTTGAAAATAACTATCTGAAAATATCAACAGGAGTTTACACACGCTTTGTAAATTTACTTAAGTTGCAGATCGGGAAAACTTCCCTTGGTATAACAATCAAAACTTTTTGATAAATCCAGAACATGCTTAGTAAACCAGAACGCCTGGCAACGCTAATCAATCAAGTACACGGGTATCCAAAATTGAATGCATCTAACGTCAAATTAATTATTTTATCTTCGATTTGAATGAAATCCTCCAATAAATTGCAAACTTATTTCTCTTATCATCTCATGTTCTAAGGCTTCATTACTTTCTACCTGGATATACCTGTCTGTCTTCATGAATCTACCAGCTAACTAAGCATCTCTACAAAGTTCATTTGCATTGGAAGAAACAAAAAAGAACGACAAAGACAAAATGTATGATAATCATTTTCCAAGTAAATTCCACAGAATCCTGTTAACATTTTGTTCTTGTCTTAAAAAAAGAGAAAATAAAAAGTACGAAGGAAAAAAATAATTTAACATTCATGAAAATTAAATTCCACGATGAAATCCTTTGGATATTACAAGCACATAGCTGTTGCTGTTTCTTTTGTGTCCTTCCCCCATCCATTTGTTTTCTTGTTTTTGTATAGTTGCCTTGTCAATACATCTTGTGCAAAAAGTCGATAACCAATTCGTCCTTTTTATGATCCTTTTTGCAAACTCATTTGGATTCGATTGGATCCTTGCAAAAGACGTGAAATAATTAGGAGTATGTTGTGATACCAGAATCGATTTCCTACGAATAAGACGAACGTAACACGAACATCATATTTTTGTGGGTATTTGTTGTCCTTTCAAGGATATAAAGAAAATATGGTTCGATTCGATGTATGCTTGTTGATATCATACCTCTCAATTCTAACATTAATGTGTCATGTCATGTTGTGTGTGTATTTCGACGGCCGTCCATTAAGGACTTACCACGATTCGTCCTCTTTTATCCGATGGATGGAGTACTATCGATTGACTTGGTTTCCTTTTTATTTTTCTTGTGTCAATAGGATAATGAAAGTGGGACGACTTGTAGATGATGGCTCGTAACAAGCAATGTCATCGAGTCCATTCATTTCAAAAAGGACAAAAAAAAAAACAGCAACATCGCTTAGTAAATTAAAAGATTAAGACGAAGAGATGCCAACGGATGACACTGGCAAAAAGGCCTGTTAATCCCCAACCAGTCGGATATAACAACACGCCAAAGGAAATGTGATTGAGTTGCGATAGTGGAGATCTTTTCAGTTCGCCTATATCCAGTGTCAAAACAAGTCCTTGAAGTCGTGATTAAAAAAAAAGAACACCCGCACACAAATCAAATTCGAACTGAAACCTGGTATAGTCACGGTCCTTTTTTTTCGGTCTCCTGTTGAATTGAAATTTGAGCCAATCGGACATTACATTTGCTTCCACGAATGTAATAAAAATTTAAATTTCTTCTTTATGAATTCGATGGGAGTGGTTGCGGGGTGTGTGGGTTTATTTTTCTTTTCAATTTTGTTAAGGGTTAACTCTTGTCCTTCAATGTTTTCAGGAAATTGGCAGACAAAAAAAATTGCATTGTTTGCTTTAGGGAGAATGGGGGCTCAGTAATAGCTGAAAGTCAGATTGGAAAAAGGATTTCAATCGGTGTTCGGAGGTGAGGGGACCGTCAATAACGGGAATAATCATAACATTTCGATGAAAATGATTTGAATTGGCAAATAGTTGAATGGGTGGAATTGATATTTTGTTTTGTTTGTCCTCGTTTAGGAATAATTTATTTTCAATTTGCGCTTTTGTCGGTTAGTTTTTTTTCTCTCGTTCAGGTATTAGCCATGGGAACTTCTGCAGGTGTTCTTTCTGACGATGGGATGGTTAAGAGGCTGCTCAGTTTTTTTTCTCTCAATCTTAAGGTAGACAGGATTGGGTATTTAATTTAATAAGTTGATATTGGAGGATGGTTTTACTTCTTCCATTTATTTTTTTTTCCACAGGGCTGGTCGAAATATGAAATTCCGATATATATCTATAGCGTATCGGAATACTGCTAACTCTGAAAAAAGTTTTAAAATTACAAAATTTATATGTAATAATGAAATGGGGTTATCTAATTAACACAACTCTATTTTATGAATAAAGATGCTTCAACATTTTTAGAACATAAAATCAGATCATAATAAAATGCATGTTACTATTATACGTACGCATATCTAAACGCAGCTTTTAACACACTTTTTTGGCATTTTCGGCCCATACAGGGGATCAAACCCAGATTCTTCTCCCTTCTTTTGGTATATAGATTCGGAAAATATTATGCTTATCGGGAATGTGAATTCTAAGACTGGCGGATAGCAGATAGTTTCACCTGATACTATTTTTTTGGTTGAGAAATTCTAGAGAATTTGTGTATACGTAATGGGTATCACAAGAATGATAAAAATGGAGAAAAACGTGTAAAACTTTTTTTTCTTTTAGATGTGAAATGTTGAATCTGAAAGGGTCGCCTTTAAAAACTAAACTATTTTTCACTGACCCTCCTCTCGTGATGATCTGACAAGTCATACGAGCAGTGTCAATTGTCACGAAAAGCTTAAAACATAAAACCGGAGGTCCCGCCACATGAATGGTTGTGAGAAAGCTCTGCCCTGCATACTAACGAGCCTGTTGCGCCAAAAATTTATATTTGTATTTATTTTGAGGACGAAAACGACGTTCTTCGAAGGATGAAAACATGACCTTTAAATAATAAAAAGTTTGATTGTTACTCGCATATAAGTAAAAACACCTTTCGTAAAAGATTATCCGACTTTAACGGACACAGGTAAAAGATAGTTTGCAATGCACCCATGAAGTAAGACATCACTGCACCCAATAAAATTACTACCTAGGTTTGGTTGGGTTAGGTTAGAGAGGCTGCTAGTGTTCCCTAGCACTCTTAGACCATTGTGGTCAATTGTGATACCATTCTCCTTTCTATCCTAAGGAAAACCATTCAGAGCTTTTGATGAAGTGTGGGAGGCTTTTCACTTTCGTTTTTGTCACTGTAAGCTCCAAGATGTAGCTTAATTTTATTTGATAGGACTGGGCAGTTAAAAAGGAGATGAAGTATTGTTTATTCTCCATCTTCGTCCATACAGCTCCTATAGAAGTCGTTTGAGTAGTGGCCTAGCCTTTCTGCGTGCCAGCCAATTAAACAGTGTCCCGCGATGAAACCTATGGTGTAGCTAATATACGGTCTATCGAGCGAAATCAGTCCTTTCGATCTTCTCAAATCTAGCTTTGGACGAATTTGTTTGGTTATTTGACACGTGCGTTTTGCCAAAACTCCATCTGACTTTTAACATGATGCGCAAGTTCTTGCATGAATCGATAGGAATACCTGGTGCACCTGACGTAGGGTAAAACTAGTAACTTAGTTCCATTTCTGACGGGTTTATCAGCCTTACAGTTCCCTGGAATGTCACTATGCCCAGGCACCCAATGTGAATGTTAAAATGCTTTCAAATCTCCTGTAGAGATGATCGGCGATCTAGGGTTGTATTTGAATTTGTTGAGACTGATTGCAGTTGGCTTTCTCGAAAAATTGCTAATATCCTTGGCAGATATTACATTATCTTTCAGCCAGAAAAGACTTCTTTGATCGCCATGAGTTTCGCCTGAAACACGCTGCAATGATCAGGAAGACGGAAAGATAGGCTGTGATTTAGCCTGTCGGAGAAGACACCAGCACCGACTCCTTCATTTGTTTTGGGGCCATCGTTATAAAAGTGGATCCAGTCGTTTAGCACAGGTTCGTTGATCTCCCATGACTTTCCGTCTGGGATTGTGACCCTGAAACTCTTAAGAAAGTTTAACCTGGTAATGGTGTAATCGGTGCTTTCATGAACATTCGTTTATAATTTTTGAGTGGCCAGATTAAATAATTGACCACTCTCGGATGGCCTTAAATATCGGACTAAGGTGCCATTTTCTTGCCGAAAATATCTTGGGGTAGTAGGTGGAAAATAATGTCTAGAGCTGCTGAGGATGTTACACGGAGTGCACCACCGATACACAGACACGCAGTTCTTTGCACCTTGGCTATTTTTTTGTTGTTGTTTCACTACCTCTCTTTATCTTCTTTTTTTTTTCAAATGTCAACGCTAAAAAAGAGCTAAACAAAATTCGTATAGCCGAAATTTGGCCAAATATTTTGGGCTCCAGTATTAATAACAGAATCAAGTTCACAGACTCCAGAATCTAAACTCCATGCTCCAGATTCCAGACTCTAGACTATAGGCACATTTTTAAAAATACGTTTTTGGACTAATGGTACCTCGAAACATAAGAATTCGTAATTTTGTTTTGCATTTCGCAAGTGACTGAGTGTTTCAGTGTGGCTCTTCAGTGGCATAGATGACGAAGAGAAATACTGATTTCGTGATGCTTCTAATATTTTCATGTTCTGATAATTCCCGTGATGGTCTTACAAATCATCATAAGAAGTATAAATTGTCATGAAAAGCTTATTTCATATTTCAACTTATCCGTTCTGATTCGGCATGAAACAGGAGGTCCCGCAATAAAACACGTACGCATGTACACGCGTACACAAAAAGGGTTGTGAGAAAACAGATAAGCCCAGGGTACTAACGAGACCATTGCGTCATAAAGTTCTTTTATTTATTTATTTCTTATCAGTTCGTGTTCCATCTCGTTGCCGGTAATATCGTTGTGACCAGGAAACCAGTAAAGTCGCAAATTATGATGTGAGGGGCAGCGATGCATGATGTTGTCATCATTCGCAACATGGCTACTTAAGAATGCACGTTGTGGAACTTGCATAATTCCATTTCGCTAAAACTAAATTTTCTTGATCTTGGTTCTGTAGAGCTCACCATGCACACTGAATATTGACACGATCAATTTTGAAAACAAGTAGACAGTCTGCTCTTTGTAAGGCAGGGTGTACAGGGTGGCGCACCAATTGTGCTACAATAAGAAATTCAAATAACTTTTTTTTTAATCTATGTATTTCATTTATTTTTTTTTATTGGTTAGAAAATTAAATTTTATTTTAAATAGTTAGTTGTTTTTAAAGATTGTAGATCGCAAATGACCTCCACGCTCTCCCACGCATATGCGGCACCAGATCAAAAAATTATTCATTGCGGCCTGAAGAGTTGAAGTTGGGATCGCCTCAATTATTGTCGTTATGGACTGCTTTAATTCAGTTATATTCCTGGGCTTCGTTTTATACACCTCTTGCTTGACATAACCCCATAAAAAGAAGTCTGGTGCAGTCAGGTCAGGTGACCTGGGGGGCCAGCGAAGAGTGGAGTTCCTAGAAATTAATTTGTTTGCGAATTTTTTGTTTAGCTCCGCCATAACTGGTCTGGCTATATGTGCAGTTGCTCCATCTTGCTGAAACCAAACGCTGTTGAATGGTATACGTCTTCGGCGCAGTTCTGTGTAAAAAAAACTCCTTCAACATCTTTAAATAACGGTCCCCATTGACAGTAACGGTTACACCGTTTTCTTCAAAGAAGTACGGCCCGACAATACACCTTGCTGAAACTGCGCACCACACAGTGACTCGTTCTGGGTGCATTTCTGGATTAGACTATTTCCATATACGGCAATTTTGCTTGTTTACATTGCCGTTAAGATCAAAATGGGCCTCATCAGACATGAACAAACAATTGATCAATGTGTTGTCTTCTTCGGCCATTGATATCGTTTTTTGGCAAAATTCCAGGCGAACAGGCAAATCCTGAGGGTTTAACTTGCTAGTAATTTGGACTTTGTACGGAAACAAGTTTAAATCGTCATGAAGTATCCGTTGTAATGACCGTCTACTAACTCCAATTTGCCCCGATAAGTTTCGGGTCGAAACGCTCGGATTGGCCTGTATTGCAGATGCTACTGCTGCGATTGTATCCTGAACCCGAACATTGGCATCTCGATGGTACGGCCTTCGTGCGATGCTTCCAGATTCGGCAAACATGTTTACAAACCTCATAATGGTCCATCTACTCGGGGGATTACCGCCAAACTCCCGCCTAAATTCCCTTTGGACGGAAATGACGGACTGCAAAGCATGGAACCGTTGCACTATCCAAATTCTTTTCTCCGTATCCCAAGCATCCATTTTTATAAATCTAAATAGTAACCTACAAAATAAAAAAAAAAAATAAGCCGATTACTCACACAGAAAAAAAGTTATTACGTTTTATTTTTGTAGCACGATTCGTGCGCCACCCTGTATTTACAAAAATACGCCTTGTTCGCATAGATTAAAGCATTCAAATTTCACAGAAATTCTAAATCTGTTTGTTTTACAAATCTTAAAGCCGAATTGAAGGAAACCGTATTGGTTATTAATATGAAATTCATGAATGCCATGGCCAAGCAGTAGAAAAAGTGGTCAAATTAGTGACCAAAGCTCCAATCTAAATACATATTAGTAAACGTTCCCACAAGTACTTTTTTCCAAATACGAGACTACTCCAACTTTGGTTTCCACAAATGGGTTTTCCAAACATCACTATTATTATTAAAACCATCCGGCCGATATCACAGCCCACCTATCATTGCAACTCAATACTTCGCTTAATCAATTGGATATTTCACTGACCAAAATGGTGAACCATATCCAAAGCCTTTGTCATTTCAAAGGCATTTCCGAAATTCATACCAAACAGTAATTAATTATAATCAACCTACCAAAACTTTGCCAGCATGTACAATTCTCTGTTTGTCCTTTTACCTTTAAGTGAGAGAAATCCCTACACACACACAAACATCCATTTCACATCACATCAACCAAATAAAACCAAATGCTCAACAAAAGAATTTAATCCAAATCAAATGACCCATTCAGGATTAAATCCATTGAAATACATGTGTCAATAGTCCTCATTCTTGGCTATGCAATCAACAACAAAATGGACTTGGACATGGACATGGATATGGACACACAGTCAAAGCATTTGCTCCAAATCGATTGACATTGATTAAAAAATATATAAAAAAAAAAATAAAAGAAAAAAACTCTCCATACCTATAAAACCGAACTCGAATGGGAACGAGAAGTGTATTTATCCAAATTAAAGTGGAGAAAAAAATCCTTTATCCTCCTTATTCTGGCCAAATGCCTCTATCACTCAAGTCAAGCGGAAAAAAGGCAAAGACTTGAAGACTTTTGCTCGGGTTGAGCGTGTGTCTCCTTTTTTTTTGTATTCAAAGTATTCAAACTTAAATAAATGAAATGGATTGTGTTTCGGTTTTTTTTATTGAAAAGAGTTTTCTGCTCATTCAGGAAAATGTTGCAAACAAATATTGAACAACGGCAACAGTGTTTTGTTTGTCATTATCATGTACATACTTAAGTTTTATTTAGTTTCCGATTGGCTGGATAGTGAATTTTTTATGTTTCCGTTGAACGTAGTTATATACTAGAAATAGAATTTTGAAAGTTTATTTATAAGGTTATAACACTGAACTAATAACAGTGTCTTTTAAAAACTTTTCGATATAATTTCAGTCTTGTGGGTTACGACGTAACCGCCTTAAGACGGAGGCGCTGTTTTGTTGAAGATTGTTCAAGCAAACTCACTGATACACTTCACACGTATGAAGTCATATGGCTGCATCTGCATACATTTGTGTACGCAGAGTGCATTATTATTTTCTTTTTGGAAATCTTAAAAAAAAAAATTGTCAATGTTCGGTGTGAAAACGTCAAGATGTTTTCGAAATTTTTTCGTTCGGTGTGACAACTTAAGAATTTTAAGTTTTACGTTTGTCTTTGTTGTATCGTGATTGTCAACATTTTTAAAGGTTAAAGTAAACTTTTGCTAAACAAGTTAATATGTTTCAGTATATTTGAACAAAATTTAGTAGAATTTGAATTTTTTTTCTACTTTCGATCGATTTTAAACCAAAAGTGGATACATTTTCCGACAAGACCCACCTTTAAAATTAAAAGCAAACACAAAACGTATGAGAAAGCTACAATCATTTAGTTTTCTCTCCCCCAACCTATTCCATACCAACAACAGTACTTTAAGTAAATATTAATGTTCTGCAAGCAAAATATATATAATATGTCGTTCGAAACAATTTTAGATATTCCTTTAACTTCTCCCAAAAGTGTTTTTTTTTTAAATGAAACTTCTTTGGGCTCGTTGGGGTAAATCCAATCTCACATGCAACGAAATTTTAACACGAAAAGTCAGGGTAGGGGAAAGCTAGAGTGCTGGGGTAATGGCGGGCAAACAACAACAACAAGCTAAAATTGTATTTAGCAAAAGAGAGCGAGAGCATAGGCATGAGAAAGTTCACTGCAGTGGGTCCAAAGCATGTACAGGGTGTCCGCCGGGAAGGTATACTACTTTGTTTTGCCTCCATTTTGGTAAATATTAGTCTTGACAGTTCATATTGACAGTAGTGAAGTAGACACGTGGCAAATTTATTATGGAAAAATATCGACAAACTAACGTGTTTTAATTGTTAAAACATTTTATCAAAATCAATCATCGATTACTGTGACGATGAGAAACTTACGTGAAAATTTTGGGAAAAACGACGTACCAACAAAACCCACTATTTTTCGTGTAGTGAATGATTTCGAAGAAAGAGGGTCTGTAGGTGATAGGCCCAACCATGGACCACAATGTACTGCAAAATCGGCTGAGCACATTACTGCTGCTCAAAGAAGTGTTCAAAACAATCCATCATCCTCAATTCGACGCCGTACTCAGGAGCTTGGTCTTCAAAGAACAACTTTGGCCACAATTTTGCGCAAGGATTTGCATTTGTTTCCATTTAAGATTCGATTGACACAAGAACTTCTGTCACAAGATCATTAACGCCGCCGTACATATGCCAATAGGATGTTACAGTTAGCCCATGACAACCCCGATTTCATGAAAATATCATAAAGAGTGACGAGGCACATTTTCATTTGAATGGATATGTGAATAAAGAGAATAGTTGGTTCTGGGCAATGGAAAACCCTCAAAATAATTATTCATTATTATTCATTAGTCACCTTTGCATCCATTAAGAGTTACCGCATGATGTGCAATTTGGTCAGGAGGAATCATTGGACCTTACTTCTTTGAAAATGAAAACGGCGTAACGGTAACTGTGAATGGGGAGCGATATTGTGATATGATATGATTACCGTATGATGTGCAATTTGGTCAGGAGGAATCATTGGACCTTACTTCTTTGAAAATGAAAACGGCGTAACGGTAACTGTGAATGGGGAGCGATATCGTGATATGATTGAAAACTTTTTACCGCCACAACTGCATGCGTTGGGCTTGATTAACAAGTGATATCAACAAGACGGTCCCACATCGTATACAGACAGGATTACAATGGAATTACTGCGAGACCTCTTTCCACAACAAGTTAATTCATGAAATGGTCATGGTTGATTGGCCTCCACGGTCGCCTGATTTGACTGCTTCGGTCTTCTTTTTGTGGGCAAGGTTTATGCAAACAAACCAGAAACGCTTGAGCAACTCAAACAAAATATTCGTGATGAAATTAATGAAATACCGCGTGAAATGTGTGAGAATGTAATGAAAAATGTGCTCAAAAGGCCTTGCATTTGTGAGACTAATAGTGGCGGACATTAACCTGATATTGTATTCCATACATAGTTGCCGACATTAAGTAAAACATCATCATCATCAACATTATCATTATAAGATCCATTCTCTTTCATTTAATCAAAAAAATTAAACAAGCAAAGTAGTAGATATACCTTCCCGGCGGACACCCTGTACATTTAGGGCAAATGCAATAGAACTCTGGATTGCCGTCTCCGATTCCCATTCAGACATCAAAAGCGCGCACATTAGAAAATTGAAAGGCATAATTAAAGCCAATTAGCTAAGTACCGGTCTAAGAGGAGAGGCATATTGGTTGATGGCCAGGATTATTCGGACTGTAGCGTCATTTAAATAAATGAGTTGCTCATCCTATCCGCCACAAATGTGATACATTCGTTGAACGAAAACATAAATTCCTGTTCACGGCAAATATTCTGAACATAACCACAAGCTGTCTTCGACGTCTTATGAAAAATTAGGTTTATTTAACGAATCCATATAGACTTAAAACCTTAAGTAGTAGTTCGTTACAGAGAAGACGCATAACAAAGCTTTTTGGCCTGTAATTTTTGTCCTCGTAGATGTAGAACCTTCCTGTCATTGTTTATACTTAGATACTCAAATCTACCATTCAAAATGTTTTTAAATGCGTAAAAAGAAAACAAAACACTAACCTTCTCATCCACAGTTCATGGCTGCCACTGCCTCAGGCATTCACTTTAAATCATGTTGTTATTTTGAACTTCTTTCACTGGAAGACTATGGTCTAGGGGGACCGTCAATTAATTACTCGTAAACAAATTTAAATAATCGTTTCTTCGGGCACAATGCTTTTTAACGATATTAGCAGACAGATTGTGTGCAAAGTCCCCTTATGGAAAACTCCTCAGACAAGAAATGCGTTTCCCACTTGCTACTGTTCTCAACCCTAACAAATAATTGTATGCAAAGTACAGTACAGGAAGAAAGTATAGCACCCGATTTGCATACATATCTTTTGTGTTCATGTACTCCCTCACTTTTCTTACTTGGCCACCCACCGCCAATTAGCAAGAAACGTCAAACTTTGGCTACCCCCATCCTCACTGAGATAGAACTCCAAAGAAGCGCCTTAACTTGAAATTTGTCTTCTGTCTGACGGACGCAGTCATATGGACAATAAATCATTTTTGAAAGCCTAATTAGATAATGTCATCTGTTTCCGGTATAAATGATGCCATCAATTAAATTAATTCATTACAACGGAATCATCATCATTGTCTTGGTCGTTCGTCGTCATTGCTGTTGATGTTTGTCGACTTGGAATGGAACGCACATGGAGGGATAAAGCAAACGCAGCAGATCTTCTCTGTGAGTGTGTGTGTGTGTGCATGACTTTGCTGAGTTTGAGGAAAGTAAGAAATTAATTTCCATTTCCGACTGTCTCGAGTATTCCCAGAGTGAGATGACGTGCTTTATTGTTAAGGAAATCTCCTCCGTAAACTCATCTCAGATGCATTGTGCTTCTCTGGTTGAATTGAATCGGCTTGGGTTATTCAGTAATTCTTGAGGTTGGGCAAGACGTTCATGATTAATCGAATCGCATTGATGGAGATTTTATATGAATTGTGGAATGTTACGGTGGATGGAGTGGAATCGTTTGTTTTGGTCCAGTTTGGAATGACCGAGCAAATTGAAAACCATGGATGAATTATAAGCTTTGATAACTCAAGGAGAATAAATGTGAATTATGTTATGGTAGTAGGCCTTATTTGTCGGACATCTTTATAGATGAATTGGATAGAATATGACAATTTGTCACATCCTTAATGGGTGCAAATTAAGGACGAGTACGATTTGTTGACTATGACAAGGAAGCTGTGTATATGAATGTATTTCAGGTTCCACTTAATGTCACTAGGAATTGGTTGATGTATTTATTTTAACTGCACTTTACAAAAGAGGGGGATAAACTAGTATATTCCTTGGCTCCAGCCTTCTCAATTTTCAAATCGGTAGTCCTCTCGTGTCCGTCCTTTTGTTAGACACACGTGTGGTTCCATTGCTATTTGTTTCTTCAAGAAGCTGAAAGGGAAGGTGAAGACCGAGTTCCTCTAGCTCTTAGCAAACCTCAGCTATCTATCGAATCTATCGAAACGAGTGCGCTTGCAAATGTCTTATGCCTTGGTGGACCATGGGATCGCCTTCCATTTGCTCCTCAAACATTATAAGCCCAAGCCTTATGGAAAATTTTGGTTGGGTCTGTCAAGGCAAACTTAATGTGATATGTAGTCAGATCATCTGAGAAAAAAGAGATCATCTGAAAAACGATTGAATTTATTTTTAGTTATAAAATTATGGAGTAGTTGGGTGTGTTTTCTTTCTTTTCTTCTATTGTACGGTCACTGTATTGTATTTCAGTCACAGTACATGACGATCCAAGACGTCTTGTTTTTGCTGAAAGAATGTGTAATAACAAGGATGTGAGTATTTACTTGGACACCCAAGTGAATATCAAATTGCTGGAAGCAGACTCTTCAAACTCTAACTAAGCTATTGACATCCGCTTGGCCTTAAAGATATTCAAGATGGTGAATGAGACATTCTTGGGAAATTTTATGCTTTTGAAAAATAAACACTCATCCAGTATTTTTGATGTCCGAGCATTCCGAGGGGTTGGCTCCAAGCACTGCTTTGTTGAAGTCAAGTGAAGACTGAACGTGTATCCTTTAATAAATCGAGCAACACAACATAGCACAACCATATTATGTCAGCGAATAAAAGCAACGATGTCAAGAAGCCATAAAATCAGCTTAAACTAATTTGTTAAGTTTCTTCCGCCCACAAGTGAAAAACCTTGTCTCTATGGAGAACACCGAGAGGTGCTTAAAAGCAAAATCGATGCCTTGAGACTGCAGGTGAATACGAGAGCCGCCATTGAACTTTGTAAGTAAAGAAAAAGGGAAGAACACCGGTTTTCCCGGTGTGCTATCGAGAAAATAGAGATGCGTCACTTTAGGTAGCATGATCGAAAATCTTACCATAGTGTAAAACGTCATAACAAGGGATACTAGTTTCTCGATTGACGAATATCCAAGAATATAAACCTTTAACAAGATATTTCTCAAAAATGAAGTTTGAAATCGGTTACAAACTAAAAGCCCCATTTGTTGTTCAAAAAAAAAATATTTGCTCATACTATTGATTGAAGGATTTGATATTTGTGTAAGGCCTTGAATTGGCCGTTAATGCCTATCACATACAAAATGTAAAATATCAATTTAAAACTTTATTTGATATTGATTTCCTCTATGAGGAAGTTTATTTCAATAAGTCAATACACTTGCTCATCATTCTTACGACTAACTTAACAATTAAAGAAAAATACCTAAGTCAACGTATTTATCCGCTACGCTGCTGCATTGCTTGGGGGAAGCTGTGGTACCATTCTTGGCGTTGTTTACCATATAGGTCAGAAATTTTTGCTTCTGCTGTTGCTACGTCGCGCCGTTAGCATTAGTCATAAACAAATGTTGTTTACCTTTTAGCGGGGCTGTGGTTTATGCTGCGCTCGACTGTGGTTGCTAAGCTGATAATTGGATGGCTTAGCTGGTATTGTTTTTTTGGTGTGACCAGATTGGCATCAGCTCATTCTCCATAACTATTCCCCGTTTAAAGTGAAGACGTCCGCGGCTTTATTAATAGTTTTTTTTCTTATTAATAGTTTTTTTTTAAATTATTTTTCTTTCTTTACATAACTGATTAACTTTATAATAATAACATTTTAATGAATATAAAGAAAGTAAATATCACTATTTTTATATGAAAAACCAAATATAGAAACAATTGTTTCATTTATAATTATAATTTTAGATACTATCTTATATTATAATACATATATTAAATTTTTGCCTAAAATTTATATTTATATACGTTTTATATGTTTATTTATTTTTAGTTTTGAAATTTATTTTATACAAAAGTTTCAGTAATTCAGTTAAAAATAAAATAAAAAAAAATATTTATTACGAATTCAATATTTATCAATAGTCGGCTTTGAAATATCTAATATTGCTTTTATGCACTTTCTTATTTTCTATTAAGACTGAAGTCCCCAGATCTTTTTCGACAACTTTTTCTACATAAAGTTTTCTAAATTTGTTCCCAATACGTCTATTAGTTCGTACAAAAACTGTCTCACCTGGTCTGAATGTTCGTGTTTGTCTATTTTTGTTATGATAATTCAGATCCCTTATTTGCGTACCAATTAGTTTTTTCTTTACCTCATTTCCTAAAACAGAAGGGATTGTTTGGATTATGTCAATTGGTCTGTAATTAGTTACTGAATGGATCGTCCTGTTGTACTTGGCAGTAGCAAGTAAAAGGAGTTCAGTAGTATCACTTATATTATTTTCCAGGCGTATGCATCTGGCTATTTCTGACAAAGTACTATGGAACCTTTCTACCTGCCCATTTGATACACTATGAAAGGGTGGTGTAGTAAACATAGTTACGCCAAAATGATCTCTAAGTAATGATCTAATGCTTTCCGAAGTAAAGGATCGTTCATTATCGCAAACTATAGTTTTCGTGTTTTTGAACAAGTTAAATATTTCTATGATTGGTTCTTTAATGTCAACTATGGCACGCGATTTTATTTTTTTTACCAATGCAAATTTTGAAAATTTGTCTAAGCATGTAAGGAAATGAGTTCCTGCCGTCGTATAAATATCCATATGAAGTATCTCACCTGGATGACATGGTATAGGAGTTTCGCCTATCATAGGTTTTGGTGGGTGTCTTTGATACTTGGCCTCATGACATATCTTACAGCTAGAAACTATTTCCTTTAACTTCTTTCGAATATTGGGAAAATAGTAATCCTTTAAAACTTGTTGCGTGTTTTCTTGTACGGATCGATGCGCTCGATTGTGCTCTGAAGCAAGGATTTCTGTTTGATCCGAAGGGTTAAAAATATCAGTTACCATTCTTTTAGTATACCGGAATTTTACAGAAGGAAATGCGGTAATTAGTTTATCTTGAATAAGCGCTAAGGTGGATAGGTCGCAATAGATTGCATTAACAACATTTGGATTAATAGTTTCTTTTAATATTTGGAAAAGGTTATCTAGGCTATTAAAGGTTATCGTATGTCTTACTTGAGACATAAACATTATTTTGGTTATTTTTTGTATACCTGAACCTTTGTTCAATATTATTTGGCTTTTAAAACAATTGACTGGGTTTGGGGCGCTACGTATAGTTTGGGTAAGGGATTCCTCACTATGAACAGTTGCAGAGTTTGAGCCAGCAGATTGATCTATAATATTTATATATTGCCTTGATAAAGCATCTGCAACAAAGTTTTCCTTACCAGGCTTATAAAAAAAAGTTGGTGAGTATTCTTCGACAAAAGCTTTCCATCTTTTAATCTTCGCATTGGGATTTTTATCGGAAATTGCAAAAGTCAATGGTTGATGGTCTGTAAATATATTAAGTCGGTTGACCCCATATAGATAATGCCGTAGCTTTTGCAATGACCAAACTATAGCTAGCAATTCTCGCTCGTTTGTAGCGTAGCTTTCTTCCGTAGAAGACAATGTTCGTGAAATCATTGTTATTGGTCTGCCCCCTTGTGACAGAACAGCACCAAGCGCATGTGAGGAAGCATCTGTTGTTAAATCAAATGGCTTTTCAAAATCAGGATAAAGGAGCAACACATCTTCTGAAGCCAAGATTTTTTTAATTCTACAGAAAGACTCCAATGCTTCTTCGTCTAAGTCCACTTTAATATTTTTTGACCTATTTGTGCCTACATTTCCATTTTCACCTCTTAAATATTTTGTTAGAGGTTTCGCTATTTGAGCATAATCTTTAATGAATCTCCTGTAGTATCCTGACAATCCAAGGAAAGAACGCAGGCTACGCAGTGTTTTAGGAACTTCGTAACCTATTATGTCCCTCACTTTCTCGGGACAGGTTCGTATTCCCTGCTTGGACACTACAAACCCCAAAAATTCCACCTCTTCTTTAAAATATCTCGACTTTTCAGGTGAAACCCGCATGTTCGCCTCAAAAAGTCGCATTAATATGCGTTCTACATCTTTAATGTGTTCATTTTTCGTTTTAGAAAATATAATTATATCATCGATGTAGACATGGCAACATTTACCTATCTCCCCTCGAAGCACATCATCTATAGCCCTTTGAAATATACTGGGTGCATTCTTCAGCCCGAATGGAAGCCTACAAAACTCGTACTTTCCGTTATTAATGGAAAATGCGGTCTTCTCCCTATCTCTCTCTGAAAGCTCAATTTGGTGAAAACCTGATTTCAAATCTAAGGTTGTAAAAAATGAAGATTGCCCGAGATTCGCAAGGATGACAGCGGTGTCAGGAATCGGATACTTATCGCTAATAGTTTTACCATTCAATTTTCGATAGTCTATGACTAGGCGCATTTTACGTTTTCCCGTTTCGTCCACACCTTTTTTATCAACAACCCATATGGGGTTGTTATATGGCGATCGGGATGGTCTTATTATTTCATTGCGAAGTAAGTCTGTGATTTCATCATTAACGAATTCAGCAGCGGAAATCGGATAGGGATAGGCTTTCGAGTAAACTGGGTCGTTATCGGTCGTCCTAATGGTCGCAACAACGTTTGTATTGAATGGTAATGCTTCGTTGGGATCAGCAAATACTCTTGACTGTCGTTTCATCATTGAGGAAAATTGTTCTTTTATGTCTTCAGGAAAATTACTTTTTCCCGATGAGATATTGTTAACATCCCTGCAATAGAAATATAGTAATTTCTCTTCACCCCCATTGTAGATCACAATTCCTTTAGATAAATTTAATTTTGCACCAATATTCTTTAGGAAATCAAAACCAATTATACCGTCAAAAGTTGTTAATGTTGGCAGTATATAAAAGGTAGTATTGAAATTGAAAATATTAATAACGCATTTAGATGTAACTTGGTTGGTTCCATGAATGGATTTGACAGAAAATGGTTTGTTTACCGGTATGATACCCCGAAGAGTTGCAAAATTTTTTATGTAGTTTTTAGCAGCACCAGTGTCTACTAAAAGCTTTATTTCCCTTCCTGCCAGTGTTCGACTGACGTAGGGCAGGAGGGACCTTCCCCTAAAAAATTAACCTCATCAACTATTTCTGGGTTTTCATTGCTGTTGGTATTTTCATACTCAATGTTATCATATTGTTGTTCTCTATTAAAGTTAGTCAAATAATCTTGATTTGTGTCAAAGTATTCATAAGAATAGTTCTCAGCTTATGCGCTAGTAGATGGTATTAATTCACCTTGATTAATATAATTTATTCTTTGAATCTTCGGAAGCGTTTGTCTATCAGAGTCATAAGGTCGCTTAAATTCGTTGGTTTTATTTAATGGTTCTTGAACATAATTGGGGTATTGCATAGGTCTTTGAGAATGATTGGGCTGCTGCATGGGTCTATGGAGGTTATTATTATTTTGAATTTGATTTTGGAATCGACTAGAGATATGTGGAGGCCTTTGGAAACTGATTGGATTTCTATAATGAGAACTGGATGGATCCACTTCCATTGGGACCGGCCTGACTCGTATTTGGCCAGGGGCAATATGTCTATAGTGAGGTGAATGATTCTGGCCGTACTGATTATAGTTGTAAACTTGCCTAGGCGATGAGTAGCTAAAAGGCTCGTTCCTACTAGAAAAGGAATTCGCAAAAACATATCGTGCTTGGTTTGCCTCCAGTTCCTGAGCAAGAGCAAGTGCAGCTGGCATATCGGTGGGTCGTGACGAAAATAAAATATCGCACATGGGTTTTTGTAAGCCGGATATAAAAATCCTCGGAGCATCATGTCGATATTTTTGATTAAGTGAATCAATGAGGCTTTTATTACCTTCGTGAAGCATTATCGTCTTGTTGATTATTAAAGTGAGCTTTTTTTCTACCTCGTCATAAAATTCTACAATAGACATCTTGCCTTGTCGCAAAGTGGACATTTCTTGCTCTATGAGATAAACAGGTCTTTTATCGGCATACGTGAAATCCAATCGAGCGATAATAGCTTTAAAATTGAGTACCGTATTAAACGAAGCTAAAACCTGATCTGCAGAACCAACAATTTTATTACGAATAATGGCAACTGCTTGATAATGCCTTGAACTTCCAACATGTTCCTCAAAAAGTTTGTATGCGATAAAGGCAGCTTGACGCCACGAGACATACCGAACCTGCTCACCACCAAACTCTGGCAAAGATTTAACTAAGTCTAAAGACTCGTCGCAGTTCCTACCAACCTCAATAGAAACCGGCTTATATTCTTCAACATATGAAGGAGTTTCTAAGACCCTAAGTCGATATGTCAGTTCGTCAATTTTCTTTTCAAACAATTGTTTGGTGTGTTGCGTTGCTACTTGAACTGCAGCTGTAACTACAGCATTTAACTGGTCAGCGTTCATTGTCATTTAGTCAAAAAAACGAACAAAATTAGAAAAAAATGGAATTGGCAAATTCGCCGAAGAAAAAAAATAATAATTCGTGAATAAACTCAAATTCGACTATGAGAAAAAATTTTTGTTCCGATTTAAATGCTATGTCTTCGTTTATAGTTACAAATTTAATGAACAAAACAAAATAATAATAGCTTTATAATAAGAATTTGTTTTAGAAATACTTTAATAGATGAATAATTTTTTATCGCACAACACAATAATATAAATTTACTTTTCTCTTACTTGAATATTGTTAACTTAAATTAATTTATTCTGCATTTGTTTACTGCATCATCTGCTTCAACTGCTTCGAATATATTTGTTCTC
This sequence comes from Rhingia rostrata, assembly GCA_949824845.1. Taxonomy (NCBI): domain Eukaryota; kingdom Metazoa; phylum Arthropoda; class Insecta; order Diptera; family Syrphidae; genus Rhingia; species Rhingia rostrata. The sequence goes on along the minus strand of OX463755.1, from coordinate 195,922,256 downwards.
CAATCACAACTCTTTTTCTTCTTTTAAATATGTTAAATGTCTTTTTCAACTTGACTGTCTTGTTTGTTTAGGTTTTTTCATAACACTTTTTAACTTTTTCACCTTATTTAATTTTTTTGTTCAAAATATTTTTTCACCATTTATATGAGGTTACTCGTATTAATTCCTGGCCGGAATTTGATTTAATTCGTGGGTCAGCTCAATTCTTCAACGCAAATAACTATCCTTTATAAGGATTTTTTGAATACTCAGTTTTTTCGCGTCACATCACGTTTGGGCGCCAAATATCAATTTAAAACTTTATTTGATATTGATTTCCTCTATGAGGAAGTTTATTTCAATAAGTCAATACACTTGCTCATCATTCTTACGACTAACTTAACAATTAAAGAAAAATACCTAAGTCAACGTATTTATCCGCTACGCTGCTGCATTGCTTGGGGGAAGCTGTGGTACCATTCTTGGCGTTGTTTACCATATAGGTCATAAAATGTCTGCTTCTGCTGTTGCTACGTCGCGCCGTTAGCATTAGTCATAAACAAATGTTGTTTACCTTTTAGCGGGGCTATGGTTTATGCTGCGCTCGACTGTGGTTGCTAAGCTGATAATTGGATGGCTTAGCTGGTATTGTTTTTTTGGTGTGACCAGATTGGCATCAGCTCATTCTCCATAACTTGTACGTATAAGGCCACTAGGCTATGCCGCATCAACGTCTGTCTAGTATTTTGTCTTTTGTAGAGCTTCCTTAGGGTAAGACATTTTCAGAAGGATCCTAGGTAGGTACCTAGTTAAATGTGTTGATGGTCATTTGACACCCTTCCAGTTATATCAACAGCGTAGCCTAACTAAGCCAGATTCGCAATAAAACACGAGATATCGCCAGGATGCAAAAAATAACAAACATATGTATTTCTTCCATAGAAAGTTAAAGTTCGTTTGCTACGAGGTTACAATGAACACGGACTGGATTGCGGAGACATATTTATATCGATAGTCTTTCAAATTTGTATAATCACATCACGAAAAATGCGAAAAAATAGACCTTTGTTTATGATTTACCTCTCTACACAAGTGTTTGCTTGGCGATGCTACAATAGTCCTACATTCCTTGGCAACCACTCTTATACCAATCCGACTTAATATTTTATACCTTGCGTACCCCTAAACAAACCTCACTTAGGACTTCCCATTAACAAATATTTTAATCCTTTCTTGTGTGCACTAACCTTAAACATTTCCAGCACACCGTTTAGCCAGATAGCTACCAAATATATATCAAGTATACCCAATCATCATCAATGTTACTTATTGGCAATAGAAAACGAACTCAAATCCACTTCTCATCATAAAACCCTTCGCATATAAAATCCATAAAACACGTTTCGGTTAATTAGGTCCCCAACACACACAGAAACCATATACTTTCTACACCTTCTCCGGGCCCCACCTAACAAACCAACCAACCAAGCCAACCCAATTGAGCAATTCCGCATTTCTAACAGCGAATTTAATTACATAAACTCCCCGGCGATTAACAGATAATCGTAATTCTTGAATTTACCCACATATGCGCAGCCATTAAAGGACGCCGAACAACAACAACTACAACTCATGTGCTTGCCTCCTTCCATCAGAGCCATTCATGACATTTTTCCTCATCAAAAACCGCCATTCACCGAACATGATACATGCCATTCGTACAATGCATTGACTTCCAAAGTCCATACCGCCTCTGGCAGCACCGACCCATCCCCAAGTTATACCCCTATAAAACATTAGCCAAAAAGGCTAACGTACAGGATACTCAGCATGTAAACTCGGTTGAGCATACATTTTCAGATATACACACAAGCTTGCCCACACTGACAGACAACCCGAACATTAGACATTGAGTCGTCCTGCGGATGGATATAGATGGATGAATGGGTTCGGATGGTTTCAGGGTTTGGTCCTTTTTGCGCGTAATTTTTTTTTTTTGTACACATGTCCTATGTCATGTCTTTGCCATGAAAGCGCGTATCACTCCCTATTCACGTACACAAACAGACACATTGCTGCGCTGACTGTCATTTTGGTTTTCGTGATTAATCTTATGGGTGTCATTGGGGAAGGACCTTAAAAAAATTTATATGTATGTATGTATGGAGAGGGCTTTGATGTTCAGTCATCATGACCCTTTTGCAGCCGTAAATTTCACTAATTTCACGCGCAGTGTTTCGAATGCCAAGTAAATGAGTGCTTACTGTTAGCTGAGTCGGATTAGGTAAGGGTTGGGTAGGGTATGGAAGGGTAAGGGTTGACAGTGTGGTGGGCAAACTGCGTGAAATAGGACCAGAGTTAATGATGGAGAAGATTGTCGAAACCAATCGTGAAATGAGCGCTTTTCGGAAGTGAGACGAGTGATGGTTGTCATCTGTCAAAAATCGCATTTGTGGTGCGAATGGTAAGCTGTAAACAGTTGATGACTTTCTGTTCAAATGCATTGGAGCTGAAGGCTCAAATGTGATGTCATATGTGGGAAGTAAATAATTTAATGGTAACGAATGTTTTATTTGAAATTTAACCAGGATCTCAATCTTTAAATTAAGAGTTTATGTGGCATAAAGAATTAAAAGCTTTTTACCATATAATCCTTTTTTATTTTATATAACACATGCGTTCCCATCCGGGTAAGAAGGAGGATCCTAAATGTCTTATTCTTAGTCTATCTTTGGCAGGAAAAAAGCTAACTAAATAGGGATAACGGTCATTTTGGTGTAACTATGTTATCTACATCGATAATACAAATATAAATTCTTGCGCAACAGTCTCGTTAGTACCCATGGCCTAGCTATCTCACAACCATTCATGTGTGCGTGTGTACTTCTTACATGGTGGCGAGACCTCTTGTTTTATGCTGGCTCGGACTGACTAAGTTGGGATAAATTTTTCATGATAGTTGATACTACTTTAATGATTTCGCAGATCGTCACAGCTGGGAATCGAACCAAGACCTTCTGCGCGGCAGTTCATTACGCTAACCATCGCGCCACTGAGCGATGGTCTTCATAAGTTAATTCCTAACTTCGAATCACAGTTAAGAACTCCCATGGAAGATACTTAACACATCAGAATTACCTTCATACCCTGAAGAAACATCGATTGGCAAGATTAATCCTTCGTTTGATTTCAGATACGGTGTCAGTGGCATAACATCGAAGCCGAGGAGTACATAGACCCCTATAACCTCAATGTTGTAGCTGTTATAGTGAGGGTTTTACTACTATAGCTGTTTGTCAATATTGTGTGTATCTTTTTGTTTTAAGTATCTGTATTTATAATCTAGCGCTTTAGTTTTAAAATGTGTGCCAACTGGTAGCTGTTTCATAATGCACAAAGGGGTCTACCTATTAGCGTTCAAATCCTTAAAGAAAGACAAACTCATAAGGAAGTTCAAGTGCTTGGTAAAATAAACGCGAGCTCGAAGCATAGAGGATTGGAAGATCCCCTCAAGTTTTCTAGACAGAGTTGCGAATCGTCTCAGGTCCCAAAACGAATTTCTTCTTCCACTCCATTAACTTAGACCAGTAAGTTATCCAATAGGATGAGGAGTTTCCACGGGTGAATACAAAAAAAATACACTAAGTAGGATTTCTTCATCCGCTTTTGGGACGGTCCATGCTTCAGCGCCGTACAGCAGGACTGGGATGATCAGGGTCTTATAAGATCTCCATAGTAGTTCGAGTGAGGGCTTTACTATTGAATTGCCTTCATAGCCCGAAGAAACAGCGGTTGGCAAGAGTAATTCTTCGTTTAATTTCTGACGAGATGTTGTTGTCAGAGTTAATAGCGGAACCGAGATAGATAAAGTCCCGTACTACCTCAAAGTTATATCTGTAAATGTTGACGTTCTGTCCAATTCGCCGATGTTGTGTGTCCCTTCTTGTTGACAGCATATACTTCGTCTTGCCCTTATTTTCCTACTAAGCCCATTTTTGCTGCTTCCATCTCTATACTAGCAAACGTGGCTATGACATCACGTTGGGTCCTACTAAGTTTGGATATTGCTATCCTCACTTCACTCAGGTCGGGTGGTTGGCAGCTTTCGCTGTCGTTGCCAATATTGAATGGTTTGTTCTGCCAGACAGCGGAATGTTGTTCGTCATCGCCGTTTAACAGTCTGCAGAAGTGGTTCTTCCATATCCTCAGCATCGATTGCGTCTCATCTACGATATTTCCTTGTTCATCTCGACAGAATTCTGTTCGAGCCGTCTATCCTTGGCTTTGACGTTTTACACTTTGGTAAAACTTGCGAACATCTTTCCTGGAGTGGCACCTCACTATATCCTCGATCGCGCGCTTTTCTTGCTCTTTTTTCTTCTTTCTAAAAAGCCGGTGTTCTTCACTTCTTCTCTGCCTATAGAGCTCAACGGCAGCTCTCGTCTTCACCTGCAGCTTAGCCTTGTAGGCCTCGTTCTTGGCTGCGAGCATCTGTCGGCATTCCTTATCAAACCAGGTGTTTCTTGCTGGTGGGCGCGAGAAACCTTGGTCATCAGTTGCGACTGATCTAACGGCTTGTTGTCATCATTGCTATCGTTGCCATTGTTCTTTGACATTCGATGCTGGTGGTATGGTGTTAATCTAGAGGTTAAGGGATACGCGTTGCGCGAAGGTCTTGTATTACATTTTTTTCACAGTATTTCTGGATTGCTGTGACGTTGTGGATGTCCGCATTCTTACCTTTGCTGCTACAACGTAGTGGTCCGAGTCGATGTTAGCTCCACGGAATGTTCGGCCATCCAAAAGACTGCATGCGTGCCTCTTGTCTATCGCAATATGATCAATTTGGTTGACCGTTCGTTGATCTGGAGACCGCCCTGTCCCCTTATGAATATCGAGGTGAGGAAACCGTATGCTGGCTATGGTGGCATTCCGGCATTCCGTAGCCAAGTCAATTACCCTAAGTCCAGACGTGTTATCGTGTATGCTATGGTTTCCGACAATACTGTTAAAGATGTCTTCTCCTCCTACCTTTGCGTTAAAATCTCTTTGGTAGTCGCTCATAGGTTTTGTCAAGGAGCTCATAGAAGCAGTCCTTAGCTATATCATCTTTTTCCTCCGTTGGGGCGTGAGCGCATATAAGGCTAATGTTGCCGAATTTGGCCTTGATGCGGATCGTTACAATGCGTTCGCTAATGTCAAGGAAACATAAGACTTCTTGCCTAAGTCTGGCACTTATAACAAATCCGCATCCCAATGTTGCTGTTTCTGCTCATTATAACACGGTCCGTAGTAGGTGTCACAGTTTTTTATCCTCTTTTTGCCCGGCCCATCCCATCGTATTTCCTGGATGGAAATAATGTCTACTTTGTAGCAGTTTAGGGCTTCCGCTAGTTGTTCGCTTGCACCTCTCCTGTTTAATATTCTCACATTCCAGGTGCAGATACGAACGTCGTTGTCCGTTTTTCGTTTAGCCGTGTCGTCAACAATAAAATCAGTCCTTTCCCAGGCTTTTGGTTGCTTCGTAACCGTTAGATTTTTCCATTTTTGGGTAGTTAACCCAAAGCACAACCCCCAATCTGGAGGGCCAGTACAAATTATATACATACCCCAAATACACAGGGCCATAAGTATCCACTACGGGATTGAGCGCTGCCGTTGGCCTTTCGGTTTATCCGCCACCATCTCTGTTCAAGGGGCCTGACTAACCCTTGAAATTCCTAGACAACCTGTTGTCCGCATATGTCGAAGCAGCTTGTCTAGGTTCACCTGGGACAGCAGGCCGGGTATTCATTCCGTGCCGTTCCGACCTGGCTGTTTATAGTGTTGCTGTTTTTCGTCATGTTATCAACACTCGCGCTTATCGTTTAGCAAGTCAAATCCGGTTGGATGAGACCAGTACCCGATGGTTACCACCGGGAGGTAAAAATAAGCACTTGATATGTAGTCAGAGTTACAACACTGGGCATTGCCAAGTTAAAGCCAATCAGAGTCTACCCTGGTTCTACAACACCCTCAAAGTTGACCACAACCATACTGGTTGACCTTTTATGAATTGAGAACTTAGTGCTGTTTGATATTTCCGCCATTGTAGCAAATGTGCATGCCAATTGATCACTAAAATGTAGCCATGTTGGTCAATATCCCGAAATTGAAAAGGAAATCAATTGAAGTACAATTCACTACTTTCAGACAAACTGCGTGTATAACAACACAAGGATTTGGAGTCCCTTAATTGTAGTTCAATTCACTGCTTCCAGATAAACTGCGAGTGTAAAAACACAAGGATTTGGAGTCCCTTAGCCCGTCAATTTAATTGAGAATATTATGGTGGTATGAGTTTCAATTTTGCAATCTATTGCAATCATTCATTATACTAAGCAATACCAATCCTATCAATACAAAGACAAACCATCTTTATTCAATGAATAGTTGAACTCTTAAAATACTAACATACCCACATTCACTCATAACTCTTGACTTTTACGTTAGGGACAACGACCATCGAGAGTCTCAGACAGGGTATTTTCTGGGAAAGCATCCTGTTTCGACGCCCTCTGTCGCGGATTTCCTCCAAAGACATAAGTGTGGAATTATTACTGGCTTGGTCATAGTTAACGAGGGAAAGTACACACTCGTCACACTCAAGGGCATCTGTTTCCATTATTCACTTTAGATGGAAAAAAATAGTGGCAAGGATTAGACTGTCGAGTAAGGGCTGGGTAACGGGATGCTTAGTGCGATGAATTCCCGCGCAGAAGGTCTGGGTTCTATTCCCAGCAGTAGCCACACCTAAATGATTTTTCAATAGCCCTCCTCTCGTGGTGATCTGACAAATCATCATGACCAATTGCCAGAAAAAGCTTATCTCAAATTCGCCGTTCGGAGTCGGCGTAAAGAAGTACACACGTACACATGAATGGTTGTGAGAAAGCTCGGCCCTTGGTACTAACGAGCCTGTTGCGCCAAATATTTGTATTTGCATTTGTAAGCGTAAGCGTAAACTCATCAGACATGGGGTTTATTTCAAATTCAATATTTAAGTCCCCTGGACAGATGTCACCTCAAATCGAGTTGAAGTATTAGAGCTGCTAAAATACGTTAAATTGTCGATAGATGCGCAGATGAGATTATTTAGGGACTTATCGCTGCTTGGTGAATCCAAGAGAATTCTAATATGTACTAAAATAAGTAGAGTCTGCCTATATCCCTAGGTGTTAAAAAATTACTTATTTATCTAAGCTACAGTCCGGAATGAACCTGGGCCTTAACCAACATGCCTCTCCAATTAGCCCGGTCCTTAGCTAACTGCCTCCAGTTGCGCACTCCAAGTTGGTTGAGGTCGGTTTCTACTTGTGCGCGCCACTTAAGGCGAGGTATTCCTCTACTGCGACCGACGTCTGGCTGGGAATCGAAGACTCTGCGACCCGGAGTATTGGTGTCCATTCATTCTACATGTCCTAGCCATTTTAAGCGTCCAATCCGGAGTTTTTTGACCAGGGGCATGTCGCTGTATAGCTCGTATAGTTCTTGGTTGAATCTTCGTCTCCATAGCCCGTCAACGCAAACGGGACCGAAGATTTTTCGAAGAATTTTCCTCTAAAATCGACCAAGGATTTCTTCATCCGCTTTTGAGACGGTCCATGCTTCACCGCCGTAGAGCAGGACTGGGATGATCAGGGTCTTATATAGGATCTCCTAAGTAGTTCGAGTGAGGGTTTTACTACTAAACTGCATTCTTAGCCCGAAGAAACAGCGGTTGGCAAGAGCAATTCTTCGTTTAATTTCTGACGAGACTTTGTTGTCAGAGTTAGTAGCGGAGCCGAGATAGACAAAGTCCCGTTCTACCTCAAAGTTATATCTGTCAATGATGACGTTCTGTCCAATTCGCCGATGTTGTGTGTCCTTTCGTGTTGACAGCATATACTTTAATAATTAAGTATGTATTTCTATTAAGTAGCGGTTGGGTTGACAAGACAAAAATTTAATTAGTAAAATAAAAACTAAATAAAATTCAGTTCACCTCAGAATTCACTCTTTTAAACATAAGGAAATCCAAATCATCTGGTTCTTATATAATTGAAAAAAAGTCATTTAAAACCCACTTAGCTCTAAATAAATATGTCGACTCTTAAATTTCCTTGCCAACGCATAATTTGCTGAATTTGTATCTACATACTTACTTCTCTCGTCCAACCCTCAAATGGCATATTTATGCAAAAGGACATCAATAAAGTTAAAAACAAAAACAATGAAAAAAAAATCAAACGAAATAGCAAAAAATGTACAATCGCATAACCGCCATCAGCACCACTACCACGATGATCATGGACATTTTTATCGGGTGGGGAAAAAACAAATTAAAAGGACATCTATCTTACTTAGTGAACTCAAGCGATTACCATTTACGTTTTGATCAAAGAAAACAAAAGCAAAAACAACATTCAAACGAAAAAGGATTTCTTTCTCGACCATGAGACATTTAATGGGGCGCCAGAACACAGGACACAGCTGGAGCAAAACAAATAGGCACTCAGTTGAATCCCCCAAAATCATTGTATCCTTTTGCTATCCGCAACGCATAAACGACGAAGAAAAAAAAAACACACACACCCATACACAAACCTGATTCCATCGTCTTATTTGGATATTATATGGCTCTAACCCATATGTCCTTCATTTCAAATTCTGATCATTTTCATAAATAATAAAAACACATTTTCAGTGTCCTCTATACGCTGCTCGATGTGGATGACTGGAAAGGGATCAAATACAGGAAATTGAATTACATTCGAATTATTATCCTTTTGGGGGGATTTGTTCGTTTTTCAAGAATTTTTTTTGTCCTCTTTTCGTCCTTCGTTCTTTTTGATTGAATGAAATTTAATTTCCTTCGGCTTGTGGAAAAGTCGAAGAATTTCTTCCTCATCACATCCACCTGTCATATGTCCTTTTTTTTAACTGCGCGTATTTTACTTGCTGCACATACACACAAACAATCTTTTGCCTTCTGGTGGTAGAGAAAGAGAGAGCTGCAAATTCCATTTTGAGGCAGGATAATGGTGAATATCCCCAACACCCCACACACAACTATCCTAAAGTAGGTGGTGTTGCTCGGAGAAAGTCAAACACCGTAATGTCGAGTAAACCACTAATCCTGCCATATGTGCATGCGAAGAGATGGAGGATACTTGTGCATGGATAATGCAAAGAATTTCATTAGGATGCATTCGATGTTAAGAATTTAAGGACTTTTTTTCTGTTTTTCTCTTGCTCCTACCGACGTCGGTTTGTTTTATGCAAAGTTTTGCCGTTGCTTCTGTTGCGGTATGTGTATATGGCATTAACAAAGATTGTTGTGTGTGCAGTGGCAACGTGTTATGTCATTGACTTTATTATTATTTTCGAAAGGACATTTTACATTTTTATGCAAATAAAAGGTGGCGTTGCTGAAATTGCTCTAACTTATACTGGATGGTTTTACAGAATATATAGTTGCTGTAATGGTGTTATGGTTTGCATGTCCTTTGAAGAAATACTTTTATGGATTGTGCGTCGGTTGTCTGTGAATTTAAGTACATGTTTAAAAAAAATGTGCTAGGCCATGTGTCTACTATTGAAACTGTACTTCGAGTTTACTGTAAGGTATCCCAAGAAACATATACAAGATAGTAATATTATCATGTTGGACCTTAAAACTGATAACCACTTTAAAGTGCGATAATTTTTTTTTAGTTCCTAGAACTCTCCTAGAACTTCCATAGATCTCACCTAATTTCAGACAGCTCTTCACATGATTTGTCTCGTTCAATGTTTGTTTTTGGATACATAATGTTTTTGAACATTATAAAGTTGCAGCAGATCAGGGCGTCCTTGCAGTAATGCACCTCTTTATTTTCCAAAACGCGAACAATGTAAATTATCCACAACCTGTTGTGCGAATATGACAGAGAATACAACATAATGGAATTTCATGGATTAATAGGACCCCTTGAATACAGATGGTGGTACCATCGGAACCATCCTAATTAGATGCAATACCCTAGGGGATTGTGACGACTCTATTAGAATTGCTAATTCTTGTTCCGTGGAAATAGCAACTAGGCGCCTGGATTAACATAACATCCTGAAGTGGGGACTGAGGATCCACAGCAGAAAGTCAGAGATGATCGTTTTCATGAATCCAAAGACTGCTTTCGGAAAAAGAAAAAAAAAACGCATTAGTAAGAGGAATCAAGGACGATAAAATATCGTCCCTGGATTACTCAACTGTTTCTCCAAAGGAGAAATATCTGTGAATACACTTCAGCTAGAAGTTTAGATCAACGACCACCTTGCAAGAGCAATTCCTAAACTAGGCTGATTCGCACTTCATTTAACGCATTTCAACGGGCATAAAATTAATGGTTAGTACGATGAACTACCTCGCAGATGGTTTGAGTTTGATTCCTAGCCGCAAGTTGTTCTTTACACTTCCGTCCTCTCGGAAAGGCCACCGCGTAAGAAGTATACATGTCATTACCTTGCAGATGGTTTGGATTCGATTCCAAGCCTCACTTTTTTTTCAATGACCTTGCTCTCGCTAGGGATCGTATAAGAGGTACACTTGGCTTGGTACCTTATGAGCATAATACAGCTAAGGCTACTAATTAGTGAGAGATTCGACTGACTCGTCAGCCTGTACATTAGCACGTTACAAACAGCCGATAATGACTTCGAAAAAATAGAATTCGCAGCAGATTGCAATACCGTAATCAGTAGCAGTAGGTTCCCATGACTTCGAATCCACAAAGCAACCTGGCGATGTTTTTATGGTCAAACCGCCAACCAATAGATGTGAGGTGTGCCTCCTACGTCTTGAATGACACAGCATCGCACCCGAATTCCTAGGTCGACTACCAACTGAAAAAGCTACAAATAGTACAAAAAAAGAAGAGATTTCGCGTTGGTCGCTTAGTGAGGCGGAGATTTGCAGAGTCTACCAACAACTGAGTGAGCGATTCCCCACAGAGGCTTCATGCTCCACCAATATCAATACCCACTGGATAGAAGTAAAAATAAATAAATTTATGGCGCAACAGGCTCGTTAGTACCCAGGGCCTAGCTTTCTTCTCACAACCATTCATGTGTGCGTGTGTACTTCTTAGCACGATGGCAGGACCTCCTGTTTTATGCCGACTCCGAACGGCTAAGTTGAGATAAGCTTTTAATGACAATTAATACTACTCGGATGATTTGTCAGATCATCACGAGAGGAGGGCCAGTGAAAAATCATTTATGTGTTGCTACGGCTGGGAATCGAACCCAGACCTTCTGCGGGGCAGTTCATCGCACTAACCATCGCGCCACTGAGCCCGTCTTACTGGATAGAAGTAAGCAAATATAATCTAAGAAGCAGCCTATAACACCATATGCTAACATCCACGGCCGAAAAAATGTCGGTGGGGTGATTATATTCGCATGTTATAAAATGTGGTGACAGAAGAGGCGTTGAAGGTGCTACAACAACAACCCAAAACATGCGTCTTGTTGGAAGAGTATGGAATCAGGAAAGAGGAGAGAAGAAAATCTTACTTTGGAAATCAAAGAGTCTCACAAGTCACGACAAGTAACATCCGCCCATTTAATAAATGAGCCAAACAACTGACAGCATGATCGCAGGCTCTTTGAAATAACAATGGCAACCTAGTCACTGACGCACAGGAAATTGTTAATCTATACAGGAAGCATAGTAGCTGCTTAGTGGGCATAACATCGAGAGAATGATAGCGTATTGATCTGTATATTGAAGAAGTAAAAGCAGTAAAAAAAAACCGATGAACACCAGAACAAGGCACCCAGTTCTGATGGACTCTCAGCAGAACTCTTCAAATACAGGATTATTGCCATATTAGTGGGCATGCCATTAACAAAGTCTGGATGGATAAGAGCATGCCCATTTCATTATGGCATTATGTACCATCTTCATAGACCGGTGGTTTCATTTCTTGCACCGCTTGTCCAGGTATATCCCGGCTAAATGTCGAATATAAAATATCCAAAGAACTGTGTGGACGTCTTAAGCCTTTCTCAAACACACTGATCGGCACGAATCAGTGTAGCTTTCGACCGTTCAGATCGACAATAGACCAAATTTCCACACTGAGGCAAATTCTGGAAAAGACCAACGAAGTTCAAGTCCAGAAACATAATCTTTTCATAGACTTGATGGCCGAGTATGATGCTATTCATCGCTGAGAGCTTTATAAAGCGATGGCAAAATTCGGGATACTATCAAAATTGATACGGCTATGTCTCTTAATATTGGTGGATACGTGATGCAACCTTTAGTTTGGAAACAGCTCATCTAATTTTTTCCAAAGAGCAACCGGAATACGATAACGGGACACGCTATCATGCGATTTCTTCAATATCATGCTGGAAAAGATAGTGCTTATGGCAGGATCAAAATATGAAAGGCACTATCTTCAAAAATCCATTCTGTATGCAGCCTAGTATTGCGAGCTGTACCAAAATGTGGTTGTTGGAATCCCTGCCTTCATTTTCGAACCTCCGGTGTAATGATCATGCGATCGTGTATGCCAAAGCATATCGACAGAATAACTGACAGGAACCTACGAGGATCAAAGAGTATGAATGGCTTCCTTGTATCAGACAGAGACCTTCAACGAGTCGGCAGCCTTTTAAGTGAATAAGTACATTTGCGGAGTTCTAATAACGACCCGATCCACGAACACAATAAGAAAACAGCGACTCTGCAAAGTTAGTTTGGATACCAAACAAGAAGTTAGTCTCAACTTCAACTTACATATTTCCCATCACTCCATTATTTTGCAGGGGGCAGTACGATAAGTTGGGCGCCAATAATTGATAACTGAAATAATTAATTTTAGGATGTATTCGATGCCTAGCTGCCGTTGATTATTCACAAAAAGAACACTTGATTTGTACTGAGGTTGACCAGAGAATGACCTTTGTGAATACCAATAACGAATGAATGTTTATTCGGTTATATATCGCACCCATCCCAAATCGTACCGAGAGCCCAAGCAGGGGGTTCCAGGGGTTAAAAACAACCATTTTTGACCATTTCGCTCCGTTAATGAAGTAGGGACGATTTAAAAAAAGTGACCTACAATGAAAAGAAATCATATGAGAAGGCCACAATCCATTGTCTGGATCGTTTTATACCCTATCCCATCCCATCCTTTTATTTAAGACCCCTTAAATGTGGGTTCTATGGCAAAGAAATAATAAAATTGAAATTGTCTCAACATATTATTCAGACAGTTTATTAAAATCTTGTATGGTTTTACCAAACTAAACGTTTTTCTCCTGCACATGATATGGCATAGGGTATACAAATTGTTTTTTTTGTTATGAAAACGCCTCCAAAAAGTAGGTGTGGCTAAAAATTATATACAGGAAAAATATTAACATTACCAAAACCATTTATTTTGCTTTAAATTTTTTTTCGAAATTTTTTAAAATTTTACCGAAAAACGTTTTTTACTGAAAACGCCAACAAAAATTTCGGCGTGGCGAAATATGGACATTAGGGTTGGGTAGATATTCTTATGACTCTTTTTCAAAAATTTTAGCGGTTTTGGCCAAAAATTAGGTTTTTCTAAAATGAGGAGGTGGCAGTGGGAGGATTTCTAAAATTTTTCGCTATCCTTGGTCAAAATTTAAGGCCCGAAAACCGGTTACCTAGCGACGGACAGATGGACGGATGGACGGACAAACAGACAGACATGGTTTAATCGACTCAGCTAGCGATTCTGAGTCGATCCATATACTTTGAGGTAAACCTAGCTAAATTATTTTACTATGTAACGAACTACAGATATATCAAAACTAATATACCCGTATGGGATAGTGTATAAAAACAACGCCAACACTTACCATGAAGCACTAAGCCTGTTTTGAAAACCAAAATCCTGTCTTTTTTTTCAATAATTTAAATAAAATTACCTATGTCAACAGTTTTTAAAAAATTCGCATGCAAACTCAAAATTTGTATAATAATGCAAAGTATCTGCCAATTTTTTTTTTTTTTTTGAAAATTGTGAATTGAAGTGCTTAATTGGCTTTTTGTAGTCAATGCTTATTTCAATTCTGAATCGAGCCCAAAAACCATATTTTTATGTCTTCTAGTCTGTGACAAAATTAAAAATTACTAAAAGTATTTATGATTTTTAATTTTTGGTATATAATTTTGAGGATAAATGTTCATCTTCTTATGTAAAGTACAGGAAATCATTTAGCCTTACATAGAATGCACCTCGAAGGGGAAAACTTGCATTGCATTTATCGTCCTAGTCAGTCAATTTGTGAATAAATCAGGAGTTAGTTAAGAAATGTCAAGTCGATTTTCAATATATTAAAAAGTTATGTAAGTCTTGTCAGCGAAGTCATTTATGGTGAAAAGCAGATTTTTTTTTTGTAAAACGCTGTGCTCACTGTGAACGGTGGGAGGGTCGAAGTCTATTAGTTGCAAACCCACACTTTTTTAACCATCGATAAAAGATGGGTAAACTTTTTTTTATCTTATACAAATTTAATGATTTGGGAGCCAAATTCGTCCTTAAAAGTAAGGACCATGTATTGGTAAGGGGTTCGTTATTTTGCGCCACAGAATTGTTTATTTTTTTGTTCAGAAGATTGCTCTGATTAGCCAGATCATTTATAGTGTTGGGTGCATCGGGCTATATACTCTTAAAATATCATTAAGTTGTAGTTTAACTTATAATTAATTCTCCTGAAAAACCATATTCACAGACATTTTGATTACAAAAGATAGTATTATCGCAAGCACCTCTAGCCGACATTGAGGCCCATGGAAAAATGTACCAATAGATGTTGTGATTCTATTCCTACAATTTTTGTCACATTTTTTAAAAGCCTTTTATTGAACATAGTTACATCCAACCGAACTTAATTTTTTTAATTAGTTTCCACTTTCATCGGTAAGTCGCAACATAATGGGGGAGTTGACGTTTAAGTGGGAATTAGAACGATTTCTTCTAAAAAGTCGTTGGTCGACACCAAATTCCCGAACGAACAAAATATAGAAAAATTATTTAGTTCAGGATGTATTAAAAGATGCCTAGCTGCCATTGCTAATTCACAGAAAGAACACTTGATTCGTACTAAGGTTGGACACAGTATGACCTTTGTGAAAATCAATAACTACTCGCTTTATGTGAAAAAAAAACAACGGTGCAGTAGTCGTAAGTTTCTTCGGTTATATATTAACCCATCCCAAATCCTACAGTGAGCCCAAGCAGGGGGGTTTCAGGTGGACAACATGCGCCCCCATAGACATCTCGATGTTCATATGCCGAATTACTAAAGTGTGGATAAATTTTAAAGGCCGATATTGATTTTGAATAAAACACAAACGATTTGGGAAATTACTGCCATTAATTTTCATTCTGATAATATTGGTAAAGTTCAATTATGTATAACAAAATATCGGCCAAATGGCCGCCGCGACCTCAGCGGCACACCTCCATCCGATGGTCAAAATTTTCGATGACGCTGAAGTATAATTTAGGTTCTATGCCGTTAATGAGCCGAATTTTCTCAACCTTTGGCTCTTGAATTGTTGCTGGCTTACATTTTCTTTCAAATAACCCCAATGAAAGTAGTCCAACGGTGTCAAATCACATGATCTAAGCGACCAATTGACATCGCCACCACGCAAGATAACACGACCATTGAACTTGTCGCGCAAATGAGCCATTGTTTCGTAAGCTGTGTGGCAAGTGGCATCGAATCGTCCACATCCATATCCACCACATATCGGCCACATCCATATCTTCCAATTCGGGCCATAAAAAGTTCGTTATCATCTCACGATAGCTAACACCATTCACAGTAACTGCCTGACTGGCATCATTTTGGAAAGAATATGGCCCGATGATGTCGCCAGCCCATAAACCGCATCAGCAGTCACTCTTTTGTTGGTGCATTGGTTTTTCAGTCTTGGATTATCATTCGCCCAAATGCGGGAAATTTTGCTTATTGACGAATCCATAGAAGTGAAAAGGTGCCTCATCACTGAAGATGATTTTCTTCGAAAATTGATCATCCACCGTTGCCATTTCTTGCCACCATTCTGACCATTGACGACGCTTGAAATGGTCAAGAGGCTTTAGTTCTTGAGTCAATTGCGCCTTGTAAGCTTGTAAATGCAAGTCTTTACGCATAATGTTTATCAACGACGAGTGTGAGAGGTGCAATTGATGGGCATAACGACGAGTTGAGGTGGACGGCTCTTCAGCCACACTATCGCGAACATTAGCAACATTTGCAGCACGAGCTATACGAGCATGTACCGGTGTTTTCACATCTCCTACAGACCCGGTTTGCTCAAATTTTTGCACGATTTTTCCGATTGTACGCACATTTGGGCGGTTAAATTGCCCGAAAAAATCACGAAGTGCACAATGTGCATTATGATTTGAACGTCCATTTTCTTAAAAAGCCTGAAAAATTTTATCGCGTTGCTCGATTGTGTATAATTTCATGGTTTAAATTGAGTTAGTCTATAACTGAGAAATGTCCAATTAAATGCAGAAAAATACTTGACGTTTAGGTGTGGTTCACATTCAACACCGGCCCTTAAAACCACCGGGTATTAGTAACTTTTCAATTTTCTCAGAAACTAGAAGACATACATTCATCTAGTTTTCAGTTTTCTGTTAGGAATTAATTAAAAAACGAAATTCAGAAAAATGAAATAAAATACGATATTACACTTTTCTAAAATTACACTTAAAACATTTTTTATCTTTTAAAACCCATATTTTCGAAAACCATTTATACTTTTTTTTAATTTTTAAATTGGCTAATAGAGCGAAACAGGAGATTTAAAAAAAGTTGTATTACTTAATTTTATGTCTGACCGTTAGTTTTTAATAATCTTTTTTATTTTTTGTATTTTTTATGCAATTGCCCCTCCCGCAAAAACGGGGGGAGAAGGGTCAAAAGCAAGCATTTTTTTTAATATGGGAAGGGTGGCCTACCTTCCCATATTAGAAAAATGCTTGCTTTTGACCCTTCTAGTAAAAACTTTTATCATTTTTTGCGCCAAACTTATCCAACTCCTGCCATTTTGCCTCTTATCTTCCATTTTCCGCACTGCTAAGTATTGCAAGGGTATAGAGAAAACAATTAAAGGTATCCGCTACCTTTTAAGTGCATCTAAATTGACAAAAAAAAAAATACTGACCAACCCCAATATATGAAATCACCTGCCAATGAAAACTGATCACATTCAAACGCACTTTTAACTCTCAAGCTAGTAAATCTTATCCCTTTCATTACATTCATTCTCACCATGTCAATCCTTCCGTTTCATTGATGTGACATTATCTCGTGTAGTACCAACAACATACACATGTGTTAACGTCAACATTAAAAGGTCTCATCTAAATTTCGTAAAATTGATGTCAACATTATTATCCTCGTTACATGATTAATCTGAAATCGTTTCGTCCTGTCCCAGAATAACAAATGCCTTAAAACCCAACATATCACATATACTAATAAAATGGTTTCGACCCTTAAGATCAAACCCTTTAGATCTGAGTTGGGAATAAGTTTCGTCAACCGTTATATGTATTTGACTATTTGCCATAGTTTAGTACGTTTCAAAACAAGCAGGATAAAGTTTTCATCACTCCGGTATGCGTGTGCACGTTTCAATGCAGCGGTGTTTGATCCTTACGGCTTGTTGAATGAGAATGAGAATCAGAATGAGAATGCTGATTCTGGCAGAATGTCTGTCCTGTCTGGACATAAGTATAAGTTTTGAGAGGTTTTTAGAAAAAAAGGGATCACATGAAATTTGATGGATTCTTCGAGTTAGGTTGAGCGTCCGTCCGGCGTGTTCCAGATGGTAAAATCTAATTTAAAGTTTCCCATTTAATTATAAATTGGTGTTATAGTGGTCACTTTTGATGAAGGGACGTGTGTCCTAGAATGTTGTTTTTATGTTTTTTTTATTTTTATTTTATAGGGGCAAACGAATTAGGAATATTTATTGCTCATTACGTGTGAGAACGGGCATAGTTTCGACAGATTGTTGCAGGATGAAGTGAATTGTTGGAATGGGTGGCTTGGTCTTCGTGAATAATAAATAGCGGAGGACCCTTATCAAGTAGGATTTGAGATGAGAGGTATTTATTTAAATTGTTGATATAGTCAATCAGAGATGAGCGGCGTAGAGTAGTACTTGGGATATGAGGGATTGCTGCTGACTGAATAGGAATGGGGGGAAATGAAATGGACTTTGTTTTGAGATATAATCGTCTACTCTAACCCTAAGTGGGTATGCTTTATGAAGTGCAAAAAGATGATTTTTTCTTTCCAAAGTGACTTATATTTTCCCCGCTTTCCTGCCTTTTGGTAAGCACCACTCGGTGGGAGTGGTGGGATTAGGGTCCGGTAGAGTACACACTTAGACTTTTGCCTTAAGAGTTTTGATGCCATTTGGTTTACTAAACCAAAATAGTTTCGGTTTACTAGGGACAGTCTTCGTTGCATCTCCACGACGTAGAAGAACTCTTTAGAGTTGGTATCAACAATGACATTTTGATCAAGGTTGTACGGTTGGGAGCCACCGATGATGTCGATATCATCTTATTTAACTGGAGGTGTCTAGTTTTTTTTTTCATTAATCAGCTCCTCGAAATGCTGCCTGAATACGTCTACGATTACCTGCGCGTCAGTGACTAGTTATTTCTTAGAGGCTGCTTTTCTACATTGAAGCCAGCGGCTAGTTGTTTGGCTTTTTTGCAAAATTCACGCATGTTCCTCTTCTTCTATTTTGAGTTCCCCGAGATTGAAGGCAGCGTGATCTCTTTTCTTCCTATACAATGTTTTCTTCTCTGCCCTTCATCTGGTTCAATACACTTGACGTTCGAAGCGTGCTTTGCGCCATAACGCCTTGATATGTGCCTTTATGAACCCATTTTTGGTACTTGCTTATATCATCATTATATCATCACTGGCTTGAAGCCTATAGAAGTTTCATCAACCTCTTTGATACTTTCGATACTGTATACACTGGGTGTTAGTAGAATATGAGGCTCAGCGATGAGTCTCCAACACCGTTGTTGTTTCTAAACTCTGGCAATCTCCATTTCACCAAAACGATTCACGTAATTTCTGTGTTTTTGCAACAGTCGCAGTTTCATATCTTTGGACAGACAGTACCTGAATTCCAAAATTCGGTAAGCGAAAATGGTCAGAGTTTACGCTTGCACCTCTGAATGTATGGACATCCCGTATTTTAGATGCGTGCCTCTATGAGCGGAAGGGCTCAGTTGCGTGATGGTTAGTGCGATGAACTGCCGCGCAGAAGGTCTGGGTTCGATTCCCAGCCGTAGAAACACCTAAAATGATTATTCAATTTTAAAATAGTGATGTTCTGACAAATCATACGAGTGTTATCAATTGTCTAGAATAGCTTATCTCAACTTGGCCGTTCGGAGTCGGCATAAAACATTAGGTCCCGCTACTGTGCAAGAAGTACACACGCACACATGAATGGTTGTGAGAAAGCTAGTTCCTGAGTACTAACGAGCCTGCTGCGTCAAAAAATTGTATTTTTGTTTGTTGCCTCTATTAGCCCATGCTGGATTTGGTTGTCCATTCGATCATCTGGAGATCGACAGTTTGCTTTAAATTTTCGTGTAGTCCAGTCACATCATAGTCTGGATATGCTCTAGGCTCCGTCTAGAAAGTCACAAAATTCCTCCTGGATAGGGTCTTCATTCTCATCGGTAAGGGCATGTTCACACATAAGGCTGATGTTGCAAAACCATGCTATTACGCGGACAACAAGTCGGCTCCCCGTAATGAAACCGCATGCTAATATGTCTTGGGTGGCAGATGTAGTAAAGTTCGCATATTTTTCGTTTATGGTATTTCATATTTCTGCGAAACTTATAACCTGAATCGCGGCATTGTTTGCCCTCTACCGCACGAGGACAAATCCACATTTGTTAATAGCACCCGAGGTGTGCAGTGCCCGTACGTGTCATGTACATACTCGTTAATCGTTTTTCGTGGTCGTTCCAGGTCTGATTGGTATTTGAGGGGATCCGCCAGCCGAGGCTGTTGTATCTCTCAAACCAAACTATGTTTTACCAATGACTATAAAGTCATACAGATGACTCATTGAGAACAAAAATCAGAAACGTTTGCTCACCAGCTTCATGGGACCAGCAGCGGGCGGTATGCACGTGCACGATTAGAAACGAGATCCAAGCATATGGCGGGCTGTGCCAGTACGACCCGCCATAGAACAATTCTTCTTGTATGCAGTGCGTTATCTGTATGATCTTATAATCTTTGGTTTTACGTAATGAAGAAGTTACCCTGATCTCCAACCTGAAATGTTAGTTAAAATTCAATAGATAGCCCTAGGACACGGGGCCATAGATATCCTTGAATTTTTTAATAGACATTTCTTTATATTAAAATTTCTTTATACCACCTAAAAGATAAAAGATATGCGAATCGTCTTAAACCGTATACTCTTCCATCACTAACATAACGGATGAACGTGTAGATTCAGTTAGGCCTTCAGATTGAATTGGGATTCATTATGATGCTTTAGGAGCGTGTCGATGGTTAATTAAATGGTTCAATTAAATTAATTTATAAAATACAAAATATTTAATTTTATTTCAATTATAAATTAATGTTTTAACAAACAAAAATAGATTAATATTCAATTAGATAAAGCAAGAGAACTTGTTTGGCTGAAGGCTAAGAATCGAATGATCGAAGCCTAGAAAAATATGTGCAAGAATAAATGTTGATCGTAGATGTCAGGTGTCGCACTCTTGCGGTGGATCTTAGATGCTCCATATTTATTTAAATTTCAAA
Organism: Rhingia rostrata; assembly: GCA_949824845.1. Taxonomy (NCBI): domain Eukaryota; kingdom Metazoa; phylum Arthropoda; class Insecta; order Diptera; family Syrphidae; genus Rhingia; species Rhingia rostrata. Next base: position 195,901,370 of record OX463755.1, on the reverse strand, counting down.
TATTCAAATTTGAAATGAGCGGTTGGATTGTAGACTCCTACAATGCATATGTCAATCCTTACTATTCCCCACAACCCAAAAATTTAGTAAATAGGCTATCATGATTCAACAAGACTAAATAATATACTTTATGTCTACAGCTATTATCCTCTTGAAGTTGAAAGTATTTCATTCAATATTTGCTCATCTTCAATTGTAATACAATTACACACCGTCCTAAAATTTGTAAGACGCTTACAATACCATTCAGAGACTATAAAATAATTCCATCATCCCTTAATTAATACGCAAAACATTCATTTTCACTACCAAGGATGCAAGGAATATATCACGAAAAATCTCCTCTCATCCCCATCTAAATATGATACCGTTGAATAAGTACGCTACAATAAGAGGCATCCTGGTGTTAAATTGGCGTCATCATCAAAAGTGGTGTGTTACTTTTGCTCCATCTTCAGCCTCAAACATGGCACTTGTCAAGTTCTCCTAGCACCACATCAGGGTGGAGGAAAACCACCACCGACAACAGGAACGTTTGTTGTACGATGCCAACAAGATATGACTACCTGAAGAGCTTTACAGATTTTATATATTCCATTATAAATTGTACACAATTACCGTTGGTGCTCACGCCGATGGCGGATTACTTCTTCAGCACGTCAAACCTTGCTGTAGTAAAAAATATCCTTCAAGCTATTTCTCTTCATCAGGAGACACAGAGTTGTCGTCGCTACAAATGCAAAATGTACGCAGCTTGAGGTAGTCTACTTAACCCAACAAAGAAGGACTGGGTCGAGATTTTACGCAGAAGCATTTATTTGCACCTGGGTATAAGTAGGTACACGTGGACATAGATACATACATACACATTAATGTATTCCATGAATGTGGATTGTTTTTGGTGGTATTTATGTATTACTTATGTATGAATTGAAAAAACGTTCCCTAGCCCAAATGTGCTTTAGAAAGTAATTTCTTACAACAGTGCAGGAGTGTTCCTAGAAAAGAGGTTCAGAGAGACGGGAGACAAGAAGTTGGGAGGTAGAGGTTTTCGAGGTGAATATGTTAAGGCGTATGATGTATGCACCGACATATTATGAGAAGAACGTGTTAATGTAAATGATCGTTGTGTGGGCTTTACTATTTCATTAGGCACGATATTGGGCTTGATTACGAGAACCGTGGCTTATTTATCATCTTTATTCAGTCCTGTGGTGTAAAAGGTGTCGGTTAAATCCAAATAAATTTAACAATTTTGAGTTGTCCTTGTTTATGGTATATTAGCCAATTCATCCGAGCTGTCGAAGAACTGTACTCCCATGCAGGACAAGCCTAGACCCTGTTGAATCAGTTACCTAGTAGGTATTCCACAGAAAGCCGATAATGACGATCCACTTGTAAGGGGTTCAAATCAAAGCCACATCTAAGAGGTTATTCGCCGTTTATTTTCTTTGAACCCAACTTTTCCTTTAACCCAGCAAAGTGGTTCAGAGTAATAAGACGACTTACAGCTCTAAGGGCCAGTCTTTGACTTATTTCGCGTTTAGAGTAAGTATGCATAGTGACGCTATAAAACAAAAAAAAAACGACAAATCTAAGCCTAAAGGCAAAATAAAACAGCTAAATATAAGCCTACAGCGCCCACTAAGGGCCGATAAGTTAGATTAAGTAAGCCAGTTATTGATAAGTTAGATTTAAGCATTTTTGTCTAGTAGTAAGTTAATATTTTAAGTAAATAAAAAATGAGTTTAAAAGTTAAAAAAGCATGGTGACATTACAGTCTACTTTGGTAGTAGTTAGGCAAGTCACACTAGTCCACTCTGATAGAAGGTTTTAGGTATTCGAAAGTGCCGAGCTTCCAAACTGTGTCTCTTTGTCTTGCCATCTTTGAGAATGCCACTAGTCATTAATGCTTTACGATGTTGGTAGAAAGTACAATACCGAATTTTATTCTACGGGGAAACCAACTTACTGGCCAACTGATGTTACAAAAATACCGGATTCGATCGATTTTTTCATCGTAAAAGGTATGCCGTCAAATCGAATCAAAGTTGAGGAATGCTTTGATCTTTGCTCTGATCATTCTCCGGTCGTTCTAACAACGAGCGAGTCGATCATTAGAAATGAAAACCCACCCAGACTAACAAACGGGAAAACCAACTGGGAAGGCTTAAAAACGATATTGAAACTCCTCAACAACACAAAATAGAGAGCTAAAGTAATATCAAGTACCCACGGGAAATAAAAGATTTGGTTAAACAAAAAAAGAAAAGCTCGAAAAATATGGCACCAAACTCTTGCCCCGCAAGATAAAACACATCTCAATCGGTTGAGTAACATGCTATCAAATTCGATTCAAAACAAAAAAAACCATGAAGTGAAAACTTATCTGTAAAGCCTAACCGCTGGAAAAGAATGGAATTATTCACTTTGGAAAGAAATTAAAACGGCCAATAAATGCTGTGTCACCAATTGGGGTAACTCAAGACGTTGGGACAAAAAGCGATAAACAAAAAGCAGACTTTTCTGCTACACATATTGAGGAAAAATTTAAAGCATTTGATGGTCCGAAAAACATTAATTTATTCGAGACTACGACCGACAGAAATTAAAGCTTAAAAAAGCTACGGGTTATGACCTAATTACAGGAGAACTTCTTTAAATGTTGCCCGTAAAAGCATAAACTAAACTCCTCTGCATTGTAAATACAGCAATTAGATAAGAATACATACCACGTCAGTGGAAAGTCGCCGAAGTGATTACGGTTCTCAAACCAGGAAAACCAATAAATGAAATAAAATCTTACAGACCTATTTCACCACTTCCAATAATTTCAAAAGCTTTTGAAAGGATATTACTCGGCCGCTTACATTCCCATTATTGGTCAGAAACGCCTTTTACCTGACCATCAATTTGGGTAAAGAAGTAAACATTCGACTGTGGACCAAGTTCATCGAATTACTGATGTAATTGAGAAAGTTTTCGAAGAAAAGAAAATTCGCTCAGCCGTATTTCTTAACGTGTCGCAAATTTTTGATAAGGTTTTGCATACAGGCCTTCAATATAGGCCTTCAATACAAACTAAGACAAGTTCTGCCTGAAAAATTATATAAAATCCTCGTGTCGTGAAACTTGGAAGCGAATATTCGGATTTCAAAGAAATATTGGCAGGAGTACCCCAAGGAAGCGTCCTTGGACCACACAATCAAACGATACAATAGTTGCCACGTTTGCTGACGATACAGCTATACTAGCAGTTGGCACAACAATAGAGGAAACAAATATGAAATTACAAAACGCTCTCAACGAGGTTAATGAATAGGCAAAATCCTGGCGAATTGGACTTAACGAGAGCAAATCGTCTCATGTGGATTTTTCGTATAAACGTACAAAAAAGTTGCCAGTGTTTCTCAATACAGTTCGAGTCCCTTTTGCAAATGAAGCGAAATATCTCGGAATGACACTCGTTGCAAAATTTAAATCGAAGTCACCTGCCAAACATTTATTACTCGTGATAAAAAAGGAAGCTAAATAAGTCGCATACTTAGTTGCAATACAAAGACAAAAAGGGTGATGGTTTTAGTGGGTAAAGTCCCACACCATTTTGGACACGTGCTCAATGCTCATCGTGTCTTTTGAGATTTCCGCTAGCCCACGAAAAACAAAACTAGTCCTTAATGGATGTTAGATTTCTAGGTCCAGCATTATTTTCGATAAGAATTAATTCGAATACTCCAAATCAGGTGCACCCTGTTTAAAATCCTGAATTGGGTTTTGGTAGGTTGTTAGGCTAGCATGGGTAACATAAACATAATCCATGTAGGGTATTCAATGGGAAGCCTTTTTTCCAAACGGTTTTTCTACAAGCATTTGGGGTCATTCTTGGTGGTATTCCAGTCGGAGTGGCTCCTGGAGAGATTAGATGCTGTCATTGCATCATGTATACTGATCGTGCTGATACAAATAGCCGTCTTCCCATTCCTCTTTTTAAAGAATAAAATATTTGGAATTAGCGGGCTTTACAGAGCCCAAAATTCGCTTCTCTAATCATTTGTATGTGCAAAGTTAAAATTTTTGATTTTCGCAAGACCAAATATAGACACTTAACTGGAGTGTAGAAAAGGCTCTCTAGTCCAAAATCCATTAGATAAACTTCATAGAACAGATACCAGGCAAGCAAGAGAATATAATAACTTGGTTGATCAAATGAGCAAAAACTTACATTAAGAGAACCCGCTACGGATAATACCTTTTCAGGATAACAAGCGCTTTAACCTATTCCTTCAGTGAGGCAAGTCGGGTTGCCTTGAGGTGGCGGTGATCAACGACAGCGACATGAACCTTTCATAATCACCTGCATGGTGGATCTTATAGACGACAAAAATGACGGGTCTTAGGTGCCACAATGCCATGTGCTGACGGTAATAGACGGCAGCAATATTCACGCAGCTGAAGCATGTATCGTATCAAAAGTCGCAAAAAATTCTTCGCAAAAATTTCGTCGCATTTGCTATGGAGAAGAAGATTCTTCCAAGACCTATACGAGATGTACAGCAACATACCCCTAGTCAAAAAACTTCGCATTAGATGTTTTAGATGACATGTAGAATAATAGACACCAATACTCCGGATTTCAGAGTCTTCTTCCAGCCAAATCTTGATCCGAAAGTTCGTCCTTATTTACTTACATAAGTCGTGTCACAGTCCGGAATGAACCTAGAGCTCAACCAACATTCTTCTTCAATAAGCTAAAATCGTCTCCAAATGTATTAACAGACAAACGGTATCGGTGCCGTCTTTGCTGCAATTTTCAACGAACACACATTTCTGATTTGCTGAAGATTACGCTATCTACAGAAAGGGTGGGTCATAAATTCAGCCCATCATCATTAAGCCCATCATCATCCCCCCATTTTTGCAAAACAGATGACGGATTTAAATTCCACAACCTTACTGGTGGCCCATTCATTATTTCCTAATACCAGCCGCCTACTTTCTGGACATTGAATAAGTTAGTTGTCCTAAAATTTCAAAAGTAGATTAACTCTAGCCTCTAAAAAATATAACACAACGCCCCAGACCGCGAAATTGAGCATGACAAACGGACTGTCCCGCATATTCTTAGCTCCAGTCCCTGTCCCATTCAATGCATGCCATTAATCATCGTTAAGCCTATGGCAAGTGTCCCGTTTTTTTTTTTTGCTTTTATACTTTAGCCTTAAATCAAAGTATCATTTTTCATTCAGCCATCTCCGTTTCATCTTTTTCGAAGTCACATTCGAAATAAATAAAACGGAAATACATTTATTATCCAAAGTGAAATGTAATTTGTTTTCTATTCCATAATCGGGAAGGATCTGCGTGCGGAGCGACTTTCTCATTCAAAATACACTTAGGCAACCTGTCACAGAATGCCGACCAAGTTGCGCACATTTTCATATTTGAACTTTCACCTGGCTAAAGGGGGTGTTGACGGAAAGCCCTTAGTTACACTCCCTCGGCGGGGGGCAGGTCATCACCGGACCACGCGAACATTATCAATTATACTTGACAGATGAGCAGATGAGCGGATAGACATGTACAAGAGTGACAGGCAAATATCCACTCCCGGAACGGAATGACTCTGACAAATTGCTGGGGAATTCTCCGATTGTAGGAGTTAGCCACCGGCGAATTAGTGATGAATTGATAGTTCGTCAGAGTGCGGTTGACGGATGCTGGCTGATGGAATTTCTGTAGATTTTAAGACACAAATACTTTGAGCTAATTTAGTAGGATGTCGAAGTGTACGTGCGCAATTTTCCACAATGTCAATCAATCATGTTCTACAATGAATCATGACTAATGGAATTGGGATGTATACTTACGAGGAAATGATTTTCAAACACAATAGTGTAAAGATGGGTGTGATGATGTAGAGTGCAGATGGAAGCACAACTATCAGAAAAAAATATTCAAAGATGAGTGTGAAACCCAAAGGACTAACGCTTTATGTTTTTACATTTCTATACAGAAATTTCTATACTGGGATCTTAAAAATCATGAAATGCTATTTGGCTTGGTAAATCTGAATAACTGTCACTAAAATATAGCATTCTAACTTTTCGACAGCTTCATGATATCGAAAGAAATAGCAAAACAACGACACGATTTCGAATTGACAACGTTTTTATTTATATGTGGCTTTCTACTCTCTATATGTGCCTCCAGATGTAGATACTGCACGAACCCTAAAAAACCGAATTGGTCCTTTGACCGTTCTAAACTTAATGGCGTCAGTTTCAAGTTCGCAGAATCGGGCAAATACCTGCTCTTGTGAAATGGCAATCACACAGAAATGGGGTATGCAACCACATTTCTCTCTGGACTTAGGTGGCCGTCTTAAGACTCATACTCCTGCGTGGAACTTAATTCTGGTGGACGGCTCTAGAAACAGCCTCCAACTGCAACCTTCTGAACCAATTTCAAAGATCAGCTTGCATATGCAGTAAAGAAGCTTTAAGAACAACTCCAAATGAACAGCCCTAGATGCTATCCTAGCCCTATTGCCCCTACATATTTACGGCAAACAGACTGTAGCTTGTGCACCTGTGAGACTAAAAACCTCTTCATAAATGACACCCACTGAAGGTGAAGATACAAAAATACTAGACCACCTTAACATTACAAAAAAAAAACACCGACTTCAACTCAACCATTCCCAGTCGCCTCGAATGGGAGTTGGAACGATGGGAGACAATAACTCGATTCACATCTATACGGATGGTTTAAAACGGAATCTGGAGTGTTTGTCAGTGTTTTCTCCGAGATGCTTAACCTAAGCATTTCCTTTCGCTTTCCCGATCGTTGAAGTGTTATCCTATGGAAACCTTGCCAATTAAAGAAGCCCTGCCCTGGCTGTTATATCGACGAAGTAGCTATATTAACATCTTTAGTAACACCCCTGGGATCGATATTTTTTTAAATCAAAATCAGCCCACAAATGCTATCTCTTAATGAGATAGCTCAGCACTTTACCATTAAGCTCGTCTTATATCAGGGAACTATACTAACCTTGATATTCTTCCACAAGTAGAAATGTTAGGTATGATCGTAACTATATGTAAATCACAGATCATCTAGGAGACTTCATCTTTGATAATCTAGTTGAGCTGGCTTATATTAATGTCAGAAACCTTCTCTGCTTTGTAGTCAGCTCTGAATGGTTCAATTAGTCATACGAATATCTGGATAGTCGACAGATCCACGTGGTACCAAAATAGACGTTTTCCGGTCCAAGTATGCATGTGCATTGCGTGCAGGCACTGTAACCTAACCTAATAAATGGTTATTATAACTTTTCTTTAATTTTAATTTTAAGGCCCTCGCAGACTTGGAGGACACTATTGTCATTTTTATTTTTTCGCTGTTTTAGCGTGAATGTAAGAAAACGCCTTTTGATTGACATTGACATTACAGTAATTCGCCCATGAATGCATCGAACTACAGACACATAACAGCACTGGCGACTGAGGCCATCGGCTGGGACAGATGAAGACATAATACAACAGAGAGAGACAGATAGACACATAGAAGGAAAGACATATAACATAAACCTAAGTGGCACAGAAGCCAGCCTTATGTTTAAACAGGCATCTGACTTAAAAAAAATGCAAGTAGTCTTGAAAACATAATTATATTGCAATGTTATATGTTTTGCGAGACAACTTAAGTTTGACCCTATAAATTTATGGGAAATTCAAATATAAGACCCTCCCTGTCTTGGCCCATGTCTCAGGGATTCAAACCGAGATTATGCACTCGATTGTGTGCAATGTTTTATTTCTCTCAAAAAGAATGGAACCTCCTGTTTAACGAAGATTCCGAAAGTCAAATTTCGAATCTTCCCATGGTAGTTTTATGGTCTTTGATGTTAGTCAGACTTTCCGCAAAAGATGGGCGAGTGAACAAATCATCGGTGTTATTGATTTCGGGATTTGAACTAGCAATCCTTCTTTAAAATGCCAACTTACTAACTATTAATCACTCATTCTACATTTTTAGCTAATAATTGGCACCATGGAAACTATAAACCAATCTGGTATGCCACAAGATACATTCAAAATCTCCATTCCATGCATCCAAGATATAATAACAAACAATTTTTTTTCCGTAAGAGTTTAGCTTTATTTCATACCTGGACCTATTGGACATATTGCTCCAGAGATCTTTCAATCAGTATTTTGTGCGTTCCATTGAAAAATTGGGAAGATCAATTGATAAACATCTTCATACGTGCCGTACCTACCCAGCTCCTATGTCCAATTCTCATGTCAGTATTTAAACTGATTGAACAAAATGTTTTCCGGGTAAACACTAGGTTAATTCTGAAACAAAGATCATCCCGAAATGGTTCTCAACGAGATTTTTATTACAGTGTTCTCCACATGAGACGGAAGCTAGATTTTTAGGATTTTTACACCCTACCCCATAGTTTTGACATTGAATTTGTAACATAGAGAAATAATTTCGATAGATATATAGATATTTCAAAGCATATGGATCTACTCAGAATCGCCGGGTGAGTCGATTTACCCATGTCTGTCTGCCCATGTCAACGTGTGTCACCGATTTTGGGCCTTAAATTTGGAGCTAGGGTGTTTTCAGAAACCTATAATTTGTGGGCGTGTGTTTAAATAAATAAAAATAACCGAACGACAAAAATAGGCTTAGCGGTTAATGCGTTGAAGAAGAAGTATGTGTTGTCAAGACGAAAGGACACACAACAGAACGTCACCATTGAAAGATACAACTTTGAGGTAGTACGGGACTTTGTCTCTATCGGATCCACTATTAACTGTGACAACAACATCTCGTCAGAAATTAAACGAAGAATTACTTTTGCCAACAGCTGTTTCTTCGGGCTAAGAAGGCAATGCAGTAGTAAGGCACTCACTCGAACTCCTATATAAGACTCTGATTATCAAAGTCCTGCTTGACGGCGATGAAGTATGGACCGTCTCAAAAGCGTATGAACAAATCATTGGTTGACCTGAGAGAAAAATTCTTCGTTTCCATTTGCGTTGACGGGCTATGGAGACGAACATTCAACCAAGATCTATACGAGCTGCACAGCACCATGCCCCTGGGCAAAAAACTCCGCTTCGGACGTTTAAGATGGCTAGGACATGTAGATACTCCAGCTCGCAAAGTCTTCGATTCCCAGCCAGACGTCGGACGCAGTAGAGAAAGACCTCGCCGTAAGTGGCGCGAAGAAGTAGAAAACGACCTCAATCAACTTGGAATGCGCAGCTGGAGGCAGTTAGCTAAGGACCGGTCTAGTTGGAGAGGCATGAGGCCCAGGTTCATTCCGGACTGTAGCGCCACTTAAGTAAGTAAGTATGTATTAGCTCGCCGAAGCGCACAACAAGCAGTCTACACAGAGCGTGAATTTTCGTAATATAATTGAACGATTTGGAAACGTTGTTCCGCACCTGAACAACATTTACAAGTCAATATCGATGTACACTAAATAAAAAACACATTTCAACTTAACATGACACACGACCATCTGTCATAAAAACCCTTTTGAAAACAAAAATACCTCCTAACGGATCATTCGTTATTTAGTGATTAAATAATTTTGATTTGTCGTCAAAAAAAAATTGTAAGCGAAATTTTTTTAAAGCACTGATGAAATCGAAGAAAAAAAGTGACATACATAATTCACACCCGATGCTAGACAAAAGTACACCCTTCATATATTAAGCCTTCTCTTATTAGCCCCAACCTACATTGTCAAACTAAAGTAGATTCATGCATTCGCATGCCGACGTCAATTCGTTAAACCTTTCCATCTATCATTATGGGCAACGACTTGTGTGTATAAGGACTCATAATTTCTCAATTATGCTGCATAATTGAGTTGGTTAATCATTATTTCTGGCAAAGTCCTCTTTTTATATTTTTTTTTATGTCCGCCAACAATTTTGCCTTTTATTTTCATAGGCACCTCTCTCGAAACTCTTGCTTTGACAAACTTAGCGATGATGATTTCGAAAACGTATTCAATGGGATTAAGTGTTCTCCTGAATAAATAATTTCCTCTTCATTCACCAGGGAATCCTTTCACAAGGAAGACGAACAAAAAAGTATACATACCAGCACCTAAAAAAAATAGCAACTCATTGAATTACCCCACCCACCTAGCACTTAATACCGGATTTCCCAGGACTGCTGGCAGTTCTAGAGAACCCACACCACTTCCTTTACCCGACGAAATAGTTTCCTTAAATTTTTTTTTATTTTTACTTTTTTTTTAATGAAATATAAAACACTTTTCTGTGAGAATTCTCAAATATTCATGAAAGTGCAGTGCATTTCCTGGAAGGAAGCCTACCACAACCTGCTAGGCTCCCACTACCAGACATCTTTCCCTGTTGCTATTATAGTCTTGGGTAAAAACTCCGTTGAGTGGCAGAGTGTAAAGGCAATTCACAATGTCTGACATATTTTTTTTTTTCGACGGTATCCCCGGAGACAACGTAGTCTCGGGGGGGGGGGGGATATAGTGGGTGGACCGCTGCCGTGCCATCAGCTAATACAAAACTTACAAATGTGTGCGGTAAAGTAATTCAGAAGAAAAGTCCTTGCAGACTGAATAGAAAAAAAATTCCTCTCACCACGACGGTGGTTGTGTAGGTGCAGGGTGCACATACAAAAACTTGATTTTCATTGAATTAGCGGCTTGAAAGGAGAAAATGGGCTTTTGTGGAGCGGCCCCGATGTGGCTCTAAGTACAAATTTGGACCGAAGCCAACGAGCCAAAACAGCCGCTTTCCATCTCCCCCTCAGTCGCTGCTTAAACAAGCGATTTTATTTCATCATAAATTTGAGCGCGCGTCCTTTCTGTGTTTGAAGACGTCATAATGGAAAATGGAATGTGGTGATGGTTATGCCTCTACAAGAGGTAGTGAGCAGAGTACGGACATTTGCAAGGATATTAGCTAGGGCGTCGAGTTTTTGGGTTTAGAAGTTGAATCCTGCCAAACGTAGTCGTCGTCGTCGTCGTCCTCGTCGTAGTTCTTTGTCATAATTTTTGGGCTTTAATTTGCATCTGGGAGTATACCTAACATTCGTTCGAGAAGCCAAATTGGTTGAACGTGTCAAAGGCATCGTGTGGCGCCATTCTTCGATAGAGACGACGAGAAATTGTTTCAGAAAAACACGATGGTACGTTATTTCTTTGAAGAGGTCCTAATTCCTAAAAAAGCGACGAGAAACTCGTGTTAACGACAGAAACTGTTATTACTTAATTCTGTTCTAAAGGAAAATTTTATTTTTTCCTACCACCCACTCGTCGTGTCGTCGTCCTGTCAGGGATATTTAGAAAACGTGATTATGCCCCCAAGGGAGTCGCATTCTGATCTGTGTGCTGCTTTCGTGTATATGATGTAGTCACGTACGCTGATGTTTCGAAGTAATGAGGCGGCTGTAATTATGAGGTTTTAAGATGAAGATTTCGGGATGTCGTCGCTACTCAACGCGGTAGGCGCTCATCGGCTTTTTATTTGGAACCTTTTGTGTGTGCAATGGGAATTTAAATAGCACGGAGTAACGGTTATTGGTGTCAAGACTTCACCATGAATGAGTTGATTAAGCATGGAATGGAGGATTTGAATTAGAATTCGAGGATGGAATTATGAGTTGAGATTTGTATGCGAATGCGACAAGGCAGGAGCTTGATTAGGAGTTGAAGGCATTCATTTAGTTAATTCAATTGTTGGCTGGTTCCTGTCAAATTGCACAAGTAGTTCAGTAATGGTGGTTGGAATGGAAATTCGCGACAACGGGGACCCCCAAAAGAGATTTGAAGTTGGCATAGCAGCGGGGCGATAACAATAGTTGGGGAATCGTATGGTTGGGTGGGTATTTGGTGAGTTTTAAGCCTCTGCAAGCTACAGCCTTTCTATTGGTTGAGCGTTTGGCTGGCCTTTAATCATTATGAAGATATATGGAAGTGCATACACTACAACGAATCGGCCTTATAAAATAGATTGATAGGCTACCCGATTGCCTTCAAACTAAATATCGGCCAACTGCTAATCAGTATGGTGCTATAGGACCGCGCTCACACTACCGACTTTTTTAGTCGACCGATAGCTTATTTTGCTCCGAACTTTGGTGCTGGATTTTTTTGAATAATAAAGGAAACAGTAATATTGCTCGAAATAACTTTCAGTTGCAAACCGCTCTATTCAAACTCTCAACACAAATTTACAGCCGCGAATATTTAATCAGACGAAAGATTTCGTTGTCGCAAAACCTAACATGACGCTTTTATTGATGAAAAAATGTGATTACCTACAAGTACGCGGACGTATTGATGCAGCTAGAAGATGCATCATCATCTAAATGACTCCTTAATTGTTATCAATACATTCCTCCAACGTTGCTAGATTTTTACATATTTACATTACAAATGGAGCGATTCACATGAAACTAGGTTGAGATCCTTAATTTTGTGCCTGAGCAACTTCGTTGATCGCCGTGAAGCCAAAGAGCAGAAGCAGTACTATTTGACACCGATCGCATCCACAACAATACTTCAGCGATGGGATTTGATTGCAAGTTTTTATGTCTGCTTATTCATAGTGAAGGAATCATGCGAGCAAATGGTACAATTGGCGCGAAGATGCTGGTTCTGGTAACGTCACAGAAAGAGGTACCACGCGTGGAAACTTTACGAAGTCTACTTGTTGAAGCTCAAAACATCATCAACTATGGACCGCTGACTAAATTGTCGCTGACATTGAAAGTGACTGAACCGCTGAACAAGAATCAACGTGTACCCATCTTCAATACAATTATTAAATCAAATAAAACTTATATGTTACTAGCTGAAATAAATACAAAACAATTCTGTTTAACTTAAAATAAAAAAAATATTCTGAAGGGTGGTCCATTATTCATGCAGAGTTTGAACTTTGCGCCACTTAATCGTACTGTGTTGCCAATGGAAAAGAGATAACAATCTGACAGCTGACAGTTCGTAGTTAGTAAAAATGAACGCTGTACGAAATATTAACGCATTTTCATTAGTGAACAATATTTTAAAAACTCCTCTTCAAAAATGCGTATGGTCAGGTAGTAACAACTAGTGATGCTCGGTATCATGACATCATAAAACAGTTGTTACTTACTGTAGCAGTAAGTAAGTAAGTATACTTACTGCTACAGTTCGGAACGAACCTGGGCCTCAACCAACATGCCTTTCCAATTAGCCCGGACCTTAGCTAACTGCCTCCAGTTGCGCACTCCAAGTTGGTTGAGGTCGGTTTATACTCGTGCGCGTCACTTAAGGCGAGGTCTTCCTCTACTGCGTCCGATGTCTGGCTGGGAATCGAAGACTCTGCGAACCGGAGTATTAGTGCCCATTCGTTCTACATGTCCTAGCCATCTTAAACGTATAATACGGAGTTTTTTTTAACCAGGGGCATGTCGCAGTACAGTTCATATAGTTCTTGGTTGAATCTTCGTCTCCATAGCCCGTCAACGAAATTTTTCCTCTCAAATCGACCAAAGATTTCTTCATCTGCTTTTGAGACGGTCCATGCTTCAGCGTAGAGCAGAACTCCTTAGTAGTTCGAGTGAGGGCTTTACCACTGAATTGCCTTCTTAGCCCGAGGAAACAGCGGTTGGCAAGAGTAATTCTTCGTTTAATTTCTGACGAGATGTTGTGGTCAGAGTTAATAGAGGAGCCAAGGTAGACAAAGTCCCGTACTACCTCAAAGTTATATCTGTCAATGTTGATGTTCTGTCCAATTCGTCGATGTTGTGTGTCCTTTCGTGTTGACTGCATACATTTCGTCTTCCCTCATTTACTGTTAAACCCATTTTTGCCGCTTCTTTCTCTATACAAACAAACGTGGCTATGACATCATGTTGGGTCCTACCAATTATGCCAATATCGTCGGCGTATGGTAGTAGTTGTACCGATTTTTGGAAAATTGTGGCTCTGGTGTTGGCTCGTGAGTTTTGCACAATCCTCTCAAGAATCAAATTGAAGAAGTCCCATAACAGCGCAGCGCCTTGCCCAAATCCTATTTTGTTATCGAATGTATCGGTGAGGTCGTTTCCGACCCTGATTGAACAGCGAGATTTCTCCGTCGTCATCCTACACAACCGGACGAGTTTGGGCGGTATACCAAAACTAGACATGGCTCTGTATAGTTCGTCTCTATAAGTGCTGTCGTATGCGGCTTTGAAATCAATGAATAGGTGGTGGGTATCGATTTGGACTTCTTGGCTTTTTTCCAGGATCTGCCGAAGTGTGAAGATTTGATCGGTTGTGGACTTTCCTGGCCTAAAACCACACTGATAAGGGCCGATCAGGTTGTTGGTAAACGGTTTCAGGCGTTCACATATTACGGCAGTTAGAATTTTGTATGCGATGTTGAGGAGACTTATGCCTCTGTAGTTGGCGCAGTTTAGAGGGTCTCCTTTTTTGTGGATCGGGCAAACGATGCTGAGGTTCCATTCTTCCGACCAGATACGGCTTATGGTTTGGTGGAGGTTACTTACCAAGTCATCTCCGAAGGCTTTATAAAACTCGGCGGGAAGGCCGTCATTTTCAACAGCCTTATAAAGCTCTTAACTGAAGCTTAATAAGGCTGCTGGAAATGACCTTTCTCACTTCACCCGACCTGGTGGTTGGCAGCTTTCGCTGTCGTTGCCAATATTAAATGGTTTGTTCTGCCAGACAGCGAAATGTTGTTCGTCATCGCCGTTTAACAGTCTGCAGAAGTGGTTCTTCCATATCCTCAGCATAGACTGTATTTCAACTACGATATTTCCTTGTTCATCTCGACAGGATTCTGTTCGAGCCTTGTATCCTTGGCTTTGACGTTTTACACCTTGTAAACATCTTTCCTGGAGTGGCACCTCTCTATATCCTCGATCGCGCGCTTTTCTTCCTCTTTTTTCTTCTTTCTAAAAAGCCGGTGTAGAGCCCAACGGCAGCTCTCGTCTTCACCTGCAGCTTAGCCTTGTAGGCCTCGTTCTTGGCTTGTTGTTCTAACGGCTTGTTGTCATCATTGCTATCGTTGCCATTGTTCTTTGACATTCGATGCTGGTGGTATGGTGTTAATCTAGAGGTTAAGGGATACGCGTTGCGCGAAGGTCTTGGCGGTCTCTTGCGATTGCAGTCTTTCGATATTACATTTTTTTCACAGTATTTCTGGATTGTTGTGGCGTTGTGGATGTCCGCATTCTTACCTTTGCTGCTACAAGGTAGTGGTCAGAGTTGATGTTAGCTCCTCGGAATGTTCGGCCATCCAAAAGACTGCATGCGTGCCTCTTGTCTATCGCAATATGATTAATTTGGTTGACCGTTCGTTGATCTGGAGGCCGCCATGGTGAGGAAACCGTATGCTGGCTATGGTGGCATTCCGGCATTCCGTAGCCAAGTCAATTAGCCTAAGTCCGTTACCAAACGTGTTGTCGTGTAGGCTATGTTTTCCGGCAATACTGCTCAAGATGTTCTCTTCCCAACTTTGCGTTAAAATCTCCCAGCACGATTTTAACATCGTACTTCGGTAGTCGCTCATAGGTTTTGTCAAGGAGCTCATAGAAGCAATCCCTAGCTATACCATCTTTTTCCTCCGTTGGGGCGTGAGCGCATATAAGGCTTATGTTGGCGAATTTGGCCTTGATGCGTAATTTTACAATGCGTTCGCAAATGTCTTACAAACATAAGACTTCTTGCCTAAGTCTGGCAATCATAAGAAAATCCGCAGTCGAATAGTCGCTGTTTCTGCTTACTATAACACGGTCCGTAGTATAGATGTCACAGTTTTTCATCCTCTTTTTACCCGGACCATCCCGTTGCATTTCCTCGATAGCAGCAATGTCTGCTTTGTAGCAGTTTAGGGCTTCCGATTGTTGTTCGCTTGCACTTCTCCTGTTTAATGTTCTCACATTCCAGGTGCAGATACGAACGTCGTTGTCCTTTTTTCGTTTAGCAGGGTCATCAACAATAAAATCAGTCCGTCTTCGTCTTCGTTACCTTTAGTTTTTTCCATGGTTGGGTAGTTAAACCAAAGCACAACCCCCAACCTGGAGGGCCAGTTGCAATTTATTAGATACTTCTAGGATACGGAGCCATTAGTATCCACGACGGGATTGAGAGCTGCCTTTGGCCTTTCGGTTCATCCGCCAGCACCTCTGTCCAAGGGGCCTGACTAACCATTGAAATTCCTAGACAACCAGTTGTCCAAATATGTCGCAGCAGCTTGTCTAGGTTCGCGTGGGACAGCAGGCCGGGTATTCATTCCGTGGCATTCTGACCTGGCTGTTTATAGTGTTGCTGTTTTTCGTCGTGTTATCAACACTCGCGCTTATCGTTTAGTAAGTCGAAGGATGAGACCAATAACCGTTGGTCACCAATTGGCGGTTAAAAATAAACACTTGTTGTATAATCAGAGTTACTACCACTGGGCATTGCGAAGTTAACGCCATGAGCACAGTTGTTAGTGCCTAAGTTATAAGGTATTGATGTGACCAACATGTGGTTTCGTCAAGACGGTGCCCACATGCCACCCTTTATCATGGCTTGTTTAACTTACATTTAAAAAAAGTTTAAGGAAGTCGCTAAACAAGCTATATAGCTACCACAATGGCCTTGCTTACCCCAAATTTCTCGAAGCTCTTTCCATTTTTCATTCTGTGTGTTCGGTGTAGTGGTAATGCGTTCGTCTGTTGAGTGGAAGGTTGTGCGTTCAATCCCAATCAAAATCCATTTCACTTTTATTTAAAAGAAATAAAAGGTCGGTGTAATACCTAAAAGTATGCACACCATCTTGAATTTCTTCAAATTTAACGAACACAAGAATAAGTGACTCCCCGAAGCTATTTCGGACACCACCCATGAGTTTATGGAGTTTAAGTCTCCACTACATCCAAAATCTTTCTTATCCTCTCTTTCTTCCCCTTCTCTAACGCTCGTACTATGGTAACATCTAAAAGGGTATTCATAACCGCTTGAGTACTTGTAAATTATGAAAAAAATAAAAATTTTCATTCTGAAGATACCAACCAACTTACAAAATTTTACCTCAATGTAATAATAAATTTTTTTTAATTTCCTTTATTTTTTTCAGGTTAAACAGTTAAATTTCAACTCAAGTCTTTGAAAAATCCAGTTGATCCTGTGACATCATTTCGAAATATTTTTAAATGCTGCTCAACTCGACCACCTAACAAAAGTGCACAACACCCTCAAATGGCGCAACAATCTACTCACAACCACCAACCACTTGGTGGCTTTTCCTCACGCGTATTTTCCGTTGTCGTTGTGTGAACGAACGATACACAATAATCCTGCTGCAAGGATAAATAAAAAACTCCGCACATGATATGAAAAATATTGTTTTGTGACCAAGTTATCGCACATGGAAAATCGTTTTTATTTTGCGAGTCATATTTCCGCCCACTGCAGTAAAATTTATATAAAAGTTTAAAAAATAAAAAAAAGCAAAAGTGAGAGGAAAACGCTAAAACTCACTGAAAATCCCTTTAAAAAAAAATACATAATTGCATGTCCGTCGTACTTGTTCGGGTTCATGTTTGTCGGACGGTTTTGACCGAGTTTTGAATAGTTTCCATTCGCCCACCCCAGATTTGTCGGTGTGTCATTGTCTATTGCATGTTGCAAGAGGCATAATACGGTGCACTACTGCAGCTCTACACAATAAATATACAAATAAAATAACGCAATGCGAACAAGGATGTAATACTAACAAAAGTGTTTTTATTTCTCAAAACCCCACAAAAAAAAAGGATCATAACTGAAAAGAAAGCAAATAACGTAAACGGTGTAAACGGTATTCGCTTCTGCTGCTGGTCCTGTTTGTTATTTGTTTGTATTTTCCTCGTTACCATTGTATTTGCCTTTGCTACGTTTTGTGTTTCATTATTTTTTTGCAATTTATTTGTTGGTGTGTGTCATCGTCGGTCTTCGTCGCCATCCACTGTCCAACCGAAAGGGGGTTTGACAACAACAAAAAACCATGGAAAAAGTTTTTAATTTTAATTGAAAATTGTGTTTCAATGTCGGGTCGGAAATAAAAATAAAAAAAAATAAGAAAAATAGAAAAAATAAATCGCCAGGCGAATCAAACTTTGTGAAGTGTTTTACTTTTTTTTTAAATTAAAAAGAGTGAAAATAAAAAAAATAAATAAAATTAAATTTGTGTATAAATCAAGTGCGGTGAATGTGAATGGGGAGCAATTTGCACGCGTTCATTTATTTCGTTTAGTAAATGTTTTTTTGTTTTTTTTTTGTGAAATTGAATTTCTTAATCAACTTTGCCGACTAGACGACTGCTACGATACTCCTGTGTTTGAGGTGAGTTTTCAAAGGAATTAATTAATTTCGGTTTTAGGCAATGACTTCATATAAATGATTTGTGATAACTTGTTGGGGGGGGGAGACCACCAACAAATTAGCACACGTTTTTGAAATATTAGTAGATGTGGGCAACAAGTATACAATTATGGGACACGCTTTGAGACAGGTGAAAGTAACAAAGGACTTTTAGCATTCAAATTTGTATTTATGGGGTCATCGAATAGTTCTGACGTATAAGTTACACAAGCAATGAATTTTTTATGAAACAAAGATTAACTTTTTACATACAAATAAATGGAAAAGCTGGATTTTATCCTCGGTGTGGTTCGTTGAAGCCTACATATTAGGCTTTAACGAACCACACCGAGGATAAAATCCAGCTTTTCCATTTATTTGTATGTGAAAAGTTAAACTTTCTTACACAACGGATTTCTCCCTACATTTTAACGTCGATTCCTTCTCCTTCTTTGATTCTACTTCACATCTTGCAAATACTTTTGTATTATCATTTGCAAGAAATGTTAGGTACCGTAAAAAATGACGAACTCGATGTTAGTAGCAACACCTTAATGAATTTTTATTTGCCCGCCTCTCGTGATGAGTTGACGAATCATACGAGTAGTACATATAAATTGCTAAGAAAAACTTATCTCAACTAAACAGTTCGGAGTCGGCATAAAACAGGATGTTCCGCCATCGTGCCAAGAAGTACACACGCGCACATGAATGGTTGCTAAAAAAAGCTAGGCCCCGGTTACTGAGGAGACCGTTCAACTCAAAATTTGTTGTTTATTAGTTACGCCCATTTTTTGGGGATATACATTTTAATGGTATCAGGTGGGATTGAATAACTTCGCCCTTCGTTTTTGTTAGATTGTTTTTGCCACAAAGATGTCCAATAGCAGTGCTAGTGTGCATGTTGCTTATAACAGCCGCTATTAGGTTACTGTCATCTTCAAAATTTTAAATACGATTGTGCAGCAGAAATATTGAACGTGAACAAAATTATTTTTGGGGCATTCTACTGATTATTTGGAACATATCTGAGAAAACGCCATCTATTCGAAATGGCTTCGATAAATAATAAAGAACGGGAGCAAATTTTACAGCATACTTTTATTAAAGCTGAACGTAATTGGATTTAATTTGAGGGCTGATGTTGAATGTGACCCACACCTAAATGCATAAAAATAAATGCATACAAACTTGCATTTACACGCTAACAGGGTGCTATTGACTCAAGAACTAAAGCCTCTTGACCATTTCAAGCGTCGTCAATGGTCAGAATGGTGGCAAGAAATGGCAACACTGGATGTTCAATTTTCGAAGAAAATCATCTTCAGTGATGAGGTACATTTTTAGCTCAGTGGATACGTCTATAATCAGAATTGCCACATTTGGGAGAATGATAATCCAAGAGTGATCGTCGAAAGGCCAATGCACCTACAATGACTGGTGCGGTTTATGGGCTGTCGGCATCATCGAACCTTTTTATTCCAAAATGAGGCCGGTCAGGCAGTTACTGTGAATGGTGTTCGCTACCATGAGCTGATAACGAACTTTTTATGTGGTTTCAACAGGATGGTGCCACTTGCCACACAGCTGACGAAAAAATGGCTGTTTTGCGCGACAAATTCAATGGCGGTGTTATCTCACGTGATGGCGATGTCAATTGGCCACCAAGATCATGTTATTTAAAACCGTTGGATTTATTTTTTTGGGGTTATTTACATAACCGATAAGCTAGCAATAAATCAAGAGCTTAAGTATGGGATAATTCGGCACATTAACGGCATAGAACCTCAATTATGCCTCAGCGTCATCGACCATCGGATGGAGGTGTGCCGCCGAAGTCGCGACGGCCATTTTGCCGAAATTTTGTTCCATACATAATTGAACAATACTAATATTATCATAATAAAACGAAATGAGGATAATTTCCTTAATAATTTGTGCTTTATTCAAACTTCGGTCCTTTAAATTGAACCACCCTTTAAATTAAATCCGAATTCAATCCCTTTAGGCATTAGGCCATAATAGCATTGCACAGATCGACTGACAGACTGCTAGACCGAATGCCATAAAGATAACAATCCTAAAAGCAACCGAAAGACCTCGAACCGACAGAACAGTGGACCCATTTTTCGGACGTAGTTCAGTCCACAAGCCCTGACCTAGAGATCGCCTGGTTCGAAACATTTTCCCAGTTTCGCTAGCTGGAGCATCACTGTTTATTCGCTTAATGTGACAAAGTAATCGGAGTGTATTTACCTTTTGTACAACATGCAGATCTTGGTGCAGCTCATATAAGTCGCAGTAGTACCTGCATCTCCGTTCGCCATTCCGGCATACATGTTCTAATGGCGAAGTGTTTTTATTCGAATGTGCATAATATCAAAGATTAAAGCCTTTACAATCTTTGATAATATCACAGAGTAAAGAACTACCTACATAGAGTGCACAACGAAAATTTTCTATTTGGGGTACGGATGTTGATAATCTAGTGTTCACATTGCCTCCCCAGCATTATACAACGGCATAGCCGACGTATACGACCGCCCGCCCGCATCTGAACCGGCAACGAAATTTTAAGCTGTGATCATGTCATGAGTACTCTATGTATTTCTATACTCTTTGACATTATATCATGGTCCAGAATTCGCCGTATTGTCCAGAATTTGAAGCTTGAGCGTTCGGAAAGGGAAACAAAGGACTTTCGGTTAGAATTTTTGATAATTTGGGAATCTCTCAAGTCTCAATCAGTTACTCCTTGTAAGCCTTGCATATCTCTGGAGCTCTGAATTTTTTCTCCGATTACAATGGAGTTTGCCCCTTTAAATTTATGTCTATCAAGCGTATTGGATGCCGGCATCGCCTATGACCCCGTGGTTGATTTAATTTGAAAATCTCAAGATCACCATCCTGCTTTGTGGATTAAAAGTACCACCCACCACTAGGTAGCTAAAAATTACAGCATTACACTTTCCGCAAAGTCAGCAACGTTTTGTGGAGGCTGTGCCTTGCAACTAAGCTGCTGAAAATGTCTTAGCTATTTTCCTATTAAAATTTTTCAAATTATGTTTTGGACATGCTCAAGGATGGTTTTCAGCGAAGCCCAATTTTTGGGAAGAGGGTATAAAACGATTCGCACAGCAGTCGTGTATATATGTAACGGGTGATCCAAGTAGAGATACTTTTTTCAATTGCCTTTTTTGACAGATCACGTGTAAGTCGTGTCATGCTGTCATGGTATTTTTGTTTAGTATTGTTTGGCATTTCATAATGGAAAGACTTACGCGTGAACAACGTTTACAAATTGTTCAACTTTATTATGAAAATTCACGTTCTGTGAGGAATGTGTTTCGTGCACTTCGCTCAACTTATGGTCAACATAATCGGCCTACTGAGCGTACTATTCGCAACACCATCACCCATTTTGAGACCCAGCATTCATTATTGGATAATATTCGACCGAATAGACCACGTCCAGCACGCTGTGAAGAAAATATAGCGGCCGTAGCTGAGAGTGTACACGAAGACCGTAGAGAGTCGATTCGGCGCCGTTCGCAGCAACTCGGACTGACGTATGGAACGACTTGGCGCATTTTACGTCAAGATCTTAAATTGAAAGCGTACAAAATACAGCTTGTGCAACAACTGAAGCCGCTCGACCTTCCCAAGCGGCATCGCTTCGCTCTAGGGGCTCTTGAAAAGTTCCAAGAAGATCCGACGTTTTCGAGGCAAATTTTGTTTAGCGATGAGGCCCATTTCTGGCTCAATGGGTATGTAAACAAACTAAATTGCCGCATTTGGGACGAAGAGCAACCTGAAGAGATTGAAGAACGGTTTGGTGTGGTTTGTGGCCGGTGGAATCATCGGTCCATATTTCTTTAAAAATTATGCCGGTGCGAACGTAACCGTCAATGGCGACCTTTATCGTGCCATGATAACCGACTATTTGATGCCTGAAATTGAAGCTCGTGATCTCGGCGACATTTGGTTTCAGCAGGACGGCGCCACTTCCCACACATCGCATCATTCAATGGACTTATTGAGAGAACATTTCGGAGAGCACATAATTTCACATTTTGGGCCGGTCGATTGGCCAACAAGATCGTGTGATATCACACCGTTAGACTTTTTCCTGTGGGGATATGTAAAGTCAAAAGCTTATGCCGACAAACCCGCTTCGATTCAGGCCTTGGAGGAAAACATCACGCGTGTCATTCGCCAGTTACCAGTCGAAATGCTCGAACGAGTGATCGAAAATTGGACTCAACGGATGGACCATCTGCGACGTAGCAACGGCCAACATTTGATAGACATAATCTTCGAAAAATAAATGCCAAAGAATGTTCTTTCAAATGATAATAAACATTCTCCATTGAATTTGAATTTTCTGTGTTTTTTTCTTTAAAAAAGTAGGGAACCTCGAAACGGATCACCCTTTATATGTTTTTATCATGAAGCGACAACATTTGTCCAGCATATTCCATTATATTTGTATGATGGCGAAGAAACGTCAGCTTTGTTGCAGCTAAGTGGTTCCGGTATTTTTTTGCTAACTGTTTTTCAATTTAAGGTGCTGATACGAACGTCGGTATCAGTTTTGTTAGCATCTTCGTAAAGAAGAAAGTCAGTCTTGTAGGAACCATTTTTTTTTTACTGTCCTACTATTTTCGAAAGCATATTTGCCATTTTAGAAATTGAAACTGTAAAGAGAAGCTGGCAGCTAAATCCAAGTATTTGATTTTATCCAGAATTCAAATGAGTCCAGTCGACTATGAATCGTATGAATCTTTCATTATATCATACAGCTAATGACTACATTAGCTAGGTTTAAGAACTTGTACGTTCTGGTACTATTACAAAAAGTACCATCAATGAATCAGAGCCCAAAAAGTTAAATATCGGGTTTTTCAACAGCGACGCTACAAAAGTTGAGCGACAGGGGCAGCAAACGACGCCATATTTCGTGCCGCTCTTTTGACATTTACCTTCAGTAAGGTTTGCCATTTCATGATGGAAAGATATACGATCCAACAACGAGTCGAAATTATTAAAATTTACAATCGAAATTCTGAGTCAGTGGCCTCAACGTTTAGAGCTCTACGTCCAATTTATGGTCGTCATAATCGCCCTAGCAGATCAACAATTGAGCGTCTAGTGGAAAATTTGAATCCACAGGCACAGCACAAAATGTTCCCGTGCCAGTGAGACAAAGAAGTGCCCGCAGTGTCGAGAATATTGCTGCCGCTGAGGCTTCAGTTGAAGAAAGCCCAAATGTGTCTCTGTGACGTAGTTGTGGCGAATTTTGCGAAAAGATGTTGGCCTACATCCTTACAAGATTAAATTGACGCAAGAACTAAAGCCACTTGACCACCGGAAGCGTCGTATGTTCGTAAATTGGGCTGAGCAACAACTTGAAAATGATTCGGATTTTCATCAACTAATCACCTTCAGCGATGAGGCACATTTCTGGCTGAATTGCTTCGTCAATAAACAAAATATGCGGTATTGGTCAGGCAGCAATCCACATGTACTCCATGAGTCATCATTGCATCCCGAAAAAAATACGGTTTGGTGTGGTTTATGGGACGGCGGCGTCATGGGGCCGTACTTCTTCCGTGATGATCAAGACCGCACGTTACTGTGAATGGGAATCGCAATCGTTCAATGATAGCCGAATATTTTTGGCCCAATTGGATGACATGGACTTGGAGGACATGTGGTTCCAACAGGACGGCGCCACAAGCCACACAGCGAATGCCACAATCAATTTATTTTAAACCAAGATTGGAGAACGTGCTATTTTACGAAATGGTCCAGTCGCTTGGCCGCCTCGGTCGTGCGATTTGACGCCGTTAGACTATTTCCTGTGGGGCTACGTCAATTCTATGGTATATGCCAACAAGCCAGCGACGATTGATGAACTTCATACGAATATCGAACGTGAAATTGCAGCAGTATCGGCCGATTTATGCTTGAAAATTGGGTTCAGCGTCTGGACTTCTGCAAGCGTGCCCCTGGTGGCCATGCAAAAGAAATCGAGTTTCATACATAATGGCATCGAACGTACTTTCACAGGAATAAAGAATTTCATTGATATCCAAAACCGTTTTTGTTTTATTTAAAAAACTTTTGTAGCGCTTTTATTGAAAAACCCCAAATGTCTTTTTATACTGCGGCACTTAAGGCTTCAATAGTTGTTATTTCTGAGAATAAAAACTCGACAGAAATGAAAGAGGAAATACTGAAAGACATAATGATCTCCCATCCCCCAATAGTTGTCATACCTCTCCAAAAAAGACCAAAGCTTTATCAAGTTATGGATAACAATATAATTCCCGTGGACAACCTGTTGGTCTCAGTGAGCTGCTGGTAACTTAATTTTCCCAAACTATTGCATGATTTCCCGACCGCAAAGTAGATGAGTACAGAGTTTAGAAAAAATGGCCAAACTTGTTTTCCATAAACAAGCTATCAGCTTATAGCTGGTCATTTCTGACCACTCCTCGTTAGCTTCGAAAATTTGTTTTTTCAAGAAAAGTTTCTCCAACCTATTAGGCAATACAATGATTAGATACCAATTTGCTAAACCTTTTTGGCTTGCCATTTACTTTTAACATCTTTCGAATTCACATCACTCCTTGACCCACTTATTTCAAATCACTCAACACAACATTTGCCAACAGCTCTCTTAATCTAACATCAATTTCACTTCACTGTCCAACTAAAAGGACACCAAAGGAATAACTGATATAGGTGGTCTACAAATATAATATCAAACCAATCCCGCTTACGACCCACTGACAGTCAGTCTAATCTTATCGCAGACACATTACCCTGCTCATGTCTGCTAAGTTATTTAGGACGTTCATTTCCCCTCAGATGGAACATCCGCTCTCAGGGTATTTACCCGTCCGCCCATAGCCTACGCTCTAAGCGAACACAAAATCGAGGTCAAAGCATCACAATATCACAGATGCGTGCGTGGGTGTATGTGTGTACGATATCGTTGTGCAAAACAACACAGCATGCCCGCCCATATCCCTTTTAGTTTATTCATGTATCGATTTCACAATGGAACTCAACTCAAATGAACCGAAAAAGAAATCTTTTGTTGAAACATTATTATCGTAATCCTTGTTACGGATCGATTCACAAATGGATGTGAAAGTTTAGAGCGTTTCATATCCTGCTCTTCTGGTTGCCCTGGATATTGTGTTGATGGTTTTGTTTTGTTCAAGTGTTGTTGGCCGTTTGTGTGCCTTGTGTTGATATAATACGGATTGTTATTTACCGGAGGGCTAGAGTCAAGTTAAATACTGGATTAGCTTATGCTTAAAACACTAACAGTAAAATGCAAATTGAGAATTGTTGTAATCAAAGTCTGACTTTCGTATTCCAATGAAGTTAATTTATGTTCTTCGATAAAGGTATTTGCAGTATAATCGCCGGCGGAAATGATTGCTCACTGTACTTTCATACTCAGGCCGGAGCTGGCTGCTTGTGTTCCGTTCAGATCCTAAGGGTATAAATTTGTGTTGCAAAATTCGAGAATTTAAGGATATTAGTTCACAGAAGCTTGCGACTGATCGAACAATCGCTTTGTCCGTTTTCCGAGTAAGTGTCATTACATAGATGCGAGGCGGTAAAATCCGGATACGGGTTATGCTTACTTTGTAGTGCAGTTTGTGGAGGACTTTACTTTTACTAAACTGACTCCTTAGCCCGAAAAAATTGCGTTTGACAAGAGTAATCCTGCGTTTAATTTCTGTTTTCGCCAGAGTTAATAGCTGAGCCGAGGTAGACAACAAAGTCCCGCACTACCTCAAAGATATATCGGTTAATGGAGACGCTGTATCCAATTCGTTGATGTTGTGTGTCCTTTCATGTTGAAACCGAATAATGAAGTCAATATCGGGTGCATATGCAAGTAGTTGTACTGATTTATTGATGACTATGCCTTTGATATTGGCTCGGGAGTTTTTCACCATATTCTCAAAAATGGTGTCAAAGAAGTGTTTCGTCTTTTTTGGTATCGTATGTGTAGGTGAGGTCGTTTCCGACCCTGACACTTAAGTGAGAAATATTCATCGTCATCTTGCACAAATGGACGATTATGAGTGGTTTACCAAAACTAATTTCTAAATAACGCCATCGTATGCGGCTTTGAAATCGATTTATACTATTTGTTTTTGTTCAGGATCTGCCAAAATGTGCCAAAATGTTGTGGACTTTCCTGGCCTTAAACGACATAGATATAGGGGAGATCAGATTGTTGCTGAACAGTTTCAGGCATTCACATAGTACAGTAGATAGGATTTTGTAGACGCATGAAACCTTTTTGTGGATTGGGTCAATTCAGGCACACTTTCATACAACCAAATTTTGCTTATGAGTTGGTGGATGTTACTTACCAAATGTTTTTTTTTTTATTAAATTCGAGCAATACAATTCACTTGTCATTTACTGAGAAGTGGTAGCACGGAGGTATTCGGCTATTATAGTCTTTCTTCAGTCATTGTCTCTTTACTCATAACCCACTTAAAAGAAAGTGTCGATCTCACATATAGGTCCTTGTGGTCCTATTTTCATACCCTTTAGTTAGAATATTTTCACATCCTTACATTGAGTAATCACAATGGATCATGCATTTATATTCAACCAAATCAATGTTCTCAGAAACGGGGATTTCAGAAAGCTGTAAATATCTAAAGCGTAGTATCTTTTAAGTTTTCCGAACCTTAAGCGACATAGACTTTGACAGTCATGGAGGAAGTGAAGTGTGTCCTCGTGCATCTTTTTGTGGCCAAATGTCTTTTTCCTTGAGAGTTTGTTACGTTGCGTAGTTGCTTCGGAGGTTTTGGTAAGTGAGATCTCGATTTTCGTTCAAAACGTGGTATCCTTCGTGATAGAAAGCTAGTAAGGTGTCACATGTAGTAAAGGAATTTCACATTTAATTAGATTTTATTTAGATAGCTCGTTCTTTGTTTAATAGTGGTAGTTGGACAGATGAAAGTCCCCGACCGGGATATTTTGTAAATTCATTTCTTGCCGGTTTGTCGCCAATCAGTATTACCGACATCATGCATCAGCTTTCGCGATCAACAGCGATATAATTTGAAATGAATTTCTGAATTTCATTGACCAGTATATCACCAGAGTTTGAAATAAATTCCTGAAATTCGGTTTCAGTTTCACTAAGAATGTGCCTAATTCCTGAAATTCGGAATCCTCATTTATTTGCGTATCAGTTTCACTAAGAATGTGCCAGAACTGTTTTCGAAGTCCATCTTTCATCCAAATACGTGATGGCTATAAACTCATTTTTCGTGTGTTCCTTCTTGGCTCGTTCATCTCTGCTTGGAAATTTGAAAGTAAATGGTTATTCAAATTTCAAACAGGGGACTATGTAATCAACGTTTACGTAGTTCCCTAAATCTCTCCAGAGAGACTCGAGATCGAGCTGTTTGTTTTTAGAATCACCTTCGACCGGGCACTAATTAATCTTATACTTGTTAGTCTTTGTATTTTAGCAAATAGTATAGAACTACATAGATTACGCATCACAGCTAAAAATTTTGTAGCCGTTTCAGACACGGGCGGTAAGTGCGAAGGGGAAACTTCGTAGATCGTATGCGTTGGCAAGGCTGTTGTTTGATGCTGGGGTAGCAATGTGAACACTGGGGTATCAATATCAGTACCCCATATAGAAAATATTCGTTGTATGAGATGCGCACTCTATGTAGTTCTATACTCTTTGATTTTAGTCATCTGCGTCGCATTAGTTGATCTCGTCACCCACTTGGGTCACATATGCCTCAGCAGTAGCCCACACCTCATTTCACAAGCATACATGTGATTTTTTAGCAATTTATGGAGAGTGTTGAGGCAAGATAAGTCATCAGCCGGATTTGCCAAACTCACTCAAGCAAAGTCTCAAAAAACGCTTCTGTTTACAAAAAAAAAAATAATCTGTACCGATTCGAAATTTACAACCAAGTCCTAAAGTACCTTCCCCCAGAAAGACTCGCCATAACGCCATTCAAAATTCCACTTAAAATATCAAAACTTTACGATATCCTTTAAAGCCGGATTTATATCTTTTTCTCTTACCAGCAAAAACAACGCAAATGAGTTTCATGTAATTTAAATTCTATTACATTGTTCACGACACCATTGCATAGTTAATTCCCAACAAGCCTTCAACTATAAAAAAGCATTTTATTCGCCGCTAAATTGTGGCATTTACATTCAAAAATGTGTGTTTGCTCATCAAATCCAGGAGTATTCACCCGCCTCCACTTCACGTCAAATTCAGTCATAAAAATCAAGTTTGAAATTTATTTTGAAGAGTCCTCACCCATAAAAATATCCACCGAGGTAGGTACTTGTATCCCTATTCCGTTCTCATTACACTGGTACATCGCTCGACACTAAAAACGCGTACATAATTCACTTTTAATAGGTAAATTACACTGTTGCCAGGACTAAAAAAAACTACATTGTAAAAAATAACCTCATCAATTCAAACGGATTCCATGGCAAGCTTAACTATCTGCCGCCCCACCCCTTGCCTATTCCACGTGCTAATCATTCAAACCAACAACAGGGTTGTTCTTCATTTATTGGTCCTTTCAAAGGAGTCCGCAGTCCAGAGAGTGGGAGCAGCAGCTTACCGGCAGAGAAATTCGAATAAAATTCCACTTCCTTTCGTGCATATTTTTGAATAAAAAAAAAAGCGAATAAAGTTAGCCAACGTAAAGTTGCTCCTTGTAAGTGAAATCCTTCTTCGTCGTTTCTCGTTGCTTGGCATCCTTGTGTAACTCTACTCGATAATAAATGTGAACGGAGTTTTGTTCCCTCCGTCTTCATTTTAGATTGCAAAGGGAACGATCTCCTTCATGCCTTCATTGTCCTGTTTTCTGTTGTTTTTTTTTATTGGGAAATAAAAGGAATTGCAATCCAACAACTTGAATGCGCGACATCTGTGTTTGTTTGTTGTTTCAACGTTCCCCTCCCTCCACCTCCTCACAAAAAAGTTATCCAACGGGTATGGCATGGTGACGGGAATTGGCAAATGAATGAATTGAATGGATTGATGATGGCGAAGAACACGAAATCTGAGATTCGTTTCGTGTCCTTTTTGAGTAGGTATCTCCTTCGCAGACCAGTAGTATACAGTTGGGGAAAATTCGGGGTGGATGATAACGATTCTCCCTCCTGTCATACTGTGATAGCCACATTGGCAAAAGAAGAAAAATCGAAAAGGATAAACACAGAACGGGGAACTAGAAACATCTTTAGAGGGGGAAATTGTGTCGAAATGTCCTTTTCCTGATTTGCTGCCGCTGTTGTTGTATATGTACCAATGCTTGTTTTGGCATTTCAGTGGATCATAAAATATTTATCGAGTGTTTATTGAATTGCTTTCTTGGAACGAGCGTTTTTTTCCGCGGGCTCTTCCTAGGGTTCGAGGACACTGCGGGTGCGGAAAACTTTTTTCGAATGGTGTTTTGTGACAGTTCACAAGCCATGGCGGAAAAGTTGAAGCAATTAAATGCCAATTAAGTGGAAAATTATTATGCCGTATAAAAAATTAATGACAGAGAGCAGCAAACTGTGAGGATATTGGGTTTTTGAAATATTAATTGCTCGGGTGAAATGGCGAGGAATCCGATTATTACTCAATGTTTAGTGTCCTTTTGAGGGAAGCTGTGGAGTTGAGTATTGGCTTTTTATTTTTTATGTAATATGCGGTTTTATAACTTGTTTTGAACATGCTGGTGGGGTTTTGGATTCCTGTAAAGGTACTTTGAATAGGAATTTTTATTGCTGCAACAGGCTTGTTTGAACCCAGGGCCTACCTATTGTTCACATCATGTGTACATGGCTCTCCTTGCACGATGCACAGTGTGGCCGATAACCCATAAAGTTGGCAAAAATAGGAAAATTCAAATTAAACCCAAATGACGCAGTGCTATGCAAGATCGATAGAGGTTTTAATTAGATATACAAAACAGGTTTTGAAAGTATGATAAGTGCGGGGGGGGGGGGGGCTAGTTGCAACGGTTTAAACTGCGAAGATTGAACCTATGAATCGTCGTCATTGACAATTTAGCAGAGCGACTGAGTGGTTCAAGTGTTAATTATTTTGTGAAAACAGTGTGTACCAATAACAAATTTTTATGGCGTCATTACCATCAGGTGGGCTTTAGTTTAAGAAAAATAAATTTATCTTGAAGTGTTTTGTTTATGTCAAAAAAATGTTTCAAAAACATGTTAATCTAACCACTTAGGTGTGAGATCGGGGTCCGTTTTTTGTGTTGTGTTGTTGTTAATGCTGTAGTGCTTCGTAAACAAAGAAAAAAGTTTGCACATATTTGCACTCTTTTATGTAATCAGCCGTTGATGTGACCATATATAAGCCGTAATATGCGATATGTTTTTTTAGTCCTTTTAGGATCAGGCAGCCCTGACATTTTTTTGTTTGAAAAAATGAATGAGTCAGGTGCACCAAAGCTGAGTGACCGTGTTTTATTTTTGTGGAATTATTTAGAAAAACGCACAAGCTGTCCTAAGTCCAAAAGTTATGAGCTTAATGGAAAACTATCTCATTTTGTATCTGATTTTAAAAAAAGGTCGTCGATTTCTTACAGAATGAAAGACAGATTTTTGGTCACGAATTTTACTTGGCTAGAGACCTCAATAGGATTTCCAAGTTATGAAAAAAATTCAGTGGGGAGACCTAAATCTAATTTCGTGGAATCTTCAGACAGGTCAAAGCGCTTGAAACCCCAAGATCTGCGCCCTAAGTATTCAACTGCTGAACTATGTTATGCTGCACAAATGGGTCTGCGATCGTCAGGTAATGTTGTTGCTTCAAAACTACTGAAAGAAATTACCAGTGCAACAGCGAGTAGCACAGCGATCGATAAGGCAGTCAGTAAGCATGAAACCACTGAACAGGTCCAGCTTTCACCGGAAGAAGCGTTATCAATGTTTGTAGATGCTCAACCTACAATGCAAAAATACAATATTATTAGGAGTAAAGATAAGGCGCGATTTCCGTCATACAAACTGATTCAACGTGCTAAAGGCGATTGCTACCCTGATAAGACATCGATTTCAATCACTGATTTATCAGCAGAGATCAACTGTTCTTCTGATGCAGATTCAACATGAAGTTTTACAAAGTCGAAGAAGTTTACAAAAATTAGTTTTAATAACTAAATGGGGCTTCGATGCGGCTCGTCTGGGCACTCAGAATTTAAGCAGAGGTTTGCAAGTGAAGCGTCTAGTGATGCCTGTATATTTTTGTCGTCATTAGTTCCTTTGAGACTAATAAATGGTTACCCTGAAGGACCAATACAACAACAAGTTGTACTTTGGAGCAATAAAAGAACATCATCAACAAGATATTGTCGTCCGATTAAATTTCAATTTGCTCATGAAAAAGCTGACCTTGCCAGGAGCGAAAGAGATTACATTATGAGTCAGATATGTAATTTAGTACCAACACTGTATGAAGTTGAAGGCCGAAGAATTGAAATCCAGCATAAGTTGTTATTAACAATGGTCGATGGCAAGATCTGTAATTCCTTGACTGATACATCATCAACTTTGAAATGTTTTATATGCGGCTTAACATCAAAACACTTCAATAATATTGATATGTGTTGTAACGAAAGTTGTTCCCACCCTATGGATGTGTGAGGATCATCAATCCCGTCACCCTCAATGAATACAGGACTTCAGCTATAGGATGATGAGTCATAGGGTGGGTTGTCCTGGCAGTAAAGTGTGAGTAGGCATGCTTGCATACGCGCGGCTTGAACTCGACGGAGGCGTGGGTTCTTACACTTACTGTCGGACGATCGTTAATTTTACATGCCAACAAAAATTCTAAAATGCATGGAGCATAGACCAAAAAAAATAAAAATAAGATAAAACCGATGATGGAACCACTATGAAGTGAATAAGTTTGATTGGAACTCGAACTTATGGAGAAAACCTTAAGGTGGAGGTGGTTTCCCAAGCGTAACCCTCCCACAGCCACATATATCCATAAGGATATAACGACCATCCATGGCTATCGCGACGCTAATCATTCTTACGTTAACCCCAACTAAAAGTCGAATCAATTACCATGATTCGCTATCTATTTCGCCGATGCATTTCTCAAACACCATTTCACACCCCAATTGCACTATTTAATTCTATTCAGAATTCATATTAATTCGATGACACAAAATGAAATAAATCTGAAGCCGAGATCATGTAATCAACATTAAACTTAGAATATTTATTTAAAAGGATCCATACTGAATGAATGTTTGTGATTGTTATGCTATATAAAATTCATATTTATGCTTTAGGTTAGGTTATCAAAATAATTGTATGTAGTTCATTAATTCACTTTAGTTTTTTCATAGTAGCATAATTAGTAGTATAATAATAGTAGTAAATTAAAGGTAGTACATAATAAAAAAAAAAACCAATAGATTGTTCAATGCATACAAAAATCCATATCACTGTTTTATATGTTTACTGGACTCACCGAATTAAATTGATTGACGACGCTCCGATGAATGTTGTGCGCACAGCATGCATAGAAGGTGGTGTTGGGTGATTGCTTCTGTTAAGGAGAAAAGTAAAGATCACTTACGTCGCACTTGAACTCACTTTTAGCTAATCATATGCCAGCTTATCATTAAGAACCTTTCTTTTTTTTTGTAATTTAGCACTTATTAACTACAATAGATGTCTCTAAAAATAAAAATCAAATTTGCACCAGCAAAGCAAAAAAAAACAAACACTATTTGATGGTGTATAAGGATGGGAAAGGAGGTAGGTTTGACACGATCGGTGGAAACTCGCGATCGCGAGCTTGAGTGTTGGTGACCGCTGTCACCTCTTCTGTCGACTGAGCGCTTGCTGTGTCTGATGTTGATTAGCCTTGGCCTTGACATACAAGTATTCTGCAAGTGCGTAAGCTGACCGCTGCCACAGTTTCTTCCAGTTAGAGCTCAAGCCCACGAGAGCGCTTGGAATGATGCTGCTATGTACACGTAGGTATATTGATAATATTGTATGTACTGTTGGAGCTGCACTTGCAGTACTTTTACTGCGTATATCACCAGCAACTTGTTACACAGATATTTTTTCTTCAACACTAGTAAATATGTTTTTACGGATGGGTGAAGCTTCATCTAGTCTACCATGTAGAACTAGGAATTTGGGAGCTCTGAAAAGAACTTTTTGTTTTGTCACATATATGTACAAATGTGTATATATAAAAATATATGCACACGCAATTAAAGCGTGTGGTTAGAACACCAATGATTAAGGCGGTAATGGTGAAACTCCTATCGATTGCACTAGGGTATAAGGCGGGATTTGCGTATCTCTTCTAGACAACGTGGAAATGAGTCGAGCCGCTAAAGATGGTCAGATCCAAATTTAAATATTCGATGAATCTGGGATTGTAATGCAAGCCACTAAACTGGATTAAAACAATTACGATTTATTCTGGAAGAAACGTATTCTGACAGCAACTAACCTTAGTAATTTGGTATAAAATCCAGTGTAAAGTATGTACAACTCGCACTAAATGTATGTATTTGACTCATACAGTGGGTTCTATGCTCGACAAGACTTCCGATTAAAAGAAAGTTTAGTGGCGATAGAAAGGCGTGTGAAGCAGTTCACGGCGAATATGCACAGCTTTCGTCAAAATCTACAGGCGAGAAAACTGTAGCTGTCAATGTCGGAATTCCGTATAGTAGAGATCTGGGCGTTTTTAAATGTGTACAGGGTGTATCTATATATTTTAAATTATTTATTTAAAAAAAAAAAATGTTTTCGGGGTCCCCTACAGTGTATAAAAACTAATATAGTATCCAAGTCTAGTTTGGAATTTGGCATGTCAATACTTCATGCTTGGTTAAGATTTTTTGAATGCTTATTAAATTTACAAATTGCCTTTAAAAAAATGGCAAGCGCATAGTGCAAACGAAAAACTGATAGTTGAATCTTCGAAAAAAACATTAAAGATAAATTTAAATCGCAGCTTGGTTTGATTGTGGGAAAACCTAAGCCCGGCTTTGGGAATAGTAACGATGGAAATACAGCTAGACGATTTTTTGAGAATACTGAAATATCAAGCAGTGTAACTAATATTTATTTAGAGCTCATCAAACGATTTCGAACTATTCTTAAAACTATGGCCAGCGGACACACCATAAACTTGGCACTCTTTGAAGCTTATGCTTTGGAAACGGCTCATCTTTTTGTCAAAAAATATTTTTGGTACCCAATGCCTCCTACTATACACAAAGTTTTAATTCATGGGCCCATAATTATAAAGAAAGCATTGCTTCCAATAGGGCAATTAAGTGAGGAAGCACAAGAGTCCAACAATAAAATGTTTCAAAGGTGCAGGAAACATTTTTCACTTAAATTTTACGAGGACTTCTAATTTCCAAAAAAATCCAATTTTGACTTAGATGTTTTGCAATTATTGGAAACTCCTGACATTAATGTTGCACATTTCTCATTGTCACCTGTAGAACTCGATTCCTACACTAATGGTTAATCAAATTAATTTGTTGAATTTTTTTTAGTTTTGAATTAATTTGTTTTTATTAAATTCATTTGCTTTTTCTTATATGTTTATTTATTTATTTCTATATGAAGTTTTTTTTTCTTTTTTTTTGTATTAAATATGTTGCTAAAAGGAAGGAAACGAAATGATTTTTTTTTCAAACAAGGATTATATGAAATTCTTTTGAAATGCAGATATATAAATTATGGTCTGCCTTAATTTTGATTGACTAAAATATTTTTTCGCAATTTGAATTAATGAAAAAATAAAATATTAAGAAGAGAAATATGTGACAAAAAAAAATCCAAAAAAGAAAAGCCGAACAAAATAGTTTAAAACCCTTATAACTTGATAATCATTGGGAATCCTTGGTACCCCCCATAAAATTTTTCATTTGTCTCTATTCAAGGTATCATTTCCATAAAAAAAAAATTAAACAAATAATTTTTGCCAACTTTTCATATAATTGGTCACGCTGTGCGATGGCAGGATTTCCAGTTTAATGTCGAATTACAAAGAACTTAGGTAATAAAAGCCTTTTATGACAACTGATATTACACGGATGATTTGTCAACTTATCGCGAAAGGATGGGCAGTGAAAAAAAACATAAGGCTGTTGCTACGGCTGAGCATCGAACCAAGACTTTCTGTTAGGCTATTCATCGCAATGACTATCGGAATAACCCCGTGGGACTTACCAACGCGGTTTATTGATCCTCAGGTACTGGTAAGTCCGATCGAATATAAGCTTAAATTTAGATATTGGTACTCTCACTTGTAGTTTTATTGGATTAAGCTATTCTCTGTTGTTACCGATATAAATTTGTTTCCTTTGTCTGCGAACACAGCATCACCGTCTTCAGAAGAACTTCTTCTCTAACTCCATGGTTTTCCGCTATGTTAGTGATATGCACTGCCTTGAGGCCCATATCTATATTCTTTTCGAAGACTAAGTAGAAGAAAATAATTTTGCATAGATGAAGAATACCTTGGATTCCACTAAAAGTTCGACAATGCGGGAATTGATAAATCATGTGGTGAATGCTGGATGATATCCATCAAATGATTGAAAGTGTAAGTTGTAATTGACCTGCTACCCGACCACCTTTTTCCAGAAACAATTTTTTTTGCATTAGGGTGTTCCTTTACTCAAAGTTGATAGCTGGAGCAAAGCTGAGCCATGTTCACAGCAAATTTAACCCCTTAGACATTGAGCACGTTTCCTGAATTGTAAAACCCCTCTCTGCTTGCAAAGTCCAGAAGTATATCAAAAATGAAATATCAGAACGTTCATTCCGTTTATGTTTTCTTTTAAAAAGGCTTTCAACCATTGCAGCTGAAATTGAGGTCATTCATAACTCAAGGCCTGTTATTACCAGATGTTTTCTTAGCCTAGCTACATCTAGCTCGTAAGCAAATCTGTTAGCGGGGTTGTTGCCAACTTATTCATAACTCAAGGCCTGGTAATATGTTTTCTCAGCCTAGCTACATCTAGCTCGTAAGCAAATCTGTTAGCGGGGTTGTTGCCAACTTTGATCACGAGAACTCTTTCTTACTTGGACAACGTCTCTATGGTGTTGATTGCTACAAAATGTCATTATGTGCGAACTGCCAAGTACCGTTCACTCACTCGAAGCTTGACAACTTCTCGTAGATAGGCTTCTAGAAGCTCGGATTGCTCACCATGCGGGATGGATTCGAAACTTTACTCAAATGAACAACAAAATTTGAATGGCATGTAATTTTTTGTTTTGCTCAAGAACTTAAATAGGCCAACAAGAATTAAAAAAAAATTCTTTAACATTTTTTTACCTTACTCACTCATAAAAATTAGATTTTCATGTTCAGATCGGTATTCCCGTTTGTGTCTTCTTACAGCGTTCGAGAAAAACACCGGTTACAATACTTGGCAACTATTTTCCAGCAATCAAATATTTTTCGCGGATGACTATGTTCGATTGACCGCTACCAATTCAGAAAAAAAAACCGAACTACCCAAACTAAAATCGGAGAAGAGTACCACACTTTCCCGAAACAGTGAGCTTTGAAGAAGAATGAGAAGCTGACGTGTCAAAAACAGTTTTCTGCGAACTATGTGGATGATTCTGTGTGCAGAATTTGGGGTAAGGGATTTCCCTTTGGGTGTCATGTTTTAAATAATTTCTTTGCTCTTGGTGCCTCAGAAATTTGGGAGACATTTCATTGTCCTATTCGAGAGCTGTTAGAATTTTTGACTGCTGTCAGGCGGTATGACAGCTGTCTTTGTACATATTGACAGTAGTCTTTGGACTATCTCACATGTTACAGACTTCCTATGTATTTGATGTCCTTGTCTGTGTTTTTGTTGTGAAAAGAGTGTTTATACGTCACCGTCCGTCTAAATACATGCTCCTCCGCTGCTCCCTCGTTGGGTGCAAAAAGCGTCAAATCCTTGTCTTAAAACCTTTTGCGTTTGCGCCATAATTGTGTTGGTGTCGACTAGGGATCGTCGTCCTTCACTCATCGTAGCATTCAAACTGTCCGTGAACAGCCTGTCGCTCCTTCCTGAGTATCTCTTATCTCCCTGAGGCTGCGACATGACTGAGAAGCATTCCCACAAATTTGAAATCTAGAATCTACAGCAATGTCAGAGTAGATTCAACCCAATGAAGTTATTAGGGTGTTCACGTGTTGCGTTCAGTTGCATAAAATCTTCTAAGATTTATTTTTGCATATCCAATGCTTCTAATTACCATTTAAGTTCTCGTTTTTGTAACATTATATACGACTACTCATATGTCAAAATTTTCACTCGGAGCCCTTAACTTTCACCGAAGCCATTGTATTATTTCAGAATCCCGCGGAAATTGAAAACCAAGACCTGATAATTTCATCTGGTGCCAGAATCAATACCACACATACCATTAGTACATCCTCATGAGTGATACTTTTAATCCACAGATAAGTTATAGCACTTACAAAACAGTTTTAAAATATTTTATGTCTAAACTCACATAGCAGTGAAATTCAATCTCAGATCTTAAATTATATCGGCTATAAATTTATTTAGAGGTGGTCTTTCAGTTATTTCCTTACCATTCATAAGCACCGTAAGGTATAAGTAAGCAATAAGGTACTTGCCCAGCACTATAACTGCTATCAGCATCCAAATGAATGTGATAACCAACAAAATTTCCATTCGGTTGTCATGAACATCTATCTCTCTCCAAAGATTCTCTGCTGCACCGCTATAAATTTACAAAATAACGAATGGCTATGAACACAGTCTGACAAGCTCTTGACCTGAATGCAGTGTACAGCGTACATCCCTTCCATGTTAGGGGATCATCCTGTTCCAGAGAAAAAATTCTTCAACCTCGTTGTCAGTCTAATAGGATTTGTTATATAGGCTTCCACAACTCAACGCATGAAGCAGGGATGGTACCCGTTTTATTTTTCATAATGAAATTTTCCAAATCATTTGATCTCCTTTTTCCGTCATAGATCTATATATCTGATTGTTTTTTTATGTTTTGTAAATAACAAATCTCAACATAAACATCTCACATTTCCCGAGAGTCCTCACCTTTCATTAACCCTATATCCTTCCGGATGATCCTACATAACCGGAAATTGGTAACGCAATTGTTCGCACACAATAAACTCAGAAAAAAAAGAAGATAATCCATTCTCAGGCACATTCGTACGACTCTCGGTCCCTCAAATGGGGCAGTACCTATCCCCAAGGATACGACCCGTAACAGATTTTTATATCCAGTATTCGCCTCCACCTACATTTGAAAAAAAAAAACAAGCGCAAAGGATTGGATTCCATTTTTTAACTCTCCCTATATGTGTGTGTACTTTCCATTTCATCCATATGCCTTGCGCTGCCTATTTGCTCTGGTTCAATTCAGTTCTCGGATTTTAGAGAGCTTTCTCTGCCATCGCAGAACCAGGAGGCCGAGGCTGTGTTTTTCTGTTTTTGTATCCCTACCTAACCCCAACCACGCTTCCGCTCTGCTTACCGGGTTACATTTTATCCTCTTAAAGTGTTTTTAATCCTCCCGGGATGGAATCCTTTAGCCTCTGTGCAAGTGAATTAAATCCAAGTCAACTGTATATGTTGGCGGCGTGGCGGAGGAATCCAATGGCGACGACGACTATGACTACGACGACTGCCTCAACCTACATACACAACAACCGCTATTGTTTTATTTTCTTTGTTTGTATCCCTTTTACAATGCTATTAGAGCTGAGCGAAAAGCAAGACGCATACACACAGACCAACCTCACATATTATATGTGGGTAATTTCGGTTACGACTTGGTAACTGTGTTATTACCCTTAAATGTCCTTGCCACAGAAAACGAAAAAAAAAACACGAAAAACATACTGCTCGGGGATAGAAGTGTGTGAAATAAACCAGCTACAAGAACAGCATCCTAATTTGGGAGACGAAAATCTCTAAAAGTGTGTTCACCAGAGGGCGCTTCGAGGCAACATATAGCATTTCTGGAGCATCAAGGAGGCAAACAAAACGGAAGAAGTAGCTCTTAAAGGGTTATACTGCAAAATTCGGATACAATCTTATTTCGTTTGTTTTTTTTAGGACTACAGAACACAAAAAAAAAGACTAATGCACAAAAAATGGGATATATCTATGTGGATGTATATATAAGCAACACGGTGCTGCAGCATGGAGTGTGGAATGATGCGCTAGGAATGCAAGGTACCCATGGCATACTGTAGTTCAACTTTGTGTAGATATCTGTGAATCTTTTGTATTATTTGAATTAAATTTTGATTCTCAAATACGTTGCTAAAGGTTAAAGGAAACTACCATCCGCATGGCACACTCCTAAAGCGGATTACTTTTGCTTCTGATAAGACCAAACTTCGTTTTAGAACTGAAATGCAATATTTCAAAATTTAGGTTCTTCATTTATATGTGTGTATATTATTTACCACAATGGATGGGACCTCAACTTCAAAGCCTATTCCGAACGGAGTGTTTTAAAGTTGCTTTTCATCGCAGCTTTCTACTCTTTGATGATTTTAAGACTTTAGCAAAAGATGGGCATTGAAAGAAGCATAGGTGTTAATTTAGATATTACAGCCATCAGGAACCCCGACCTTACTAGTCCTAAGCCGTAGGTACTAGGCACCTGTAGCCACTAGTAGTAGTAGGCCTTGATTAGTATTAGGCTTACATTTCACGCTTAATGCACTTACTGTGGAAGTGGTGTTTCATATGATAAGGTATTGTTCCGAATTAACCTATTATTTATGTCTGGGGATAGTGATTTCATCTTCACCTTAACTCTATGAATTTGCTTACAACTGACTGAACCGTGAACATGTGCTTCTTAATTGCTGAAGATTTTGAGCATGTTTGTTACATATCCAGCTACATAGTATAAGCTTAACTCCGTCAATCTATCATCAGGGCTAGGAAAATCGATTTCTTCGTTCTTCAGAAATCCAATATTGAAACTGCGAAATACAAGCGGGCCTCTGATAAATAT
Organism: Rhingia rostrata; assembly: GCA_949824845.1. NCBI lineage: Eukaryota > Metazoa > Arthropoda > Insecta > Diptera > Syrphidae > Rhingia > Rhingia rostrata. The sequence goes on along the minus strand of OX463755.1, from coordinate 195,860,863 downwards.
ACAGAACCATAAAATCCTTAATTTTGATACCATTGAGTGTAGATTAGCAGTGTGTTTATGTATTTTTTCGGGTCCTTCTCTGGATGATTCTATACTATTCAGCCATTCGAAAAAATTGCAAAAAGCGACTTTAAAGTACTTAGCAAAGGGTGTTCATAGCCGCAGTCACCAATGATGTCGTCGATCTTGAGATCCATTCATTTCTTAGGAAATTAACTTTAGTAATAGACTTAAACATCTCAGGGAGCGTTTTAATTTTGTGAGTCTAGTTTCCGAAGTATTAACTATATTGGCTTAATTTTATTTCAATAACTTTCATTTCATTTCCTTGCTTGAATTAGTAAAGGCCAACAAAATTTAATTATATTTAGCACGTGATAGTATTTTCATCCTAATTGTTGGTCACTAGAGATCTCAGTATACCTCTATATAATATTTCAGTTATTTCTAACCTACCTGTATTGGCGACGATTTTCCTAGTAGATATGTAGTATGTATGTAAAAGTATTCCTCCTTTTGAAGGACAGTCGTGTATATAGCTGCTTCATCGAAACTTGTATGCGTCCGAATTTGTAACCTTTTGTTATTGTCTCCGATAACGATTGTTATGTGGTATAAAGCAATCACGCATGCTTTACAACTATAAATCTTTATCGAGCTTAAAGATGGGGCGTGAGTGGGTCACTGAAAATTAGTCTAGAAAGCTTTCCGACATAGCAACAGTCAATTTTAGCATCGGAAGTATAGTCTATGGCTTGTCTAACTAACATAACTCTAACATAACTAATCCATAATGCTTGCGTGGAAATTCATTCATAAAGTCCAGTGGTAATACAGGGTGTCCGCCGGGAAGGTCACCCGGTCCCACAAATGCGAGCCCTTTTGAGCAAATTGTTCATTACATTCTCACACATTTCACGCGGTACTCCATTAATTTCATCACGACTATTTTGTTAGAATTCCTAAAGCGTTTCTGGTTTGTTTGCATAAACCTTGCCCACAAAAAGAAGTCCGGAGTAGTCAAACCAGGCGACCGTGGAGGCCAATCAATATCACCATTTCTTGAAATAACTTGTTGTGGAAAGAGGTCTCGCAATAATTCTATTCCAATCCTGGCTGTATGCGATGTGGCACCGTCTTGTTGATACCACATGTTAATCAAGCCCAAAGCATGAGATTATGGAGTTAACAATTTTTCAATCACATCACGATATCGCTCCCCATTCACAGTTACCGTTACGCAGTATTCATTTTCAAAGAAGTTAGGTCCAATGATTCCTCCTTACCAAATTGCACACCACACTGTTACTTTCAATGGATGCAAAGGTGACTGAGGAATAATTTGAGAGGTTTCCATTGCCCAGAACCAACTATTCTGTTTATTCACATATCGATTCAGATGAAAACGTGCTTCGTCACTCACTGTGATCTTTTTATAAAAATAGGAGTTGTCATTGGCTTGCTGTAACATCCTATTGGCATATGTATGGCGGCGTAAATGGTCTTGTTTGTGGAAGAAGCTCTTATATAAACTGAATCTTAAATGGAAACAAATGCAAATCCTTGTGCAAAATTGTTGCCAGAGTTGTTCTTTGAAAACCAAGCTTCTGAGCACGGCGTCGAATTGAGGTTGATGGATTGTTTTAAACACTTCCTTAAGGAGCAGTGATTTTTCCACCCGATCTTGCAGTACGCTGTGGTCTATACTTGGGCCTATCACCTTCAGACCCTCTTTCTTCGAAATCGTTTACTGCACGATAAATAGTGCGTTTTGTTGGCACGTTGTATCTCTCAAAATTTCACGTAACTTTCTCATTGTCACAGTAAGCGATGATTGCTTTTTACAATATGTTTTAACGCTTAAAGCGCATAAAACACGACTGCCAAATATAAACTGTCAAGACTAATGTTTAGCAAAATATCGGCAAAACGAAGTTGTATACCATTTCCGGCGGACATCCTGTATTATACATATCTCTGCTTAAGTCGCATATAAGATCCTAACGTACAATTTACAGTGTGGATGTCTTAAGCCATTCTGCAATACACGTATGGGCACTACACAGTATTGCTTCCGGACATGCTGATCAACCATATATCAAATTTGAACACCAGGCAAGTCCTGGAAAAGACCAACAAAATTGCTTCTGTCGCCTTGAGCTTTGTAAAGCGATAGCGGTATTCGTCATACCATAAAAACGGATACAGCCTTATCGCCTAGTATTTGAGGAAACTGCATCGCGTGTCCTCCTTCAGTTCGAAAAGTAGCTCATCGAAGCCTTTCCAAACATACATCGGATCGCGAAATGGATTACTTTACTCTAGTAGGGAGTCCAAGATGTGGACGTAGTACAAAACGTAAAAAAGCGTTGATTATACTATTATCGCGACCACATCCTGAAAATTATTCGGACATTTTTTTTTGTTATAAAAAGTCCTCAATTAGTAGGAGTAGATTTTTTTTCTTGTCGGCTGGTTATATTATTTCTGGTCAATTCTCTTAGCGAATAAGGCATGGAAATGCAAGAAAGTTCGTAACATCTATGACTGTATCATGGCAACAATATGTAATCACTATATAATACTGCTAATCGTTGACGATTTTTTTTTTAAATTAAATGGTATTTTAAACGACCCAGCTTATGATACACTGAAATCCGGATCTTTAACAGAATCGTCAGAGTTTTCCCATTCAGGAAATTCTCTGTAGATTCACCAATTTCTTCAATTAATGTTGGCTCAACTGGAAAACCAAAATTTATTACACCTGGACCTAAAACGTTAAAATAGTATGTTGAGATTTGGTTTACATACGTAAAAGATTAAAAATCAACATTACTTTTAAGAAATTCGGGATCAGAGTAACTTGTTTGGGTTTCATTTTGTACATTAGGCTCATAATTATTTGGCAATATATCATATGGATGACAGTCTTCTTTCAACTCAATATTACTTGTGTTATTTTTTTCGCCATTTTTGATATTAGCTTAATATAAGTTAAGTTTTAATTAGAAACAGCATTGCCAAATACTTAAAAGGAATTTCTTACCGGTATCAATGTTTTCATTTTGAGTCGGTTCTGTTTCATAACCCCTGACATTTTCTAGAATAACGTAAAAATTGAGGTTTAAATGTTTTTTTTTTTTTTGTAAAATTAATAAATTAAACATTTATTTTATTTCCAGTAGAATTTATCTATAATGGAAACGCAATAACTCCTTCGCTAGGTTTTAATGGCAAAAAAATATATTTTATTAGATTAAGTTATTTGAAATATGAAATTAGACTTAACCAGAAATTTGTAAGAGAATCTGAAAACTTAAACAGAAGCATTGTCGTAGAAGCACCTCTATTGTTTTGAAACATGACATTTCATGTATAACGATAATTTCATGTATAACGATAATTTTAGAGTAATATATTTATTTAAGGCACAGAGTTTTCAATTTTTAAAAAAAAAAAAAGTATGTCTTATAATGTATTATGTTAATTTGTGAGCTTTCAATATATTTTTTGCTTTTGATTTCTTTATTGTTATAAAAACGAATATAAAATAATAATATTAACAAACCTTTGGCTTTTGCGCCTTCTGTTAAGTTTTTGGCCAATTTTAAATTTTTTTCAGCACAAGACGACATTTTTATCACTTTAACTTCACTTCACTTTATTTCACTTGCAACTACACACAACGGCCAAACTGAAGTTATGAGCCAGCTTTTCCAATATTTTTTCTGCAATTAATTTAGGAATAACAGCCTAAGTTGACTTTGGCAGTCAAAATTCATTATATACCTACATTCGGAATAAAATCCTAACTGCAAATAAGTAGTTCGGATTTAATTTTTCAAATTTGGAACAACGACCTAACTCGACTTTAGATGGTCGTCAAATAAAACGTAATTTTGGAATAACAGCCTAAGTCGAGTTAGGAAAATTAAAAAATTGATTTTGATATGGAATAACAACCAAACTTAACTTTTCTTTTTTGAAATAAATTTAGATTTTGATATTCTTCTCAATAAAAATTCCTTATGTCGACTTAGGCTGTTATTCCAAACTAATGAAGAGCAGCCAAACTAAAGTTAGGAAATTAACGTTATAAAATTCTTAAATTTACTCGAGTTAGGCTGTTATGGAAAAATTAAGCTGAAGTAAGAGTGACTTAGGCTGTTAGGTTTTTAGTAGATAATGTCTTTAATAAGCATGATAAAAATATGAAAAAATTTTTACTAGTACACTTAAGCATGCTTAACACGATGGCATCAATAACTCAAAATCGTCCTAACTCGAGTGTAGCGGTTATGGTTTGTTGCCACAGATATACTGCTAATCATTGACGATTTTTTTTTTTAGATTAAATGGTATTTTTAAACGACCCAGATTATGAGGCACATCTTAGGGCCCAGTTATAGCTAACATTGAACAACTTCATTGGAACACAACACACGATGGAATTGAAATGTCACCCCCATAGCTTCTTAAAGGATTTATTGGAAAATTCCGTTTCTGTTCAGAGGAATGACAATCATTACCTCATAGAAATAAAAGTTTATCATTAAAGTATAAGAAGTGATTTTCTGTCAAAAGTATGATTAAATTAAATTTAAATAATTTTGGATAATCATGTTCTAATATTCATAATTTTTGTTTTGACACAAACTGGCCAATGATTGAATTTATAAAAAAAGTCGCAAGAAGCAGAAGAAAATTTCCAATGAGGGTTTTCAATGATAGCTATAACTGGGCCCCTAAAACAAGTCTTCAATAGTGTTAATTTATTGGAAGTCAGCTTAGTCCATGTTTTTGGAACTAACATGTACTAACATTTCTGGACTCTGTTCAAATACGAGCGCTTCGCTCGTTGATTTTATTTCATCGATCCTCTTTTACGTCAAAGTTGATACTTTTAACCCAGCTGATACTTCTAGGTAATGTTCACCATTAAATAGGATACTATGCTAATGCAAATGCTCTGAAAGATCCCCAGAACATCTAGTTGCTATGCCTCTCACTGTTAAGACCATTTAATTACAGAGTTCCCCGAACTCTGTAATTAAATAGCCTGGAGTCATATGAGTGGAAAACTATATAAAGTATTAAAGGGACAGTGGCGAGAAATGTATTTTTTTTAGTTGTGTCTTCCTTTTAAAACTTTGTATTCTATAACATGACTTCCTAAAGCGGCAATTAAAATTTATTAACAAAAATAAATCAGTTTGACATATACCACCCTTTACTCTGCGAACGAGGCCTTTTCTAGCTAAGGCCCATAATTTTCTTTGAAATGAAAAAAAAGGTAAAAAAAAGGACGAAAATATAACACATGCAAATGAAAAACTGAAAAAAACTGCGAAAATAATTCAACATATGTAAAAGACCAATCTACTCGACCTTTGCTAGGTAAAAAAAATGTTCACACACAAAAATTGTTGACCTATAAATAAATGCATGGGGCGGAAAAAAAAAGGAAGGAAAAAAGTTTTTTTTTGTAAAAGAACAGCATAAGAGCTACTCTGATGAAATATCTTAAGTGGTAATTTGCGCATATAACATGGCAACATCCTTGTGAAGAGTTTAACTTTTACTTCAGTCGTTCAAATATGTGATGGATGATGTTGAGTTGTATGAACGTGTATAACATAAACACGACCCTTGATGATTTTTTTTTCTACAAAATCTAGGGTGTAGCAAGATTCAGATGAGAGGAACACGTTTCAAAGATGAGTTGCAATTAAACTTTCGAGGTAAAGAGTTGAAAATAGACAACCTTGAAGTGAATTGCGAAAAGATTTTTGGGTTGTGATGTTTTTTGGGGAATATTTTACCGTTTGGTAAAGCAAATTAAAGTTTATGACAAACGAAATCCAACCCAAAGTTTTGTCCGTAACTGAAAGATAAAACTAATGGGGTAATCGCAAAAGTCTTTAACGCTGTATACACAATTAAGGCTGTTGATATATGTAGGAGAGGAGACGCCATTTTATGTTGAGTTTAGTCAGAACAATAATGTCAGAATCATCTGTGTACTGACACTTACATTTATGGAACAACGAAAAACGGAGAACGACCTTACGAATGACAGCTGGAATCGATCCGGAAAAAGCCGTCTGCGATGAAGAACTCTTTGTAATTGAAAAGGCTGTGAGACCTATTTTCAGGAAGTGTAGATACAGATACCGCTTCTTGGAAAAAATTGTCCTGCTCCATCGTTTTTATCTGACCGCCATTGTGTTATGTCATATAACACAATGGCGGTCTGAAAGCCGCGTTTTCATCCGGTTCAATGACGAAAACTAAGTAAACGCCATAATCGCCGAGCAAAGTGGGTCTAGTTTCCTATTGGTCTCGAAGGTAGAACTCCTGAGTGATTTACTACAGAAAAAGTAGTCAGCGGGAGTCGATGGGATGCCCGACATTGTACTGCGACATTTACCCCCTGAAGCTGTAGCAATTTACGCCCACGTTGTTCAACAATGCACTGGGTAATTATTAATATCCAGTGCAGTAAGAAAAACAGCGGTGTTTCTTTATCTCCCGAAAAGAGGAGGGTACAAAATTTTCGGTAGGTAAGTAGGCAAGGTATTCAAAAAGATTCTATAAAAGATTGTAGATTCGGCTAATTACAATAAAATAATACCAGAGACACAATCTAGTTTTAAGGCGGGTCATTAATCTATTCCTGCCGCCTCCAAACTGGTCACTAATATACAATGGAACAAAACCGAAATGAAGTGCACGAGGAATGAGAGAAGGCTTTCGACAGCGTGTGGTTAGAAATAGAAAGTCTTTATAAAAAGCGGATCAGACTTGGCATAAGTAAACTACTGCTATATGTTTCATTTATGGCATGCTGACTGGTAGAACGTTTGTGACAAATTGTAAATGTAACTTATACCTCAGAAATTTTCATTGAAAATGATCACCAACAGGGAGCGGTGAACTTTCCGATTCTCATTAGATTTCACGCCAGCGATATGATAGGTTGTCTTACTAAGGCAACTGCGCTTGCGGACGATCTTATCATGGGCACAGCCACAAAGTCATTACAATTCTTCTGCAGCGGGACTTCAACAAAATCCAAAAATATTTTGATGACCGGAAGTTGAAAATCAGCTTTCTGTCCAGGACGCCTTTATCTAGGGACTCAAGAGAAATTAAAAAGAACTGGCACAAGCTGGTGATCGTGTTATCAAACTGACTGCCCATTGGTTAGCAAAAGTGTAGTAATGTACCTTGTCATACGGCTGGGTCTGTATCTATGTTTCGATAGACTTGTATATGATGCTCTGATCAGCGGTAGGCAGCATTTGTCCTCACAGGACAATTGACGATATTGACAGCACGGTTAATGTGCCCTTACTATGCCGCTGATGGCTTGTGGGTTCCAGGCGTGGTTTAATGTTACCTTATATCAAATGGAAAAGATACGGGTGTTTGGAGGGCAGTTTTTAGAAAGTCCTCTTGGAATACACAGAACACCAGAGTCTGAATACATAAAGTATTATTGGAACGAAGAACAACGGAACCAATATAAACAGAATAGAAAACATTCTGGTAAAGACATTCTGGTCTCATGCCAAGAGCGATGATCTCCAGCCATAGTCTCATTTTTGATGCTTACTACCCCAATGATAAATATTTTGAGAGTGCAGTTTAAAGGTCTACTTTCTGCCTGAAGCTTTCCTGTTTTTGGACAGTCGAGGGCTGATACATGATAAATCATGACAAGAGCGATGATCTCCAGCCATAGTTTCATTTTTGATGCTTACTACCCCAATGATAAATATTTTGAGAGTGCAGTTTAAAGGTCTACTTTCTGCCTGTAGCTTTCCTGTTTTTGGACAGTCGAGGGCTGATACATGATAAATCATGACAAGAGCGATGATTTCCAGCCATAGTCTCATTTTTGATGCTTACTACCCCAATGATAAATATTTTGAGAGTGCAGTTTAAAGGTCTACTTTCTGCCTGAAGCTTTCCTGTTTTTGGACAGTCGAGGGCTGATACATGATAAATCTCCGTTCCGCTAATCTACTATATCTCCCGATGAACTGTGGGTACTGGGTTAGGCGGCTTATATACGACAGAGTCGTCATCGCTCAAGGCTGGGGAGAGCACCTACGGATCAGCAGGATTGGGAACGTCGGAGTAGGTTGCAACAGTAGAACCAGTTGTGTTTTTTTTTATAAAAAACGACTTTACAATGGACGCATAGAAACGAAGTGGGTGTTTGCAGGATAGTTATATTAAAAAAAATTGTTCAATACCCTTGAAGCGTTGAAGCGGTCCACTTATTTATTGTTGATCAAGACATTGGCATATCCAAGTTGAATGACCATACGCTAAGCGGAAAGCCGAACTAGTGAGAACAAAAACGCGAGAACAAAACCCGCGACAGGATATACAAATGTTGTATCAGTGTGGAAGACTACAATTACTAAGCTCGGTTGAATTCCTTTGAAACCCCAAAGCGTTCTACCCCCGTACGCAACTTTGTTGCTTCGTTTACGCATCCATTATAGCGACACGAAAAATGGTCACAGCTGCGGTCTGTTTAGCAAGCATATCTAGAGGCTCTAGATGAAAGATATCGTCTAGCGTTGCAGAGGTGGTGTTTCCTAAATTTTTGATAAGTTCTGATCGTCGAACTTTCCCTATAAGGTTACGGTTGAAGCCTGTTTCTAGAGCCGCCCATCTGACTAACACATCATACAAGAGTATGATTCTAATGATGGACTCGCAAAGACAGAGAGTGATATGTGGCGAGACGAAAAATGGTGACAGCTGTGGTCTGTTTAGCAAGCATATCTAGAGGCTCTAGATGAAAGATATCATCTAACGTTGCAGAGGTGGTGTTTCCTAAACTTTCGCTAACTTCTGATCTTCGAACTTTCCCTAGAAGGTTGCGGTTGGATCTTGGATCTAGGGCCGCCCATCTGACTAACACACCATACAAGAGTATGAGTCTAAGGATGGACTCGCAAAGACAGAGAGTGATATGTGGCGAGACGAAAAATGTTCACAGCTGCGGTCTGTTTAGCAAGCATATCTAGAGGCTCTAGATGAAAGATATTGTCTAACGTTGCAGAGGTGGTGTTTCCTAAACTTTCCCTATAAGGTTGCTATTGGAGCCTGTTTCTGGAGTGTATAAAGCTACGGTGGCTTTTTTTTAAGTGTTCTTGAATATAAGCTTTCCATTTCCAGTTTTCTATCCAAAACCAAACCCAAGTACTTTGCTGATTCTGCAGTATTCAGACTACCGCCAATGTGTTTTAAACAGGCAACGTGGAGGACTTTGCATTTCTTGCACCGAGACATACGGAGATCATTTTGTTCTTGTGACACTAAGTTCACAATGAATATTCATAATCAATGCATGCCACATTGTATGCCAAAGTCCGTCTGCATTCTTCCAATGCATACCCGAAAGCCATGTTTATAGCGTAATTCATAGAAGTACACTTCTACTTCTCAACATCTCGCAAATACGTTTAGACTTTTCAATCTGTTTCTGGCTTCGTTGGATTGGTGCTGAATGCCTACACTCATAGAAACCATTCTTCTTGCAGGCACTCCCACAGCAAACACTTTGACATTCTAATACTCAAAAGGACAACTTAAATGCTTAACTCTTTAATTTTTTTGACTTTTTCCAACAACTTGACACATCTTCCGACTTCCAACTTTAGAACTCTAACCTCTTCTATCTGCACATAAGAAAAGAGAAATGTGCCCCCATTTACAAAACCATAAACCAATCTGTCACAAAGTACAACCACCTCCATTGGTTCACCACCCACCACCCTGGCCAAAACCATCCCTATGTCTGTTTACAACGTCCGATGTAAATATTGACGACTCCCACTGCATGTTTTCCACCATCATCGCCACCAACAAAATGTGCATAAAACTCCAAACATCGTACCCCCAGTATACTGTTCTATGCCAGCCCTAATGTGTGTACGTTTATGTTTATGTTAGCCTTCCATCACTAAATTACCACCCGGGCTATAGCATAAGACGAAGCCATCAGCATAGAATTCGCTGAGTTAACATTTTCACCAAACATGCCATGAGGTTGGTTGGGAATCGATGCCGGGTTGGGGACGTGCCAGAGGTTCTTTTTGGATTTGTCCTCCGTTTAGCTGGTCGTTTGCGTTAGGTCAGCCAGGCCCTGCGTCTGTTCACCCACTGTTCGACGCAGTGGTAGATTGATGAGGGTGGGTAGGTGTAGTCATGGGGTACTGTGCGAGTGGAATTGTTTCCGTTTGGACATTGTCCACCACATATATACTTGCACACACACTTTCCCGACGACGTTACAAATATTTCGATTCATTCGGCTATCCGTTTGGACGTTTGAACGGAAATAGCTCCTTTGCATCCCCACCAGTCGACAGGGGGTCGGGGTATTGACGGACGTAGTTATGTGCGTTTTATGTTGCGTTGTTGGTCCATTGAATGATTATCGTTATATTGAATATGTCGGTCCTAAAAATATTTTAGCGTATGTACCTACATTGGCCTGTTGGCGTTAACATTTCTCTTTCGGTGCGTGTGTGAATATTGAGGGTGAGGGTGTCCTTTCTTTCGGACAGACTGATGTTGCTGACTGGCTTCTGCCGTTGAATGGATGTTTAGCTGTATGGACGGCTTTGTGTAGTACATCGGTGAAGCTAATTAGGTTTTATTGTTATTAATTTTATAGGACGCTTGGGGATTGTAATTCACTTTGACTGCGAAGAATCTTTGTAAGGAGGAGTCACTTTATGCAGGAGTTGCGATTTTTCTTGTTCATTCGTAGCGAGGGGTGCTAATGGTGACAATTTATTTGGGAGCAAGGTGTCTTTATGGGGGTAAAAGAGAAATAGGCGATTTTTGATAGCTGAAGGTGGAGGAGGGGACACATATATATAATACGGAGACCAGTGAATGCTTATCGCAGAAAAAGTGGATCTTTGCCATAAACCAACAGGGATGGGGTTCCTATAGTCTCATAAATTGGTGGTCTTTGTTTTAATACACGTCTTTGAAGAAAGCTTTTTACCTGCGATAATTAGATGAGATTGGTATACACACATCCACTTGCTTTGAATGAAAATGTGGGTTCCAAATCTCATGGTTACTCAGCCTTAAAGCGGCTATCATCATACTATTGTACCCTGTGAGTTTAGTTCTGCATTCTTTTACTAACCTTCCCACCTTTTTCATAAGTAGGATGGTTACAAAGATTATATGAGTTTGTGTTCATCGTTGCAAAGGTTGTATAAGGTTTTGTTCATAGAATTTTCAAAACATGTGAACAATCCAATGCACTCTACAGAGTTTAAATGTTCTGACTGTACATTCTTCCATCAGACAGAGTTTAATAATCCAAATAAGGAAATTTTTTACCCTGTATAGGATAGTAGGGTTAGGTTAGCGGGTCAGTGAAGTAGTACTCCTTAACTTCCTCACACTAAGGCTCCTGTGGTACCATTCTAATACTGTTCGCTGTAGTTTAATCTTAGTTTCTTCTTTTTTCAATGGTGATATACCCAATCATATCGATGTCTTCAGAAACCTTCAAAGGGGTTTCGGTAGGTTGGGTTCCAACAACTAACAAGTGTCCTGTTCTTCAATGTCAGCGGCAGGGGAGGGTGTCTTCGTGAGTCTCTTCGCAGCCTCTGAAGATGTCGTCTTCCTGGAGATTTAGTTTGATTGATGATATGACCATTGAGTTTCCCAACCATCTTAGACTACGATGTTCTTTCATTCTGAAAAAATGTTTGGTTCGGTTCTTGTCGTATTATGGTATAAGCTTCTGTCTAAAGGGGCTTCCATTTGTTATTGGATTATAAAGATAAATAGGATCAAAACTTCTTAATCAGATCCAAATACTTGTCTGAGCACCTGAATGCTTATAAACTTTTTTTGCGCTGAATGATATACAAAAAGCTGGGTAGAAGAGCATTTATTGAATACCTATGAATGAAAAGTTCGAATATTTGGGCCTGTATACGAGAAAGGCGAATACAGCGCTGAAAGCCTTAATCAAGGTATGAAAAAGTTCTAATCGTAACCATCAACTAAATTATACTATAGCCAAGAGAGCTTTTTTTTTTAAATCCCAGTCTCTCAGTCCGAAAGGGTACCTTCTGGTTAAAGGACTCATGATAGAGTATAACAGGAAGATTCAGCTGAATGATTACAAGCAGTTGGATATTTTATTTTATTTACATTTTACCCAAAATCCCTTATCACCCCATTTCTAGCTGAGGACAAAGCAATCCAATATCAAAAAGAATCTCAAATTTGCAAAAACTTAGTTCAAGTAAATTGAAATGAACTTAAATGCTTATTCTCCCCTAAGACCTTTTCCGCTTTGTATTCTCAATAAGGAGTTCAAAACAGTCACCCAAGCGATAAAATAAACCATCGCCAGGAAAACTCTTCCTCTCATATCAACTTAACGTCGACCAAAGCTTGCCAATAAAATAGGATGCACGCTCAACTTGACGTTTCATAAAAAAAAAAGAAAAAAAAACACTCAGTTGAGAACTTATTCCCAAGGAAGTTCACTTCATCCCGAAGTAGCATATTTTTTCAACAAATGAAAACCCTAAAAATAAAAAGAAAATGTCCCTTCATTTGCAGATTTCCTGTCAAACATAAAGTCACACAAATTTCATAACAATAACTGATATCATCTGCCAGGGAAATAGTTTTTCTTCTCCTCAATTCATAACCTCTTTGGTTCGGTTTTCTACTGTTCAAATATCCAGCCAAACGGATGACACAAGGATGCCGAACAAAAAAAAAATCAACGAAAAAAGGACAAAAGTTGAAAACAAATTGTTCATAAATTTATTTATCACATTCCGCACCAGTGGACATTTTTTATTCACAGCAAATTTTCTCCAAAAATAATTTGTTTTCCGTTATGTTTTGGCGTTCTCTTTGACTTGGGTAGAATCCTTGCGCTCGTTGGACTACAATTGGGCGGACAGTTATTCGGTTATAGACCAAGACGACTTGGTTAACTAAGCTACCAGCTGAAATTTGGTTCTTATTTGAGCCCCCTCCATACATTTTCATTTTAAAACGGTATAGCACCCGTGTGTCTCTCTAGATGTGAGTACTGTTACCAATTTCCTGCACATTTATTCTCGTTTCGTCCGTGAGCATTAAATAAAAGCACAAAGTCAGTCCTTATCTAAGGATAATTTAATTTTTTTTTTGCCTGTTCATTCCTTTGTTTCGTATATGTGTGGTGAAAAAGTCCTTTTTGTAGTTGAAAATTTGCTTAAGTATGTTTGTATGCTGGCGACGCAACGGCAGAGGACAAAAACTGAGCGACAACTTGTCTGCACAAAATATACGTACCCGTATAAAGCCGACTGGTACTATCTATGTATTCCTATCCCGCCTCAAGGCTAGCTACACTGTTCGTTAAGGCTGTTGGGTGAAAAAAAAAAAACAGAAGCATCCTGATTTATTAGATTCATAAAGCATCGCTAAATTGATTCAATTGTGCAGAAGTTATACCGAAAGTGACAGAGAGCTTTTCTGTATGATAACGACTTATAGAAACAGTTTTTCTCTTTTCACTCGTACGCTGTTGTTGTAACTGTTCTCCTTATGTGATATTTTTGTCGTCCATTTAACGAGATATTCCCGCGCGACATTCCTTCAATCGCATTCCTTACCTGCTTACAATGTCTATGCAAATTGGTTAAGATTGAAATCGGCAAAGGAGAAGAAGGGGCAAAAAAAAAATGGAAAATTCCAAGCCAAGATTCCAGGTGATGGTATAATCTCAGGATAACATTTTCGCTTTAGAAAATAAATGATTTGAAGGATTTGTTCACACAGCGCAGTCTGCAGGTCGTAGCTTTTGTAGAAAAAACACGTGCTAAATAGCGTTTCTTCGTCTTTCAAGGTTGGTTTCATGCTTAACATTTCATCGCCACATTTTGGATACGCATACGCAAGAGGGGAACGTTGGAATCCGCTTTTGAATGGCGTGTTTTTTTTTTCTCCGTTTGTCAGTTTGGGGAAACAAATTACTTTTGAAGTGTTGAGAGTTTTGGTTTTGCCAAGGGGCTTAAACTAATCGTGTACCAGTGGAATTGGGAGGGGCGGCAGCAGTAAATTACTTTTTAAGTCAGTATCTCCTTTCCCTCTTTAACGGATAAGAAAATATCCTTATTCAAATTAAAGTCTGCGTTTTAGTTCTTCATTTTGTTGAATTGTTACAAATGATGATTAATGTCTTTTGGGGGTCTTGTGTATGGTGCAGGTTATAACCTTATCGAGCGGTACTGCTATCTTAATTAAAAATAATAATAGAGGTTATGGTTAAGTCCCTTTGATGAAATAGGTATGAGAAGATGACGAAGAACTCAATAATGAGGACAATTAAGGGAGAATCCCGCGGATGCCGTCCTTTTACTTCAAAATTCATTTTTATTCACATCCTTAAATATCAAAAGAAGAACTGATAATTCATATTCATCTGGCCCTTAGCAGGTACTGTTGGATGACCTTTAAAGTTGTTACCATTGCTTCTCGGCCTTAATCAACGACCTTCTAAACCTTTTTGCACTTTTTGTTGAAGTGTCTCTAGTTTTCTCGAAAGCCAATAAAGTCTTAGAAACAATGTGCTAACTAAAGGCTTTCGCTATACAATCTAAAACTCGGAAAACCAATCTAAGAAGTACTAAGAAATGTTAACTATCTATCAGGAGAACAGTTACCTCACAGGAGGGTGCAAATACTCGACGATTATTACATTGAACTACTGAGCAAAAAAATAAAAATGTTTCAAATCTGGAAAGAACTTACTTCGCATTTAATTTAACGACTAAACTAACGATCACGATCTGACTAATACCCACGAGTATAGAACATTCAAGAGAAGCTCGACTAAATTTAAATTGGGAGTTGGCTTTGATTGCATGTCCCATTCGTTGTATCAAAAACACAACTTTGCAGAAAATTAATGGAGAAATACTTAGTTATAGTTACTTACTCAAGCGGCGCTACTGTCCGGAAAGAACTTTGGTATTCAAGTTGGTTTAGGTCGATTTCCACATATGCGCGCTACTTACGGCTAGATCTTCTGCTACTCCGTCCAACATCTGACTGGAAATTAAAATATCTGCTGGCCGGAAATCAATTTCTTAAACTTCCAATGTAACGGGCGGTTACGATGTTGAATGTGAACCACAACTAAACGTCAGGTTTTTTTCTCCATTTCATTTGACATTTCTCAATATCAGAATAACTCAATTTTAAACTTGCAAAAACACACAATCGAGCAACGCGTTAAATTTTTTCAGGCTTATTATGAAAATGGGCGTTCAAATCAAAATGCATATCGTGCACTTCGTGATTTTTTCGGTCAATTTCGTCGTCCAAATGTGCGTACAATTGGAAAAATCGTGCAGAAATTTGAGCAAACCTGGTCTGTAGGAAATGTGAAAACACCAGTGCATGCTCGTACAGCTAGTACTGCAGAAAATATTGCTGCTGTTCGTGATAGAAGAGCCGTCTCACGCTCGTCGTTGTTGAACATTATGCAGAAGGACTTACATTTACATGCTTTCAATGTGCAATTGACTCAAGAACTTAAGTTTCTTGACCATTTCCAGCCTCGTCAATGGTCAAAATAGTGGCGAGAAATGGCAACAGTGGATGATCAATTTTCGAAGAAATTCATCATCAGTGATGAGGCACATTTTCACCTCAGTGGACTTGTCAATAAGCAGAATCGCCACATTTGGGCAAATGATAATCCAAGAGTGATTGTCGAAAAGCCAATGCACCCCCAAAGAGTGACTGTTGGTGCGGTTTAAGGGCTGGCGGCATCATCGGGCAGTATTTTTTCCAAAATGAGGCCGGTAAGGCAGTTACTGTGAATTGTGTTCGCTATCGTGAGATGATAACGAACTTTTTATGGGCCGAATGGGAAGATATGGATGTGGACGATATGTGGTTTCCACAGGACGGTGCCACCTGCAACACAGCTAACGAAACACTGGCTCTTTTGCGCGATGAATTCAATGGCCGTATTATCTCACGTGGTGCCGATGTCAATTGGCCGCGGAAATCATGTGATTTGACACCGTTGGACTTCTTTCTTTGAGGTTATTTGAGAAAAAAAAGTGTTCATCAATGAGCCAGCAACAATTCAAGATCTAAAGGACAAGATAATTCGGCACATTAACAGCATAGTACCTCAATTATGCCTCAGCGTCATCGAAAATTTTTACCATCGGATGGAGATGTGCCGCCGAGGTCGCGACGGCCATTTTGCCGATATTTTATTCCATGCATAATTGAGAAATACCAATATTATCATAATGAAAAGGAATGATAGTAACTTCCTAAATTATTTGTGTTTTAGTTAAAATCAACATCGGCCCTTAAAATTTAACCATCCTTTGGAAGGTGTTCTGTCAAATTCTTAGATGTTTTCCGTCAAAGGTAACTGAAAGTACTCTTCGCTCAAAATGACCAAAGACTTCTCTGTTCGATTTTTACATGGTCCAGGTTTTGTCGCCTGCTAACAGGTATGTGGTGATAAGGGTCTCTTATAGACGGACATAGATCGCCTCTATAAATGCAATCATATTTGGCTTTAAAAATGATGAATAGAAGGTGGGTATCGATTTTTACATGCTTAATTTTTGTTCAGTATCTATCGATACTGAAAGATTTGACCAATTACGTACCTTGCTGAACTTATGGACCTTGCTGATTCGGTTTGGTGTTTCAACAATTTGGTAAGACATACGAACAACTTTCCTGCAGTGACTTCTCATTATACCTGGGAATGTCTTGACACGCAGCTTTGTCTCGTACCCTAGTTTTTGGTTTCGAGCTGCATTGGCATTCTTTCTTTAACCCTTTGTTAAGCCAGGGGTGACTTGCTGTAGAAGAAAGCTGGCACATCAGTTGCGGCTGATCTTATAACTCGGTGGTATGGTGTTAATGGAGAGAGTTCTGCCAAGGACTTGACTCTCGCCATTAATTTTTTTCACAGTATTTCTTATTTGTTGCTGCGTGGATATTCTTATGGAGCTCGTAGGGACAGTCTTTAGCTATATCATAACTTCCCTTCGTCTGAGTGTGAGCGAATATAAGGCTTATATATTGCCAAATCGGCCTTTAGGGGGATTATTACAATGCGTTCGTTAATGTCTTGAAACCTACGACAGCTTATCAAAGTCTGGCACTTATAACAAATCCATATCTGAATAGTCGCAGTGCCTGTACTTCATACCACGGACCATAGTATGTCAAAGTAGTATGTCATCCACCTTTTGCTCGGCACATCCCATCGTATTTTCTGAATGGCAGTAGGGTCTGCTTCGTAGCAGCTTAAGGAACCCGCTATTTATTCGGCTACATGTAGCATTCAAACAATCCAGATGTAGACATTAACTTCTTTTCGTTTTGGATTGTAACCAAAGGTGGAATCACTTCTCTCCGAAGCCTGTATACGGTTCTATAAAAATACCCACCATTGAGATTTCTAGACGATGTCTTGTTTTTCACTTTGTCAATCCTACCTAGAACTGTTAGGATTGACATGGATTGCCAGTGTTATGAGTCAGGTTCAGACCACAAAGGTATCTTCAGTGGTGGTCAGGAGGCATGGCACGCTCGTGGTTGCTATCGTTGGGCGGGGTAGTTCTTGCCAGCTCACCACACACCACCTGCTCGACAAAAATTTTGTTCGTGCCAAAAATATCACAAAAGAAAAGGAAGAAAGGACTGCGGACGGGCCTCTACAGATAGGAAAGTAGATAATGAAATTAAAAAGCACCACTCATAAGCTAAGACATCACACAAAAAATCTAAATCCAAAGGATTTAAGGGCTGAGTTGATGAAAAAGCCCATGAAGATAAACCATATCCCCTGTCTGATATGGAAGCCACTACCAAATTTGCAAAATATCTGAGAACTTAATGATATATCAATTACCAATCCTTTTGGTTGACAGGCAACATTAAGAGGACTGCACAGCATTGCGTCAACCATGAAAATATTCGATCTTGAACGCAGCTAATCGCCATTATGGATTATGGAATACATGGAATAGAATGAAACCAAGAGAGTTTTAAAGGCTCGAGAAATAGAGGAATTGATAATTGGACAGTTGTTGAAATGCTCCTTGATTTTTTTATACAAATATGTACACCGGCTTTGTCTGAGCTTATTTAATTAAAGATTCAGTACTTCAGAACTACCAGCCCAAAAAACATACACAGTAAGATCCTTTGACACTTTCATACATTAGTACACACACTTTAAGGTATTGCAACCCATGACAACCTCTTAAACTAATTTTAATAACTAAATACATTTTTTTTAAAATTAGTATCTTAATTAACTCCATTTTTTTGTTCTTTCTTTTGCAGGTAAGCACATTACATAACCCTTGCTACCAGATAAAAATTCGGACGAAAAGGAAATAAAAGTCCCGCCCCTCAGAATTACTTTACAAACAAAGGTTTGAATTATTTATTTGCTCTTTCATTGCATTTTTTTTAGAGAGATATAAAAACCAAAAAAAAAACTTCCGGCATCTCACAAAACCAATAAACTAATTTTGATACCCTATATTAGGAAAACTCATTTTCTAATTAAATGCGGTGACATTTAAAACCCACAAACAGGTAATTTAACGTCCACACCACATCCGATAAAATTTCAAAAAAACAATCCCATTTCCACAACATAACCAAACATTCCGAATTGGCATCTCTGGCAAGTACACAACAAGGACCTCAATTAAAATTCCAACACAAAACAAAACTCGAATAATGTCAACACAAGGACACTGCACCATTTCGTTTCTAGGGAAAACAACAAGCTACAAGCAAACCTCAACTGAAACACCGCACATGTCATATCATTATCCTTATCTGAGGTTGCAGTTTCTTGCAACACAAACACACATCAAAAAAAAAGTTTCCCAGCCAACTCCATGTACGACTTGTCCACGTCTCAATCACATTCCGACGAGCCTATCGTTTACAGAAAATCTCTGGCAATTCAAAAACTCAATTCCCTGCCAAACACGTGCAATCAAAATCAGCATCAAGACTGAAGGAGGCCAAACCAAGAAACGGACGGTACAAAAGTAGTCCTGCCACCCAAAAACCTATCAAAATAGGAACGGAATTGTTATATATTTTCTGAAAGACCTCAGGTCCGGCATCATCAAGATATGACTGGCGGGAATGTCAGCTGAATGGAACCTATGCCTGCAAAAGACCAAGTGCGGGCCAACTCCGGCAATGGAATTTCTGTCAACGGTCGACGTTTTCGCCCATATCCAATTGGTGTACAAATAAAACGATTTGGCATCGATCCCAGACATCGTCATGTGGATGTTTTCCATTTCACTAATATTAGATGCAAAACTCAAAAAAAAAACGACAAAAAAAACGGATTTCAATGGAGTGGAGCAGATGAATGAAACAGGAAATTGCTAGCTCATATGCGGTAGCACTGGAATGATGCTTCACCCCAGCTTCCATAGTCAATCATTGAGACGAAGGCATAGGGAAGGAGTCCGCACTTGGTCTGAGGAGACGACAACGGTGACGATGTTGATATGGCTATTGCAACCCATCGCTATCCGATACGCTGTGGTAGGTGTCTATTTTCGGAACAGTTTGTCTTGGTAAGAGGGTTTGGCGGAGGGATGACGAAGATTGCATTTTACATTTTGCGTCGTTTTATGGTCTGCTGAGTGATGGTGATTGAATCATGGAACGCACGAGTTACTGGGAAACGTCGGGGGCCAAGAGTGTTAAACGAATTTCATCTGCAAATAGAATTTAGTTTAGTTTTCCTTAAAGTGGCAATTAGCGGGAAGTAATGGCGGAAGGAATGATTGCACTGAAGTGGAATATCGTACAAGATTGGGAGCCATGGAAGAACTGGTTGCTAACCATCTATAGATGGTTGAGGTTATACCTCAGTTTTTTTTTTTTTAGTAGACCTTGTTTCAAACGATATACCAAAGGATTTTATTTTGTGGCTACTCATAAAACTACAATAAAACTTTTATAAAGATTTAAAGATTACCAACAGAACAATCAACAAATTTTTTGTGAAATTGTTCCATACTTACTTTCTTGAAAATATTTGCTGAGACAAGGCAGTCTTCGTCGATCCTGGGCACCTTGTTTCGAGTCGTTTAGTATAAGCACCCTGCCAACACTACTGTGCTGTTGGCCTTTAGGCTCATTGGCCAACATTTATTTTCATGGGGTTTGACAAACCCTTGAGATTCCTAGATGACCTGTTGTTCGAATATGTCGAAGTAGCTCATGTATGTTGTTCACTCTGTCCATCCTAACAGGGACTATGGAAAACACTGGTGACTCCTTCATTATTAATACCATCCACTGGAGCCTTGGAAAATGATGAGCTTACTTAATATGAGAACCCGACTTCATCCGCTCTCATCTGCTGCCACAAGGTCTTTACAAAGGTGTAAACGACCTGAAGCTATCTATTAAGTCTTAAGGTTATAATTTTGTTTAGCTTCAATTTGGGGAATTTCCAGTTGTGTTTCCTTCAAACACTTTCATCTTATACCTACTCTAGCCTCCCTACGCTGACCATTCAGTTGACCTCCCTTTAATGGTCTAGCTAGTAGTAGCGTCTCCCTTTTTTTAGATCATTTTTGGAGTCTGCACCCTATTGATGTCATCAATGATTTTCAGTCATTGGCCTACCCTTTTTAGAGCTCCCGTTTTTGGTCAGCACCAAATAGCCACTTGTAACTTACTAATAGTGACATTTGTTTTGCTTAACGTTGTTGCTGTTCCTTGTTTTACTGGGCCCTTTATTTCCTTTTTATGGGTAAAATATCTTTACAGCCCGGTACGGGTTTTAACAGATTTTCACTTTTCCACTGAGCCGGTACATAGTACCATTTCACTATGGTCTAAGTGAATTTGGAGCAGAAACAGGAGCTATCAATTATTATGCTTCAGCTTCTTGCTTATTCTTGTACTATCGGTTTAAAATGTTCAGCTTCTGATGTCTCGAAATACGTCTAAGTTGATGCGGTCACATCCGTCACATCCATTTAGAATGGGTATTTGGATCTTGGCCGTCAGGCAATGAACTAGTAACGATTGGCAAATGAAGCTCAGGCAACAAGTTAAAAATTCCGATTTTATCCTACAGAGTTGCCTTATTTAAACATTGGCATTGCCAGACTTGCGTTGCGACCATTCTTAAGTCTTGTTGGCAATAATGCAATTTCGATGCTGGTATTTGTATGAGATAGTTCGAAAGATTGAGTGACAATCCTTCAAGAAAGGCCTGGCCGGTATAGTTCTATTACAGTAATTTAATATTATAATTTCCCACTATTCTTGTGGCTTGTATAGTAACCGCTATCTGAGCATGACTTCAACAAGAAAATGACCCGAGTCTTTGTAAACCCCTGCAACAGTTTGGACATACAATATATTGGGAGCGTGCCTTTGTCGTTCGTAATGTGTTTAAATGAATCGACAGTATCTTTGTCCAAAGTTCGGCATGCCCCATTAGCAGTAAGAAAACCATGCTGAGGCATATTGACATTTCCTTCAAGAGCTTATTCAATAAACCTAAGTCCGTAACCTAACATCTGGCAATGGCTGTGTAGACTATGGTTTTCGGCCACACTGCTTAAATACCTCCCAAGTAAGAAAGAACATGGGAATTCAAATCATCTGTCAGAATTTCACTGTCATAGCTCGGCAGTGCCTCAAAAGAGTTCCAACGATCATCGTTATCCATTTTTCGTATTCCATGGCTGCCAACAATAAAATTATTAATTTCCGAGGCAATAAATTCCACGACAGTACTAAATTTTGTACATGATAAACCACAATCTATTGGACCACTCCCAACCTATGGACAAGGTAGATATTGCAGTCTGGGAATAGAAGTAGGTAGGCCTCAGCATGTGAAAACACTTATTTATCTCCTTCACCACATTGCATGCTCTAACATTAACGGTTACCGAAACGTAATAAATTAATTAAAATAAATAATGTTACTCTCTGTTTAGATTTTTTTTTTCAATTTCAAAGCTATCAAGCTTGTCTATATGCATAACGTAAACGTTTCAACTACCATTTAGGTCCTCCTCTATACACCAATTAAAACCGCACAACACGTAGTTACACAAAATGGACAAAATTTGTTGTTCATATACAAAAAACAAAATTAAAGCCCGCAAAATGCGCAACCCGCAACAAACATTCAGAACTTGGTCGGTTCCGACTCCGTCTCTGTGCAGGCACAAAGTGTCCCCTCGAGGAGTATCCTCTTCAAAGTTTTCCTAATTTAAAACTTTTCTCCTATCCACACAGAAAACTTTTCTGTTTAAACTTTTTTCCTCGTTTTCATTTACCGAAATTCAATTTAATTATCCAAACAAGGACATTGGTGTATCGTTTTGACATACTAACAAGAACACAAGAAAATACACAAACGAGCGTTTTCCAAAGAAAACCAGATAAAGAAACGACAATTAGCCAGAGAAAGGAAACCAAAGTCATCCTATCCGTTTCAGGAGACACACCAATACATAGAACCCAACTTGCTTGCACAGACTTTGGATGCACACCTCTTCATCCCTTCGACACAACAAGAATCACAAGGAGTAAGATACATATCTAACGTGCGCTCAAAAGGACTAACTTTAAACCGAATTAAAACTAAGAAGTTAATCAAGACCAAGGAGCTGTGCAAAGTGAGCAGAGTAGACAGACAGCAGCGAAGAAAAAAAAAATTATATAGAATCCAGCAAACAGACTATCTAATAAAAATAACATCCTTGCATTGAGTAAATCAACCACCACTGACCCAAGCTCCACCATATATGCGCCACCATCGAGAGAGCACAAGGATAAAGTTCCCAAGTAAAACTCGTGGCAAAGTCTTGAGACGAGGCGACAACATAAGCTTTAACTAAAAGCAAATAACATTGGCGTAAGCTACTAGGAAATATCCTTATAACTTTTTTTCGGGCTTAACTTACAACATCATGTGTATCCGTTTATCCTTTCTGGGTTGTTTTTTTTTTTTTTTTTTGGATATCTTGTCTTTTTTTAGGAGGCTTCACAGGCGAGCAAGAAAATACAAACTTTTTACAGATTTTCAAGAAATCGCTAGGACGATGCAGTAGTAGGAGAGCACATTAAACCAATGAACTTATGCACCTATAGGATACTTGACATTACACCCGACTTGTCACAACTATGTATAGGTATACCTACTCTCGCACTGGCAAAGTTCCCACACGATTCCTATCTGACGACTGAGCGAAAACACGAAAAGAAAACTGTATACACGGACTTTACGGAACGGTGGTGTTTTTCTTTTTATTCCTTGAAGCGATAAAGAGAAATGAACACGAATGTCCTTAATGAATGTTTCATGAACTCTCCTTAGTGGAATCTAATACACCGCAGCGGCGAGTGAGAGTAAACAGTCTTGTGTGCCTTAAGATGCCCTCTGGTCAGGACAAGGAAAACTTGTTTTTTGTTTCTTTTTTCAACCGCTTTGTCGTTGCTTACTGTTTTTGAATCCCTTCGCGTAGTTCGTGGATTGTGTGTGTTTTGGTTTTTTCGGGGTGGCAAGGATACACCACCCATCACAATTAATCGAGAGATAACGACTGATTAAGGACAATATCATTATTAAGCCAATTTAATCCGTCTCGACTACACCACGGGGAAGGCCATATTTTTGTGATTTATCTCATGGCTTATGGATTGTTAATTGGAAGGAATTAGGTTCGAGGTTGGAGGGTTGATGTTGCATGTATTGTTGCTGCTTTGACTAATTAACAAGCGGACACATTGTGTAACCCGAGGTAGGTAACAAATTTTCTACATCCCTGCTTGGTGTTGATGGGAGTGTTTCTCGAGCGCAACACTCTCCACGCGCAATAACTTAAGTGACCACAATCCTAATTATGACGTTAATCGAAGGCGATACTATAGTGTCGGGGCTTATAACAATGGTGGGATAATTAATTACAGTCAAGTGGTTCTATTGAATGGCGGTGTGAGATACGTTAATAACAGTTTATACGTTGGACAGTTAATTAATGAGCAAAACTGGCGGATTAACAATTTACATGCTGGTAGGGAATGTGCCCTTAGATAAGCGAATTATGTGGGGTCCACGGAGGGACAATGAAAGGCTTAACGTGATTGCCGTCTTTTGTAGTTAGATTATTTATAAAGATTATTTGTAACGAACATTTCTTTGACAACTGACCATATCCTAACTCCGGCGAGACCTGCATAAATGGGTAAGGCCTATACCCGTTTATAGGTATAGTTTTCTGTGCGAGAACTTGCCATTTGTTTATTGAGGGCGAGTGGGTTTGTAAATCTCCCTCCAATTTTCAGTGAGGGAAGAACGATAGCAGGATATATCCTGAAATTGATAATGCCAAGGCAAAGTGAATGAGGTTTTAGTACCTTCATCTATTTATATGACTGCCTTATAAGCCAGCAACCAAGGTGTGCATATATATATCGATATTGAAATGGAATAGCACAATCTCTGTGTTATATGCATTAACCAAATCAAAAAAAAAAAAATGCAAATACAAATTTTTGGCGCAACAGGCTCGTTAGTACCCATGGCCTAGCAGCCATTCATGTGTGCGTGTGTACTTCTTGCACGATGTTGGGACCTCCTCTTTTATTCCGACTCCAAACGGCTAAGTTGAGATAAGATTGTCTTGACGATTGATAATACTCGGATGATTTGTCAGATCATCGCAAGAGGAGGGCCAGTGAAAAATCATTTCGAACTCAGACCTTATACTAACCAACGCTCCACTGAGCCCGAAATTGTATTTTTCATTTAAAAGACCCATGTATGCTATCATGCATGCGATATTTGATGTGATTAATATCGACCCGCACAAAAGTTCCGTGTCACAGATCCTTGAGGTCAAATTCAGATCAACTCTACCGCATACATGCGAATTTGAGCACCTGTCGACCTATTGACATCGACCTGTTACTTCGCGAGTTCTCAAACTAACACGTCGAACATGGGTAGTTCATACCCTCAAACCAGGCACCCCAGTACAACAAATATTTTTGGCTTAATCCAGAAAAATAAAAAAAGGAAAACAAAATAAGAAAGCTATTGAGACCACAGATGGACTAAAAAATCCTTAAAGCAAAAATGGCAGAAAATTGGAAAATCATAAAAGAAAAAATCAAGTGCCACTGTGACTGTGAAGACTCTTTGCCACTGAGAAGCGATCGCAAATCTAATTACTAAAAAGTAAGAAATAAAAGCAAGCTATACAACTAAATCTTATTATAAATATTATAAAATATACCTAACTTATCTAAAAACTTTATTCCAGCTTCGTTTTGCAATAATAGATAGATAGATAGATATTTTTATTTCGTTTTAAGTTAACAAATAAAGCTTATTGCCGCACAATTTACATACAGAGATATGATACAATATATCTTTCTACTGGGGAATAATTAAATATTAATATAAACATTTAAACGACGAAAAGAAAAACCTCAACTAAAAAAAAAATAATAATAAGATACCCAAATGAATAAATAAATAAATAAATAAATAAATAAATAAATAAATAAATAAATAAATAAATAAATAAATCAATAAATAAATAAATAAATAAATAAATAAATAAATAAATAAATAAATAAATAAATAAATAAATAAATAAATAAATAAATAAATAAATAAATAAATAAATAAATAAATAAATAAACAAATAAATAAATAAATATATAAATAAATAAATAAATATACATGTATAGGTAAAATAGTAAAGATACAAAATAAAATAAATAAATAAATAAATACAACAAACTAATAAATAATGACTACAATTAATAATAATAAATAAAATAAATAACACCAAATATTTATGAACATTTAAATAAATAATAAGAATAAGACAACAAATGAAATTATATAGATAGATAAATAAATAAATATAGAAATATAATAAACTAATACAAATAACAAATAATTGAATTTACAATTAATGACTACAATTAATAATAATTAATTAATTTACTAGGTATTAAGGATTAGCTCATTTTTTAAATAATTATCTGAAAAATCGCATCTATTTCTAAATGTAACGCATAGTTTACGTATTCTGTCGGAGATCAATTCAACATTTGCTCTATTATGTAGGTCTACTGTGGAATGATGCCATGGAAGAGTAAACATCATTTTTAATATTTTATTTTGTGAGATCTGAATTTTTTTAGTATGACAAACAGCACAATTACCCCACACTTGACAACCATACAGGAAAATTGCTTGAAATATTACTTTGTGTATAATAACTTTGTTTTCATTTGATAACATTGCTTTTCTATTAACAAATTGATAAAATATTTTGATTGCAATATTTATTTTTTTTAAAGTTCTAACTATATGCTCTTTAAATGTTAGCTTGGTGTCAAGATGAATGCCAAGATACTTTATATAAGTCTCGCACTTAATTTGACGCACAATTATTGTAAGCTGATTTGCAGGAAGAAAACAGGACTTTCTTTTTCTAGTAAAAAAGATAGCCTGGATTTTACCTGCATTAAGCTTTATTTTCCATTTTGTGTAGTACTGTTCTAATATTTTCGCCGCATTATTAAGATTTGTCTCAATGTCCAGACCAAATTTATGCGACGAAAGTATCGCAGTATCGTCAGCATAAATAGCCGCTTCACATTCCGGTTCGTCTCATGTATGGGCATATTGCATGAAAATATAGCTATAATTTCAAAAATCTACATAATCGCTAAAAATGACTTTTTGGATGGAATTGGGGACCTCTTTTAAGCGCACCAAAGGACACTCAGCGTTGCAAAATTTGGGATTTTGAAGTTGTTGTGAAAGGCGAATTATAAACTGCCTTGCGTTATTCTGTACACTCTTAATAACAGTGGCAATTTTATCGGCCAATATGGAGTTGCGAACCAGTCGTCTCTGTTTCTCCAAACGTTGGAGAGTCGACTTTGAAAGGCCACAGTAAGGCTACCCTAAAGTGGGCGCAATGCGTAAGACCTTTGCATTACTCATATTGAAAACAAAGTTTTATAATTTGGACATTCAGCGCAATCGGGCAAGCAAATGATTTAACTAACTCTTACTTAAATGGCGCTTAACTCCGGAATGAACCTGGACCTCTACCAATATGCCTCTCCAATCAGCCTGGTCCTTAGCTAACTGCCTCCAGTTTTTTTTTTTTTTATAATTTGCGCGCACTCAAGGGGTTATGAATACCCTTTATATGTTTTAGCACAGTGCGGGCGTTAAGGAAATTAGGGATAAGAAGAAAGGAGATACCGATGCACATTGGTTTTAAATATCTGTAAGTTATAATGGAAAGGAAAAACAGAGTTTGGTAGAGCATTCCACATTCTTGTTGTTCGGCTTATGTATGAATCTCTATATTTCAGCGTACGTCCGAAGATAGGCTTGAGGGTAAACTGATTTGCATTCATTGCGTAACGAGTATTGCGGCTGAATTGTTGAATGGGAGGAATGCAGCTGGCTATTTCATTTGAACATTGGTTGTTAAAATAGCGATAAAACAAGGTAAGGCAGGAGATGTTTCGACGGTGTTCAAGCGAAACTAAGGAGTTCGCTATTCTTATGTATCCTATAAGTTTTTTCGCACGTTTCGAAAAAACGTGGGCGTTGAATTCAAGTTTTGGGCGTATAAACGCTTTATATATTATGGCCAGATCAGAGGGGGTGAAATATTTCTTACATCGATTTAGGTCAAGGTCGGAATTCAATGAGCTTAACATATTTTGGCGTTTAGAGTCCACGTTCGAAGGTGAGGGACGAGGACCTGTAAACGAATATGAGAAGCTGAGGGTACAGCGAAGGAATGAATTGGATTAGAAGTTGCAGACAGGAGATCATTTATAAAAATGAGAAAGAGAGTCGGAGACAAAACTGAGCCTTGAGGGACACCAGCATTTATTTGGTGAGTTACAGACTTGAAACCATCCAAAACAACTTGAATTGAACGTTTCGAAAGATAATGTCTAATCCATAGAAGAAGTTTTTCGTCGATTCCAAATGCACACATTTTCGACAAAAGGGCTTGATGCCAAACCCTGTCAAATGCCTTTGAAATATCAAGCGCAACAATCTTGCTTTCGCCACCATGGTGGATTGATTGGTTCCACTTTTCGGTGAGATATGTCATCAAATCACCTGTAGACCTGTTGCTGCGAAAACCATACTGCCGGTCATTGAGAAGTTTTCGTGTTTCGAGATATTTCATAAGCAGACGATTTATCAGCGTTTCCATGACCTTGGAAAGAAGGGACATAAGTGCGATTGGACGGTAGTTGGAGAGAGAAGAAGATTCGCCTTTTTTTGGTACAGGCTGGACAAATGCTGTTTTCCATCTACTCGGAAAGAGTCTTGATGAGTAGGATAGATAGAAAAGCTTACGCAGTGGTTTTGCTAGCGTAGAAGAACACCTCTTCAGAATGATGGGGGATATACCATTTGGACCAGCGGATTTATGTATGTCAAGATCAGATAAAACTCTTGCAACTGTACGAGTACGAAAGTGAATTTGTCCCATAGAATGATCTACGTTCTCAAGTACAGGAGGAGACTGAACACAATCTGGCAATGTAGAATTGGCTGCGGAATGCGCAGCAAGCAGATTGGCTTTGTCTAAAGAGCTGACAGCTGGAATGTCATTGTGAATGAGCGTCGGAATTGATGTTGATGCCGATTTTTTTATGTTTTTACCAAATGACCAAAAGTTTTTACTACCTCTGGGACATTGTAGAATTTTTTGTCTCAACGTTCGGTCATAGAGGAATTTTACACGCTTTAAATGGGCATTACAGTCATTTCTGGCTTGTTTGAACTTTGCTCGGTTTTCCTCTGTTGGGTTGGTCTTGTACAACCGAAAGTTTGTCTCTCTCATACTGATAGCTTCTTTGCAGCTCAAGTCATACCACCCTTTTGCCTTTGGTCTGATACTCTTAATTCTGTTGGGAATAAAAGATCTCATACCAAAGAGAATGATATTTGATATCATATCAGCAGCAGCATCCACGTCACTATCGAGGAAACATAGTGACCAGTTAAAATTCCAGTTGTGCACTCCAAGTTGATTGAGGTCGGTTTCTACTTGTGCGCGCCACTAAAGGCGAGGTCTTCCTCTACTGCGTCCGACGTCTGGCTGGGAATCGAAGACTCTGCGAGCCGGAGTATTGGTGTCCCTTCGTTCTACATGTCCTTTCCATCTTAAACGTCCAATGCGGATTTTTTTTGACCAGGGGAATGTCGCTGTACAGCTCGTATAGTTTTTTTGTTGATTCTTCGTCTCCATAGGCCGTTAACGCAAACGGGACAGAAGATTTTTCGAAGAATTTTCGAATAATCGAATAAGGATTTCTTCATCCGCTTTTGAGACGGTCCATGCTTCAGTGTTGTAAAGCAGTACTGGGATGATCAGGGTCTTATATAGGATCTCTATAGTAGTTCGAGTGAGGGCGTTACTACTAAATTGCCTTCTTAGCCCGACGAAACAGCGGTTGGCAAGAGCAATTCTTCGTTTAATTTCTGACGAGATTTTGTTGTCAGAGTTAATAGCGGAGCCGAGATAGACAAGTCCCGTACTACCTCAAAGTTATATCTGTCAATGATGACGTTCTGTCCAATTTGCCGATGTTGTGTGTAATTCTTGTATGGAGCTATTCATCGCTCCAGATGCGACAGTTTTGCTTATTTACGTATCCGTTGAGCAAGAAATTAGGTCGATTATGACGAGCATAACATGGTCGTAACAAACGGTGCACATTTTGCACAGAGCACGAATTTCGATAATAAATTTCGTTTGTAAGTCTTTTCATGATTAAATGGCAGAGTATTCTGAAAAAAAAATCGTTGCTTTTGAATTTACAAATTTAAATGTGCACAGCTGTTGAAGTGAAATGTCAATTTTTTTTTATAAAAGAAGTAAAGAACAGAAGAAAGAAAAAGAGCGAATGAATTCGCTTTTTCGTAAGTGAACAAAAGTTACCGAAAACTGAACGAATCGAAGCGAAACTGTTATGGTCGTACAATACGAAATGCATGTGTTCACACATTTACGGAAGTGGTCGTCCGAAACCAAATTCTATTATAGTTCAGCCTTAACTTTTAAGAAACTACCCTTTAGTTTGACAGAAGATTCGTTGACTTACAGTATTTTGTGCAGCATTCTACTTTTCACCTTAGTCCAGTCTTGTTCAAATTAATAAAAGTATCTGACCTTTGTCGATCGGTATTTTACTGTCTTTTCTAGAATTTTATCCCTTTACCTGTTTTTTTTTTACATGCTCTCGAATTATTCTGTTCGCCGAACACAGAAATGATTTGATTTCTTCTATTTCATTCATCTCTGCTCCACGAAGATTTTGTGGGCTCTTTTAAAGTAATTTTTATCATCCTCGTTTAATACGTACGTGCCTCCCATTACACTGAGTACCATGACTCATATCTACCTGCTAATGGTATCGTTCACGTACTTTTAACTAACGAGGTCCCGACCCGTTGATAGTGTCTGAGTAAGCCTTTAGCATTCCATCCTGGTCAGGTTTCTTATTCAGTCCAAGCTCCTTGACCGGTCTCTTACTTCGGTCGGTCTCTTCCTTGTCGATTCGACCCTGTCTAAGCATTTAGCCTTACATCCTGGGCACGTTTCATATTCTGTCCAAAGTTCCTTTACTGGTCTCTTCCTTGTCGATTCGACCCGAAGGTTGGGATTCAAAAATTCTCTTATCTATAGGATAAGTGTTTATTGCCACAGCTTGGTACAGCTTATAACCTTCGTTGTCATATCTTTCCCTCCATTCGACTTCCTGGATCAAAAGTGACTAACACTTGTTTTGCTTTTCTGCTTATTGTCCAGCACTCTGCACCGTAAGGTATGATTTGTGGGTTTAGAGTCCTAGAAGCCAAGCATTTAAACTTTTCATTTCATCGTTTTATACGTCATATCTCCAATAAGGTTTCAGTCTAGGGATTAATGTTGACTCCGAGGTAGATGAACATTTTAGCCATCTCAATGTTTTTGCTATCAAGAGTGACAATTTATCCAAAATTGTGAGACTCATATTATACTCCTTACCTTTTGAAGACTCTTTATAAGTTTTAGATTATATTGAGCGGTCTTTCCCAACTCATTAATTGAATTCTGATATCACCAACAGCCACAGGCCCGGCAGCACTGTTTGGTCTACGGACATCCAAATTGAATTCCCCAACATATACAATGCATACCTGTCCAAAAACCCGCCCCTTTTTGAATTTCCTCATTCCGTAATAAATTTCTCAACCTCAGACCTCCAGAGCATAGCGCATCCTTCCACAGCATTTCCAACTGAAATTATGTATTCCTTTTGTTAATTAGTTTGAAAGTGATAAAAGTATCCTGGAAGATGCTATACTGCGCCCAGATACCATCACGAATGTTCAGGTCTTTTACTGAAAACGTCTCACATAACTCGGCTTCCAAACGACCAACAACAACAGCAGCAATCCAAGCACGTATACAAAGTATTTTGGTGAAAATTATCCTGGCAAAATCAGATGAAAAAGGTTTTGTGTTCGCGTTCGAAAATGCCATCCTCTTGTCCGAAGCGTTCATCTGCGACTCTGCTCTGGAGCCCGCCCACCAGAGTTGATTCCGTTCCATTGAGCAATTTAACTTTTCTCCAAGTGAAAAGGAGTGGTACTACAAATTTAAGTAAAGTACTTAATTTTCAAGAAAGACCCTTCTTTCGGTACGCTACGTAGGTCCTTTCACAATATCAATTGTTTTACGAAGTTGTATTTTGGGGATTCACCATCTTCAGTCGGAGATTCTGTGTAAGGGAAGATTGACACCGTAATGGGGGCAAGGTTATTCCTGCGCAAAATTAATTAGGCATGCAAATGGAATTACGGTGAAAAGGGTTTACCCAATCGATTAAGTTTTTCGTTGTCCTTCTTTTCGGAACCCAACATTGCACTATGTAGCTAGTTGGACATTAGCTTCGTTTCAATTGTGAATGGTTTCTCCAAACTTGAAGAGAAATACGATATCCTGGTGTTAGATTGTGTTCGATGTTGTAAGTGTGACATGGGTGTCAGATAGAATCGTTTAGGTTATCTGATTCATTTGGCATGACATTCAGGAATGTTAATTGATGGCAATTTGTTGACACGAGGAAGAGATGGGTATTTCCACTCAAGATTTCAAAATAATTTTAAGTGAAAATATTGTGGAACAATGAAACAAATTGGAAGGTTATAACTTGAAAGAAGGGACTATTGTTGGGGTGCTTAGCACTTGTGTCGTTGAGGGTATTAGTTTTGAAGACAATGTAAGATGGAAAATAATTATCCGATTTGGTAAAATAATGATATTGAAGGAAGCCCACCCTTAAAGTTGCTTAAAATTGGGTGGGGTTAGCTACAGCTGTGTTTCTAAAAACATTCGATAATTTTTTTAAAGTCTTCAGAGACGTATATTGTCTCATTCGTAATGTCAATATGCCAACTGTATGTTGGCTTTAATATCTGGAATACTTCAATGGGTTTCTCCTTTTTTTCACAAAAACGTTTCTGTAAGAACTCGTGTATTCTTTCACTTGCTACTATAGTGACACCTGATGCAACACAAAGCGACGTGCATGGTGCTTTAAGGAAGACAGACGGTGGGTGCAGTGTACCGCAGTTTTCAAAGCGTTAATCTTGAAAAAGAAATGAAAAATCTTTGCTTGTCGTACTTTTGGGGCCATTGGTGCCATTTTAAAATAATGTTGATGGGACTTTTCTGAATTATTCAGAGTATTCTCTTCAAGCCATGCGTTACGTCGGTCATCCCCTTCCTGATAGCTCTCGACACTGTCTTCGAGGTATCTCCATTTTGCCAACATATAAATCCTAGAGAATGAGCCTTTTCGTTAGAACTTCTGGAAGTGAATGTCGCCCATAATATATTTCTTTTGCTTTTTTGTGATCAATCGTCCGCCATGCTTAAAAATAATTTGTTGTAAGGGTCATTATTTTATCAAAGAGAGCTACACTACTTAAAAGACAGAAGTATCTAATGTGCGTTGATTCTAACACATCATTCAAAGAACTATGAATCATTCGAGTTCATTACCTACTTCATGTCATGTCAAAGAAATGCTGACCAGAATGTTCTCCAAAACCGAATCGCTAGCTGAGTCAGACATACGTCACTAGTTTTTGGGCTTAAATTTTAAGCTAGAAATTTAGTAAACATACTCAAGGAGTCAGAATGCTGGACTCCAAGGCCATATGGCCAGAGTAATATCATGGACTCTTTACGGTATGGTCAGGTTTCCAACAAATTACATACCACTTACACTAAGCTTCAAGAATTGTTTTAACGTAGGCTTTCCTACCAGAGGTCAGTGGAAGAGGAACGAAGTAGTAAGAGATTTCAATACCTGTGGTGTGGGGTCCGGAGTCTACTCAGAATCACTGAAAATGTCAGTATCATACCGGATACCGGATTTTGCCAGCATATTCCAGGCGAAACTACTGGCTATCCAAGAGGCTTGCACGCTACTGGGGCGTGACGCTACGAAAAAGCAAAATATTGCAGTCCTCATAGTTTGTCAAGCGGACATTAAGGCCATCAACTCAGCTACCATACCCTCCAAGCTGGTGGAATGCCGAAACAAACTTGCTCACCTGGGCGAACGTCACATTTCTCTATGTTCCATTGCACAGTGACATTGAAGAAAATGAAACTGTAGACGATCTGGCCAGACAAGGCTCACTTGCGGCTTGGGTGCTGCTAAGAGACAAATCAATTCATACTTCCTGAAAAAGCCCGACTCCAAATGGAGAAGGTTTACAAATTGCGTCATATCGAGGAAGATATGGCCTTCCTACGACATGACCAGAACAAACGATCTACTAAATAGAACCCGCCTAGGGCAATAATCATGGGGATAGTCACGAGGCACTGGCCAATTGGAGACCACGCAGCCAAACTAGGGATCCCATACTACCACCAATGCCGCAGTTGCAGGACAACAAATGAGAGAGAAGCTTTCTTCCATTTCATCTGCGAATTTCAGGCATTAGCAAGAGCCAGATTACGTGCCTTAGACTAGTCATTCTTCGACCACCTTAGCGATATCTCAGCTAAAAGAATACAAGAATCACTGGCTGGATCTAGAGACCGCCTTTATCACATCCACAACAATCATAATAAATGTCACACGAGTCGTGGTAACAAAAAGGCACATAAGAGCCACTTAGGTTTAATGCTGAGCCGCTAATTTTACCTTCCTACCTAGGATTCATAAAAATAAGTTTTTTTTTTTATAATTTACACGTACTCCATGGGTTATGAATACCCTTTTATATGTTACCATAGTACGAGCCTTAGAGAAGGGTAAGAAAGAGAGGATAGGAAAGATTTTGGATGTAGTGGAGACATAAACTCCATGGGTGGTGGTCCGAACTAGCTTCGGGGAGTCACTTTTTCTTGTGTTCGTTAAATTTGAAGAAATTCAAGATGGTGGTCTTTTAAATAAAAGTGAAATGGATTTTGGTTGGGATTGAACGCGCAACCTTCCACTCAACAGACGAACACATTACCACTACACCGCCGCCACCCGCGTAAATGTTTTAGAACACCCAGTCTTAAGAGATTTTTATTTTTAGAACTTTGGAATTTTTGCTTAGCTATGAAATTCTTCTTCAGCTACATAGACTATGATGATCGGGGTCCTAATAGGATCACCTTAGTTCACTTGGTTTTCACCACATTTATTGCTTAACAAATCTTTTTTGCCGCTTCCTTATTTATACAAGCAAAGATTATAATGTCATACAGATGACGCACTGTTCTCAATGCGTCATCTATATGAATATATACTCTTTGATACTAGCAAACGTGGCTGTGACTTAACATTTAGTCGGGCTAATTATGTCAATATCGTCAGCTATGTAAGTCATAAAAGGTTTTTGTTTTTGATCATATAAGGCCAATGCTGAGAATTTATGGAAGATTGTGCTTCTGGTAAATGATTTTAAAGAAATCACACGGCAATGCGTTACTTGTCTTAATCCTTGCATGGTAGAGATCGTTGCCAACCCTTATGAAGCCGTAAGAGTTCTTCATCATAATTTTGCAAAATCAAACAAGGTAGAGCGGTATACCAAAACAAGATGTGGCTCTGTATACTTAGTCTCTGTATTGTATGAGGCTTTAAAATCGGTTATGGATGTTGATTTGGACATCTTTAGTTTTTTCTTGGATTTAAATTTTGGCGGATCAGTGTAGTTAGTATTGAGTCGTTAAATTAATTCGTGCTTACCCTAGTAATTGACCCCAGAGCTTCAACCCGGGAGCTCATCGCGCTAATGAGCTACTGTACGATCTGCCTAAGTGTTAAATTTTTATCATTTCTAGGCTTAGCTGACATAAAAACACATTGGTAAGCGCATTTCGGGTTGTTGATTAATTATTTAAGATAGGTTTTTCAATGTTATAAGACTAATACGTTTGAAGCTGGAGCTAAGGCTCATATATTCTTTCGTCCGACCAAATTTCGCTGATAAATTGATTACTTATCACACCTGGTTATAAATACCCCTACCGGAAGGCCGTCATTTCCAGCAGGATTGTTAACTTTAAATTTTGGTGAGATGGCTGGTATTATTTTGCTTTATTGGTCTGCAGAAGAGGTTCATCTATACTCTTAGAAAATTAAATGCCTGGTATTATCGGCCCATACAGAGCCTTAAACATAGTTTTTCCCTTGTTTTGTTTGTGGGAAGTAATTATTTTTGCGGCAAAAAAGTGGACCTCCTATTTAACGCCAAACCCAACCGGTAAATTTAATTAGGTTTTCATGACCGTGTTAATCTTTATCTGCAATTCTTAGTTAGGCTTAAGAAAGCAAGAATTATTTTTTAAAACTGAAGAAAAACGAGACATTGTCGTCAGAATTGTGAAGTACTGTGTGTTGTCACAGTTTTTCAGTGGCCGTCAAAAGTCGATGTAGATGTTTTGAGTATCGTAAAAGGATTGAAGAAAAATTGATTAAAATAAAAAAAATAAAAGAAATTCTTCAATATATTTTAATTGTTTTGAAAATATTTTACTTACACGTTTTAAGTTGCAAACAATTTAATGAAAATTAGAAAACAAATCAATAGAATCCCAAATTATCTGAATATTACCTAATTATTCATATATTTGGCATAAAAATCTACTTTAAGAACAGTATCACATCTATTAGAAATATTGTCCGTATAATCATAGAGGGTCAGGTCATTTTTCATTTTCGACAACACCTGAGATATCTCACTTGTGGTAGCCTTACTTTTCCAAAGGTCAAGTGTTCCCACCTGACAATTGTTTTGAACGAAATGTGCCTGTTCGTACATACTATGCAGACCAATACATTGAAACATTTCAGTTTCTTCACCAAAACCATAATTTGAAATGATACACTTTATTCCAATACTAGTCAGCGGTGTGTAGTGTTTCATTTTTTCAACATTTTCCGCGGCTAGCTCAAATGAACTTTTTATTTTATTTAAATCCGATTGTAGACCAAATCGATCCAATCCGGCAATTGTAATGGATTCCATCAGGGGATCTGTAAATTCAATAACGGAAATCCTGTGCAATTCCTTGTGATCTGAAGTAGTATCCCAATTGCGAACCTGAATTGTCCGATTTAAGCGTTTGGAAGTGATTTGCAAATTATTTTCGTTTTTTGATAATTCAACGTCACCCGGTAAAATGTGCTTTAGAACTAACAGACCTATACGAACGGAATCGTTGTGAAGGACTGTAGTCATTTGTGTGCTGTTACTGAAGTCCACTGTATATTCTTGAACCATGGCGTTATAGTCTCTTTTTAATTTCTCTTTATAATCACGAATAAATTCAGGATATGGCAGGTCATCATGCTCGCTTAAAACACCATTACTGTAAAGGTACCACTTCATTCTAAGCCATTTTTTGGGGTTTAGATAAAAATTTTCAATGACAACGCTTAGCAAGGGACTTTCTCGGAATATTATCAAATTCTTACCGTCTTTGAAAAATTGCAATTCAGAAAATATCGCATCCACAACGATTGACGAGTGTGCGAATGCCGCTTGCAATATGAATACATTTTGTGTTGGTGTTGCATGAATGAACGGGACCAACTTATTGCTTGTCTCGTCGATTACTAACGGAATAAAAGTTTCAGTATCATCATTACCATTACTAACAAAGACGATGTGTTGGTTTCTTTCAGATTTCATGAAATCACGAATCTCTAATACCAGATCATTTGTGGCAACCTGTAGATGATCGCCTTGAATTGAGAATGTCCTGGGAACCACTGGCATCATAACAAAATCGAGTTCTTTGTCTTCCGCATCATTAAAAATATATAACTCCCGTTTAATACTTGAGAGGATTTTTTTGACATTTGGTAAGACTACGTAAACATCTTGCCCCTTGCCTCCTTTGGCAAACTTAACATCTGCTGCAAAAGTCAGGACATCTGAACGATTCGAACCGACGGTAAATAACGCAAACTGATTTTGCATGTAAATGGTTGTCAATACGTCGTATTTGTTCCTGGAATTGACAGAGTCCACAC
This sequence comes from Rhingia rostrata, assembly GCA_949824845.1. Classification (NCBI taxonomy): domain Eukaryota; kingdom Metazoa; phylum Arthropoda; class Insecta; order Diptera; family Syrphidae; genus Rhingia; species Rhingia rostrata. The sequence continues at coordinate 195,823,162 of OX463755.1, read as the reverse complement.
AATCGTCTGGTAGATTCTGAAATACATTTTGCAACGACTCCCTTGGGCAGGATACATGAGTTTCGAAAAAATTAATAACAGTGCCTGTCTCCATTGATGTATGCAACAGCAGTGGATCTATTCGCGGCCTAACCAGATGTTTATTCTTATTGAAAAGATGTATCCCATTGTCTGCGTTCACTTTATATCCTTCTATGATTAACAGAAATTCATTTTCAATTCCATGATTCATAACGACATGCATCGTTTTGTTGTATGGGAAATACTCAATCATTGTATCTCCGTTAATCAATTCAAAGTCATTGAAAATTATGTTCACAGGACGATTCTGTCTGTTGTGAATACTTGATTTTGAACGAATGTGGTCGTAGTTCTTCGATCGTATGTAGACAGTGTAATCGAGGTCTTCTATTGTATGCATTGCAGTAAACGGTGATAATATTACATTCCGGCAGGATACTATTCTGTCGACAGCGTTCATAGTACCGCCACCCGAATCAATGAATAAAAATGGATTAGTTTCCTTCGCCGTGCTACAACGTACATCGTCTTGTGACTTGACCTTTCCGACGTAGTAGTATTTGTCAACACTCGGTTGATACACACCGTTTTGCAAAATTTTTGATTTCCCATTAGTGGTCAATAGTTCAAGGGTCAAAAGAAAGTCGTGATAGTCAAATATAACGTTTCGGTAATTTGCATCTAAAAATAAATACACACAAGTCAAAATATTGAAATAAAATAAATAAATTGGATATCACCAGATTTGCTAAAATCAAGTATGTTAATCGCATTAGCTCCACCTTCGATTTGTCCTTCAAAAGGATACACATAGAATATGAATCGATTCATTTTTGAAGCTCCGCCGTATAACCATAAACTAGAAAAAATAATTTGAATAACAAAAACAAAAAAAAATTTGGTCAAAAACCTAAAAAGAAAAATGCTAGAGCGTTAGAAGAGGGTGCATGCTCTGTCTTTTTGAATTGATTGCGATTTGTTTTATTTAAATAATTATTTATCGTTATCAGACCAAATTACCCAAATCAATTTCATCTGGTGTGCAATTTAGACAGGAGGAATCATTGGACCTTACTTCTTTGAAAATGAAAACGGTGTAACGGTAACTGTGAATGGGGAGCGATATCGTGATATGATTGAAAACTTTTTAACGCCACAACTGCATGCTTTGGGCTTAACTGACATGTGGCATCGCCAAAACGGTGCCAGGATTACAATGGAATTACTGCGAGACCTCTTTCCATAACAAGTTGTTTCAACAAATGGTGATGTTGATTGGCCTCCACGGGCGCCTGATTTGACTGCTCCGGACTTATTTTTCTGGGTATATCTGAAAAGCAAGGTTTACGCAAACAAACCAGAAACGCTTGAGCAACTCAAACAAAATTTTCGTGTTGAAATTAATGAAATACCGCGTGAAATGTGTGAGAATGTAATGGAAAATGTGCTCAAAAGGGCTCGCTTTTCTGAGACTAACAGAGGCGGATATTTACCTGATATTGTATTCCATACATAATTGCCGACCTTAAATAAAACATTTATCAACAAAAGATCCATTCTCTTTCATTTAATCAAAAATTATAAACAAACAGAGTAATAACCTTCCCGCGGACCACCTTTATTTAGGATCTTAAAGCCATGTCGGAAAGTCGTCATAAAAGTTGTTAATGTGGTGAACTTACGACGTGTCGAATGTACCGCCAAAATTCGAATTGGATATCGTCACCATTAACAAATATAACTTTGAGGTAGAATGGGACTCTATCTATATCGGCTCCGCTATTCACTCTGACAACAACATCTTGTCAGAAATTAAACGAAGAATTACTTTTGCTAACCGCTGTTTCTTCGGGCTAAGAAGGCAATTTAGTAGTAACGCCCTCACTCGAACTACTAAGGAGATCCTATATAAGACTCTCATCATCCCAGCACTGCTCTACGGCGCTGAAGTATGGACCGTCCAAAAGCGGACGAAGAAATCATTAATCGATTTGAGAGGAAATTTTTTCGAAAAATCTTCGGTCCCGTTTGCGTTGACTGGCTTGGAGACGAAGATTCAACAAATAGCTAAACGAGCTGTACAGCGACATGTCCCTGGTCAAAAAACTCCACATTGGACGTTTAAGTTGGCTAGGAAATGTAGAACGAATGGACACCAATAATCCGGCTCGCAGAGTCTTCGATTTCCAGCCAGACGTCGGACGCAGTAGTAGAAACCGACCTCAACCAACTTGGAGTGCGCAACTGGAGGCAGTAAGCTAAGGACCGGGCTAATTAAAGGGGCATGTTTGCTGAGGCCCAGGTTCAGGACTGTAGTGTTAAGTTAGTAAGTTAGTAACTATATAAGGTGGGATTGGATGGGAAAGGCTATTTGTACGATTGGCACCGCAGTACGATTAAGTAGAACCTGTATAGTTTTTGACCACTTTTATAATAAGTGTAGCGAAGCTCAGAGGGTAGCAAGTAGTTTTTAATAAATACCAAGCCTAAAACATTGTTAAATTATTTTCAATTGAATTTAGTTGAAACAACTCATGGAGCTTAAGTGAATCGACAACACCGAGTCTACTTGAGCTGGTAAAATTCTGTGGAATTAAGGATTTTGTTTCTTCATCCCTGAGACGATGAATATTATTTCAAATAAAATCGCCTGCAATACAAAGATATTGATTGGAATTTAAATTTCTTTTATATTCTCCGTATGATGTTTATAAACTTTTTGATTTGGTTTACGAAATCAAAAACAAATTTAAGTCCAAGTCTACCGACTAAAACAAATATTTGCTCAACTAAATATTTTGTGATATTTAATAATTTGTACTAATCTTGAAAAAATATATATCTAACAGCTATTAAAACGGTGGCGTGACATAAGGGCAAGTTTGTAAATGTAACTTCGATAAAGCGGTATTAGACCACATGAAAATAGTGACATAAAGCCAAATTAATCTCAAATCAAATTGTATATACGATCATCA